>CM066034.1:283170568-283795568 GCA_033557465.1 Ichthyophis bannanicus | reverse complement strand
ACACTAGAGGCGTGGGAGGAAACGCATATAGGAGGCATGTAGACCATGGAATGAGAAACGCATCCGTTGCTACTCGGAGAGGATGCGGTTGTCTGGAGCAGAACCTGGGAAGTTGACGGTTCAGAGGACTGGCAAAGAGATCTATGGTTGGAAGACCCCATCTCAGGAAGATCTGTTGAACCACTAAAGGATTCAACTGCCATTCGTGCGGCTGCAGGATCCTGCTCAATCTGTCCGCCAGGTAATTCTCCAGACCTGGGAGATAGACCGCTTTGAGAAGAATGCCGTGATTGACTGCCCAGGAGCACAGTTTCTGCGCTTCCTGACATAGAAGGCAGGACCCTGTGCCCCCTTGTTTGTTCACATAGAACATAGCAACTTGATTGTCCGTCTGAACCAAGACGGACTGGTGAGAGATGAGATGGAAGAAAGTTCTCAGGGCTAAGCGGATAGCCCTCAATTCTAAGAGATTGATCTGCTGTGCAGCCTCCCAAGGAGACCAGAGGCCTTGAGTACACGCTCCTTGGCAATGTGCACCCCAACCTTGAAGAGAAGCATCGGTTGTCAGCACTTGAGAGTGGGGAGGTGTCTGAAAAAACACCCCGTGCACTAGATTCGGAAGATGAAGCCACCACTGCAGAGAAGACTCGAGTAGTTTGGACACCCTCACTCTGTCCATGAGGCTTCCTGTGGCTTGGTGACAGAGTTCTGAGGCCCCATTTAGCTAGCCTCATGTGTAGACAGGCATTTGGAGTTACATGGACCGTGGGAGCCATGTGGCCTAAAAGCCTCAGGAATTGTCTGGTGGAGACCAGAGAATTGCTGGGGAACTGCCTGGCAAGATCCATCAATCTGTGGGCCCTGTCCATGGGTAAAAAGGCCTTTGCCTGAAGGGTGTCCAGTCTTGCTCCTATGAACTCCATGTTCTGTGAGGGGTGCAAAGTGGACTTTGCGAAGTTTAGAACAAACCCCAGGTGCTGAAGAAGAGCGACAGTGCGAAGTGTGGCTTGATTGGCCTCCAGTGGGGATTGACCCCTGATGAGCCAGTCGTCCAGGTATGGAAAGACAAAGAGGTCTTGAACACTTAGGTAGGCTGCCACCACCGCCAGGCACTTGGTGAATACCCTGGGGGCGGAGATTAGGCCAAAAGGCAGTACTCTGTACTGATAGTGGTTTCCTCCCACTACAAATCTGAGATATTGTCTGTGGTCTGGATGAATGAGGATGTGAGTATAAGCATCCTTTAGGTCTAAGGAGCATAGCCAATCTCTCTGCTGGAGGTAGAGCAGCAGGATTCCAAGGGTAAGCATCTTGAACTTTTCCTTCTCCAGGAACTTGTTCAGATTCCGCAAGTCTAGGATGGGCCTGAGGCCTCCTGTTCTTTTTGGTACCAGAAAGTACCTGGAATAGAAGCCTTGCCCTCTCAGGTGGTGGGGAACCGGTTCCACTGCCTGTTCCTTTACAAGACTTGCTAACTCCTGCAGGAGTAAGTCCCTGTGCAGAGGAAGTCTTGGAGGCTCCCCTGGAAAATAGAAGGGGGGTACCTGGTAGAAGTGGAGGAGATAGCCCCTCTAGACTATACTTAGTACCCAGGTATCCCTTGTTACGGCTGACCACCTGTGGGCGTAGAGGGCCAGCCGGCCTCCTGTGCTGATATGGGCCGGCTGAGGAGGAGAGGCTATGCCACTGGAGTCAAAACCCCGCTCCCTGCTGGGCAGGAGCTGGAGCTGGTGGCTTGGGGGCTATCTGCCTACGGGGCCCATGTCCCTGCCCCTTGGCCTGCTGACCCTGTTGGGGAGCTACAGAGGCCTGAAAATGAGGGTACTGTTTATAGACAGATGACTTCCTCGGGTAAAAGGTCTTTTTCCCAGAGCCCTTTTTCTTCTGAGAAAGGGCAGAGGTTTTCCTGGACAGCCTTGTCTGGGTAAGAGTCTCGGTCTCGACTTCTGCAGCCTTTTCAGCCATGGGCTTGCCAAAAAGGTTTTCACCTCGGCAGGGGACATCGACCAACTTGTCCTGCACCCATGGCTCGAGGTCCGATGACTGTAGCCAGGCCTGACGGCGTGCACCGATGCCGACCGCGGCTACCCGGGCCGAAGCCTCGAAGCCACCATAGGCTGCTCAAGAGATAAACTTCGAGCACTCACGAATACCCGATGACAGAGCATTGAACCTCTGCAAAGGTTCCTCGGAGAGACCAGCAGAGAACCTGGATATCTCCTTTGCCAGGTCTCGAAGGTACATGCCCATGTACAGCTGGTAGGTCTGGACACGGAAAGCAAGCATAGAGCCCTGGAAGCACTTCTTACCGAGGGCATCCAGGTTCCGGGCCTCACGGCCGGAAGGCACCGAGGAGTGCGTCTTCTGACTCCTCAGACGATGCATGGCCGATTTCACAACCATGGAGTGGTGCGGTAATTGTGCCTTTTGGAACCCAGGACTCTTGCGGACTCGATAGATGGAATCGACCCACTTGCTCAAAACCAACGTCGAGGCCGGCGCCTCCCAAATGCGGAAGAGCAACCGTTCCAGCATCGGAGGAACAGGTACAGTAAAGGCCTCCTTTGGAGGAGAGTCATACTGTAGGGCCTCGAGCTCTTCGGCTCGAGGCTACTCCTCGGGATCCCTGGGGAATGCCAAGGCCTTGACCATATCCCGCACGAAGTCCGAGAAAGCATAGTTACTCACCTGTAACAGGTGATCTCCGGGAACAGCAGGAATTTAGTCCTCACATATGGGTATCGTCGGTACCGATGGAGCCTGCGCGGGAACGCTCCCCAGCGTCCAATTAGAAAGCTTCTGGAAGCATCCCACAGCGCCTACATACTGCCTTCCCGCCTTTCCCAACTGCCTCTCTCCAGTTGAGTTTTAAAGCTGAGACAAAGAGAGAGAAAGGGAAAGGAAAGAGATAGAGAGATACAACTTCTAGGGGAGGTGGGTGGGTTGTAAGGACTAAATTCCTGCTGTTCCCGGAGATCACCTGTTACAGGTGAGTAACTATGCTATCTCCAGGAACAAGCAGGAATGTAGTCATCACGTATGGGGACTCCCTAGCTTTAGGTGCCAGGGAGAGACCCCAGAAGTTGTGTGTCCCTGAACAGGGCTCCACTTCCCCCCCATGGATCTCTGGCATTCTATCAGGGATGGCGGGTAGGAGTTGATTAGGTATGGAACAGGTGTTGGAGAACAGCCTGACCAAACAAGGCATCCCGGCGGGAGTCCTTGTCCAAGCAGTAATGGGCTGTGAAGGTATGAACCGAGGCCCAAGTGGCTGCTCGACAGATGTCGTCGATAGACACAGAGTGCAGATAAGCCATTGAGGCTGCCTTGGCTCTCACATTGTGAGCTGTGAGATGGCCCTCCAGAGAAAGGTTCTTACTCTGATAGGCGAAGGAAATACACTGAGCAATCCAGTTAGACAGTGTTCTCTTGGAGACTGGAAGTCCCAAATGAGAAGGATCAAAAGCAACAAAGAGTTGAGAGGACTTTCTATGTTGCTGTGTTCTTTGTAAGTAAAAGGCTAAAGCTCTTTTACAGTCCAAGATACGAAGATTCGAGCAGCCACTTGGGCCTCGGTTCATACCATCACAGCCCATTACTGCTTGGACAAGGACTCCTGCCGGGATGCCTTGTTTAGTCAGTCTGTTCTCCAACATCTGTTCCATACCTAATTTTCCCAATGGAAAAAGGTGACTAGTGGAGTACCCCAGGGATCTGTACTGGGTCCGCTACTTTTTGACATATTCATAAATGACCTGGAAAAGGGAATAAACGAGTGAGGTTATCAAATTTGCAGACGACACAAAACTGTTTAAAGTTGTTAAAACCCAAGAGGACTGTGGAAAACTGCAGGAGGATCTGGATAAATTGGAAGACTGGGCATCCAAATGGCAGATGAAATTTAATGTGGACAAGTGCAAAGTTATGCACCTAGGAAAGAACAACCCACACTATGGTTACACGATGCAAGGTTCCACATTGGGAACCATCACCAGGAAAAAGATTTAGGAGTCATCGTGGATAACATGTTAAAACCCTCCGCCCAGTGTGCAGCGGCAGCCAAGAAAGCAAATAGAATGCTAAGTATCATAAGGAAAGGAATGGAAAATAAAACAAAGGATATTATAATGCCTCTGTATCGTTCCATGGTACGACCGCACCTTGAATATTGTGTGCAATTCTGGTCACCGTATCTTAAAAAGGATATAGCGTTATTAGAAAAGGTACAGAAAAGAGCCACCAAAATGGTAAAGGGGATGGAAGGCTACTCCTATGAAGAGAGGCTACAAAGGTTAGGGCTCTTCAACCTGGAAAAGAGACGGCTGAGGGGAGATATGATAGAGGTCTATAAATTAATGAATGGAGTGGAACGGGTAAACGTACATCAATTGTTTACGCTATCAGAATATAGAAAGACTAGGGGACATGCAATGAAGCTAAAGGGTAAACTATTTAAGACAAATAAGAGAAAATATTTTTTCACTCAACGTGTAATCAAACTCTAGAATTTGTTACCGGAGGATGTAGTAAAGGCTGTTAGTGTAAATGGGTTTAAAAAAGGTTTGGACAAGTTCCTGGAGGAAAGGTCCATAAACCATAATTAAAAAGGGACCAATGGATATCAATGCTTGACCCAATACAAGCATTGTGGAACCTTTGTCTTTTGGGGATACTGCTATGTACGTATGACCTAGATTGGCCACTGTTGGAAACAGGATACTGGGCTTGATGGATCTTGGTCTGACCCAGTATGGCATATCTTATGTTCTTCTGATTCCTCTCTGCATTTGAGGCATGAGGCCTTGGAAAAAACACAGGTAGGTAGACGGCTTGATTCAGATGAAAAGGCGAGACCACCTTTGGCATAAAGTGTGGATGAGTCCTAAGGACTACCTTGTCATGATGGAACCTTGTATAAGGTGGATCAGCTACTAATGCCTGCAACTTACTAATACGACGTGCTGATGTGATTGCAATGAGAAAGATAACCTTCCAAGAAAGGAATTCGAATGAGGTAGTAGCCAAGGGTTTGAAAGGTGGCTTCATGAGCTGACCAAGAACCAGGTTTAAGTCCCATGCCACTGGTGGTGGCCTAATGGGAGGCTTAGTTAGAAGGCCTCTCATAAATCTTGCTATAAGAGGATGGGAGGAAATAGGCTGTCCATTTAGAGGCTTGAAAGCAGCTGCAATAGCACACAAATGGACTATTACCGAGTTAGTTTTAAGTCCTGCATTGGATAAATGAAGTAGATACTCCAGTAATGATTCCAGAGGTATTGCAAGGGGGTCAAGACCCTTCTGCGAACACCATATGGTAAACCTTTTCCACTTGAAAGCATAAGAGCGTCTTGTGGAAGGCTTCCTGGAAGCATAAAGGATATCCTTTACTTGCTGAGGAAGGTTAAAATAATGAAGATCTAGGTCTTCAGCAACCAAGCCCTCAGATGCAGAGACTGGGGATTGGGATGCCATAACATTCCGTCCTCCTGAGACAGGAGATCTGGAGCAGACCCTAACTCCAGGGAGGGAGCTTGAGAGAGATGTAGAAGCAGAGGGTACCACACTTGTCATGGCCAATGTGGAGCTATGAGAATCATACGCTCTCTGTCTCTTTGAAGCTTGAACAGGGTTTTGGGAATTAGGGGAATAGGTGGAAAGGCATACAGGAAATCTTGACCCCAGTAAAGGAGGAAAGCATCCCTGGCCTGAGCCCCCTGAACCTGAATTCTGGAACAGAACCGGGGAAGTTTGGCATTCCACGGACTTGCAGAGAGGTCTATGTCCGGGGTTCCCCAAAGTTGAAAAATCTTGGCCACCTGGTCTGCATGCAGAGATCACTCGTGTGGAAGCAGAACTCGACTGAGTCTGTCTGCCCAAGAGTTTTGTATGCCTGGAAGTTACACTGCCAGAAGATGAATCTGATGCTCTCTGGCGAGGGCCCATAGTCGCAAAGCTTCATTGCAAAGCGACAGAGAGCTTGTTCCCCCCTGCTTGTTCACGCAGAACATGGCTACTTGATTGTCCGTATGAATGAGGACTGTCTTGTAGCTGAGCAGGGTGTGGAACACTTGAAGAGCAAGGAAGATTGCTCTGAGCTGCAAGAGATTGATATGTAGATGAGTCTCCTGTGGAGACCAGGTGCCTTGGGTGGAGAGGTCTTGCAGATGAGCTCCCCAACCCATCGGAGAAGCATCTGTTGTGAGAGTTGCGTGGGGTAAGGGTTGTTGAAAAGGGGACCCCAGCAATAGGTTTTGAGTGGACTTCCACTACTGGAGGAACAAAACAAGACGACTTGTGTTTGCTATTTTGTCTGACAGGCATCCTGATGACTGGGTCCATTGAGTGGATAAAGTCCACTGGGCTGTCCTCATATGGAGGCGAGCATAGGGAAGCACATGCACAGTAGATGCCATGTGGCCTAGTAGTTGTAGCATTTCTCGGGCAGTGAGATGAGGCTCCAGCACTGCTTGAGAAGCTAACTGCACCATGCAAAGGCAACGGGCCTGGGGGAGATAGGCCCTTGCCTTTCTGGTATCCAGCAAAGCTCCTATAAACTCTAAAGACTGAGTGGGAGTTAGACTGGATTTTAGGATGTTTATTACCAGACCCAAATACTGAAGGATACGCACTGTGCAGGATAGAGAAGTCCTGGCCTCTGACTCTGTTGGGGCTCGAATGAGCCAGTCGTCTAAGCAGGGGAAGACGAATATCCCTAGAGTGCGGAGAAATGCTACTACCACAGCCATGCATTTCGTGAACACCCTTGGTGCTGAGGCAAGGCCAAAAGGAAGCACCCTGTATTGGTAGTGCTTTTCTTGAAAAAAGAACCGAAGGAACCTTCTGTGAGTTGGATGGATCCTTGAGATCTAGAGAACAAAGCCAATCCTGACTCTAAAGGTATGGCAGCAGAGTTCCAAGAGAAATCATCTTGAATTTATCTTTGCCAAGGAATTTGTTCAATTCTCTGAGGTCCAAGATAGGTCTGTATCCCCCTGTTTTCTTTGGGATAAGGAAATAGGGGGAGTAAAACCCTGTACCCTGCTGATGGATGGGTACTTCTTCTATTGCCCCTTGGGCAAGAAGCATAGTGACCTCCTGACCTAACAGGTTGATGAGAGAGGTCGGAGAATTGAACTGCCTTATCATTGTGGGAGGGGGCATGCTTGAAAAATGAAGCTTGTACCCCTCTTTTATGATGGAGAGTGTCCAATGTTCTGCTGTTATTTGCCCCCATCTGGGGGAAAAGTGACACAACCTTCCTGGAATGGTGTAAGGGTCTGGTCCAATGAGAGCCAGGAAGGCTAAGTTCTCTAGTTGAAAGTCAAAGGCCATGTGGAGGCTGAGACTGCTGGGACGGCTGAGGCTTAGCAATCTTTGCTTTTCTTTGTTTGGGTGGTTGCTGACCTTTCCTGACAAGCTGACCTACAGAACGTCCCTGCTGAGAATAAGCAGGATAAAACCTTTTCTTTTTAGAAAAGAATGGTTTCTTAAAAGATTTCTTTCTTGCAGGATCAGCTGTGGCCTTTTCCTGCCAATCTTTACCAAACAGGTTCTCACCAGTACAAGGAATATTTCCCAGTTTATCTTTACCCAGAGCTCCAGATCAGATGCCTGGAGCCAAGCAATTCTACGTGCACCTATGGCAATGGCAGAGGTTCTGCTTATGCACTCAAAACAGTCAAAAGCTGCACGGTTGACAAATTTAGAAACATCTTGGGCACGTTTGACCAATGTGAGAAAATCCTGTCTTCTATCCTCCGGAAGAAGAGGACTCAAAGCCTCTAAATCATCTGTGACTTCCTTCAGGAACATTCCCATATATAGGCTATAGGAACTGATACTGGCAGAAAGCATGGAAGCTTGGAAGACACGACGTCCAAAAGCATCCAAAGTTCTGCACTCACGTCCTGGAGGATTAGAGGCATGCCTCTTTGCACTCTTGATCCTTCTCATAGCTGATTCCACTACAATAGAGTGGTGAGGAAGCTGAGGTTTTTGGAAACCAGGACAAGGAGGGACTCGATACAGAGTATCCAGTCTACGAGAATGAGGCGAGGTGGTAAGAGGTGTCTCCCACATTCTTAACATGAGATCATGCAAGATCTCATGGATGGGCAAGGTAGCTGCCTCCTTAGGAGTTTAGGATATTGTAAAATTTCCAACTCCTTTGCTCTGGGCTCTGTTTCAGGTACCACAGTAATGGACAGACCTCGAGCCACCTCCCTGATGAAATCCTGAAAGGAAATGTCCTCTGGAGGAGACATCATCCTATGTTTAGAGGAGGAAGGCTCCTCTGGGAGAAGTATTCCCGCATCGACAGAACTGTCAGAATCCTCAGAGGACTCGAAGTACCTTCTGTCAGGATGCTCTTGAAGAGCCCAATACCCGTACCGACTGAAGTCGGTGCCGGGAGTAATCGGTACCGGAAGGCATCAGATGACTGGGTGCCGGCAATGCGGACACCGATGTCGATGCTATCGGTACAGATACCAGAGTCGGTGCCGTTTGAAAAGTCTGATGCGGTTCCGAGGGCATCGACGCCGCAAGGAGAGCCGCCAGACTGCGCTCAATAGCCAGGACTCTCTGGTCTATCGACGCTGCCGATGCCTGGATGTCGGTACCTGAGAAGACCGCCAGTACCCCAGAGCATGGCTCCAGAAGTTCTGCCGAGGTCGAGGCCTCGAGAACATCCTGGAGCCCTGATAATGCTTTAGAAGCCGAAGCCTCCCGCCGGAGCAATTTTACCGGTGCAGAATCCTCAAGGGCAACGCCAGAGGCATCTCGATGCTTAGAAGGAGATCTACCCTTTGAGGATCTGCTGGACTTATGTTTAGTTACCTGAGATCCACGGGAGGAAGATGAAGCCCTGGAAGATGCCGATGCCCCCGAAGCTGCATCAGAGGGAAACAGGGTACTGAGCTTGGCGGCTCAGTTCTGTCGACCTCTCTTGGACATCATGGCACAGGCCATACACTCTGAGATGGAATGGTCAGGACCTAAACATTTCAGACACCACTCATGGGTGTCGGTGACAGAGATGGTACCACCACACTTGGTGCACTTTTTAAAACCCGAGGAGAGTTTTTCTATTATGGAAAAAATCTTGGGCCTAAGGCCCAAAATGGCACGTGCAGCTGGAAAAAAATGGGAAAGTACTAAGAATTTTTTTAAAGAAAAGAAAGAAAGAAATAAAGAAAAAACGGCGGTACCGGTAAAGCATCGAGGAAGGCAGACGCGACTACAAAAAAGGAGGAAAATTTCTGCGGTGACAGGAACACGACCTGCTGGCTCCGCGGAAAACGAAGAACTGGAGAGAGGCAGTTGGGAAAGGCAGGAAGGCAGCAAGCAAGCGCTGTGGGATGCTCCCAAAAGCTTTCTAATTGGATGCTGGGGAGCGTTCCCACGCAGGCTCTGTCGGTACCGACGATACCCATATGTGAGGACTACATTCCTGCTTGTTCCTGGAGATATACTGCAGTACTACTGGCACAAGGCAAGAGAAAGGATCTTCATTGTGCTGAGCACACCATACTGTAAACCTACGCCACTTGAGGGCATGGGACTTTCTTGTGGACTGCCTCCTAGAGGCCAATATCACCTCTTCAACTTCCTTAGGCAGAGGTAAGGGAGCTAGCACTCCCCTTTCAGCAGTCAGGCCATCAGATTGAGGGATCCTGAGATTGGGGTGCAGAAGGGAACCCTGCTCCTGAGACAGGAGATCGTGTTGCAACCCCAAAGGGAACGGAGTTTCCACCACCAATTGCAGCAGAAGTGGAAACCACATCAGTTTCGGCCATCTGGGGGCTGCCAGAATCACCGAGGCCTTGTCCTAACTGATCAGGTACGTAAACTGCCTTGAGAAACATACCTTGTTTGACTGCAAAGGAGCACAGATCCAGTGCCTCATGACAAAGAAGCCTGGATCCCGTGCCCCCTTGTTTGTTCACGTAGAACAAAGCCACTTGATTCTCCGTCTGCACTAGGACAGATTGGTGAGAGGGGGCATGAGAAAATGTTTGCAGAGCTAAGCAAATTGCTTGCAGCTCCAGAAGATTGATTTGCTGCGTGGCCTCCCGAGGAGACCACAGGCCTTGAGTGCACATGCCCTGGCAATGTGCCCCCCAGACTTTTAAGGAAGCATCGGTCATCAGCACCCTTGTGTGCGCTGGAGCCTGAAAAGGTACCCCCCTGAGAAGGTTTGGGAGACGTAGCAACCACTGTAAGGAGTCCAAAAGCGGTTTGGACACCTTTATTCTGTCTCGGAGGTCGCCTGTGGCCTGCGTCCAATGAGCTCTGAGGCACCACCGAGTAGCCCGCATGTGCAGACGGGCATGCGGAGTCACATGTACAGTGGATGCCATGTGGCCCAGGAGCTGCAGGTAGTGCCTGGTGGAAACATGAGGATTGTTTTGGAACTGGTTGGTCAAGTCCATCAGTCTGTGGGCCCTGTCCTTGGGCAACTAAGCTCTTGCCTGAAGGGTGTCCAATCTTGCCCCTATAAACTCTAGGTTCTGAGAGAGGAGCAAAGTGGACTTTGCGTAGTTTATGACAAAGCCCAGATGCTGAAGAAGAGAGACAGTGCAAAGAGTGGCTTGTCAGGCCTCCTGGAGAGACTGGCTCCTGATGAGCCAGTCGTCCAGGTATAGGAAGACAAAAATTCCCTAATTCCTGAGATAAGCCGCCACCACCGCCAGGCATTTGGTAAAAACCCTGGGGGCAGAGGTTAGACCAAAGGGAAGTACCCTGTACTGAAAATGGTTTCCTCCCACCACAAATCTGAGATAATGTCTGTGGTCTGGATGAATGAGGATGTGAGTATAAGCATCCTTTAGGTCTAAGGTGCATAGCCAATCTCCCTGCTGGAGGTAGGGCAGCAGTATCCCAAGGGTAAGCATCTTGAACTTTTCCCTCTCCAGAAACTTGTTTAGGTTTCACAAGTCTAGGATAGGCCGGAGGCCTCCTGTCCTTTTTGGTACCAGGAAGTACCTGGAGTAGAAGCCTTGCCCTGTCAGGTGGTGAGGCACCGGTTCCACTGCCTATTCCCTTAGAAGACTTGCCAACTCCTGAAGGAAGAGGGTTTCTATGTAGAGGGAGTCTTGGAGGCTCCCCTGGAAAGTAGGAGGGGGTAGCTGGTCGAAGTGGAGCATGTAGCCCTTTTGGACTATGCTCAGTACCCAGGTATCCCCTGTGATGGCTGGCCACCTGTAGGCGTACAGGGTCAGCCGACCTCCTGTGCTGAGTGGAGCCACCGGCGGAGGAGAGGCTATGCTGTGGGAGTCAAAACCCCGTTCTCTGCTGTGCAGGAGCCAGAGCTGGCGGCTTGGGGGTTTTCTGCCTACGGGGCCCATGCCCCTGCCCCTTGGGCTGCTGGCCCTGTTGGGGAGCTGGAGAGGCCTGATACCGAGGGTAGGTTTTGTAGGCAGCACCCTTCCTCAGGAAAAAGGGCTTCTTTCCCAAGCCCTTCTTCATTTGAGAAGGGGCAGAAGTCTTCCTGGACAGGATTGTCCTGGTGAGAGTCTCAGTCTCGATTTCTGCAGCCTTTTAAGTCATGGGCTTATTGAATAGGTTGTCACCTCGGCACGGGACATCGAACAACTTGTCCTGCACCCATGTCTCCAGGTCCGATGACTGTAGCCAGGCCTGACGGCGTGCACCGATGCCGGCCGTGGCTACCCGGGCCAAAGCCTCGAAGCCATCATAGGCTGCTCGAGAGATGAACTTCGAGCACTCTCGGATCCCTGTAGACAAGGCCTTGAACCTCTGCAAAGGTTCTTCAGAGAGGCCAGCTGAGAACCTGGCAATCTCCATTGCCAGGTCCCATAAGTACATGCCCATGTATAGCTGGTAAGTCTGGACACGGCAAGATAGCATAGAGCCCTGGAAGCACTTTCTACCGAGGGCATCCAGGTTTGGGCCTCCCGGTCAGGGGGCACCGAGGAGTGCATCTTCTGACTGTTCAGGCAGTGCATGGCCGATTCCACAACGATGGAATTGTGCGGTAGCTGCGCCTTTTGGAACCCAGGGCTCTTACGGACTCGATAAATGGAATCGACCCGTTTGCTCAGAACCGGCGCCGAGGCCGGTGCCTCCCACATACGGAAGAGCAGTCGTTCCAGCATCGGAGGAACCGGTACAGTAAAGGCTTCCTTTGGAGGAAAATCATACTGGAGGGCTTCGAGCTCATCGACTCGAGGCTCCTCCTTGGGCATCCGCAGGGAATGCCAAAGCCTTGGCCATGTCCCTCACGAAGTCCGAGAACCGGGGACCTTCTCCGAGGCTCGGACTCCAGTGGGTCTGATGGGACGCACCGGGTCTAGAAGGTGTCAGGAGACTCCTCGTCCTCTGTCTCCCATGCCGACTCCTCTGAGGAGTTGTTGAGCGGCTCCGGCCGTGTGGGCCTCTGTGCCACCCGTCCCGATGCCAAGGGCACCGGCGTCGACGACCACAGCCCCGCACAGGAGGTCAAGGGGGACCTTGACCGAGGATCAACTTGAGACTTCATGGACTCGAGGATCGGCTCGGTCTCCAGGTTCAGACCGGCGATCAGCACCAGCTGCTGTTCCATTAAGGCTGCCAAGCTCCAAAGGCGTCAGCATGAGTCCAAGCTCAGGAGACTCAGCAGCTCCCGACTCGGGCCCCAACGTCGGCTCTCCTGGAGGAGAGTCCACGAGGACAACAGAACTTACGTGACTTGGGGACTCCGGCTCCATGCGAGGTAGTTTGGACGGCTTCTCCGACTCCGAGAGCCCGGGGTGGCAGTTAGGGCTACGCGACCTGGCCCTCGAGGACCCAGGGGCCTCCACCTACGCCACCCTCACGAGCTTCTTCTTCCTTTTGTGCTCCCGGGTGGGAGACCCCCTCTCAGAGGAACCACAACGGCGCTCGGGGTCAGACTCCCGAGATGTCGAGGCCTCTGACGAAGTCCAGGCCCGGCCGGACGCAGACTCTGAAAAAATTCTCTCTCGCTGATGCTGACGGCTCTGAAGTGCCTTCGATGACATTTTGCCGCACAGGCCACAGACCAGCAGGTCATGGTCGGGCCCGATGCATCGGAGGCAGCAGTCATGTGTGTCTGTGAGAGACATAAGTTTCTTACACTGATCACATTTTTTGAACCCGCTGGCAGTTATAGGGGGAAAAAGGGCCCCTGCAAGGTCAAAAGACCAGGCTGCCAGTGAAAATAACAAAAAAGGCGCCAACGCTAGTCATGAAGGACAAAAACTGAAAGAGAAACTCCGGATTCAATACTGCTGTACCGAGCCTAGGCGGGAAGGGGAACCGGCGTCGAATCGGAGAAGAAAAAAAAATCAACTTTTCCCGGGTGACACAAACTCACGTCCACTGGGCTCCGCGGAAAAAGACAGACTGGGTGGGAAGGGGACTGCGCATGCGTACTGCATTCCCAAAGGCTTTCCTTGAAAGCTGGGGAAATGCTCCACACGAGGGCTCCATCGGCACTGACGTCACCCATATGTGAGGACTGACTTCCTGCTTGGTCCTGGAGAATAGGGTTATTCCCGCCATTCTCATTGTCGGGGGTAAAGGCTCCTCACTTCTCACTAAATTATATAAGCAAGATAGGGGTTCAGCCAATATCGGGGCAAAAAACCTTATAGAATTTATTAGGAAACCCATCCCTTCCCGAAGCCTTATGCATTGGTAGCTCTTTAATAACCCCAAACACTTCCTGGACGGTGATAGGCCTGGACATAGTTAAACTCTCCTCTTCCCCTATTTTAGGTAATTGAATCCCCTCTAGATATTTTTGTATCATCTCTTGGGGCACAGTCTTCAGGAGTGTATAAGTCCCTATAAAACTCCACAAATATAGCCTTATTCTCTTCCCTTTGCCTCAATTCCTTGCCCTGTCTGTCTCTTATTTTATGGATTCAATTCCGCACTTGCATTTTTTTTAAGTTGATATGCTAATAATCTACTAGGCTTATTCCCATATTGAAAATATATTTGTTGAAGCTTCTCTTGTGCAAACTATTTCCCCCAACTCCATCTCATTTAACTGTTTGATGCTCAATAAGTTTTTGTTGTCTTCTTTATTTAATTGACCCTGTTTTCGCCTCTTCTCCCACATTTTTTAACTTTCTCTCAGTTTCTCTTTTTTAGCCTCTTTTTCATTCTTGACGTGGGTTCCTAGTGCTATAAGCTTACCTCTAACCACTACTTTCAAACAGTCCCAAACCATCCCCATCGAACATTGCCCATTATCATTATACTGCAAATACTCAAAGATGGCGTCAGTAACCTGTTGGACAACCCATGATTCTTCTAACAATGCCTCATTCAACCTCCATTGTCCCCTCCCCCTACTAGCTACAGGGTCTCGAACGTCCCCTCACACTGGTGCATGGTCTGACCATAAGCTTTCATCAATAGCACTCTTCCCTACCCAAGCCATTAGCCCCCTGTGGACCAGCAGCATATCAATTCTACTGCAGGATCCGTGCACCGGTGAGTAAAACGTATCATCTCTCTCTCACCCATGCATATCCCGCCAGGCATCAATTAAACCCAACTCCCTCAAAGGATTTTAATTTTTTCCTCTGCCTCGCTGTACCACCCACCTGTCCCCTTGATGAATCTAGTTTGGGATTTACTGTTAAGTTGAAGTCATCCCCCACTATTGGGTGACCTTCACTAAAGTTAATTATGGTGGATTTCAATTCTTCATAAAAGTCCCCTTGAGCATAGTTGGGTCCATACAAATTCACTATTGTATAAACCTGCTCCAAATGCTTGATTTTTAGTAACAAATATCTGCCTCCCTTATCTTTTTTAAACCCCAAACATTGGTACTGAATTCTCGCACTTAATATGCCCACTCCCCCTTTCTTTTTTTCTTGGCGATTAGATGAAAACCATTGGTTTGGGAATTTTCTATTTACCATTCTCCTCTCCCCCCCACTCGTCAGGTGCATTTTTTGTATTAAGATTATGCCACCATTTCATCTAAGCACTTCTTTATAATACAACTGCTGCTTCCTGTCTGAGTTTAGGCCCCTTACATTCAAGGATACAATTCTGAAATCATGTCTTATACTACCTGCCATACTCCTCAAGAATTCTCTCTCGAACCTGCAAGGACCCACTCCCCTCCTCCCTCGCCCCCCTCTTCACCCCCCCCCCCACCCCAACCATCCCTTCCTTTTTCCAAGAAGATCCACCCCTCTCCAAACCTATGAGATGTGGGTCACTACCAAGAACAACGTTACTCCTTCCTCCCCCCTTATTCCATTTTTTTCTTTCCTTTTATACATATAGCCCGGAACTTCCCCATATCATTTCTTCAAACAAGCACCCCCTTTTTACAAAGTTTCATCGTCCTTAATCATGTTTCACCTGGATGCTTGACACTTTTGGATTTCTGGCGTCTCAGGCGTCAGCTCCTCTGCATCGCTCGCTGCCACTCCGTGCACACATGACCCAGCCTCTTCTGTTCAGCTTCTTTCCCCACAGGGACTTCCGGTAGCTCCGACCACCCTGCATGGTCTCCTCTATGGTACGCGCAATGGTGGCTTTCCCTATAATGTTAAATTGCAGTCCAAAGGGAAAAACCCACTTGTAGCGGATCTGTTCTTTTCTCAGCCTTGATGTGATATCCTTAAATGCTCTCCTCCTCCTTATGGTGATTATCGAGATGTCAGCGAATAATTCCACTGGTTGATCCTCCCAATGCACTTTACCCACTTTCCGTGCAGCTTGCATGACTGCCTCCTTTGTGCTGAAATCATAGAAACACGCCACAATGTCTCTTGGCAGGCCTTCTAGCCTAGGGCCTAACGCCCTATGTGCACTGTCTATATCAAAACATAGATTGTCCATTGGTGATTCAGCTTGTCTTAAAATAGTTTACACAGTTGTTCAAAGAGCGCTTTATAGTTGTGAGCTCCCTCTTTCTCTGGGATGCCTCTCAGGCGTATGTTAGAGCGTCACGTCCTGTTTTCCAAATCCTCAAACTTTGTCCATAATTCCCCCAACTCCACTATCGCCAGCTCACTGCTCTTTCATAGGATGCAGCAGCCCCTCGTGCTGCTCTATTTTCTGCTCCATGGACTCTACTTGTTGCCCAAGCTCATGGATATCATCACTCAACTCTCTGATCCACGTTTTAGCTTCTGCCTTGAAATTGGCCAGCTCTTGACGAATAGTCCCAAACCACTCTTTCAGTTCCTCCTTAAGTGTGCTTAACTCACCGTCCCCTGGTACTCGGGCTCCTGTCGGCAAATTTTTCTCTTCCCCTGCCGTACCGTTCGGCGCAATTTTTGCTCTGCTTCCCGTTGCACCTGGGGTTGCTTTAAACCCGAAGGTTCTCAGGTCCGGGCTCGTTTTTTTCTGTGCCATCTTCCACTAAACCACTCCACAGGGTATCACCAACACCTTTTAAAACTTTTTTCGGGCAAAAATGCAATGTGTGCCTTCGAGTCAGTCCTGATTCCTGGCGACCCAAAAGCTTCTGGGTTTTCTTGGCAGTGTCATCGGAAGTAGATTGCCAGGCCTTTCTTCCGAGGCAATGGAGGGTTAAGTGGCATTCAAGCTATTTTTGGAGGATCTTGTCTTCCCGACCTCGGGAGCTTCACATTACAGCTGCCATCTTGGTTAGTGATGTCACCGGACCCCCCCATCCTCATGGGTTTTAACAACTTTGAATAGTTTTGTGTCATCTGCAAATCTGATAATCTCACTCATTCCCATTTCCAGGTCATTTATGAATATGTTAAAAAGCAGCGGTCCCAGTACAGATCCATGGGGTACTCCACTAATCACCTTTCTCCATTGAGAAAATTGGCCATTTAGCCATACCCTTTGCTTTCTATCTTTCAAACCACTTCCTGATCCACAATAGTACACTGCCTCCTATCCCATGACTTTTTAATTTTGCCAAAAGTCTCTCATGAGGGACCTTGTCAAAGGCTTTCTGAAAGTCCCAGATACACTATATCAACCAACTCACCTTTGTCTACCCGTTGATTCACACCTTCAAAACATAACAGATTAGTAAGACAAGACCTTCCTTGGCTAAAGAAATGTTGGTTGTCTCCCATTAAGCCATGACTATCTACATGTTCAGTAATTTTGTTCTTTATGATGGTTTCTACCATTTTTCCCAGTATTAACATCAGGCTCACCGGCCTGTAGTTTCCTGGATCACCTCTGGAACCTTTTTTAAAAATTGGCCATCCTCCCATCTTCAGGTATTACAGATGATTTTAATGATAGTTCACAGATTACTAATAGTAAGTCTGCAATCTCATATTTCAGTTCTTTCAACACCCTTGGATGCGGTCCAGTTCATTTGCTACTCTTCAGTTTATCAAGTAGTTGTAATACATCTTTCCAGTGTATTGATATTTATTTTAATTCTTCCGCTGCATCACCTTTAAATACCATTTCAGTCATGGTTAACATCCCTATATCTTCCTCAGTAAAGACCGACGCAAAGAATTCATTCAGTCTCTCCACTATGGCCTTGTCCCCTCTTAGTGCCCCTTTATACCCCTCTATCATCTAACGGTTCAACTGACTCTCACAGGTTTTTTGCTACGAATGTACTTGAAAAAGTCTATTATGCTTTTTGCTTCCACAGCAAGCTTCTTCTCAAATTCTCCCTTTGTCTGCCTTATCTATGCCTTACATCTAACTTGCCAGTTCTTATGTTTAGTTTTCATCATTTGGTCCTTTTTCCATTTCTTGACAGATGCTTTTTTAACAGCCTCTGACCTCACCTTTAAACCACGCTGGCAGTTTTTTGGACTTCCTTCCACTTTTCTTAAAGCGTGGAATACAGCTGGTGTGGGCTTCCAAGATAGGTGTTTTAAAAACACCCAAACGATGTAAATCTTTAACCTTTGCAACTGCTCCTTTTAGTTTTTTTCTTAACTATTTTCCTCATTTTATCATAGTCTCCCTTTTGTAAAAGAGGATGTGGCGACATCCCCCTCTCTATACTGTACTATGTGTCTAGGAAGTTGCCCTTCTTGCGCATTCTTTCTATCAGCCCTGCTTGCAACTAATGAATCTATCTTTATTTAATTTATTTTTTATTTATTTAACATTTTTTATATATCGCACTATATAACATCAGCGCGGTTCACAACTAACATAAATGTCCAGTGTGGGGGTTTACATTGGGCTTACAGTAAAACAAGGAATTTAAACTTGGAGAACAGGTAAAACTATGTACATAACTCTTCAATATATAAATATCTATGCATGTTATTTAAAGGTCGCTGTGACGTGTAGAGTCGAGGTTGGTCGGGTGACTAACCGGGAAAGGGGGGTTGGAGGGTCGGAGAGGGTGACTGTTCGATGGATGTTGGGTATGGATGAGATGTGGCTACGTAACGTCTTCAGAGTTGGGAAAGCATTGAAGGAAAAGGTAGTGCTTCAAAGCCTTTCTGAATTGGTGAAGGTTGTTTATGGCACGGATGTTGGTTGGTAGGTTGTTCCAGCATGAAGGTGCGGATAGAGCAAATGTGCGGTCTCTAGAGGCTTTGTTGCATTTGGTGATGGTTTTCGGGAGTATTAAGGAGTTGGTGGCGACAGATCTTCTCAGTCTGTTGGGGGGGGGGGGTGAGTTGGATAAGTTCAGAGAGGGCGCTGGCCGTGCATTTACTGATGGCTTTGAATGTTATTGTTAAGATTTTGAAGGTGATCCTGTAGCGTACTGGGAGCCAATGTAGCGTTTTCAGGATAGGGGTGATGTGCTCCCTTCTAGATGCTTGGTGAAGGGTTCGGGCTGCAGTGTTCATTGCTAGCTGCAAAGGTTGTAGAGTGCACTTTGGAAGGCCGTGGAGAATGGAGTTCGCATAGTCGAAGTGGGGCATCACCAGTGACTGAAAGACTGTTCGAAAGTCCTCTGGCTCAAGTAGCGGTCTGATGTGACGTAGCATCCGGATTTTGTGGTAAATTGCTTTTGAGATGTTGCATATCTGGGCGTTTAAGTTGAGATGTTGGTCTAGCGTCACTCCAAGATCATTGTCTTCGTGAGAAGTTCGGCATCATGTATTTTCAATGAAGGTGGCGGGGTGAATGCTTGGTCTCTGCTGATGAAAAGTACCTCCGTCTTTTTAAGATTGATTTTGAGCTTCTGAGAGTGTAGCCAGTCTGTGACTGCGTTGAAGCATGAGGATAATCGGGATACATCTGGGTGATCAGTATGTATTGGGCTGAACATGAGGACATCATCGGCATAAATTAGGCAGTTTACACCGAAAGACCTGATGATGGAGCAGATAGGCTGCATATAGACGTTGAAGAATAGGGCAGAGAGTAAGGAACCCTGAGGGACGCCCTTCGTTAGTGGGAATGGGGTAGAAGTTGAGGTACCGGAGCGGACATGCTGCCATCTGTCATTTAGGTATGAGGTACACCATGCGAGGGCGGTGCGTGGATTCCCTTTTCGACAAGGCGGGACAGCAGTAGATCATGGCTGACGGAGTCAAAAGCAGCCGCAATGTCGAGAAAGATGAGGGTGAATCCTTGTTTGACGTTATCTAGACCTGTTATCAGAGTGCTGAAAAGAATTGTTAATAAGGTTTCCACGCCATGTTGCTCACGAAACCCGTGCTGGCAGGGATCAAGGGGTGAATTATCCTCGATATGTTGGCTCAGTTGATGGTGGACTATTTTCTCCGAGATTTTAGCTAGAAGCGGTATGCTGGAGATGGATCTGTATGAGTCCATCTTTGTGGGGTCAAGTTTATTGTTCTTGAGAAGTGGTCTAATTGGAGGTTTGTTTTAGGCTTCGGGGGAAGATGCCTGTCTGGAATGAGGTTCCAATCAGTTTAGTCAGGAAGGTACTGAGCTCAGTACGTAGGGTTTTTATACAGAATGCTGGACATGGGTCGTTTGGTGCTGTTGTGGTGTTTATATTCATGATGATGTCTTGTATTTCTCTTTCAGTTGGGGTAGCAAAGGTGGAGATGGTACTTTGGGTAACTGTCAATACTTGTGTGGGTGAGGGTGGGGGGGAAGGGCCGGCTTCATGTCTGGCAACCCGGAACTAGCAGGTAGGGTGGCCTGGTTTGTTTTGGTTTGCAGGTAGTCTGCATATTTCTGTGGGTCTGGTTGGTTTGTCTGATCAGTAGAGGGTTCCTTAGCTAAGGATTTGACAATGTTGAACAGCTCGTGTGGCTTATTCAGGGATCGTTGTAGAACCTCAGCGTGGTATTGCCTCATTTTCCTCGAAACTGCTATTCGATGGGTGCACAGCTGGGCAGAGTAAGCTTCTTGGTTTTCGGTAGATCTGGAGCGGCGCCAGCGTCTCTCTAGCTGTCGGAGGGAGGTCTTGAGCTCGGACGAATACCAAGGTGCCTTCTTCCTCTTGTTATGTGAAGCATCAGTGGCGGGAGGGTCGATTGCAGCATTGAGGCATGAGTTCCATGTGGAAACCATGTCATCAAGATTCAGTCCATGTGTATTGTGGAGAGGTTGTGCTCTCTCTAAGATCTCTTCAGTCCTTTTTTTGTCTAGGACCTATTTTTATGTGAACGGTGAATAAAGCGTAGTTACTCACCTATAACAGGTGATATCCAGGAACAGCAGGAATTTAGTCTTCACATATGGGTATTGTCGGTACCGACTGAGCCTGCGTGGGAACGCTCACCAGCGTCCAATAGGAACGCTTTTGGGAGTATCCCTCAGCACATGCGCGCTTTTCCCGCCTTTACAACTGTCCCTCTTCAGTTAAGTTTGTAGCTGAGTGAAAGGATAGAGGGAGAGAGGAAAGAGACAGAGAAATAGAGAGACAACTCATAGGGGAGGCGGGTGGGTTGTGAAGACTAAATTCCTGCTGTTCCCGGAGATCACCTGTTACAGATGAGTAACTACGCTATCTCCAGGAACAAGCAGGAATGTAGTCTTCACATATGGGGACTCCCTAGCTGAAGATGCCGGGGAGATGGCCCCAGGAAGCTGCTACCTATAGTGAGGTGGGCCATGCTTCCTCCCATGGATCTCTGGCATCCTACCAGGGTTGGTGGGTAGGAGTTGAATTAAGTCTGAAAGAGATGTTGACGAACAGACTGGCCAAAGAAGGCATCCCGATGGGAGACTTTAATTAGGCAGTAGTGGGCAGTGAAGGTGTACACCGAAGCCCAGGTGGCTGTTTGACAGATGTCATCGATAGACACAGAGTGAAGTTTAGCCATAGAGGCTCCATGGCTCTCACAGTATGTGCTGTGACATGGCCTTGAAGAGGAAGACTATTACTCTCATAAGTAAAAGATATGCATTGTGCAATCCATTTAGATAGAGTTCTTTTCGAGACTGGAAGTCCCAAATGACTAGAATCAAAAGCAACAAAAAGTTGAGAAGAGTTTCTATGATGCTGTGTTCTTTGTAGGTAAAAAGCCAAGGCTCTTTTACAGTCCAAAGTATGAAGGTTCCTTTCTGCGTTAGAGGCATGAGGCCTTGGAAAGAATACAGGAAGGTAAATCGATTGATTTAAATGAAAAGGCGAAACCACCTTTGGCATAAAATGTGGATGAGTTCTGAGAACAACCTTATCATGGTGAAACCTTGTATAAGGGGGATCAGCCACTAAAGCTTGCAATTCACTAATGCGACGTGCAGAGATGATTGCAATTAGGAAGATGACCTTCCAGGATAAAAACTTTAGGGTTGAAGTGGCTAAAGGTTCAAAGGGCGGTTTCATGAGCTGTCCGAGAACTAGATTTAAATCCCATGCCACCGGTGGTGGCCTGATGGGAGGCTTTGTTAATAGAAGACCTCTCATAAATCTTGCTATGAGTGGATGAGAGGAAATTGGTTGTCCATTTAGAGGGCTTATAGGAAGCTGCAATTGCACTAAGATGGACTGAATTTGTCTTTAGATCAGAATTTGATAAATGAAGTAGGTACTCTAGTACCGATTCCAAAGTTATCACAAGGGGGTTTAAGCCCTTTTGAGAACACCATATAGTAAAACGTTTCCACTTGAAGGCGTAAGAACATCTAGTGGAAGGTTTTCTGGAAGCCTGAAGGACATTGTTTACCTGTTGGGAAAGGTTAAGATCCTGCAGGTCTAGGTTTTCAGCAACCAGGACCTGAGATGCAGGGACTGGGCATTCGGGTATCATAGCATTCCGTTCTCTTGAGAGAGAAAGTCTGGAGCACACCCTAACTCCAGAGGTGCAGCTTGAGAGAGATATTCAAGCAGGGGATACCACGTTTGTCATGGCCACAGTGGCGCTATGAGGATCATAGGACCTCTGTCTCTCTGAAACTTGAAGAGTGTTTTGGGGATGAGGGGAATGGGTGGGAAGGCATAGAGGAAGTCATGACCCCAGTGAAGGAGGCAGGCGTCCCTTGCCTGGCAATTGTGAGCCGGAATTCTGGAACAGAACCGGGGAAGTCTGGCATTCAGTGGACTTGCAAAGAGGTCTATGTGTGGGGTTCCCCAGATGTGAAATATCTTTATCACCTGGTCTAGGTGGAGAGACCATTCGTGAGGCAGCAGTACTCGGCTGAGTTTGTCTGCCCAAAGGTTTTGAATGCCTGGAAGATATACCCACGAGAAGGTGAATTTGATGCTCTCTGGTGAAGGCCCATAGTTGTAAAGCTTCGTTGCATAACGACAGAGAGCCTGTTCCGCCCTGCTTGTTCACGTAGAACATGGCTATTTGATTGTCCGTTTGGACTAGGACTGTCTTGTAGCTGAGCTGGGCATGGAATATTTGAAGAGCTAGATAGACTGCTCTAGGAGGTTATGTGAAGACAAGCCTCCTGTGGAGTCCAGGTATCCTGGGTGGAGAGATGGTACAGGTGTGCTCCCCATCCCACCTGTGATGCATCTGTTGTTAGGGTGGCCTGGAATGGGGGTTGTTGGAAAGGAGACCCCACTAAAAGATTCTCCAGTGATTGCCACCATTATAGGGACAAGATCAGTCGTCGTGAGTTTGATATCTTGTCCGACAGACGTCCTGTGGCTTGTGTCCACTGTGTGGATAGTGTCCACTGGGCTGCTCGCATGTGGAGGTGAGCATAGGGAACTACATGAAAGCATAGTTACTCACCTGTAACAGGTGATCTCCGGGAACAGCAGGAATTTAGTCTTCATATATGGGTATTGTCGGTACCGACGGAGCCTGCGCGTGAACGCTCCCCAGCATCCAATTAAAAAGCTTTTGGGAGCATCCCACAGCGCCTGCGTGCTACCTTCCCCAACTGCCTCTCTCCCGTTGAGTTTTAAAGCTGAGACAAAGAGAGAGAGAGGGAAAGAAAAGAAAAGAGAGATACAACTCCTAGGGGAGGTGGGTGGGTTGTGAAGACTAAATTCCTGCTGTTCCCGGAGATCACCTGTTACAGGTGAGTAACTTTGCTATCTCCAGGAACAAGCAGGAATGTAGTCTTCACATATGGGGACTCCCTAGCTACAGATGCCAGGGAGAGACCCCAGAAGTTATGTGCCCCTGAGAAAGGGCTCCACTTCCCCCCATGGATCTCTGTCATCCTACCGGGAATGGTGGGTAGGAGTTGATTAAGTATGGAACAGGTATCGTAGAACAGCCTGACCAAACAAGGCATCCCGGCGGGAGTCCTTGTCTAAGCAGTAATGGGCTGTGAAGGTATGAACCGAGGCCCAAGTAGCTACAGATGTCGTCATGAGACACAGAGTGTAGATGAGCCATCGAGGCTGCCATGGCTCTCATATGGTGAGATGTGACATGGACTTCCAGAGAAAGGTTTTTACTCTGATAGGTAAAAGAAATACACTGTGCAATCCAATTGGACAATGTTCTCTTGGAGATTGGAAGTCCCAAATGAGAAGGATCAAAAGCAACAAAATGCTGAGAGGACTTTCTATGTTGCTGTGTCCTTTGTAAGTAAAAAGCAAGTGCTCTTTTACAGTCCAAAGTATGAAGATTCCTTTCTGCATTTGAAGCATGAGGCCTTGGAAAAAATACAGGCAGGTAAACTGCTTGGTTTAAATGAAAAGGTGAGACCACCTTTGGCATAAAGCGTGGATGAGTCCTAAGGACTACCTTATCATGATGAAAACTCGTATGAGGATCAGCCACTAATGCTTGCAGTTCACTGATGCGACGTGCTGATGTGATTGCAATGAGAAAGACAACCTTCCAGGAAAGGAATCTCAAGGAGGTAGTAGCTAGAGGTTCAAAAGGCGGCTTCATGAGCTGTCCAAGAACCAGATTTAGGTCCCATGCTACTGGTGGTGGCCTAACGGGAGGCTTAGTTAGAAGGAGGCCCCTCATAAATCTCGCTATGAGAGGAAATAGGTTGTCCATTTAAAGGCTTGAAAGAAGCTGAAATAGCACTTAAATGGACTCATACTGAGTTAGCCTTAAGCCCTGCAATAGATAAATGAAGGAGAAACCCCAATAATGAATCCAGAAGTATCGCTAGGGGGTCAAGACCCTTCTGCGAACACCATATGGAAAACTTTTTCCACTTGAAAGCATAAGAGCGTCTTGTGGAAGGCTTCCTAGAAGCATAACGGATATCCTTTATTTCTTGAGACAGGTTAAAACCATGAAGGTCTAGGCTCTCAGCAACCAGGCCCTGAGATGCAGAGAGTGGGGATTGGGATGCCACAACATCCCGTCCTCCTGAGACAGGAGATCTGGAGCAGATCCTAACTCCAGAGATGGAGCTTGAGAGAGATGTAGGAGCAGAGGGTACCACACCTGCCGTGGCCAATGTGGAGCTATGAGAATCATATGGCCTCTGCCTCACTGAAGCTTGAATAGGGTTTTGGGAATTAGGGGAATGGGTGGAAAGGCATATAGGAAGTTTTGACCCCAGTGAAGGAGGAAAGCATCCCTGGCCTGAGAGCCCTGAGCCGGAATTCTGGAACAGAATTGGGGAAGTTTGGCATTCAACGGACTTACAAAGAGGTCTATGTCTGGAGTTCCCCAAATTTGAAAAGGTTTTGCTACCTGGTCTGCACGAAGAGACCACTCGTGTGGAAGCAGAACTCGACTGAGTCTGTCTGCCCAGGAGTTTTGATGCCTGGCAGATACACCGCAAAGCTTCGTTGCAAAGCGACAGAGAGCCTGTTCTTCCCTGCTTGTTCAGATAGAACATAGCTACTTGATTGTCCGTCTGAATTAGGACTGTCTTGTAGCTCGGCTGGGTGTGGAACACTCAAAGAGCAAGGAAGATTGCTCTGAGTTCCAAGAGATTGATGTGTAGATGGGTCTCCTGTGGAGTCCAGGTGCCTTGGGTAGAGAGATCTTGCAGGTGAGCTCCCCAACCCACCTGTGAGGCGTCTGTTGTTAGAGTGACCTGGGGTGGGGGCTGTTGGAAAGGGGACCCCACCAACAGGTTTTGGGATGACCGACACCATTGTAGGGGGCAAAATAAGGTGACTTGAGTTTGCTATTTTGTCTGATAGGCAGCCTGATGCTTGAGTCCACTGAGTGGATAGAGTCCATTGGGCTGCTCTCATACGGAGGCGAGCATAGGGAACCACATGCAAGGTAGATGCCATGTGGCCTAGCAATTGTAACATTTCCCGAGCAGTGAGATGAGTTTTTAACACTGCTTGGGAAGCTAACTGCACAATGCGAAGGCAACGGGGCTGTGGAAGATAGGCCCTTGCTTTCCTGGTATCCAGCATAGCTCCTATAAACTCTAGAGACTAAGTGGGAGTTAGGTTGGATTTTGGGATGTTTATGACCAGGCCCAAATACTGAAGTATACGCATTGTGCAAGATAGGGAAATTCTGGCCTCTGACTCTGATAGGGCTCAAATGAGCCAGTCGTCTAAGTAGGGGAAGACGAATATTCCTGGAGTGCGAAGAAATGCTGCCACTACAGCCATGCATTTCGTAAACACCCTTGGGTGCTGAGGCCAGGCCAAAAGGAAGAACCCTGTACTGGTAGTGCTTCCCTTGAAATAGAAACCGAAGGAATCTTCGGTGAGTTGGATGGATGAGAACATGGGTGTACGCATCCTTGAGATCTAGAGAACAAAGCCAATCCTGACTCTGAAGGTATGGCAGAAGAGTTCCTAGAAAAATCATCTTGCACTTCTTGAACAGGAATTTGTTCAATTCTCTGAGGTCTAAAATGGGTCTGTGCCCCCCTGTTTTCTTTGGAATAAGGAAATAGGGGGAGTAAAGCATAGTTACTCACCTGTAACAGGTGATCTCCGGGAACAGCAGGAATTTAGTCTTCACATATGGGTATCATCGGTACCGACGGAGCCTGCGCGGGAACGCTCCCCAGCATCCAATTAGAAAGCTTTTGGGAGCATCCCACAGCGCCTCCGTGCTGTCTTCCCGCCTTTCCCAACTGCCTCTCTCCAGTTGAGTTTAAAGCTGAGACAAAGAGAGAGAGAGAGGGAAAGAGAAAGAGATAGAGAGCTACAACACCTAGGGGAGGTGGGTGGGTTGTGAAGACTAAATTCCTGCTGTTCCCAGAGATCACCTGTTACAGGTGAGTAACTCCACCTGTAACAGGTGATCTCCAGGAACAAGCAGGAATGTAGTCTTCACATATGGGGACTCCCTAGCTTTAGATGCCAGGGAGAGACCCCAGAGGTTGTGTGTCCCTGTGAAAGGGCTCAACTTCCCCCCATGGATCTCTGGCATCCAACCAGGGATGGTGGGTAGGAGTTGATTAGGTATGGAACAGGTGTTGGAGAACAGCCTGACCAAACAAGGCATACCAGCAGGAGTCCTTGTCCAAGCAGTAATGGGCTGTGAGGGTATGAACCGAGGCCCAAGTGGCTGCTCGACAGATGTCGTCGATAGACACAGAGTGCAGATGAGCCATTGAGGCTGCCATGGCTCTCACATTGTGAGCTGTGACATGGCCCTCCAGAGAAAGGTTCTTACTCTGATAGGCAAAGGAAATACACTGAGCAATCCAGTTAGACAGTGTTCTCTTGGAGACTGGAAGTCCCAAATGAGAAGGATCAAAAACAACAAAGAGTTGAGAGGACTTTCTATGTTGCTGTGTTCTTTGTAAGTAAAAGGCTAAAGCTCTTTTACAGTCCAAAGTATGAAGATTCCTTTCTACATTTGATGCATGAGGCTTTGGAAAAAACACAGGCAGGTAGACCGCTTGGTCTAGATGAAAAGGCGAGACCTCCTTTGGCATAAAGTGTGGATGAGTCCTAAGGACTACCTTGTCATGATGGAACCTTGTATAAGGTGGATCAGCCAATAGTGCCTGCAACTCACTGATGCGACATGCTGATGTGATTGCAATGAGAAAGATAACCTTCCAAGAAAGGAATTTCAATGAGGTAGTAGCTAAGTTTCCGAAAGGTGGCTAAACGAGCTGTCCAAGAACCAGGTTTAAGTCCCATGCCACCGGTGGTGGCCTAATGGGAGGCTTAGTTAGAAGAAGGCCTCTCATAAATCTTGCTGTAAGAGGATGGGAGGAAATAGGTTGTCCATTTAGAGGCTTGAAAGACGCTGCAATAGCACTCAAATGGACTCTTACTGAGTTAGTCTTAAGTCTTGCATTGGATAAATGAAGGAGATACTTCTGGAATCATTACTGGAGTATCACAAGGGGGCTAAGACCCTTCTGTGAACACCATATAGTAAGCCTTTTCCACTTGAAAGCATAAGAGAGACTTGTGGAAGGCTTCCTGGAAGTATAAAGGATATCATTTACTTGCTGAGGGAGGTTAAGATCATGGAGATCTAGGCCTTCAGCAACCAAGCCCTGAGATGCAGAGACTGGGGATTGGGATGCCATAACATTCCGTCCTCCTGAGACAGGAGATCTGGAGTGGACCCTAACTCCAGAGAGGGAGCTTGAGAGAGATGTAGAAGCAGAGGGTACCACACTTGCAGTGGCCAATGTGGAGCTATGAGAATCATACGGCCTCTGTTTCTCTGAAACTTGAACAGGGTTTTGGGAATTAGAAGAATGGATAGAAAGGCATAAAGGAAGTTTTGACCCCAGTGCAGGAGGAAAGCATTCCTGGCCTGAGAGCCCTGAGCCGGAATTCTGGAACAGAACCGGGGAAGTTTGGCATTCAACGGACATGCAAAGAGGTCTATGTCCGGGGTTCCCCAACTTTGAAAAATCTTGGCCACCTGGTCTGCATGTAGAGACCATTCGTGTGGAAGCAGAACTCGACTGAGTCTGTCTGCCCAAGTGTTTTGTATGCCTGGAAGATACACTGCCAGGAGATGAATCTGATGCTCTCTGGCGAGGGCCTATAGTCACAAAGGTTCATTGCAAAGCGACAGAGAGCCTGTTCCCCCCTGCTTGTTCACGTAGAACATGGCTACTTGATTGTCCATATGAATGAGGACTGTGTTGTAGCTGAGCAGAGTGTGGAACACTCGAAGAGCAAGGAAGATTGCTCTGAGCTTTAAGAGATTGATATGTAGATGAGTCTCCTGTGGAGTCCAAGTGCCTTGGGTGGAGGGGTCTTGCAGATGAGCTCCCCAACCCATTGGTGAAGCATCTGTTGTGAGAGTTGCCTGGGGTAAAGGTTGTTGAAATGGGGACCCCAGCAACAGGTTTTGAGTGGACTGCCACCATTGGAGGGACAAAATAAGGTGATTTTTGTTTGCTATTTTGTCTGACAGGCACCCTGATGCCTGGGTCCATTGAGTGGATAAAGTCCACTGGTCTGCGAGCATATGAAGGCGAGCATAAGGAACCACATGCACGGTAGATGCCATGTGGCCTAGTAGTTGCAACATTTCTCGAGCAGTGAGATGTGGCTTTAGCACTGCTTGAGAAGCTAACTGCACCATGCGAAGGCAACGGGTCTGAGGAAGATAGGCTCTTGCTTTTCTAGTATCCAGCAAAGCTCCTATGAACTCTAGAGATCGAGTGGGAGTTACACTGGATTTTGGGATGTTTATGACCAGACCCAAATACTGAAGGATATGCATTGTGCAAGATAGAGAAATCCTGGCCTCTGACTCTGATGGGGCTCGAATGAGCCAGTCGTCTAAGTAGGGGAAGACAAATATTCCTAGAGTGCGAAGAAATACTGCTACCACAACCATGCATTATGTAAACACCCTTGGTGCTGAGGCAAGGCCAAAAGGAAGCACCCTGTACTGGTAGTGCTTTCCTTGAAACAGGAATCGAAGGAACTTTCTGTGAGTTGGATGGATGAGAACATGAGTGTACACATCCTTGAGATCTAGGGAACAAAGTCAATCCTGACTCTGAAGGTATGGCAGCAGAGTTCCCAGAGAAATCATCTTGAATTTCTCCTTGAACAGGAATTTGTTCAATTCTCTGAGGTCTAAAATAGGTCTGTGTCCCCCTGTTTTCTTTGGGATAAGGAAATAGGGGTAGTAAAACCCTGTACCCTGTTGATGAATGGGTACTTCCTTCTATTGCCCCCTGGGCAAGAAGCATAGTGACCTCTTGATCTAACAGGCTGATGAGAGAGGTCTGAAAATTGAACTGTCTTACCATTGTAGGAGGGGGCATGCACAAAAAGTGAAGCTTGTACCCCTCTTTTATAATGGAGTGTCTCCAATGTTCTGCTGTTATCTGCCCCCATCTGGGAGCAAAGGGACACAGCCTTCCTGGGATGGTGGAAGGCTCTGGTCCCTTGAGAGCCAGGAAGGCTAAGTTCTCTAGATGAAAGTCAAAGGCCTTGTGGAGGCTGAGACTGCTGAGACGGTTGAGGCTTAGCAGTCTTTGCTTTCCTTTGTTTAGGTTGTTGCTGACTCTTTCAGGCAGATTGATCTGCAGAACGTCCCTGCTGGGAATAAGATGGATAAAACCTCTTCTTCTTGGAGAAGAATGGTTTCTTGAAAGATTCCTTTCTTGCAGGATCAGCCGTGGCTTTGGATAATCTATCCAAAGTAGAGTTGTCAGCATCTAATTAATTGGCTTTCTCTTGCCAATTCTTGCCAAATAGATTTTCACCTGCACAAGGGATATTGCCCAGTTTGTCCGGCACCCAGAGCTCCAAATCGGATGCCTGGAGCCAGGCAATTCTACGTGCACCTATAGCAATGGCAGAGGTTCTGCTTATGCACTCAAAACAGTCAAAAGCTGCACAGTTGACAAACTTAGAAACATCCTGGGCATGTTTGACCAGTGTAAGAAAATCCTGCCTTCTATCCTCAGGAAGAAGAGGGCTCAAATCCTCTAGATTCTCCTGTGACTTCCTTAAGGAACATTCCCATATATAAAATATATGAACTGATCCTGGCAGAAAGCATGGAAGCCTGGAAAGTACGACGTTCAAAGGCATCCAAAGTTCTACAATCACGTCCTGGAGGATTAGAGGCATGCCTCTTTGCACTCCTGATCCTTCTCATCGCTGATTCCACTACAATAGAGTGGTGAGGAGTCCGAGCCCAGGACAAGGAGGGACTCGATACATGGTATCTAGTCTACGAGAGTGAGGAGAGGTGGTAAGAGGTGTATCCCATATTTTTAGCATGAGATCATATAAGATCTCATGGATAGGCAAAGTAGCTGCCTCTTTAGGAGCCTTGGGATATTGTAGAATCTCCAACTCCTTTGCCCTGGGCTCTGTTTCGGGAGCCACAGTAATGGAAAGACCTCGAGCCACCTCCCTGATGAAATCCTGAAAGGAGTTATCTTCTGGAGGAGACATCCTACGTATAGGAGAGGAAGGCTCCTCCGGGAGAAGTATTCCGGTACTGACAGAGCTGTCAGAATCCTCGGAGTCCTCCGAAGATTCGAAGTACCTTCTGTCCGGATGCTCCTGAAGAGTCCGATACCCGTACCGACTGAAGTCAGTACTGGGGGGAATTGGTACCAGTGTATCAGTACCGGAAGGCATCGCATGACTGGATGCCGGCAAAGCAGACCCTGATGTCGATGCCGATGGTACCAGTACCGGTTGAACTGTCTGATGCGGTTCCGAGGGTGTCAATGCCGCAAGAAGAGCCGCCAGATTGTGTTCAATAGCCAGGAACCTCTGGTCTATCGATGCTGCCGATGCCTGGGTATCGGTACCGGAGAAAGCAGCCGGTATCCCAGAGCATGGCACCAGTAGTTCTGCCGAGGTTGAGGCCTCGAGAACATCCTGGAGCCCCGATAATGCTTTGGAAGCCGAAGCCTCCCGCCGTGGCAATTTTGCCAGTACAGAACCCTCAAGGGCAACGCCAGAGGCATCTCGATGCTTGGAAGGACATCTACCCTTTGAGGACCGGCTGGACTTATGTTTAGTTACCTGAGATGCATGGGAGGAAGACGAAGCCCTGGAAGCCGTCGATGCCACAGAAGCTGCATCGGAGGGAAAAAGGGTGCTGAGCTTGGCAGCCCGGTTTTGTCGACCCCTCTTGGGCATCATGGCACAAGCCATACACTCAGAGATGGCATGGTCAGGACCTAAACATTTAAGACACCACTCATGGGTGTCTGTGACAGAGATGGTACCGCCACACTTGGTGCACTTTTTGAAACCCGAAGCGGGTTTTTCCATAGTGGTGGAAACTTTGGGCCTAAGGCCCAAAATGGCACGTGCAGCTGGAAAAGAAAAGATAGGAAAAAATATTATCTATTTTTTTTTTTTTTAAAGAAAGAAAAGAACCACCGGCAGTACTGGTATAGAGTCGAGGAAGGCAGACGCGACCACAAAAAACGAAGGAGAATAAGGAAAATTTTCTGCGGTGACAGGAAGAATGACCTGCTAGCTCCACGGAAAATGAAGAACTGGAGAGAGGCAGTTGGGAAAGGCGGGAAGGCAGCACGCAGGCGCTGTGGGATGCTCCCAAAACCTTTCTAATTGGACACTGGGGAGCGTTCCCGCGCAGGCTCCGTCGGTACCGACGATACCCATATGTGAAGACTACATTCCTGCTTGTTCCTGGAGATAACCCTGTACCCTGTTGGGAAATGGGTACGTCTATTGCCCCGTGGGCAAGAAGTAAATTGGCCTCTTGACCCAACTGATTTTCGAGTGGAGTCTGAGAATTGAACCGTCTTACAACTGTAGGAGGGGACATGTTGAGGAAATGAAGCTTGTACCCCTCCTTTACAATGGAGAGAGTCCATTCTTCTGCTGTTATCTGCTCCCATCTGGGGGCAAAATGACACAACCTTCCTGGAATGGTGAAGGGCTCTGGCCCGTTGAGGGCCAGGAAGGCCAAGTTCTCTAGATGGGAGTCAAAGCCCCTCTGGAGGCTGAGTCTGCTGGGCCGGTTGAGGCTTAGCAGACTGTTTTTCTTAGTTTTGGTGGCTGCTGTCCCTTTCGGGCAGACTGACCTGCAGAATGCCCCTGCTGGGTATAGGAGGGGTAGAACCTCTTCTTTTAAGAGAAGAATGGTTTCTTGTAGGATTTTCTCTTTGTAGGATCAGCTGTAGCCTTGGATAGCCAAAGGGATTTTCGCCTGTGCAAGGGATATTCCCCTGTTTGTTCTCTACCCAGAGTTCTAAGTCAGATGCCTGGAGCCAGGCAATCCTACAAGCACCCATGGCAATGGCAGAGGTTCTGCTTATGCACGCAAAATCAGCACGATTAACAAACTTGGAAGCATTTTGGGCATGTTTGACAAGTGTAAGAATCTTGCCTCTTATCATCAGGAAGGAGAGGGCTCATAAGCTCTAGATCTCCTGTAACCTCCTTAAGGAACATTCCCATGTATAAAATGTAGGAACTAATCCTGGCAGAAAGCATAGAGGCCTGGAAGGTTTGACGCCCAAAGGCATCAAGAGTCCTACATTCACGTCCTGGCGGATTAGATGCATGTCTTTTTGCACTCTGTATCCTTCTCATAGCCGATTCCTCTACCATGGAGTGGTGTGGTAACTGGGTTTTTTGAAATCCAGGACAAGGAGGTACTCGATACATGGTATCAAGCCTACGAGAATGAGGAGAGGTGGTAAGAGGTGTTTCCCACATTATTAGCATGAGATCATGCAAGATCTCATGAATAGGCAAAGCAGCTGCCTCCTTGGGAGCTTTAGGATATTGTAAAATCTCCAATTCCTTTGCTCTGGGCTCTGTTTCAGGAGCCACTGTGATGGAAAGACCTCTAGCCACCTCCTGGATGAAATCCTGAAAGGATATATCCTCTGGAGGAGACATCCTACGTTTACAAGAGGAAGGCTCCTCAGAGAGAAGTACTCCGGTACCGACAGAGCTGTCAGAATCCTCAGACTCATCGGAGGATTCAAAATATCTCCTGTCTGGGTGCTCTTGCAAAGCACGATACGGGTACCAATCAAAGTTGGTACCGGAGGGGTCCGGTACCGGCCTATCGATACCGGAGGAAACAGCATGACTCGGTGTTGGTAACAGTCGCCGATGTCGATGCTGTCGGTACCGGTACCGGTGTCGATACTGGTACCAGTGTCAATACCGGTACCGGTGTCAATACCGTTTGAACCGTTTGAAGCAGTCCCGAAGGCACCGAAGCCGCAAGGAGAGCCGCCAGACTGCGTTCAATAACCAAGAACCTCTGGTCTATTGACACTGCCGATGCCTGGGTATCGGTACCAGACGAAGCGGCCGGTACCTCAGAGCATGGCACAAATAGTTCTGCCAAGGTTGAGGCCTCAAGAACATCCTGTAGCCCTGATAGTGCTTTGGAAGCTGAAGCCTCCCGCCGGGGCAGTTTTGCCGGTACAAGTCCCTCAAGGGCAACGCCAGAGGCATCTCAATGCTTGGAAGGAGATCTACCCTTTGAGGACCGGCCAGATTTATGTTTGGTTACCTGAGATTCATGGGAGGAAGACGAAGCCCTGGAAGACATCGATGCCACGGATGCTGCATCGGAGGGAAAAAGGGTGCTAGGTTTAGCAGCTCGGTTTTGCCGACCCCTCTTCGACATCATCCCACAGGCAACACACTCCGAGATGGAGTGATCAGGACCTAACCATTTAAGGCACCACTCATGAGTGTCGGTGATGGAGACGGTACCGCTACACTTGGAAGACTTTTTTAAAACCCGAGGCGGGTTTTTCCATTCTGAAGGAAAAGTTGGGCCTAGTGCCCAAAACAGCGCGTGGTACCCGACAGAGAAAAGGCTGTAAAGTCCAGAAAAAAAGATTACATTTTTTTTTTTTGAAGAAAGAACGAACAGGCGGTACAGGTATAGCATCGAGGAAGGCAGACGCTACCACAAAAAAGAATGAAAGAGATGGGATAATTTCTGCGGTGACAGGAAAAACGACCTGCTGGCTCTGCGGAAAACGAAGAACTGGAGAGAGGCAGTTGGGAAAGGCAGGAAGGCAGCACGCAGGTGCTATAGGATGCTCCCAAAAGATTTCTAATTGGACGCTGGGGAGCGTTCCCGCGCTGGCTCCATCGGTGCCAACGATACCCATATGTGAAGACTGCATTCCTGGCTTGTTCCTGGAGATCTGTGGATGCCATATGTCCCAGTAATGGCAGCAGTTTGAGCAGTTAGGGAGGACTTTCCCGCTGCTTGAGAAGCTTGTTGCATTATGTGAAGACAGGGGGCTGTGGGAGGAAAGCCCTTGATTGTCTGGTATCCAAACAAGCTCCTATGAACTCCAGGGTCTGAGAAGGAACAAGTTGGGATTTTGGGAGGTTTATGACCAATCCCAAGTATTGCAGAATTATGATTGTGCGAGACTTCTGGAATCATGGGGGCTCGAATGAGTCAGTCGTCCAAGTAAGGGAAGACGAATATCCCTAGGGTTCGCAGGAATGCAGCTACTACTGCCATGCATTTCATGAATACTCTTGGTGCCGAAGACAGACAATTCTTGCCAAAGAGGTTTTCTCCTGTGCAAGGAATATTTCCTAATTTGTCCTGTACCCAAGTCTCCAAGTCTGATGCCTGAAGCCATAAAACATAAGACAGACAGAGAGGTACATAGACGAGACCTACAGGGATATAGTCCTGAAGTCCCACCTCCAGTCTGGCAGCACCCCTGTTGCCATGGAGGAGAGAGGTCACTTGACAGGAGAGCATCACCCTGGTGTGGCAGGAAGTGATCCTGTAACTAGGACCTGTCCTCCAGGTGATGTAAAACCCCCTCGCACCGAGGAAGTTTCCCAAGGGCCATGTGCCCATGAGGGAAGGGTTAGGACAGCCATTATAGTTGGTGATTCGATCATTAGGCATGTAGATAGCTGGGTGGCTGGTGGACGTGAGGATCGCCTGGTGACATGCCTGCCTGGTGCGAAGGTAGCGGACCTCACACGCCATCTAGATAAGGCCTTAGATAGTGCTGGGGAGGAGTCTGCTGTCTTGGTACATGTCGGTACCAATGACACAGGAAAATGTGGTAGGGAGGTTCTGGAGGCAAAATTTAGGCATTTAGGAAAGAAGTTGAAATCCAGAACTTCCAGGGTAGCATTCTCTGAAATGCTTCCTGTTCCGCTCGCAGGACCCAAAAGGCAGGCAGAGCTCCGGAGTCTCAATGCGTGGATGAGACAATGGTGCAGAGATGAGGGGTTCGCATTTGTTAGGAACTGGGGAACATTCTGGGGAAAGGAGGGGCTCTTCCGAAGGGATGGGCTTCACCTTAACCAGGATGGAACCAGGCTGCTGGAATTAACCTTTAAAAATGAGATAGAGCAGCTTTTAAACTAGATATTAGGGGAAAGCCGACAGTCGCCCAAGAGCGGATGGTTCGGAAGAATGTATCCTTGAAGGATACTATCAAAAGCAGAGAGGTTCCACAAAAGAGTAAAGTAGCCCAAATGCCCTCAAGTATGGAGCAGACAGAGCTTAAAGATCCCAATTTACCCATGTCTAACAATAGCCAAATTAACATGAATAAAATACATTCTCAAAAATGCTTGTATGCAAATGCTAGAAGTCTAAACAATTAGATGGGAGAGTTAGAATATATAGCACTAAATGAAATGTTAGATATGATTGGAATATCAGAGACATGGTGGAAGGAGGACAACCAGTGGGACACTGTGATACCTGGGTACTAACTATATCGTAATGATAGAGCTGATCAAATTGGTGGAGGGGTTGCGCTCTATGTTAGAGAGGGCATTGACTCAGAAAGGATTAAAGTTTTGCAGGAAACAAAATCTGCTGTAGAATCTGTATGGATTGAGATTCCATATAAAAGGGGGAAGGCAATGGCAGTGGGGGTGTACTATCGAGCACCTGGCCAGAATGACCAAATGGATGATGAAATGCTCAAAGAAATCAAGGAAGCTAACAAACGTTACGGCGCAGTAATAATAATGGGTGATTTCAATTACCCTGGTATCGACTGGGTCAGTGTCACGTCAGGACATGCTAGGGAGATAAAGTTCCTAGATGAAATAAATGACTGCTTCTTGGAGCAGCTGGTTCATGAACCGACCAGAGGGGAAGCCATATTAGACCTAGTCCTTAGTGGAACACCAGATCTAGTGCAAGAGATAAGGGTGTTGGGGCCACTTGGCAATAGTGATCATAGCATGATCGCCTTTGATTTAATTAGTGGAGGAGGGATAGTAAGGAAATCCACAGTACTACCTTTTAACTTTCGAAAGGGAGACTATGATAAAATGAGGAAAACAGTTACGAAAAAACTAAAAGGAGCAGTTGCAAAGGTTAAAGACGTACATCAAGCTTGGGTGTTGTTGAAAAATACTATCTTGGAAGTCCAGACCAGCTGTATTCCACGCTTTAAGAAAAGTGGAAGGAAGTCCAAAAAACTGCCAGCATGGTTTAAAGGTGAGGTCAGAGAGGCTGTTGTTGCCAAAAAAGCATCTTTCAGGAAATGGAAAAAAGAGCTAAATGACGAAACCTGGAAACAGCACAAGCACTGGCAAGTCAAATGCAAGGCATTGATAAGGCAGGCAAAGAGAAAATTTGAGAAGAAGCTTGCTGCGGAAGCAAAAACGCGAAATAAAGACCTTTTCAAGTACATTCATAGCAAAAAACCTGTGAGAGAGTCAGTTGGTCCATTAGATGATAAAGGGGTTAAAGGAGCACTAAGAGGCGACAAGGCGATAGCGGAGAGACTGAATGAATTCTTTGCTTCGGTCTTTACTGAGGAAGATGTAGGGATGTTACCCATGACTGAAGTGGTATTTAAAGGTGCGGAAGAATTGAAGGAAATATCTATACATCGGGAAGATGTATTACAACTATTAGATAAACTGAAGAGTAGCAAATCACCTGGGCCGGATGGTATACATCCAAGGGTGTTGAAAGAACTGAAATATGAGATTGCAGACCTGCTAATAGTAATCTGTGAACTATCATTAAAATCATCTCTAATACCTGAAGATTGGAGGATCGCCAATGTAATGCCAATTTTTAAAAAGGGTTCCAGGGGTGATCCAGGAAACTACAGACCAGTGAGCCTGACGTCAGTACCAGGAAAAATGGTAGAAACCATCATAAAGAATAAAATTACTCAGCATGTAGATAGTCACGACCTAATGGGAGACAGCCAACATGGCTTTAGACAAGGAAGATCTTGTCTTACTAATCTGTTATGCTTTTTTGAAGGAGGGAATAAACAGGTGGACAAAGGTGAGTCGGTTGATATTGTGTATCTGGACTTTCAGAAAGCCTTTGACAAGGTCCCTCATCAGAGACTTTTGGCAAAACTAAAGAGTCATGGGATAGGAGGCAGTGTACTATTGTGGATCAGGAACTGGTTAAAAGATAGAAAGCAGAGGGTAGGGCTAAATGGCCAATTTTCCCAATGGAGAAAGGTGAATAGTGGTGTACCCCAGGGATCTGTGCTGGGTCAGCTGCTTTTTGACATATTCATAAATGACCTGGAAAGTGGAATAACGAGTGAGGTTATCAAATTTGCAGATGACACAAAACTATTTAAAGTTGTTAAAACCCAAGAGGATTGTGAAAAATTGCAAGAGGATCTTGATAAATTGGAAGACTGGGCATCAAAATGGCAGATGAAATTTAATGTGGACAAGTGCAAGGTTATGCACCTAGGGAAGAACAACCCAAACTATGGTTACACGATGCAAGGTTCCACATTAGGAACCACCACCCAGGAAAAAGATTTAGGCGTCATTGTGGATACCATGTTAAAACCCTCGGCCCAGTGTGCAGCGGTGGCCAAGAGAGCAAATAGAATGCTAGGTATGATAAGGAAAGGAATGGAATGGAAAATAAAACAAAAGATATTATAATGCCTCTATATCGTTCCATGGTAAGACCGCACCTTGAATACTGTGTGCAATTCTGGTCGCCGTATCTTAAAAAGGATATAGCGATTTTAGAAAAGGTTCAGAGAAGAGCCACCAAAATGGTAAAGGGGATGGAAGGATACTCCTATGAGGAAAGGCTAAAAGGATTAGGGCTCTTTAACCTGGAAAAGAGACGGCTGAGGGGAAATATGATAGAAGTCTATAAATTAATGAACGAGTGGAACGGGTAAACGTAGATCGATTGTTTACCTTATCAGAATATAGAAAGACTAGGGGACATGCAATGAAGCTACAGGGTAAACTATTTAAGACTAATAAAAGAAAATATTTTTTCACTCAACGTGTAATCAAACTCTGGAATTTGGTACCGGAGGATGTAGTAAAGGCTGTTAGTGTAGCTGGGTTTCAAAAAGGTTTGGACAAGTTCCTGGAGGAAAGGTCCATAAACCATTATTAAGAAGTGACCGAAGATATCAATGCTTGACCCAGTACAAGCATTGTGGAACTTGTGTCTCTTGGGGAAACTGCTGGGTACATATGACCTAGATTGGCCACTGTTGGAAACAGAATACTGGGCTTGATGGACCTTGGTCTGACCCAGTATGGCATATTTTATGTTCTTAATCTGACGTGCACCAGTGGCAATAGCAGAAGTTCTGCTGATGCATTCAAAGCAAAAGCTGCACGATTTACAAAACTTGGAAACGTCTTGAGCATGTTTGACAAGAGTTAAGGAAGTCTTGTCATTTGTCATCAGGGAGAAGGGGGCTCATAAGCTCCAAGTCTCCTGTGACTTCTTTGAGGAACATTCCTATATATAAAATATATGAGCTGATCTTAGCTGAAAGCATGGAAGCCTGAAATGTTCGATGCCCAAAGGCGTCAAGAGTCCTGCATTCACGACCTGGAGGATTGGATGCATGTCTTTTTGCACTTTTCATCCTACGCATGGCTGATTCCACTACCATTGAATGGTGTGGCAGCTGAGTCTTTTGAAAACCAGGACATGGTGGAACTCGATACATGATATCGAGTCTCCTAGAATGAGGAGATGTGGTCAGAGGTGTTTCCCACATTCTGAGCATCAAATCATGAAGAATTTCATGAATGGGCAGGGTAGCTGCCTCTTTGGGAGCCTTAGGGTATTGGAGTATTTCCAATTCTTTTGCTCTAGGTTGTTTTTCAGGAGCTACTGTGATTGATAGGCCTCAGACCACATCACGAATAAAATCCTGAAAAGACATGCCCTCCGGAGGAGACATTCTGCGTTGAGGAGGAGTCTTCCGGAAGAAGTACTCTGGTACTGACCGAGTTATACGAGTCATCGGAATCGGAAGATTCGAAGCATCTCTGATCCCGATGTTCATGCAAAGCACGGTATCGGTATCGATCGAAGTTGGCACTGAGTTGGTCCGATACCGATCTGTCGATGCCCGAAAAAGTCGGCATAGGCAGAATTCCCACCGGGGCCGGTACCGTCGGTGCTGGTACCGGCACCGGTGCCCGTTGAACCGTCGGTAGCAGTGTCAGCGGTACCGCAGCTGTAAGGAGAGCTGCAAGACTGCGTTCGATAGCGAGGAATCTCTGGTCTATCGACGCTGCCGATGCCTGGGTGTCGGTACTGGTAGAAGCGGCCGGAACCCCTGAGCATGGCACCAGTAGATCTGCCGAGGTCGAGGCCTCGAGAACATCCTGGAGCCCCATTAGTGCTTTGGAGGCCGAAGCCTCCTGCCGGGGCTGTTTTGCCGGTATAGTTTCCTCAATGGCTTCTTGATGCTTGGAAGGAGATCTACCCTTTGAGGAACGGCTCTTATGTTTAGTTACCTGAGATCCATGGGAGGAAGACGAGGCTCTGGAAGACGTTGACACAATGGACATCGCATCTGAAGAAAAGAGGGTACTGAGCTTTGCAGCCCGGTTCTGTCTTCCTCTTTTAGTCATCCTCATAGAAGAGGAACACTCCGAAGGAGAATGGTCAGGACCTAAACATTTGAGACACCAGTCATAGGTGTTGGTGACGGAAATGGTACTGCCACACTTAGTACATTTTTTTTTTTTAAACCACTAGCTGGTTTTTCCATTTTTTAGGAAAATGGGGCCTAATGCACAAAATGGCACCTAGCAACAAAAAGAAAAGGTTTCTGAAGAGAAACACTTCAGATAGTAAATTTTTATTTTTTTTTTTGAAAAGAAGAAGAGAACTGGCGGTACCGGTAGGCGTCGAGCGGAGGCAGGCACGACCATAAGAAAAACAAGTTTAAAGAAGAAATTTTCTGTGGTGACAGGGTATGTGACCTGTCGGCTCCGTGGAAAAAGCGTAGTTACTCACCTGTAACAGGTGTTCTCCAGGAGCAGCAGGAATCAGTCCTCACATATGGGTGACGTCGGCGCCGACGGAGCCCCCGTGCGGAGCATTTCCCCAGCTTTCAAAGAAAGCCTTTGGGAATGTAGCATGCATGCGTGGTCCCCTTCCCGCCCAAAGGTGCCATCTTGCTCAGTCTGATGACATAGCTAAAAGACAGCAAAAAACCCCAAAATAAATCATATGACTGCAACTCCAAGGGGAGGAGGAAGGGTTGTGAGGACTGATTCCTGCTGCTCCTGGAGAACACCTGTTACAGATGAGTAACTACGCTTTCTCCAGGACCAAGCAGGAAGTCAGTCCTCACATATGGGACTCCCCAGCTTAAGGTTACCGGGGACCCAAAGCTGAAAAAATGAGCTCCTTCTAGAGCCTCAGCATGTGTGAAAAGAATTTTTTCTGAAAACACCCCCGAACGGTAGCCCAACACCAGGGCCGGAGGGTAGGAGTTGCCTATACCTCAAAGAGATTACGGAGTACCGCCTGTCCGAAAGCACTGTCCCTGTGGGACGACCAAGTAGTGGCCCGGCAGATGTCTGCCAATGGAGCAGAGCGGAGATGAGCCACTGACGCAGCCTTCGCCCTAACACGGTGAGCCATGATTCGACCCTGCAAGGAGAGGCCGGCTGCCCTGTACGCCCAGGCGATACGGTCTGCTACCCAAATGGACAGGGTACGCTTGGAGACAGGTAATCCCAACTTATTAGGGTCAAAAGAGACGAAGAGCTGAACAGCCCTTCAGTGAACTGCGTACGGTCAAGTTAGAAGGACAACGCCCTCCTACAGTCCAGGGTATACAAGACCATCTCAGCCCAGCCGGCATGCGGCCTGGGAAAGAAAGTTGGAAGAACCACCTCCTGATTGAGGTGGAAGAAGGAGACAACCTTTGAAAGGAACTTAGGGTGAGTCCGTAAGACTACCCTGTTCCTATAGAACCTAGTGTATGGTGCCTCTGACACCAGGGCTTGAAGCTCACTTACTCGCCTTGCTGAGGTAAGAGCTACCAAAAACAACGCTTTCCAGGAAAGAAAGCGCAAAGGACAAGTAGCCATAGGCTCAAATGGTGGGCAAGTAAGCTGTTGCAAGACCACATTCAAATCCCACTCAGGGGTAGGTGGACGAACTGGAGGCTTAAGCAAAAGCAGGCCTCTGAGGAAGAAAGCTAACAAAGGGTGGCTTGAGAGAGGCTGACCTTCCACCGATGAGTGGTGCGCTGAGAGAGCACTGAGGTGGACCCTAACAGAGTTGGATTTAAGGCCTAGATTGGACAGGTGCAGCAAATACTGCAGCACCACTGATACCAGGCATGAGAAAGGATCCTCCTTGTGCTGGGCACACCAGGTGGAGAACTTACGCCACTTAAGAGCATATGACTTCCGAGTGGACTGCCTCCTCCACTTCCCTAGGCAGCAGTAAGGGTGCTAGAACTACCCTTTCAGCAGCCAGGCCATCAGATTGAGGGACTGGAGATTGGGGTGTAAGAGAGATCCCTGCTCCTGAGACAGGAGATCGGGTTGCATCCCCAGAGGAAGAGGAGCGTCCACCGCTAGCTGTAAAAGAAGTGGGAACCACGGTTGCCTTGGCCATCTGGGGGCCACCAGGATCACCAAGGTCCTGTCCCGGATCACTTTGAACAGTGTTTTGGGCACCAGAGGCTTGGGAGGAAACGCATATAGGAGGCCTGTAGACCATCTTATGAGAAAAGCATCCGCTGCTACCCTGAGAGGATGCGGTTGCCTGGAGCAGAACCTGGGCAGTTGATGGTTCAGTGGACTGGCAAACAGATCCATGGTGGGAAGAACCCATCTTAGGAAGATTTGTTGAACTACCAGAGGATTCAACTGCCATTCGTGTGGCTGTAGGATCCTGCTCAACTTGTCTGCTAGGTAATTCTCCTGTCCAGGGAGATAGACCGCCTTGAGAAGTATGCCATGCTTGACTGCCCAGGAGCACAGGTCCTGTGCTTCCTGACAAAGAGGTCGGGAGCCTGTGCCTCCTTGCTTGTTCACATAGAACATAGCAACTTGATTGTCCGTCTGAACTAAGACAGACTGCTGAGAGAGGACATGAGAGAAAGTCCACAGGGCTAAGCGGATAGCTCTGAGCTCTAGGAAATTGATTTGCTGTGTGGCCTCCCAAGGAGACCACAGGCCTTGAGTGCATGCTCCTTGGCAATGTGCACCCCAACCTTGAAGAGAAGCATCGGTTGTCAGTACTTGAGAGTGTGGAGGGGCTTGAAAAGGCACCCCTTGCAGTAGATTCGGAAGATGAAGCCACCACTACAGAGAATCTGCCAGTAGTTTGGACACTCTCACTTTGTCCGTCAGGTTGCCTGTGGCTTGCAGCCACTGAGTCCTTAGGCTCCACTGAGCGGGCTTCATGTGCAGACGGGCATTTGGAGTTACATGGACCGTGGATGCCATGTGACCTAAGAGCCTTAGGAATTGTCTGGCGGAGACTGGAGAATTGCTGTGGAACTGCCTGGCCAGATCCATCAGTCTGTTGGCCCTGTCCACGGGTAAAAAGGCCTTCGCTTGAAGGGTGTCTAGTCTTGCTCCTATGAACTCCATGTTTTGTGAGGGGTGTAAAGCGGACTTTGTGAAGTTTATGACAAATCCCAGATGCTGGAGAAGAGACACAGTACGGAGGGTGGCTTGATTGGTCTCCTGTGGAGACTGACCCCTGATGAGCCAGTCGTCCAGGTATGGAAAGATAAAGAGTACTTGAACTCTGAGATAGGCCACCACCACCGTCAGGCACTTGGTGAAAACCCTGGGGGCGGAGGTTAGGCCAAAAGGGAGTACCCTGTACTGGTAATGGTTTCCTCCCACTACAAATCAGAGATATTGTCTGTGGTCTGGATGAATAAGGATGTGAGTATACGCATCCTTGAGTTCTAAGGAGCATAGTCAATCTCCCTGCTGGAGGTAGGGCAGCAGGATTCCAAGGGTAAGCATCTTGAACTTTTCCCTCTCCAGGAACTTGTTAAGATTGCGCAAGTCTAGGATGGGCCTGAGGCCTCCTGTCCTTTTTGGTACCAGAAAGTACCTGGAATAAAACCCTTGGCCTCTCAGGTGGTGGGGCACCGGTTCAACCGCCTGCTCCTTTAGAAGACCTGCCAACTCCTGCAGGAGTAAGTCACTGTGCAGAGGGAGTCTTCGAGGCTCCCCTTGAAAGTAGGAGGGAGGTACCTGGTGGAAGTGGAGGAGATAGCCTCTCTGGACTATGCTTAACACCCAGGTATCCCTCATTATGGCTGACCATCTGTGAGCATACAGGGTCAGCCAGCCACCTGTGCTGAGAGGGGACAGCTGAGGAGGAGAGGTTATACCACTGGAGTCAAAACCCCGCTCCCTGCTGAGCAGGAACCGGTGGCTTGGGGGTTTTCTGCCTACGGGGCCCATGTCCCTGCCCCTTGGCCTGCTGACCCTGTTGGAGAGCTACAGAAGACGGAAAGTGTGGGTATGATTTGTAGGCAGATGACTTCCTCAGGTAAAAGGTCTTTTTTCCCGAGCCCTTCTTCTTCTGAGAAGGGGCAGAGGTTTTCCTGGACATTCTAGTCCGGGTGAGAGTCTTGGACTCGAGTTCTGCAGCCTTCTCCGCCATGGGCTTGCCAAAGAGGTTTTCACCTTGGCAGGGGACATCGACCAACTTGTCCTGTACCCATGGCTCGAAGTCCGATGACTGTAGCCAGGCCTGACGGCGTGCACCAATGCCGGCCGCGGCTACTCGGGCCGAAGCCTCAAAGCCATCATAGGTTGCTCGAGAGATAAACTTAGAGCACTCCCGGATCCCCGATGACAGGGCCTTGAACCTCTGTAAAGGTTCCTCGGAGAGACCAGCAGTGAACCCGGCAATGCCCATGTACAGCTGGTAGGTCTGGACACAGCAAGCAAGCATTGAGACCTGGAAGCACTTCCTACCGACGGCATCCAGATTCCGGGCCTCCCGGCCGGGAGGCACCAAGGAGTGCATCTTCTGACTCTTCAGACGATGCATGGCCGATTCCACAAACCATGGAGTGGTGCGGTAGCTGTGACTTTTGAAACCCGGGGCTCTTGCGGACTTGATAGATGGAATCGACCAGCTTGCTCAGAACCGGTGTCGAGGCCGGCGCCTCCCACATGCGGAAGAGCAATAGCTTCTCCTGCCTGCTTTTGACTGCTTTGGGGGGGTGTCAGCCTCTTGCAGGACCCACAAGTATCTGGGTCGAGGTTGGGACAGAGAAAATGGAGACAGCAGTTGTGTGCGTCTGTGATTGGAAAATTACTGCAACACTGATCACACTTCTTAAAGCTGCTGGCCATCGGGGGAAAAAGGGCCCCAGCAAGGTTGAAGACCCGAGGAACTGCCAGCGGGAAAGGAGTGATTCATGCTGGAAAGAAAAAAATCACGGGCCCAATGATGCAGTGCCAAGGCAAGCAAACCCGGGGGCAGGAAAGGGACTGGCTGCAGCTGCAGAGAGAGAATTAGTTCTAAGAGAAAGAAATCAGCTTTTTCCAGGGAATCTGCAGAAAAAAAGGAGACTGAGCAAGATGGCACCCTTGGGCGGGAAGAGGATCATGCATGTTTGGTGCCATCTCCCAAAGGCTTTCTTTGAAAGCTGGGGAGATGCTTCCACATGGGCTCTGTTGGCACGGACATTACCCATATGTGAGGACTGACTTCCTGCTTGTTCCTGGAGAACAAAGCTTAGGAGTTTCGAAAAGTGATTCAAATGTGGGATTTATGTTGGTTTCAATCAACACTGAAGTTATGGCTCTCTTCAAGAAGATGCAGGTGAAAAAAACCCCACAGGTGGGCATGGAGAGGGAGTGGGGTGGAAGGAATGCTTAAATGAAGAGAGACCCAGTGAGATTTCGAGAAGAAATGGGAAATATTTCATCTTCCTCTTTAAAGAATGTTAGAATAGGTACTTGAAAGGAAAAACAAAGGTGTTAAGGAGTTAGACATATGTATATTCCTGGTAAAAATCAGCTTGAGTCATGTCACTGAATTCCCAGATAAAATCTAATCACTTACAAGATTTTCCCAAACTGTTTCCTAATGTTTAGTAAGACTAATTAATAAGGAACACTTATGTCAAAACCTCTTTCTTTTTTCATTTATATAAATTATGTTTAAAACAAAATTTTTGTCGGAGCTAGGCCGTAGGAAGGGCTGGGGGAATCCAGACCTCCACCAGGCTGTCAGCTTCTTTTTATTTTATTAATGGTTCTTTACCAAAAAAACTTTTTCACTTATCTCAAATCCTTTGTTGACCGTCCACAAAAGCGTCGCTCTTCAGAAATGTGTTATCAGCACGACGTGCACGTTTCGGGGAATTGAACCCTGTGTCAAGTGCTTTCCCAAATTGCAGAAATTAAGGCAACAAAGAGACCAAAAAACGCCGTCATAGCAGCTTGTGGGGTAGATTTTGTTGGATTAATGTTTAGTAAGAACATAAGATATGCCATACTGGGTCAGACCAAGGTCCATCAAGCCCAGTATCCTGTTTCCAACAGTGGCCAATCTAGGTCATACATACCTAGCAGTATCCCCAAAAGACACAGGTTCCACAATGCTTGTATTGGGGGTCAAGCATTGATATCCTGGGTCCCTTTTTAATAATGATTTATGGACCCTTCCTCCAGGAACTTGTCCAAACCTTTTTTAAACCCAGCTACACTAACAGCTCTTACTACATCCTCCGGTAACAAATTCCAGAGTTTGATTACACGTTGAGTGAAAAAATATTTTCTCTTATTTGTCTTAAATAGTTTACCCTGTAGCTTCATTACATGTCCCCTAGTCTTTCTATATTCTGATAGCATAAACAATCGATCTACGTTTACCCGTTCCACTCCATTCATTAAATTTATAGACTTCTATCATATCTCCCCTCAGCCGTCTCTTTTCCAGGTTGAAGAGCCCTAACCTTTGTGGCCTCTCTTCATAGGAATAGCCTTCCATCCCCTTTACTATTTTGGTGGCTCTTCTCTGTACCTTTTCTAATAACGCTATATCCTTTTTAAGATACGGCGACCAGAACTGCACACAATATTCAAGGTGTGGTTGTACCATGGAACGATACAGAGGCATTATAATATCCTTTGTTTTATTTTCCATTCCTTTCCTTATGATACCTAGCATTCTATTTGCTCTCCTGGCCGCCGCTGCACACTGGGCGGAGGGTTTTAACATGTTACCCACGATGACTCCATTTTTCGTCGTTTGGCTCTTTTTTCCATTTCCTGAAAGATGCTTTTTTGGCAGCAACAGCCTCTCTGACCTCACCTTTAAACCATGCTGGCAGTTTTTTGGACTTTCTTCCACCTTTCTTAACAGCTGGTCTGGGCTTCCAGGATAGTATTTTTAAACACCCAAGCTTGATGTCAGTCTTTAACCTTTGCAACCGCTCCTTTTAGTTTTTTCTTAACTATATTCCTCATTTTATCATAGTCTCCCTTTCGAAAGTTAAAAGGTAGTACTGTGGATTTCTTTACTATCCCTCCTCCACTAATTAAATCAAATACGATCATGCTATGATCACTATTGCCAAGTGGTCCCAACACCCTTATCTCTTGCACCAGATCTGGTGTTCCACTAAGGACTAGGTCCAGTATGGCTTCCCCTCTGGTCGGTTCATGAACCAGCTGCTCCAGGAAGCAGTCATTTATTTCATCTAGAAACTTTATCTCCCTAGCATGTCCTGCCGTGACACTGACCCAGTCGATACCGGGGTAATTGAAATCACCCATTATTACTACTCTGCTGTGACTTTTGTTAGCTTCCTTGATTTCTTTGAGCATTTCATCATCCATTTGTTCATTCTGGCCAGGCGGTCGATAGTACACCCCTACTGCCATCATCATCCCCTTCATACATGGAATTTCAATCTATAGAGATTCTACAGCAAATTTTGTTTCCTGCAAAACTTCAATCCTGACTCAATGCCCTCTCTAACATAGAGCGCAACCCCTCCACCAATTTGATCAGCTCTATCATTACGATATAGTTTGTATCCAGGTATCACAGTGTCCCACTGGTTATCCTCCTTCCACCATGTCTCTGAGATTGCAATCATATCTAACCTCTCATTTAGTGCTATATATTCTAACTCTCCCATCTTATTGTTTAGACGTCTAGCATTTGCATGTAAGCATTTTAGAGACTGTATTATATTAATATTAATCTGGCTATTGGTAGGCATGGGTAATTTGGAATCTTTACGCTCTGTCTGCACCATACTCAAGGGCATTTGAGCTACTTTACTCTTTTTTGGAACCTCTCTGCTTTTGGTAGTATCCTTCAAGGATACATTCTTCCGAACCATCCGCTCTTGGGTGACTGTCGGCTTTCCCCTGTTATCTAGTTTAAAAGCTTCTCTATCTCCTTTTTAAAGGTTAATGCCAGCAGCCTGGTTCCATCCTGGTTAAGGTGAAGCCCATCCCTTCGGAAGAGCCCACCTTTCCCCAGAATGTTCCCCAGTTCCTAACAAATCCAAACCCCTCATCCTTGCACCATCGTCTCATCCACGCATTGAGACTCTGGAGCTCTGCCTGCCTTTTGGGTCCTGCACGTGGAACAGGAAGCATTTCGGAGAATGCTACCCTGGAAGTTCTGGATTTCAACTTCCTACCTAAAAGCTTAAATTTAGCCTCCAGAACTTCCTACCACATTTTCCTATGTCATTGGTACCGACATGTACCAAGACAGCAGACTCCTCCCCAGCACTATCTAAGATCCTATCTAGGCAGTGCGCGAGGTCTGCTACCTTCGCACCAGGCAGGCATGTTACCAGGCGATCCTCACGTCCACCAGCCACCCAGCTATCTACATGCCTAATGATTGAATCACCAACTATAACAGCTGTCCTAACCCTCCCCTCATGTGCACATGGCCATGGAGAAACGTCCTCGGTGCGAGAGGGTTTTACATCACCTGGACAACAAGTCCTAGTTACAGGATCATGTCCTGCCACACCAGGGTGATGTTCTCCTGTCACGTGACCTCTCTCCTCCATGGCAACAGGGATGCTGCCAGACTGGAGGTGGGACTTCAGGACTATATCCCTGTAGGTCTCGTCTATGTACTTCTCTGTCTTTCTTATGTCTTCCAGGTCTGCTACTCTAACCTCTAGAGAACGGACTTGGACCCTGAGAGCAAAGAGCTCCTTGCACTTAGTGCATACATAAGACCTCTCACCAACTGGGAGAAAATCATACATGTGACACTCAATGCAAAAGACTGGAAAGCCCCCATCTCGCTGCTGGACTGTTGTCTGCATCTTAGTTTAAAGCTTGTGTTTAGGTCTTTAAATTCTGTATTTACTAAGGGTTGATGTAGATGCTTATACTAATAAAAGTGTATCTAATACCTCTAATATACCTTGTTCACCTGAAGCTTAATTAATCTCAGGTCCTCAATGTATGACTGATTTGGATAAAGAGCTGCACCTGAGAGCAGCCCCTTTCCTCTAAGACGTGCAAGTACCTATAAAGCTACAATTACCCCAGGGGCGGGTGGGTGTTGGGGAGGGAGGGGGGGGGGAGATAACACTTATTAAAAGAGGGCTGTTACAAGGTACCCTGCCCTGTACCCTCAGGTAGGCTAGAGCAGGAAAAAAAGTTTAAAACGCAGCAGGTTCTGGGGACAGAGCAGGGAGAGATGTTTAATTTAAAGTAACAGTTAACCTGGCTACCACACAAAGGCCAGTTAGTTGAGAGAGGCAAGGTACAGCTGAGAAAGCTGAAGTGCAGAACTAAAGGGAACAGGAGGTGAAGTAGCACACCAATAAAGACCACAAATAAATAATTAAAAAGACAGCAAGAACTCACAGCCAAGTTGTCACAGGGGTTAAATATCCACTTCTCTGATATTTGCATATCACTTACCCTATATTGATATCATGTGTTCTTCTGGGAGAGACACAACTCTGTAAACGCCATGGACTTTTCCTAGAGGCATCTGCGATCACTAAGAACAAACAAGGCATAATACTTAACCAGAGTCCTTCACAAGTATAACTGCATAGGAATATGGAATGCTCTCCAAATCCATATAAAAACACATTTTACATGTGCAATCCAGAAACATTGGCATGTCCAAGTTCAGACATGATTTCATGAATGTGGACATGCAAGATATGGATGTCGGTGGGGTGTCAACATATAGATATCCCTGGATAGAGCGTAGTTACTCACCTGTAACAGGTGTTCTCCAGGAGCAGCAGGAATCAGTCCTCACTTATGGGTGACGTCGGCGCCGACGGAGCCCTCGCGGAGCAATTTTCCCCAGCTTTCAAAGAAAGCCTTTGGGAATTGCAGCGCGCATGCGCGGTCGTCTTCCCGCCCGAAGGTGCCATCTTAGCCAGTCAGATGACATAGCTAAAAAAGACAGCATAAAAATTTGCAAAAAGAACATAAGCAGACGATTGCAACTCCAAGGGGAGGAGGGAGGGTAGTGAGGACTGATTCCTGCTGCTCCTGGAGAACACCTGTTACAGGTGAGTAACTACGCTTTCTCCAGGACCAAGCAGGAAGTCAGTCCTCACTTATGGGACTCCCAAGCTCAAGGCTACCGGAGACCCTAAGCACAAAAATGAGCTCCCTCTAGCTCAGCAGCACAGAAGGATAGAATCTTCGCTGAATTATCACCCACCGGTAGCCCACATCCGGGATGGAGGGTAGGAGTTGCTCAGACCTCAAAGAGATTACGGAGGACTGCCTGTCCGAAAGCACTGTCCCTACGGGACTCCCTCTCGAGACAGTAATGGACCGCAAAAGTCTGGCTCGAAGACCAAGTAGCGGCCCGGCAGATGTCTGCCAGCGGAACAGAGCGGAGGTAAGCCACTGACGTGGCCTTTGCCCGAACGCAATGAGCCGTGACTCGACCTTCCAAGGAGAGTCCGGCTGCCCCATAAGCCCAAGAGATACAGTCCGCAACCCAGATGGACAGAGTACGCTTGGAGACCGGGAGTCCCAATTTATTGGGGTCAAAAGACACAAAAAGCTGAGCAGCTTTACGGTGCTCCCGCGTACGGTCAAGGTAGAAGTTCAATGCCCTTCTACAGTCCAGGGTATGGAGGACCGTCTCAGCTCGGCTGGAGTGTGGTCTGGGAAAGAAGGTTGGAAGTACCACCTCCTGATTCATGTGAAAAGGGGAGACCACTTTAGGCAGAAACTTTGGGTGAGTCCGTAGGACTACCCTATTCTTGTAGAATCGAGTGTAGGGGGATCAGACACGAGGGCCTGCAATTCACTCACGCGCCTAGCGGAAGTGAGGGCTATCAAGAACAGTGTTTTCCAAGACAGAAAACGGAGAGAGAGAACATGTAGCCATAGGTTCAAAAGGCGGACAGGTGATCCGCTGCAAAACCACATTCAGGTCCCAGTCCGGCGCTGGCGGGCGCAGAGGTGGTTTAAGTAGAAGGAGACCTCGGAGAAACCTCGCTACGAGAGGGTCGTTGGAGAGAGGTCTGCCGTCCACCGGCACATGATGTGCTGAAAGAGCACTGAGGTGAACTTTGACGGAGTTGGACTTAAGTCCCAGATTAGAGAGGTGTAGCAAGTACTGTAAGATCACCGACACCGGGCAGGAGAAGGGATCCTGAGACTGTTGGGAACACCAGATTGCAAAGCGACGCCATTTAAGGGCGTAGCATTTGCGGGTAGAAGGCCGTCGCGAAGCCAAGACGACCTCCTCCACCTCCGCCGGCAAGAGAAGAGGAGCAAGGACTACCCTTTCAGCAGCCAGGCCATGAGGTTGAGAGACCTGAGGTTGGGGTGCAGTAGGGACCCCTGATCCTGAGTGAGGAGATCCGGTTGTGCCCCCAGAGGGATTGGATCCTCCACCGCCAGTTGCAGCAGGAGCGGAAACCACGGCTGCCTGGGCCAGCGAGGGGCCACCAGGATCATGAAGGCTTTGTCTCGGAGAACCTTGAACAGAGTCCGAGAGACTAACGGGATGGGAGGGAAAGCGTACAGAAGGCTCCCCGACCATGAGATCAGAAAAGCGTCCGCCGCAACCCGAAGGGGGTGTGGCTGACGAGAGCAGAAGCGAGGGAGCTGCCGGTTGTGAGGACTGGCAAAGAGATCCACCGTGGGGAGGCCCCACCTGAGGAAGAGCTTCTGAACGATCAAGGGATCCAGACGCCACTCGTGCGGCTGGAGGACCCTGCTGAGTTTGTCCGCCAGGCAATTTTCTTGGCCCGGGAGATAAACTGCCTTGAGGAGAATGCCGTGACTGACGGCCCAAGAGCAGAGCTTCTGCGCCTCCCGGCAGAGGAGGAAGGAGCCCGTGCCCCCCTGCTTGTTCACGTAGAACATGGCAACTTGATTGTCCGTCTGGACAAGGACGGACTGTTGGGAGGTCAGGTGGGAGAAGGCCTTGAGAGCTAGGCGGATCGCCCTGAGCTCCAGGAAGTTGATCTGCTGAGCAGACTCCCACTTGGTCCAGAGGCCCTGAGTACGTGCCTCTTGGCAATGTGTTCCCCAGCCCAGGAGGGATGCATCGGTGGTCAGCACCCTGGTCGGCTGAGGTGACTGGAAAGGCATCCCCAATAACAGGTTCGGCTGCCGGAGCCACCACCGGATAGACGAGACCAGCGGCTCGGAGACGCGCACTAGGTCTGCTAGGCCGCCTGTGGCTTGTCGCCACTGCCGGCGGAGACAACATTGAGCAGACCGCATATGCAGGCGGGCATTGGGGGTCACATGGACGGTGGAAGCCATATGGCCGAGCAGTCTCAGGAAGTGCCTGGCGGAGACCAGGGGCTGGCTGCGAAAGCGGTCGGCTAGGTCCATGAGCCGCTGAGCCCTGTCGAGCGGTAGGTACGCTCGCGCCTGAGGAGTGTGCAGCCTTGCACCGATGAACTCGAGATCCTGTGAGGGGAGCAAAGTGGACTTTGCGAAGTTTATGACAAAGCCCAAGTGCTGCAGCAGAGTCACCGTGCGGCCCGTGGCGTTGGTGACCTCCTGAGCGGACGCTGCTCTGATGAGCCAGTCGTCGAGGTACGGAAAGACATAGAGGCCGTGAAGCCGGAGATGGGCCGCCACGACCGCGAGACATTTTGTGAAGACTCGCGGTGCGGAGGACAGGCCAAAGGGCAGTACTCTGTACTGGTAATGAGTTCCTGCCACCACAAACCTTAGGTATTGGCGGTGGCTTGGGTGGATGAGGATGTGCGTATAGGCATCCTTTAGATCCAAGGAGCATAGCCAATCGCCCTGCTGGAGGTAGGGCAGAAGGATTCCAAGGGTAAGCATTTTGAACTTCTCCCGCACAAGGAACTTGTTGAGGTTGCGCAAGTCCAGGATGGGTCTGAGGCCTCCTGTTCTCTTTGGTATCAGAAAATACCTTGAATAGAAGCCTTGACCTCTCAGGTGGTGTGGCACCGGTTTCCACCGCCTGTTCCTGCAGAAGACCTGCTAACTCCTGAAGGAGCAACTCCCTGTGTAGAGGGGGGCGCGGAGGCTCTCCCGGAAAATAGGAGGGAGGGACCTGATGGAAGTGGAGAAGGTAGCCCTCTCGCACGACCTGAAGCACCCAGGCATCTGCGGTGATGCTGGACCACCTGTGGGCGAAGTGAACCAGCCGGCCTCCGGTGCTGGGGGGAACCAGCGGGGGGGGAGAGGCTATGCTGAGCGAGTCAAAAACCCCCACCCTGCTGAGCAGGGGCTGTTGGTGCAGGCTTGGGGGCTTGCTGCCTACGGGACCCGTTACCCCGTCCCTTGGCCTGCTGGCCCTGTTGGGGAGCTGCAGGGGCCTGATAATGGGGGTATGGTTTGTAGGCAGCTGCCTTCCTCGGGTAAAAGGGCTTTTTTCCCGAGCCCTTCTTTTTCTGGGAAGGGGCGGAGGTCTTCCTAGAAAGCCTGGTCCTAGTGAGAGTCTCAGTCTCAATTTGTGCAGCCTTTTCCGCCATGGGCTTGCCAAAGAGGTTTTCGCCTCGGCAGGGGACATCGACCAACTTGTCCTGTACCCAGGGCTCAAGGTCGGACGACTGAAGCCAAGCCTGTCGGCGGGCACCGATGCCGGCTGCGGCTACTCGAGCCGAGGCTTCAAAGCCATCATAGGCTGCTCGGGACATGAACTTTGAGCATTCCCGAATACCCGTGGACAAGGCTAGGAACCTCTGCAAGGGCTCCTCGGAGAGACCAGCGGAGAATCCGGCTAGCTCTTTAGCCATATCCCTGAGATACATGCCCATGTATAGCTGGTAAGTCTGGACACGACAGGCGAGCATAGAGCCCTGGAAGCACTTCTTGCCAAGGCCATCCAGGTTACGGGCCTCCCTTCCAGGAGGCACCGAGGAGTGCATCTTCTGGCTCTTGAGACGATGCATGGCCGATTCCACTACCATGGAATGGTGTGGCAGCTTTGCCTTTGAAAGCCAGGGCTCTTGCGGACTCGATAGATAGAATCGACCCGCTTGCTCAGGACCGGCGAGGAGGCCGGACTCTCCCACATGCGGAAGAGTAGTCGTTCCAGCATAGGAGGAACCGGCACAGTAAAGTGTTCCCTCGCGGGAGAGTCATACTGGAGGGCGTCGAGCTCTTCGGCTCGAGGCTCCTCCTCGGGATCCGCAGGGAAGGCCAAAGCCTTGGCCATATCCCTAACGAAGTCCGAGAACCGGGCATCCTCCGGGGGGGACTGCTTCCGAGGCTCGGACTCCGGAGAGTCCGATGGGACACACCGAGTCCGGAAAGAATCAGGTGACTCTTCCTCCTCAGACTCCCAGACCGACTCCGACGAGGACTCGGTGGGGTCGGCTCGGGCAGGGTGCGGCGCCAGCCGCCCCGACGCCGAGGGAGTCGGCGTCGGCGACCTCGGTCCCGAACGGGAGGCCGAGGGCGACCTCGACCGAGGATCGACTCGAGTTCTCATCGACTCGAGGATCGGCTCGGTCTCCGGGGTCGACTTGGACGTCGACGTCCCGGCGGTCGGGGCAGCGACGCCAGCGAAGCCAGCGAGCAGTGCCCGCTGCTGGTCCATGAAGGCAGACAGTCTGCTCTCCAAGGCCGTCAACCTGAGGCCGAGCTCAGGTGACCCAGCAGCCCCCGACTCGGGCCCCGACGGCGTCGGGCCCGACGTCGGCTGTCGCGGAGGCGAGTCCAGAAGGACTACAGGACTTACCCGGGCAGGCATCTCCGACTCCAGGCGAGGTCGCTTCGGGAGGTGTTCCTTCTCCAAGGACCCGGGGCGGCTGTCGGGGCTATGCGACCTGGCCCTCGCGGAGCCAGGAGCGTCCACCGACGCCGCCCTCGCGGGTTTTTTCCTTCCGACGATGGTCCCCGGAGGGAGAACCCCGGTCGGAGGAGCTCCGGCGACGGTCCGAGCTGGAGCCTTTCGACACGGAGGCCTCCGACGAGGTCCGGGTACGGCTGGGGTCAGCGAAGATTCTCTCCCGCTGATGCCGCCGACTTCTCAACGCCTTCGAGGACAGTTTGCTGCAGGGCCCACAGATCAGTTCCTCATGATCCGGGCCCAGGCAGCGGAGGCAAAAGTCGTGTGTGTCGGTTAGTGACATATTTCGGTCACACCGACCACACCGCTTAAACCCACTGGCAGCCATCGGGGGAAAAAGGGCCCCTGCGAGGTCAAAGGACCGGGCTGCCAGGGAAAACGAAAACGAAAGCTGACTAAGTCAGAAAAACCGAAAAAACGTGAGAGGACTCGAGACCGGCGTCGCGAGTCCGAGCGGGAAAACGATCGGCGTCGAACCGAAGAAAAAAGTATAAAATAAAGAGGAAAATCAACTTTTTCGCGGGGACAAGACGGGGACGTCTGTAGGGCTCCGCGGAAAAAAGAAGACTGGCTAAGATGGCACCTTCGGGCGGGAAGACGACCGCGCATGCGCGCTGCAATTCCCAAAGGCTTTCTTTGAAAGCTGGGGAAAATTGCTCCGCGAGGGCTCCGTCGGCGCCGACGTCACCCATAAGTGAGGACTGACTTCCTGCTTGGTCCTGGAGAATATTCAAGACCAGAAATGTCTAGGAATAGCTTAATGGTAAGAGTACTGGCCTAGGACCAGGGAAGCCAGGGTTCTCAAATCCCACTGCTATCATTGTGATTGTGGAGAATAAGGGTGTGGTGGGGTACCATCTTCTCTACATCCTCTGGAGGTTTCATACAGCCAAAACATGCACTTTCCCAATGCCTATTCGTGCCTGGAAGAGGTCTAAACTTTGACAGGGTCAGACATCCCAGATGTTTTTGAAATCAAACAGGGATGTCCGAGTCTCTTGCACTGCCCCAGACACTCTACAACACCCCCTGCCTACTTGGCAGTCCCTGCATTAGAGACATCTTTAAAAGCCATTTGTAAAATAGCTCTGGAACATCTCTGATTTGGACATTCGTATCGCGACTAAGGCTTTTAAAATGACCCCCTAGTTTATAAGATACTTTCAAAGTATATCAAACGGTTATGAAGGTGAAATTTCACTTACCGTTAAATTCCTTTCCTGGAATCCTGCTAGATTAGTCTAGACTAGTAGGGTTCTCTCCCCTGCCAGCAGATTGACAGAGACCCCCCCACCCTCAAACCACCATTGACATTTGCATAAAGCCAGATACAGCTCGGGGCACCCTTCAGTATTTTCATAACAAAGCAAATGGAGCCCCAAGAGAATCCCCTGCAGGTCCCCAAGGACCAATGGAAGAGGCATAGAATGAACTGTATACAGCAATTGTGTCATAAGAAGTTCCAGAGAAGGCACAAAGCTGAAAAAGTGGGTAGGTCTAGCAAGACTCCAGGAAAGTAAATTAATGGTAAGTGAAATTTCACCTTTCCGATTGTCCCGCTAGACCAGTCTAGATTAGTGGGACGTATCAAAACTACTTCACAACACGGCAGGAAGAAATGACTGCCATAAGCACACTGGTGCCAAAAGCGAGCTGCTGCTCTAGTTTGGATGTCCAAGCAATAATGCTTTAAAAAAGTGGACAAGGAAGACCATGTAACCACACAACATATCAAGAGGGGAAACGCAGGAGAATTCCACCCATCAGGTTGCCTGGGCACAGGTGAAATGAACTCTAAAACCTTCTGGAACAGGCTTATGCACTAGCAAATAGGCCATAACAATGCCCCCCTTAAAACCAGTGGGCAAGAGTGGCTCTGAAGCTGCCAAACACTTTCAAGGCCCTGAAGAGAGCACAAAGATGATCAGACATTTACATGAGACAAACTCTTTCAACTAATTAAGAGGAATCCTGAGCACATTTCCAAAAATCGTAGGCCACTATCCTTTCCCTTGCAATGATCCGGCAGAAACAAGGGCAAGGATATGACTTGGTTGACATGAAAAGGAAACACCACCTTGGGCAGAAAGGAAGCCACTAGACGTAAAGTGACACTTTTGGATGAAAAGGACAAGAAAGGATCATGACGGGAAACTGCCTGCAATCTGAAACATGGTGTGCTGAGGAGATGGGACTTTTTTTGTGACTAACATGTTTTCAAAAGACAAATATAATTGTGGCACTCTTCAGGGGCTTGAACAGAATGCATGAGGGTGCAAAGAACAAGCACTAGATCCCAAGAGGATGAGACAGGGTACAAACTCCTTTGAAAAAGCAGGCAACACCCTCATGAGATGCCAGAGTCCCGCTACAGGACCTCTGAAAAATGAAAGCGCAGCAACCTGCACTCAGAGGGAATGCCAAGCCAAACCAAACTCTTCTCTAGACCATCCTATAGGAAGGCAAGTATCAAAGGTATCTTCACATGCCACAGCAGCACCAGCCCTCAGAGACACCAGACACAGACATAAGCCAGAGACATGGACTGTTGCCTGGCCTTTAAGAGGGTGTCAATTACTGCAACCAAATAAGCCTTTTTGCCTTAAAGCACTGCCTTTCAAGGGCCAAGCCATAAGCGAGAAGGGAGACAGGTCATCCATGAATACAGTCTTTGTCCTAACAGGCCTCAACTAGCTCTGAAGCTCAGAGGCTGTGCCAGCAGAAACCAAACTAGGTCTGCATACTATGGACACCGTGATCAATCTGGGGAGACCATGATCACTACACGGGAATGGCCCTATAACGTTCAAAGTACCTGGGCTATCATGGCCCAAGGGGGAAACATAGAAGATTGGCCAGGGCCATGGCTGAACTAGCACATCAATCCCTTTGGAGCTACTCTCCTTCCGATAACTGGGTGGGTGGGGGGGGGGGGAGTGATACTGCACTCCATGGCTGCCATTCTGGTCTCCATGCCAGATGGCTCCTCAGCCTCCGACAGAGGTATCGATGGCTTTGGGTATGGCGTCTGTTCCATCACGAGGGGGGGGGGGCCTGAGACCAGTTGCCCGACACTGACTCCTCCTTCTGGGGCATCTTGTTAAGCCACTCCCACTCCGATCCCGCAGACCCCCTCTCGGGGACTGCAGAGCCTGATGTGGGATTTATCCACTTTTCCAGATCCATCCTCTGAAGTGAACTTCGAGTGTGTCAAACTCTTACTGTGTTCCACCTCCAGGGAGTAATCTCAAAGAAGACGTGGCTATGGGACTCCCAGGCAGCCTGGGCATTATGGGGAAAGCGTAGTTACTCACCTGTAACAGGTGTTCTCCAGAGACAGCAGGAATCAGTCCTCACTTATGGGTGCCGTTGGCACCGACAGAGCCATTCCCCAGCTTTCAAAGTATTTGGGATTGCTGCAACACATGAGTGGTCCTCTTCCCGCCCAAGGGTACCATCTTGCTCAGTCAGGTCCCATAGCTAGAACCCTACACTAAGCAGATGGCAAGGGAAGGACAAAAATAGCAACTCTTCAGGGGAGGTCGGAGGATAGTGAGGACTGATTCCTGCTGTCCCTGGAGAACACCTGTTACAGGTGAGTAACTAAGCTTTCTACAAGAACAAGCAGGAAGTCAGTCCTCACTTATGGGACTCCCCAGCTACAGGCTACCGAGCCTGCAACCCAAAAACACCTCTGCGAGGTTGTGAGCAGAAGGCAATGCCCGAAGGAGACAGAGTCTTTGGGTCCCCAGGGAGAAGCCCTCAGTAGCGGTCAAAGAATGGTCAGAGGACAGGAGTTGCTTATACCCCGAACAGATTACAGAGTACAGTCTGGCCGAAGGCGCTGTCCTGGCGGGACTCCCTCTCCAGGCAAGGCAATAGTGCAAAGCGAAGGTGTTCGCTGACGACCAGGTCACAGCCTGGCAGATATCTGTTAAAGGCATTGAGTGCAGCGTGGCCACCGAAGCAGTCTTGGCCCAGACGCCGTGTGCGATGACCTGCCGATCCAGATTTGCTTGGGCGAAGGCGATGCAATCCGCCACCCAGACAGAAATGGTGTGCTTGGTGACTGCCTGCCCCAGGCGATTGGGATCGTAGGCGACAAAGAGCCGGTTGGACTTGTGATAAACCTGGATACGCTGCAGGTAGAAGGCAAGAGCCCTCTTGCAGTCGAGTGTATGTAATACCGCCAATGCCTGGTCGGCAAGACTATCTCCTGATTGAGATAAAAGTCCAAGACCACCTTCGGTAGGAACTTGGGGTGGGTACGGAGGACCACTCTGTTCCTGTAGAACCTGGTGTAGGGAGCCTCAGACATGAGGGCCTGGAGTTCGCTGACTAGCCGAGCTGAAGTCAGAGCCACCAGAAAAACTACCTTCCAAGAGAGGTGCCGAAGCGAGCATGTCGCCATCGGCTCAATGGGTGATTGCGTAAGCTGCATCAGCACAATGTTCAGGTCCCACTCTGCCAGTGGTGGCTTGGAAAGCAAGAGGCCCTGCATGAAGCAGGAGACCAGGGGCTGCCCCAAGATGGCGCTCAGGTGGACACTGACTGAGTTGGAATTCAGCCCCTCTTTCGAGAGGTGGAGGAGGTACTGGAGGACCCACCTGGTAGAACAAGAAAATGTGTCGATCTGGAGCTCGGAGCACCAGACCGAGAAGTGTCACCACTTAAAGGCATAGGCCCATCTCTTTGAGTCCTTCCTTGATGCGAGGAGGACCTCTTCGACCTCCTCCGAGAGGTGCAGCAGGGCTAAGGAGACCCGTTTAGATGCCAGGCCGTAAGGACAGCGAGACCAGGTTCAAGTGAAGCACCTGTCCTCCTACCTGCGTTAGCAGGTCCGGGGCACAGCCCTGGGGGACTGGAGGCTCTGACAAGAGACAGAGCAGGAGCGAGAACCAAGGCTGTCGAGGCCACGAGGGGGCTACGAGAATCACTGAAGCACCTTTCCGCTGAACCTTGTGGAGGGTCCTTGCAATGAGAGGAGTGGGAGGGAAAGCGTAAAGAAGCCCGGAGGACCAGTTCAAGAGGAACACATATGGGGCCAACCTGCTCGGGTGTGGAACCAGTCCGCAGAAGTGGGGAAGTTGTGTGTTCAGCGGAATGGAGAACAGGTCCAGGGACGGAGTCCCCCATCGATGGAACAAGAGGTTGGCGACCTCCGGATCCAGGCGCCACTCATGTGGGCAGAGGATTCTGCTGAATTCGTCTGCAAGAACATTTGCTTGGCCTGGGAGATAGACCGCTGGGAGGGACATCCCCCGGAGAAAGACAAATGAGCAAAGGAGGATCACCTCCCAGCAGAGGAGGCGGGAGCCCGTTCCCCCCCCCCTCCTTGTTTATGTAGAACATGGCTACCCTGTTGTTGGTCTGCAGGAGCACAGACTTCTCTCAGGTGGCCTCGAAGGCCCTCAGGGTCCACCGGACCGCCTGAAGCTCAAACAGGTTGATCTGCTGCTGAGATTCCTCAGGCAACCACTGCCCCTGGGTGCACAAATCGCCGCAGTGGGTTCCTCAACCCAGCAGGGAAGCATCTATCATCAGGACGAGCTTGTGCTGTGGGGCCTGGAAGGGCATTCCCCGATGGAGGCTTCGGGGATCCCGCCATCAATCCAAGGAGCTGTGGAGACTTCGGGAGACCCGGATGGGATCCCTGAGGTGAACGGAGGCCTGACTCCACTGCGTCCTGAGGCACCACTGAGCCGTTAGCATGTGCATTCGGGTGTGGGAGACAACATGGACGGTGGGAGGCCATGTGTCCCAGGAGACACAGCATGGGCCGTGCCGAGACTCGAGCTCTGCTCTGGATATGGGCTGCCAGGGGGCGTAGGCAGTCTACACAGTCTGCAGGTAGGAAAGCGTTTGCCTGCGCCGTGTCAAGGAGTGCACCAATGAACTCCAAGGTCTGCACCGGTTCGAGGTGGGACTTGGAGTAGTTGACCAGGAAGCTAGAGCGTTCGAGGAGGAGGATCATCATGTGCAACGCTGCCAGGCGGGCTTCTTCGGCAGAAGTCACCGTGACGAGCCAGTCGTCAAGGTACCGGAAGCCGGGTATGCCCCGTCACTGGAGGAAGGCGGCAGCCGCAGAGAGACACTTTGTGAAGACCTGCAGAGCGGACGCGAGTCCAAAGGGGAGCACCCTGTTTTGGTAAAGCTCTCTCTGCACCCTGAAATGCAGGAACTGCCTGTGCTGGGGGTCGACTAGAATGCGAGTGTAAGTGTCCCTTAGGTCTAAGGAGCACAGCCCATCACCCTTCTGGATGCCAAGCGATACAATTTTGAACTTCTCCCGCACTAGAAATGTGTTTAGGTTCCTGAGATCGAGAATGGGGCGCAGGCCTCTCGTCTTCTTCAAAACGAGGAAGTAAGAGTAAAACCTGTGACCTCGGAGGTGCAGCAGTACTTTCCCGACCACCCGCTGAGCGAGGTTGGTCAGTTCCTGTTGCAAGCAAGTCTGGTGCAAGGAGAGCCGAGAAGGCTTCACTGGGGATAAGGGAGGAGGAATCCTGTCCAGGTGAGGATGATACCTGTCCCGGACCACCTGGAGGACACAGGTGTCAGACGTGATCAATGCCCATCGGGAGGCGAAAAAAGACAGAGGTCCCCCCCCCCCCACCGGCAGAAGTACTGCCGGGGGGGGGGGGGCAAGAGGCTATGCAGTCAGCGTCAAAAACCTTGAACGGCTTGGGGTGGTACCAGGGGTTGGGCCTTGGGCCCTTTAGGCTTGCGGTGGCCATGCGCTCCACCCTTCCCCTGCGTGCCGGAGGCCGGCGCAGGGATGGGCGGGTATCCCTGGTAGGGGAGCCCCTTCCTCTAGAAGAATGGTTTCTCAGTTTGCTGTTTCTTCTGAGGGAAAGAGCTCTTTTGCGAGAGGCGGGTCCGAGTCACAAACTCAGTCTCTATTTCGGCAGCCTTGTCCTCCATGGGTTTGCAAAACAGTTGTCTGCCTAGGCAGGGGACGTCCAGGAGTTTCTCATGGACACACTGCTCCAGGTCCGAGGACTGGAGCGATGCCTGGCGCCAGGCCCAGATGCCAGCTGCCGCCACTCGGGCGGAGGACTCAAACCCATCATATGCGGTGCAGGAGAGGTACTTCAAGCACTCCGCGATGGACCTCAGGGGGGTTTGGAACCTGAGGAGCAGCTCACCTCCGAGACCTGTGGAGAAACCATCGAGCTCCTTGGCGAGGTCACACAGGAACATGCCCATATACAATTGGTAAGCCTGGATACGGCATGCAAGCATGGACCCTTGATAGGCTTTGCGCCCAAGAGCGTCAAGGGCTCTAGACTTCCTGCCCGGAGGGACCGAAGAGTGTGACTTCGGGCTCTTTTGCTTCCGCATCGCCAATTCCACAACCATGGAGATGTGCGGAAGTTCGGTCTTTCGGAACCCCGGGCTGCGCTGGACCATATACATGGTGTCGAGGCCCTTGCTCACAATGGGAACCAAAGTAGGTGCCTCCCACATGCAGAGGAGCAGCCTGGACAGGATGGGAGGAACCGGGATAGTAAGAGACCCCTGAGGTGGTGACTTGTACCGAAAGATGTTAAGCTCCTCAGCCCACGGCTCCTCCTCAGACTGTGATGAAAGGTTGAGGGCTCGCACCATCTCCCAACACCAGAAAGGATGTGTCCTCGGGCAGTGAACACCTTTGAGAGGTTGACAGAGACGGGTCTGAAGGGAAGTCCCAAGGGCACAGGTTTCCAGGGAGGTGTCCCTGTCCAACTCTCAGCCCGAGAGGTCCGAGGAGGAGTCCAATTCAGGCTGGTCGCCATGTCCGTAGGCCGAGGCCTGCTTGGAACCAGAGGCCTTACAGGATCTTGCTCCCAAGGAATGGGAAGGCGAGCGAGACCGATACCTAGGACCCTCACGAGGCCCACGGATCTTGGGGGTTTCCAGGGAGGGTTCAGGTACGCCCTCTCGAGGGAACAGAGGTTTCAAGGCATGGGCCAGCTGTGCTGGGCACAAGTGCCTGCTGGACAGCTAAGGCGGCAGAAACGCTGCGCTCTAACGCCAGCATGCGGGACTCCCAAACGGGCGTGGATCCCTGCGTCGACACTGGGATTAACGGGTCGGGCATAGACGAGGAGAGGGGGTCCTCACCGGGACCGACCCTCAGGAGACCGGGCACCATCGCCAGAAGCCTCCATGTCTGTACAAGGTACCTTTGAAGACCGCTCCTTGTCCAGCTCTCGGGAACGCCGGGGGGAGGGGGGGGGGCTGAGCAACTGAGCGTGTGAGCGCTCACGCTTGTTTGGCGCCGATATCAACTTCGAGGGTGTCTTCATCTTGCGCCTCTCCACCTTAGGGGACCCCTGATCGGAGTGCCGCCTTGAACATGGGGCCGGAGCAGGGGATCCCACCAGCAGAGGGACGACCAAGGGTGCCTCAGGGGATTCTGGGGCCACTTTACAAAAAATGTCATCGGACCTCTGCTTACAACTTAGCAGGGTCTTGGAGGACGTTTTCTTGCAAAGAGAGCAGACATCCGGGTTATGGTCGGCCCCCAGACACTGAAGACAGCCGTCATGGGTGTCCATGAATGACAGATTTTTGGAGCATCTGTCATATATTTTAAAACCTGTGGTCATTGGGGCAAAAAGGGTCCCCGCTAGGTTGAAGACCCGTGAGGCAAGCGGTAAAGGAAAAGGGTGGAAAGCTCGCCAAAGAAAAATGTTTTTAGCGAAAGGACATCCTCTCGCTCAAAAGTAAAGGAGAACAAGAGAAGAACATGAGAGGACTGGAACTACTGGAAGAAAACACAGGCCAGTGGCCAAAAAAATGAAAACTTTTTCCAAGGGACGAGGACATGCTTCCGAAGGGCTCCATGGAAAAAGGGAGACTACGTAAGATGGCACCCTTGGGCGGGAAGAAGATCACACATGTGTGGCAGCAATCCCAAAGGCTTTCTTTGGAAGCTGGGGAATTGCTCCAAGTGGGCTCCATCGGTGCCGACGTCACCCATAAGTGAGGACTAACTTCCTGCTTGTTCCTGGAGAACAGAGGTATCGTAGGGGACCCTTGAGTGGGGGTGTCGCCAGGGACTCTGGTGCAGAGTCTGATCTATGGAACAACTTCTGATACAGCTGGCAACCATAGTTGGGCTTTGTGGACATGGACATGCAAAGGTTGCAGCCCGAGTTGTCATAGTCTGGCCCGAGGCAATGAAGGCAGCAGTCATGTGGGTCAGTGAGGGACATCTTACTGCACTGATCACATTCCTCGAAGCCACTGGAGGCCTTGGGGAAAAACAAGTCCTTGAACCCAGACGAGGGTCTGAGGCCTATCGGCCAAAAAGGGCAGGAAGCGCTGGCCAAGGGATACACTCAAGAAAAAAACAAGAAAACAAACCAAGGAGCAAAGCTGAGGCGAACTGGTTTGGGGGTAGGAAGAGGAACTGGTGGGGGTACCAGAAAGGGTAGTCACTCACCTGTAACAGGTGTTCTCCAGGGACAGCAGGAATCAGTCCTCACTTATGGGTGACGTCGGTACCAACGGAGCACGTGCGGAGCAATTTCCCAGCTTTCAAAGAAAGCCTTTGGGATTGCTACCAAGCATGTGTGGTCCTCTTCCCACCCAAAGGTGCCATCTTGCTCAGTCAAGTCCCACAGCTAGAGCCCTACACTAAGCAGATGGCAAGGGAAGGTTAAAACAAATGCTGCAACTCTTCAGGGGAGGTGGGAGGATAGTGAGGACTGATTTCTGCTGTCCCTGGAGAACACCTGTTATAGGTGAGTAACTACGCTTTCTCCAGGAACAAGCAGGAACTCAGTCCTTACTTATGGGACTCCCCAGCTACAGGCTACCAAAACCTGTAAGCAAAAGCTCCTCCGCGAAGCCGTGAGCAGATGCCAATGATCCGAAGGAAGCCTGAGTCCTCAGGGGCCAAGTTCCCGGTAGCCGCAGGAGGAGGGACAGAGGGCAGGAGTTGCTTATACCCCCGAACAGATAACGGAGTACAGCCTGGATGAAGGCGCTGTCCCGGTGGGACTCCCTCTCCAGGCAGTAGTGGACAGCAAAATTGTTTGAAGAGCAGGTCACAGCCCGGCAAATGTCCGTTAGAGGCACTGAGCACAGTGAAGCCACCGATGCCACCTTGGCGCAGACGCCGTGCGTGGTGACACAACAATCCAGCAGGGTGCCTGCCTTTAAGGCAATGCAGTCCGTCACCCAGATGGAGAGGGTGCATTTGGTGACAGCCAGCCCCAAGCGGTTGGTATCGTAGGCGATGAAGAACCAGACTTGCGATGACCCTGGGTGTGCTGCAGGTAGAAGGCGAGAGCCCTCTTGCAGTTGAGTGTATGCAGGACCTCCGGATGCTGGAAATCCGATGCCCGGTCGGTGTGCGGTCTTGGGAAACAAGTCGGCAAGACCACCTCCTGATTGAGGTGGAAATCTGAGACAACCTTCAGTAGGAACTTGGGGTGGGTGTGAAGGACCACCCTGTTTCTGTAAAACCTGGTGTAGGGGCCTCGGCCATGAGGGCTTGAAGTTCACTGACTCGCCGACCGAGGTCAGTGCCACTAGGTAGACCACCTTCCAGGAGAGGTGCCGGAGCAAACACATCGCCATCAGCTTGAAGGGTGGCTGCGTCAGCTGCATGAGCACGATGTTCGGGTCTCATTCCGCCGGGAGAGGTCGGATGGAGGGTTTGGACAGCCGGAAGCCCCGCATGAAGCGGGAGACCAGAGGCTGGCCCGAGAGGGGTTTGCCCTCGACAGGCAAGTGTTGACTGAAATGGCGCTCAGGGGAACATTGACCAAGTTGGACTTCAGACCCACCTGGGAGAGGTGAAGGTGGTACTGGAGGACCCAACAGATGGAGCAGGAGAAGGGGTCGGAGATTGGAGCACCAGATAGAAAACCAGTGCCACTTCAGGGCGTAAGCCCGCCTCATCAAGTCCTTCCTTGATGCGAGGAGGACATCTTCGATCTCAGCTGGGAGGTACAGCAAGGCTAGAGAGACCTGTTCAGCCGCCAGGCCGTCAGAGATAGCGAGACCAAGTTCAGATGAAGCACCTGCCCCTCCTCCTGAGTCAGTAGAATGGGGGCACTGCCCAGGGAAACCGGAGGCTCAGACGAGAGACGGAGCAGAAGCGGGAACCAAGGTTGTCGAGGCCATGAAGGCGCCACGAGAATCATAGCGGCTCGGTCGTGCTGGACCTTGAGGAGAGTCCTCACAATGAGAGAAGTGTGTGTGTGTGGGGGGGGGGGGGAACGAATACAGATGCCCAGAGTTCAGTTCAGGAGGAACGCATCCGGGGCCACCCTGCTTGAGTGTGGAATCGGCCCACAGAAGCAGGGGGATTGTGCTTTCGCCAGGCTGGCAAACAGGTCATTGGATTGAGTCTCCCAGAGGTGGAACAGATGGAGAGCCACCTCCAGGCTCAAGCGCCACTCGTGTGGGCGGAGAAGCCTGCTGAACCAGTCCATGAGGACACTGTCTTGGCCCGGGAAGTAGACAGCTCGTAGGGTCATGCCCAGACGCACCGCAAGCCTATGCCCCCCTCCTTGTTTATGTAGAACACCACGACTTTGTTGTCGGTCTGCACAAGCAGACCCGCCTTTCAGGTGGTACTCAAAGACCTTCAAGGCCAAACGGACTGCTCGAAGCTCAAGCAGGTTGATCTGCTCTCGAGATTCCTCGGATGACCACCGTTTATCTATGCAGAGGTAGTCGCAGTGGGCTCCCAGCCCAACAGCGAGGTGACTGCCATCAAGATGAGTGTGTGCGGACGAGCCCGGAAGGGCATGCCCCGAAGGCAGCTCCGGGGGTTCTTCCACCAGAACAGGGACTCGACTAGGCTGAGACACACCCGGATGGGGTCCCAGAGGCAGCCCGAGGCTTGGGCCCATTGCGCTCTGAGGCATGCGAGGGTGGGAGACAACGTGGACGGTCGAGACCATGTGCCCCAAAGGCGCAGCATGGCAAGCACCAAGAACCTGGGCTGGCCTTGGATCTCGGCAGCTAGAGCATGGAGCCAATCTGCACAAGCTCGAGGTAGGAAGGCGGTCGCACGTTCTGTGTCGAGAACAGCGCCAATGAATTCCAGGATCCGCACCGGTGTGAGGTGGGATTTGGAGTAGATGATCAGGAAACAGAGGAGCTCGAGAAGAAAGACCGTGCGCGATGCCGAGAGGTGAGCCTCCCCTGCCGAGGCGCCAGAGATGAGCCAATAGTCTAGGTAAGGGTAGATGGATATGCCCTGCAGCCAGAGGTGCACTGTGGCTGCCGACAGGCACTTGGTGAAGACTTGTGTGGCAGATGCGAGCCTAAAGGGGAGCACTTTGTACTGGAAGTGCTCTCCCTGCACCCTGAAACGCAGGTACTTCCTGTGCTTGGGGTAGACCAGTATGTGGGCGTAAGCGTCTCCGAGATCCAATTCTTCACCTGTAACAGCGGTTCTCCAGAGACAGCAGGGATCAGTCCTCACATATGGGTGACTGGTGCCAACTGAGTCTGCGCGGAAGCATCTCTCCAGCTTTCAAAGAAAGCCTTTGGGAGATGCCACCATGCATGTGTAATGCCCTTCCCGTCCAAGGGTACCACCTTACTCAATCAGATGATATAGCTAGAGCTGACAAAAGCAGATAGCAAAAATGTTTACAGCAACTTCAAGGGGTGGAGGAAAGGTTGCGAGGACTGATTCCTGCTGTCCCTGAAGAACACCTGTTACAGGTGAGGAACTACGCTTTCTCCGGGAGCAAGCAGGAAGTCAGTCCTCACATATGGGACTCCCTAGTTACAGGCTACCAAGAACCTCTAGAAAACACGGCCCAGCCATGAGCAGCCGCATGCAAGTCTGAGGAGAGACTAAGGACCCCAGTGTCCAGGGAGAACCATCACTATAGTAGCCTGAACACAGAAGGGTCAGAAGGAAGGAGATGCCTAGATCCCGAAGAGAGCAGAGTATGGTCCGGCCAAAGGCGCTGTCCTGTCAGGACTCCCTCTCCAGGCAATAGTGAGCTGCGGAAGGTGTGGACTGAGGACCAGATCTACATAGCCCTGATGTTGAGTGTCGTGACCCGGCATTCTTAATGAGAGCCCAGCCTGATCATGGGCAAAGGCGATGCAGTCCACCACCGAGTTAGACAGGGCCCACTTGGTAACAGCCTCACCCAGATGACTGGAGTTATAGGAAATGAAAAGCTGCGAGGCTTTGCGGTGGCCCTTGGTACATTGCAGGTAGAAGGACAGGATCCCACTACAATCCAGAGTATGGAGAATGGCTGCCGCCTTTTCGGCATGGGGCTGTGGAAAGAAAGTGGGGGAGCACCACCTCCTGGTTGAGGAAGAACGTTGATACCAAGATGGGACAACACCTCAAGCAGTCATTAGTGTAGGAATGGACATGTAAAGGGGATACCAGAATCCCCAATATGTAATTAAAGATAGATGAATTTCTTGATACAGATCTCTAAAATGTGCTGATAGAATAACTTTTTAACAATGACTGTCACTCACGAGTTTGTCCTTTCACCTACTTCCTCTTAGGTGGAGTGGGATATCATGATCATGAATTCTGTGTAACTGTCTTTAAAAATAGTTTGAGAACACTGTTAACGCAAGCATAAATACCTACAAAGTTCTTGCTTTAATACTTAAAAGATGTCTCTGCTTATTGTTTTTCCTTAATATATTTACTGTTCAATGTAAATAGTTGATTTCTATTGTTCTATGTACAATGTTCAATGTAAATAGTTGATTTCTATTGTTCTATGTAAAATGTATACAAACTGTGTACAAGATTGTTAACCTGTTATATGTAAACCGCCCTTGATCTCTGGAAGGGGCGGTATAAAAGAAATAGTTAAATAAATAAAAAATAAATAAATAAAATAAAGAGTAAACAGACTATGAACTACGCAACCATAGTTCATTGTACAACTCTGCAATTATAAATAATTCTGTCATAATCAAGTAAATTTCATCTAATACACTGTAATCAGCTCTTACTCTGAAAAGAACTCTAGCGACACCTTTTGTTATTTCAGGTTTGTAATAAATGACTGTTACTTCCCTTTTTTTCTTTAATAAAAGGAGCTTCAAAGGAGGAAGACTTTGAATTCAACAGAGGTGGAACTGTGCTGTGTCCATGGACCTTCTGTTGTTTTCCCTCTGAGCTCAAAGAAAGTAGCACTTTGTGTGTGATTGTATTCTGTGTTACTCTCTGCTTATTTCTTACTGCTTGGGGGACCAGAGACTGAAAGAGCCGTGGTATTGTGGCCAGATCACGGATTTTCTTCAATTAGCAGGATGGGAACAGCTGGGGGATGCAGAAAAAAAAGGGGGCAAAACTGAAAGGCAATATTTTAAGGGCAATCAACTTTTTTTTTTTTTTTTTTAATGGTAAAGGTAAAAGGAAAAGGAGACCGCTATGGTTTTTGAAAGAACTAGCTGAAAAGGTGAAGAGAGGGAGGCCTTTATGAAAAGCGTAGTTACTCACCTGTAACAGGGGTTCTCCAAGGACAGCAGGAATCAGTCCTCACATATGGGTGACGTGGACGCCGACAGAGCAATGCACGGAGCATCTACCCAGCTTTCAAAGAAAGCCTTTGGGAGATGCCATCACACATGCGTGGTCCCCTTCCCACCCAAGGGTGCCATCTTGCTCAGTCAGATGACATAGCTAGAGTCCAACCAAGAAGACGGCCAAAGATGAACAGCAACTCCAAGGGGAAGGAAGGAGGGAGGGTTGTGAGGACCGTTTCCTGCTGTCCCTGGAGAACACCTGTTACAGGTGAGTAAAGCACAGTTACTTACCTGTAACAGGTGATCTCTGGGAACAGCAGGAATAAGTCTTCACATATGGGTACGTCGGTACCGAGGGAGCCTGCGCGGGAACGCTCCCCAGCGTTCCAAAAAAGGAAAGCTTTTGGGAGCATCCCACAGCGCCTGCGTGCTGCCTTCCCGCCTTTCCTAACCGCCTCTCTCCAGTTCGAGTTTTAAAACTGAGACAAAGAGAGAGAAGAAAGGAAAAATAGATAGAGAGATACAACTCCTAGAGGAGGTGGGTGGGTTGTGAAGACTTATTCCTGCTGTTCCCAGAGATCACCTGTTACAGGTAAGTAACTGTGCTATCTCCAGAAACAAGCAGGAATGAGTCTTCACATATGGGGACTCCCCAGCTAGAGATGCCCGGGAGATCCCCAAGGTAGTGAGACCCTGAGAAGGGCTCTACCTCCTCCCCTGGATCTCAGGCATCCAACCAGGGATGGAGGGTAGGAGTTGATTAAGCATGGAACAGGTGTTTGAGAACAGCCTGACCAAACAAGGCATCCCGGCAGGAGTCCTTGTCCAAGCAGTAATGGGCTGTGAAGGTATGAACCGAGGCCCAGATGGCCGCTCGACAGATCTGGTCGATGGACACAGAACTTAGATGAGCCATAGAGGCTGCCATGGCCCTCACATTGTGAGCTGTGACATGGCCCTCCAGAGAAAGGTTCTTACTCTGGTAGGCGAAAGAAATACACTGAGCAATCCAATTTGACAGTGTCCTCTTAGAGACTGGAAGTCCTAAATGAGAAGGATCAAAAGCAACAAAGAGTTGGGAAGACCTTCTATGTTGCTGAGTCCTTTGTAAGTAAAAGGCAAGAGCCCTTTTACAATCCAGGGTATGAAGATTCCTTTCTGCACTTGATGCATGAGGACCTGGAAAGACGACAGGTAAATATACCTCTTGGTTCAAATGAAAAGGTGAGACCACTTTAGGCATAAAGTGTGGATTGGTCCTGAGGACTACCTTATCATGATGAAAACTTGTATAAGGTGGATTAGCCACCAAGGCCTGTAGCTCACTGATGCGGCGAGCTGATGTGACTGCAATGAGGAAAAGAGTAGTTACTCACCTGTAACAGGTGTTCTCCAGGAGCAGCAGGAATCAGTCCTCACTTATGGGTGACGTCGCCGACGGAGCCCTCGCGGAGCAATTTCCCCAGCTTTCGCAGAAAGCCTTTGGGAATTGCAGCGCGCATGCGCGGTCCCCTTCCCGCCCAGGGGTGCCATCTTGCTCAGTCTGATGACATAGCGGAAAGACAGCAAGGTTAGCAAAATATGCAATAAGAATGACTGCAACTCCAAGGGGAGGAGGGAGGGTAGTGAGGACTGATTCCTGCTGCTCCTGGAGAACACCTGTTACAGGCGAGTAACTACTCTTTCTCCAGGACAAAGCAGGAAGTCAGTCCTCACTTATGGGACTCCCAAGCTTAAGGCTACCGGAGACCTCAAGCCTAAAGAGCTCCCTCAAGCTCAACAGTACAGAGGGAAGGAATCTTCTCTGAATACTAACCCGGCCGGTAGCCCAACACTAGGGCCGGAGGGAGGAGTTGCCTAAACCTCAAAGAGGTTGTGGAGAACTGCCTGACCGAAAGCGCTGTCCCTGCGGGACTCCCTTTCAAGGCAGTAATGAGCAGCAAAGGTCTGGCCTGAAGACCAAGTAGCGGCCCGGCAAATGTCTGCCAATGGAACAGAGCGGAGATGAGCCACAGACGCGGCCTTCGCCCTGACCCGATGAGCTGTGACACGCCTTTCCAAGGAGAGGCCGGCTGCCCCGTAAGTCCAGGCGATACAGTCGGCTACCCAGGAGGAAAGAGTACGCTTAGAGACAGGGACCCCCAACCAATTGGGGTCAAAAGATACGAAAAGCTGGACGGCCTTTCTATGCCCTCGCATACGGTCAAGGTAGAAGGATAAGGCTCTTCTACAGTCCAGGGTGTGCAATACAGTTTCCGCTCGGCTGGCATGCGGCCTGGGAAAGAAGGTCGGAAGAACCACCTCCTGGTTAATGTGAAAGGGGGAGACCACCTTTGGAAGAAATTTGGGGTGGGTCCGCAGTACCACCCTATTCTTGTAGAACCTAGTGTACGGAGATTCCGACACTAGGGCTTGTAGCTCACTCACGCGCCTCGCGGAAGTGAGGGCCACCAAGAAGAGAGTTTTCCAGGAGAGAAACGGAGAGGGCAGGTAGCCATGGGCTCAAAAGGCGGACTGGTTAGCCTTTGCAGAACCACGTTGAGGTCCCAGTCAGGGGCTGGGGGGTGCAACAGAGGTTTAAGCAGAAGGCGGCCTCTGAGGAAACGCGCCACCAAGGGATGCGAGCAGAGAGGCTGGCCTTCGACCGGAGAATGATGTGCCGAGAGAGCACTGAGGTGGACTCTGACAGAGTTGGATTTGAGACCGAGATCGGAGAGGTGAAGCAAATATTGCAGCACCACCGATACTAAACAGGCGAAGGGGTCCTCAGATCGCCGAGAACACCAGACCGAGAAGCGACGCCATTTGAGGGCGTACGACTTCCGGGTGGAGGGACGCCAAGAAGCTAGGACGACGGCTTCCACCTCCGGGGCTAGCCGTAGCGGAGCTAGGACTACCCTTTCAGCAGCCAGGCCCGTCAGGTGTAGGGCCCTGAGGTTGGGGTGCAGAAGAGTGCCCCGATCCTGGGTCAGGAGGTCGGGCTGGAACATAGAAACATAGAAACATGATGACAGAAAAAGACCACAAGGCCCATCTAGTTTGTCCTTCCATAACAACTACAACAGTCCACTTTTTACCTTTAGAGATCCTCTGTGTTGGTCCCATGCTTTTTTGAATTCAGTTACTGTCCTCATCTCTACCACCTCCACTGGGAGACTATTCCACGGATCCACTACTCTTTCCGTAAAGAAATATTTCCGCATATCACTCCTGAATCTATCTCCCTTCACCCTCATCCCATGTCCCCTCGTCGCAGAACTTGCTTTCAATTGAAAGAGGAACCCCAGAGGAAGAGGGGTGTCCACCGCCAGCTGTAGTAGTAGAGGGAACCACAGCTGTCTCGGCCACCGAGGCGCCACCAGGATCACGGAGGCCCTGTCCTGGACAACTTTGAACAATGACCGGGCCACCAGCGGCGTAGGAGGGAAGGCATACAACAGACCCGTGGACCACGGGATGAGGAAAGCATCCGGCGCCTCCCGCGAAGGATGGGGGTGCCGGGAGCAGAATTGGGGAGCTGCCTGTTCAGGGGACTGGCAAAAAGATCCACCGTGGGAGAGCCCCACCGGCGGAAGATCTGCTGGACCACCTCGGGGTTCAATTTCCACTCGTGCGGTAGCAGCATCCGACTCAGCTTGTCCGCCAGGCAGTTGTCCTGCCCTGGCAGGTAGACCGCTTTGAGGAGGATGTCGTGATCGACAGCCCAAGAGCACAGCCTCCGGGCTTCCCGACATAGGAGGAGGGAGCCCGTGCCCCCTTGCTTGTTCACGTAGAACATTGCAACCTGATTGTCCGTCTGTACCAGTACGGACTGGCCGAACGTCAGGTGAGAGAAGGCCCGCAGAGCTAGGCGGATCGCCCGGAGCTCCAGGAAGTTTATCTGCTGGGCGGCCTCCCAAGGCGTCCAAAGGCCCTGCGTGCATGTCCCTCGACAGTGCGCCCCCCATCCCAGGAGGGAGGCATCTGTCGTGAGCACCCGGGACGGTGGAGGAGACTGAAAAGGCATGCCGCGCACTAGGTTGGGCAGGTGAAGCCACCAGTGCAGGGAGGAGACCAGACGGTCGGAAACCTGTATCATGTCCGACAGCCTCCCTGTGGCCTGACGCCACCGAGTGTGAAGGCTCCACTGAGCAGGCTGCATATGTAGACGGGCGTTCGGAGTGACATGGACCGTGGAGGCCATGTGTCCGAGTAGCTGCAGGAACTGTCTGGCCGAGGCCGGCGACCTGCCGCTGAACCTGCCGGCTAGAGCCGTGAGCCTGTTGGCCCTTTCCAGAGTCAAGAAAGCACGAGCCTGCCGAGTGTCCAGCCGTGCCCCTATGAACTCGAGGTCCTGGGAGGGGAGCAAAGCTGACTTCTCGAAGTTTATGACGAAGCCCAAGTGCTGAAGCAGGGCCACCGTACGTTGGGTGGCTTGGGCGACCCCTGGAGCAGACGATGCCCGGATGAGCCAATCGTCCAGGTATGGGAAGACGAAAAGGCCCTGAAGCCTTAGGAAGGCGGCTACCACCGCCAGGCACTTCGTGAACACCCTGGGCGCGTAGGACAGGCCAGGACAGGATCCACAGCACATCCTTTGTGGGGTTCCGCAGGGCTCCGTTCTTGCCCCTCTTCTTTTTAATCTGTTTCTCGCTCCCCTTGCACTCCTTATCCAACAGACAGGTATTTCAGCTTTTTTTTACGCGGATGACATTCTTCTACTCCACCACACTTCTTCCTCCTGCCCTGATCTCACCCCTCTGAATTCCTGCCTTTCCTCTGTTGCCAACTGGCTCACTACCAACTGCCTTCATCTCAACCTCACAAAGACTCTGGCTATCTGGTTTACTTATGGTGCTCCCCCCCCCCCACCTTAGCCCCTTCTTTCTTTAATTCCCCAGTCCCTCTGGTTTCTACATTCCGGTATTTAGGCATCCATTTTGACTCGGATCTTTCCTTTCACTCTCATATTTCTCACATCACTAAAACCACCTCCTTTTTTCTCCGACAGATCCGTTCAATTCGCCCTTTTCTTTCCCCTTCTGCTCTGATCACACTAGTACTGTCCTTAGTCATGTCACGGGTGGATTTCTCTAACGCACTGTTCCTTGGTCTCCCCAAAAACCAGGTGACCCGGCTCCAAATAATACAAAACACTGCTGCACGTCTTATCACTTCTTCCGCTCTTCGAGATCATGTTACTCCCTTACTTTTCCATCTTCATTGGCTGCCGATCTCATTCCGTTCTCAGTTTAAACTGCTAACTTTGCTTCCCAAAGTCTATCACACTGGTATCCCATCCTATCTGTCTGACCTTCTATCTTTCCACTCCTCACGTTATGCACCCCGCTCTTTCCATCTCAACCGTCTCGCTCTCCCCTCCCCCTCCCATGCCCACCTCCAATTCACACGTCTATCCGCATTCTACTTTGCTGGTCCCGCACACTGGAACTCTCTCCCCCCTTCCCTCCGCCTGGAACCACACTTCGCAATTTTCAAACAAAACCTTAAAACCCACCTCTTCTCACTGGCATTCAATATCCCCTCCCCTTTTGTATGAATCTGTCCCTGCTGTACCCACCCACCTGTTGTACCCTGTCTCGTATTTTCTGCATGTTAGTCTCTATTCTTTATAAAAATTTGTACATTTCCTTTCCTTTCTGGCTATGGCCAAAGTTTTTATGTATTATGCTTTTACGTTTTGTATAATTTATCTATTTTATGTATTTTATGTATTTTATGAATTTTTATGTATTTTACTACTTGTACACCGCTTTGATTGCCTCAGAAAGGCGGTTATATCAAATAAATAAACCTAAACCTAAAAGGCAGTACCCGGTACTGATAATGATTCCCCGCCACCACAAACCTTAGGTATTGTCGGTGGTCCGGATGAATAAGGATGTGGGTATAAGCATCCTTTAGATCCAAGGAGCATAGCCAATCTCCCCGCTGAAGGTAGGGCAGCAGGGTTCCAAGGGTAAGCATCTTGAACTTTTCCCGCTGCAGGAACTTGTTGAGGTTGCGTAGATCTAGAATGGGCCTGAGGCCTCCTGTTCTCTTTGGAACCAGGAAGTACGTCGAGTAAAACCCGTGGCCCCACAAGTGTTGGGGCACGGGCTCCACCGCCCGTTCCTGAAGCAGACTTTGCAGCTCCTGAAGGAGTAAGTCCCTGTGCAGAGGGGGTCTCGGAGGCTCCCCTGGGAAGTAGGTGGGAGGCACCTGGTGAAAATGCAGGAGGTAGCCCTCTCGAACTACCTGCAATACCCAGGCCTCGGATGTTATGGCTGACCACCTGTGGGCAAAGTGGGTCAGCCGACCCCCCGTATCGGACAAAGGCCCCTGAGGGGGAGGGGCTATGCTGGCATAGTCAAAAAAACCCCGCCCTGTTGGGCCGGGGCCTGCGTGGCGGATTTGGGGGCTTTCTGCTTCCGGGATCCGTTACCCTGTCCCCTAGGCCGCTGCCCCTGAAGGGGGGTTGTGGCCGGGTATTGTGGTTGGTGATGCGTATAAGCAAACACCTTCCTCGGGTAAAAGGGCTTTTTCCCCGAGCCCCCCTTCTTCTGTGAAGGGGTAGAGGACTTTCTAGAAAGGCGAGTCCTGGTGAGAGTCTCCGACTCGAGCTCCGCCGCCTTTTCGGCCATGGGTTTGCCGAAGAGGTTTTCACCTCTGCAGGGGACATCGACCAACTTGTCCTGCACCCAGGGCTCGAGGTCGGAGGACTGAAGCCAAGCCTGGCGGCGAGCCCCGATGCCGGCTCCGGCTACTCGAGCCGAGGCCTCGAAGCCATCATAGGCCGCTCGAGAAATGAACTTCGAACACTCTCGAATCCCGGAGGACAAGGCTTGGAACCACTGCAGGGGTTCCTCGGAGAGACCGGCAGAGAAACCCTGAAGTTCTTTCGCCAGGTCTCGGAGGTACATACCCATGTACAGCTGATATGTCTGGACCCGAAAAGCAAGCAGAGAGCCCTGGAAGCACTTCCTACCGAGGGCATCCAGGCTCCGGGCCTCCTTTCCCGGGGGCAGCGAGGAGTGCATCTTTTGACTCTTAAGTCGATGCATGGCCGACTCCACCACCATGGAGTGGTGTGGAAGTTGCGCCTTCTGGAACCCGGGGCTCTTGCGGACTCGATACATGGAATCGATCCGCTTGCTCAACACTGGCGTCGAGGCTGGGCTCTCCCACATGCGGAAGAGAAGCCGCTCCAGCATCGGGGGAACCGGTACAGTGAAGGCCTCCCTCGGGGAGAAGTCGTATTGGAGGGCCTCAAGCTCTTCGGCTCGGGGCTCCTCTTCCGGATCCGCAGGGAAGGCCAAAGCCTTGGCCATATCCCTCACGAAATCGGAGAACCGGGTATCCTCCGGGGGGGACCGCCTCCGAGGCTCCAACTCGGGCGAGTCGGAGGGGACGCACCGAGTCTGAAAAGAACCGGGTGACTCGTCCTCCGTGTCCCAGCCAGACTCCTCCGAGGAGGAATCGCGCGGCTCCGCACAGGCGAGGCCCAGGGACCGCCGCCCCGACACCGAAGCCGGCGTCGAGGACCTCGGTCCCGAACGGGAAGTCGAGGGAGACCTAGGTCGAGGATCGACTCGAGCTCGTATGGACTCGAGGATCGGCTCGGCCTCCGGGGTCGACTCGAGCGTCGACGTCCCGGTGGTCTGGGCAGATACACTGGCGAGGCCGGTGATCCATGCCCGCTGCTGGTCCATGAAGGCAGATATACTGCGCTCCAAGGTCATCAGTCTGAGATCGAGCCCAGAGGACCCAGCAGCTGTCGACTCGGGACCCGACGGCGTCGGGCCCGACATCGGCTCATCCGTGGGGGAGTCCAGGAGGACTATATCACTCACGTGTCCAGGCGACTCCACTCCGAGACGAGGAATCTTCGAAGGCCTCTCCTCCTCCGAGGGCCCGGGTTGTCGGACCGGGCTAAGCAACCTGGCCGTAGAAGGACCAGGCTCGCCGCCCGGTTCCGCCCTCGCGGGCCGCTTCTCCCGCCGGTGCTTCCGGCTGGGGGAGCCTCGTTCAGAAGAACTCCTACGATGCTCCGAACCGGAGTCACGAGGTGTAGAGGCCTCTGACGAGGTCCGCGCAGAGTCAGAGAAGATCCGTTCCCTCTGCGACTGCCGACTCCGCAGCGCCTTTGAGGACATCTTGCCGCATGGGCCGCAGCTCATAGGGTCATGCTCGGCCCCAAGGCAGTGGAGGCAGCAGTCATGCGTGTCAGTAAGAGACATGAGCCTGACACAGCGATCACATTTTTTAAAACCGCTGGCAGCCATCGGGGGGAAAAGGGCACCTGCAAGGTCGAAAGACCGCGCTGCCAGGGATGAAGGGAAAAGTGGAGGGAACGCCAGTTGGGAAAAAACAAAACATAAATGGGCCCAATAAGGATATCGAGGCCTGGCGGGAAGAGGAACACACGAACCAAGAAAAAAATGTTTTAACGAAACAAATCAAAGAAATCAACTTTTCAGCGGCGTTAACAGACATGTCTGTAGGGCTCCGCGGAAAAAAGAAGACTGAGCAAGATGGCACCCCTGGGCGGGAAGGGGACCACGCATGCGCGCTGCAATTCCCAAAGGCTTTCTGCGAAAGCTGGGGAAATTGCTCCGCGAGGGCTCCGTCGGCGAAGTCACCCATAAGTGAGGACTGACTTCCTGCTTGGTCCTGGAGAAATAACCTTCCAGGAAAGAAATTTCAAGGAGGTGGTGGCTAAGGGTTCAAAAGGTGGCTTCATAAGCTGACCAAGAACCAGATTTAATTCCCATGCCACCGGAGGAGGCCTAATGGGAGGTTTAGTTAAAGTTAGGCCTCTCATGAATCTTGCAATAAGAGGATGAGAGGAAATAGGCTGTCCATTGAGAGGCTTAAGGGATGCTGCAATAGCACTCAAATGGACTCTTACTGAATTTGTCTTAAGGCCTGCATTGGAGAGATGCAGGAGATATTCCAATAGAGAATTCAAAGGTAGTGCTAGAGGGTCAAGACCCTTCCCAGCACACCAAATGGAAAACCTTTTCCATTTAAAAGCATAGGATCGCCTAGTGGAAGGTTTTCTGGAAGCATGGAGGATATCCTTCACCTGCTGAGAAAGATTCCAATCTTGAAGGTCTAGGCCTTCAGCAACCAAGCCCTGAGGTGAAGGGACTTGGGGTTTGGGTGCCACAACGTTCCCTCCTCCTGGGACAGGAGGTCTGGAGCAGCTCCCAAGTCTAGGGAGGGAGCTTGAGAGAGATGCAGAAGTAGAGGGTACCACACTTGGCGTGGCCAGCGTGGAGCTATGAGGATCATGGATCCCTGATCCCTCTGGAGCTTGAACAGAGTCTTGGGAATTAGGGGAATGGGTGGAAAGGCATACAGGAAGTCTTGACCCCAGTGAAGGAGGAAGGCATCCTTGGCCTGAACTCCCTGACACGGAATTCTGGAACAGAACCGGGGAAGTTTGGCATTCCACGGACTTGCAAAGAGGTCTATGTCCGGGGTTCCCCACTTTTGAAAGATTCTGAGTACCTGGTCCATGTGCAGGGACCATTCGTGTGGAAGCAGAACTCGACTGAGTCTGTCTGCCAAGAGCTTTGGACTCCCGGAAGGTATACGGCCAGGAGATGGATTTGATGCTCTCTGGCGAAGGCCCACAATCTTAAAGCTTTGTTGCAAAGCGACAGAGAGCCAGTTCCTCCTTTCTTGTTTATGTAAAACATGGCTACCTGATTGTCCGTATGAATGAGGACTGTCTTGTAGCTGAGCAGGGTATGGAAGACCTTGAGAGCTAGAAAAACTGCTCGTAGCTCCAAGTGGTTGATATGTAGGGAGGTCTCCTGTGGAGACCAAGTGCCCTGAGTGGAGAGGTCTTGTAGATGAGCTCCCCAACCTATTGGGGAGGCATCTGTTGTGAGGGCTGCTTGGGGCAACAACTGTTGGAAGGGGGACCCCAGCAACAGATTTTGGGTGGACTTCCACCACTGGAGAGACCAAAAAAGGTGCCTGGAGGTTGCTATTTTGTCTGACAAACCCCCTGATGCTTGAGTCCACTGGGTGGACAAAGTCCATTGAGCTGCTCTCATGTGAAGGTGAGCATAAGGGACCACATGAACTGTGGATGTCATGTGGCCTAGCAGTTGTAGCATCTCCCGGGCAGTTAAATGGCTCTTTGACTGAATCTGTGAGGCTAACTGCACTAGGCGTAGGCAACGGGCCTGAGGAAGATAGGCCCTTGCAGTGGTAGTATTTAGCCAGGCCCCTATGAACTCTAGGGACTGAGTAGGGGTGAGCTGGGACTTTGGGAGGTTTACCACAAGTCCCAGATACTGCAGAATGCGCCTCGTGCAGTCCAGGGAAGTCTGGGCCTCTGACTGGGATGGAGCTCGGATGAGCCAGTCGTCCAGGTATGGGAATACAAATATTCCCAGAGTGCGTAGAAATGCAGCTACTACTGCCATGCATTTGGTGAACACTCTTGGAGCAGAGGCCAGACCGAAAGGAAGCACCCTGTATTGGTAATGCTTCCCTTGGAAAAGCAAACGGAGGAAACTTCTGTGAGATGGATGGATGAGGACATGGGTGTACGCATCCTTCAGATCTAGAGAACAAAGCCAATTCTGACTCTGAAGGTATGGAAGGAGAGTGCCCAGAGAAAGCATTTTGAATTTCTCCTTGCATAGAAATTTGTTCAATTCTCTGAGATCTAATATGGGTCTCTAGCCCCCTGTTTTCTTTGGGATCAGAAAGTAGGGGGAATAAAACCCTGACCCTTGTTGAAGAAGAGGTACTTCTTCTATTGCCCCTTGGGCAAGAAGGGCAGCCACCTCCTGACCTAGAAGGTCGAGGAGAGATGTTGGAGAATTGAAATGTCTCACCATGGTGTGAGGAGGAAGGTTTGAGAAATTAAGTTTGTACCCCTCCCTTATGATGGAGAGGGTCCACTGCTCTGTTGTAATTTGCTCCCATCTGGGAGCAAAGTGAGCTAACCTTCCTGGAATGGTGAGAGGCTCTGGCTGTTTCAGAGCCAGAAAGGCTAAGTTCTCTAATATCAAGTCAAAAGCCCTGAGGAGGCTGGGTCTGCTGAGTTGCAGCAGCCCCTGCAGGCTTAGGCCTGGCTTGCTTAGGTTGCTGACGCTTTGCAGCAAAACGACCTGTAGATGATTGCTGGCCAGAAGTAGGATGAAATCTGCCTTTCTTGAAAAAAGAAGACTTTTTGAAAGGTTTTTTCTTGGCAGGAATGGAGGTTGACTTTGAAAGTCTATCCAAAGCAGAATTTTCTGCATCCATTTGAGTGGCTTTTATTTGCCAATCCTTGCCAAACAGGTTCTCTCCTGTACAAGGAAGATTTCCCAAGCCATCCTGGACCCAAGATTCTAGATCAGAAGCTTGGAGCCAAGTAATTCTGCGTGCAGCTATGGCAATGGCTGAAGCCCTGCTGGCACCCTCAAAGGAGTCAAAAGCTGCACGGTTGAACTTTGAAATACCTTGAGCATGCTTATGCCAAATAAGAAATTCCTCCCTTTTATCCTCTGGAAGAAAAGGGAGGAAAGTGTGCAGCTTATCTGCAACTTCTTTCAGAAACATCCCCATATAAAGACTATAGGAGTTGATTCTGGCAATGAGCATACTGGCTTGGAAGATTTTCCTACCAAAAGCATCCAAGGTCCTGCATTCCCTTCCTGGAGGAGCAGAGGAGTGTCTCTTTACACTCTATGTTTTTCATAGCTGACTCCACCACAATAGAATGGTGAGGAAGCTGTGTTTTTTGAAATCCAGGACAAGGAGGGACACGGTACATGGTGTCCAACCTACGAGAATGAGGAGAGATAGTGAGAGGAGTCTCCCATAAGTCAATCATGTGATCATAAAGAATCTCATGAATGGGCAAGGTGACTGCCTCTTTAGGAGCCTTGGGATAACCTAAAATATCCAATTTGTTAGCTCTAGGCTCTGATTCAGAGGTTACTGAAATAGAAAGCCCCTTAGCCACTTCTCTTATGAAGTCTTGAAAGGACAAGTCTTCTGGAGGAGACATTCTTCTTTTTGGAGAAGAAGGCTCTTCAGGAAGGGCTATTGATACTTCAGCAGAGGCCTCCGATGCATCAGAGTCTTCGGAGGAATCAAAGTATCGACTGTCAGGGTGCTCCTTTAAAGCTCGATACGCATACCGAGCTGTATCAACATCAGGAGTTATCGGTACCGGTTCGGTACCGAAGGGCATCCCTAGACAGGGAACCGCTGCAGTCGACACCATGGCAGATGTCAATGCAGTCGGTACCAGTACCGGCATCAGTGCCGGTACCTGGGCTGGTACCGGACAACGGAGTTTGTTGTGGTACCGGCGGCATCGCGGCTTGTATGAAGGCCGTGATGGCCTGCCGCATGGATAGAACATTCTGATAAATCGGCACCATGAATGCCTGGAAGTCGGTACTGGAAGGTTGTGCCGGTACCCCAGAGCATTCTAACAGGTGATCGGTCGAGGCCGTGCCATCGATGTCAACCTGTAACCCCATAAGTGGAGCTTTGGAAGCCGGAGCTTCCCGCCGGGGTACTTTTGCCGGTGCAGAATCCTCGAGGGCAAGCCCAGAGGCATCTCGATGCTTGGAAGGAGATCTACCCTTCGAGAACCGGTTGGTTTTATGTTTGGTTACCTGAGATCCATGGGAGGAAGAAGCAGCCCTGGAAGATGTCGATGCCACTGAAGCTGCATCAGAGGGAAACAGAACATGGAGCTTGGCTGCTCGGTTCTGTAAGCCTCGTTTGGACATCAAGGAGCAGGACGGACAATCCAAAATGGAGTGGTCAGGACCTAAACATTTGAGACACCATTCATGGGTGTCGGTAACAGAAATAGTACCGCTGCACTTAGTGCATTTTTTAAACCCGGAGGCTGGTTTTTCCATGAGGAAAATTTTTCGTGAGGCCTAAGGCCGAATGGAGGAAAAAACACACTAAGTGAGGGAAAAATATGTTTTGTTTTGTTTTTTTAAAGAAAAGAAAAGAAAGACCGGCGGTACCGGTCTGACGTCGAAGAAGGCAGACGCGCAACCAAAGAAATAAATTAAAACAAAGAACTTCTTCAGCGGTGACAGGAACACGACCTGCTGGCTCCGCGGAAAAGAACTGGAGAGAGGTGGTTAGGAAAGGCGGGAAGGCAGCGCACAGGCGCTGTGGGATGCTCCCAAAAGCTTTCCTTTTTTGGGACGCTGGGGAGCGTTCCCGCGCAGGCTCCGTCGGTACCGACGTACCCATATGTGAAGACTCATTCCTGCTTGTTCCTGGAGATCTACGCTTTCTCCAGGAACAAGCAGGAAGTCAGTCCTCACTTATGGGACTCCCTAGCTACAGGCTACCGAGGACTGGCATAAAACAGGGGCATGGCCTGGCCGTGGGCAGCCACAGGCGAATCCTGACGACAGACTCAAAGGACCCAGTGTCCAGGGAGAACCATGGCTCCGGGTAGCCTGAACAGGAAGGGTCAGAGGGCAGGAGCTGCCTAACCCCAAAGAGGTTATGGAGTATGGCCTGGCCGAAGCTGCTGTCCTGTCGGGACTCCCTCTCCAGGCAGTAGTGGGCTGCAAAAGTGTGGATGGAGGACCAGGTGGCAGCCTGGCAATGTCCGCCATGGGCGCAGGGCGGAGACTGGCGACCGATTTTGCCATCGCATGGACATTGTGCGCAGTGACTCGATGATCCAGCAGGATACCAGCTCAACTGTGAGCAAAGGCAATGCAGTCCACCACCTAGATGAATATGGTCCGCTTGGTGACAGCCAGTCCCAGACGTCTGGAGTCAAAGGAGACGAAAAGCTGCAAGGCTTTACAGTGGCCCTGGGTCTCTTGCAAATAGGACAGGGCTCGCTTACAGTCCAGGGTATGGAGGACGGCCGACATGGAGTCGGCGTGGGACCTTTGAAAGAAGGTAGGCAGCACTACCTCCTGATTCAGGTAGAAGTCTGAGACCACCTTTGAGAGAAAATTTGGCCGAGTGCGGAGTACAACCCTGTTGTCGCAGAATCTGGTGTAGGGTGGCTTGGCCACCAAGGCCTGAAGTTCACTGACCCTGCAGGCAGAGGTGAAAGCCACCAGAAAAGCTATCCTACTGGTAGCGCAAGGAGCAGGTGGCCAAGGACTCGAAAGGCAGCTTAGTAAGCTGCGCCGGGAACACAATGAGGTCCCATTCCGCCAGGAGTGGGCGGATGGAAAGTTTGGAGAGCAATAAGCCCCGCATAAATCTGGTGATGAGGGGCTATAGACAGAGGCTTGCCCTCTACAGGAAGGTGGCTGGCAGAAAGTGCACTTAGTTGGACAAGTCCAGACCGTGAGAGGTGAAAGAGATATTGAAGGACCGCATGCACTGGACAAAATAATGAGTCCAACTGGTGCCCCGTGCACTACACGGAGAACCGGTGCCACTTGAAGGCATAAGCCTGTCTCGTGGAGTCCTTAGAGAAACTAAAAGGATGTCCTCCACCTCACTGGAGAGGTTAAGTGGTGCTAAGGCGACCAGTTCAGACGCCAGGCTGTGAGGGACAGAGATCCCAAGTTTGGATGGAGGATTGAGCCCTCGTCCTGTGTCAGAAGTCCCGGCTAGCTCCAGAGAGGGAGCATGGGTTCCGTCAAGCAACTGAGCAGCAAGAGGAACCAGGGCTGCCTGGGCTACGAGGATCATCAACACTCTGTCCTGTTGTGCCTTGAGGAGGGTCGGGCTATCAAGGGCATAGGAGGGAAGGCATACATCAGGCTTCCCAACCACGAGATAAGGAAGGTGTCCGCCGCCTCCGGGATAGGTGGGGTTGGGGGACTGCAGAACCGGAGCAGCTGAGCATTTGCTGGGCTGGAGAAGAGGTCCAGGCTAGGAGAGCCCTACAGCCAGAAAAGCCCGCACACTACCTACTCGTGTGCACTGTTCCCTCTAAGCTGTGCGCGTGTGCGCGCGCACACACACCTCGCCGAGCGAGCGCACATACTTTATAACAGAGCGCACAAAAATTACGGTTCTGATTCTGATAGAAAACAACACAGACATCTTAAAATTTAAAACTTGTTGTGTATTTACGGTTTTCACAAGTTCTACAATATTATCTAGTGCAATCAATGTGGTGTACATACTGTATTCTGACGTGTAGTCAAATTTTAAAGTATAGAACTCCAAGTGTCGTTATGTGCCGCACAAAAATTTAACCTTCCTTCAAAAGCTGCACAGCTGATATTTTATGCGCACACAGCCTACAGAAAATTAGAGGGAACATTGCTCGTGTGGCTGAAGGACCCTGCTCAATCTGTTAGCCAAAACATTGTTCTGGCCCGGAAGGTAAACCACCTTGAGGAGAATCCTGTGGCAGATCACAAAGGGCCACAGCCTCCTGGCAGAGGTGGTAGGAGCCCATGCAACCCTGCTTATTCACGTAGAACATTGTGACCTGGTTGTCCATCTGGACAAGCACAGAATGGTGTTGCAGGTGGTGCCTGAAGGCCTTGAGAGCGAAGACTGCTCTAAGCTTGAGCAGACTGATCTACTGCTGGCTCTCCTCAGAGGACCAGGTTCCCTGGGTGCGGAGTTCTCCACAATGGGCACACTAGCCAATCAGGGAGGCATCTGTCGTGAGGACCCTCTGGGGCTTGGGGGTTGAAGGCCATTCCCACCTGCAGGTGCTGAGCGTCCAGCCATCAGGTTAGGGATTCTGTCAGCTGACGAGACACTGTGACCATGTTGCAGAGTCGCCTGGTGGCCTCGGATCACTGAGAGACCAGAGACACTACTGAGCCGCCCTCATGTGAAGGCGGGCATTGCGAACCATGTGAACTGTAGAGGCCATGTGGCTCAGGAGGCGAAACAACATCCAGGCCAACACTGTGTGGCGTCACTGTACCTCAGACACAAGTCGCTCAACTCTATCAAGGGGAAGGAAATCCCTAGCCTGGAAGGTATCGAGATAGGCCCTGATGAACTCCAGTACTCGAGTCAGGGTGAGCTGGGATTTCGGACAGTCGATCACAAAAAACTCAGATACTGCAAGACCTAGATGGTATGGCCAGTGACCTGCATGGCTTCCAAGGCCGTATCCCTCTTTACCAGCCAATGGTCAAGGTAGGGGGAAGGCAAAAGTCTTTTGAAGGTGGAGGTAGGCCACCACCACCACCAGACACTTGATGATGAAGACTCGCAGGGTAGAGGTGAGGCCGAAGGGAAGGACCCTGTACTGGTAGCTATTGCCTCCAACCATCAACCTCAGGAAGTCTGACTGGGATGGATAAGGATGTGGGTTTAAGCATCCTTCAAATTCAAGGAGCATAGCCAATCTCCCTGCTGGAGGTAGGGCAGCAGTGTTCTAAGGGAGAGCATCTTGAATCTCTCACACACCTGGAACTTGAGGTTCTTCAGATCCAGAATCAGGAAATTCCTAGAAAAGAAGCCTTTTCCCCTTGGAGGGACGAGGCACAGGCTCCACCGCCCCATCTCTGAGAAGGCCCCTGAGCTCCTGCAGTAGGCCTGGTATAGGGGAGACCAAGGAGGTTGCCTGGAAAAGATGGGTGTAGGAGTCTGTTCCAGGTGTAGAAGGTAGTTTCCTTGACGACCTGCAGAGCCCAGGCGTTAGTGGTGATGTGGGCCCACCAGTGAGCGAGGTGGACCAGGCTCCCCTGGTGGGGAACTGGTCCTCCAGAGGAAGAGGAGCTATGCAGAGGGTGTCAAAAGCCCGACCCAGCCGACCCACCAGCTCTCTTGCAGCCAGAGGACTTAGAGTCCTCTCCAAACTACTCTGATTGGGAGTCCGACAACGGGATGTCCCGGATTCCCAGGCCCACCAGGACCTTCCATTGGACCCATCTCCCCCGGCTGCTAAGCACCATTCCCTGCCCAAGGAACCTCTTTCCTAGAGTTCGCCCGGGATATGGCACGGACCCTTTCCCTCATGGCTGAATAAGAGGAGGACCTGTGCATGGAGAAATTGGACTTCCTCCAGTATGAGGCACTGCCTAAAGAGACCCTCACATTCCTTGTGCCTTCGATCCTCACTAGGCTCCTCCGGATGTGGGAGACCGCAGCCTCGGTGCCCATTGTGAGCCGACGTCTTAACATGATATATAGAGTCCAGTGGGGGCCAGGATTCCACAAAGCACAGCTCCCTCACACCTCCATGGTGGTTGAGTCAGCCATGCGCCGGCAAAAGAGTCCAAAGATGCACTTTTCAGTGCCACCAGGCAGGGAGTCCCGCAAGCTCAATGCCCTGGGGTGCAAATGCTACCAGGGCTCAATGCTGGCTTGATACATTCAGAAGTACCAACATTACATTGGCATATTTCTGGGGGACCTGTCTGAGGAGCTCGGCGGCTATGCCATGGGTCTCGATGGGGACCATTTGGGGGCGCTTCCAAGCTCTGACAAAGTCTGTCGCAGAGCGTTCCAAATACCTCTCCAAATTTATTTACGACAGCTTTGAGTCTAGCACCAGTGGTCACTGCCAGCATCGGCGCCCACTGCCAGGCCTGGCTGCAGTCTTCAGACCTTGAGCAGTGGGTTCAGGAGAAACTCCTGGATGTCCCGTGCCTCTGCGAGCAGCTCTTCGGCAAGCAAATGGAAGATAAAGACACTCTGACCTGAATCTCTAGAAAGACTACCACTCTTCCCAGGAAGAAGCCCCCTTTCCGCTGGAAGGGTCAACCTTATCAAGGCTGCCCTACCTACCCTGCTGCCCAGACCTCTCAGCAGGGTCCCTAGGGCAAGGGCACTTGCCAGGGTCCGTGTAAACCTAAAAGAGAACAATTGTAGCAACTATACAAACTAATTATAATTAGTTTGTATAGTTGCTACAATTGTTCTCTTTTTAATTGTTTTTATAGCTTTCTTGCCTTAAATGTTTTACTTCGTATTTAGACAATCAGTTTTATTGATTTGTTTGTATTGTCTAGTTCTTAATTATCTTTTACCTTTATTATTTATTTATTGCTGCTTTTGTAATCAGTTTGTTATTTAAGCAATATCCCCCCTGAGGAAGGCGCTGCCGAAACGCGTTGGGGTCTCGTTTTAATAAACAAGTTGCCTATCCACCCTACGTCTCCTGCTCTGTGTTAAACTGCACTCCAGGGCCACCATTCTGGACCGCAGACCAGAAGGCCCTGCAGCCTTTGGCGCAGGCACTGAGGGACCCGGGCCAGACGCCGGCTCCCCCAATGGGGGAATCCTGGACGGGGATGGTATCTGTGAACCAAGGCCGGTCCGAGGTCAAATCTTTTTGGGGGACCTTTGCAGGTCGCTCCTTCTGCGAAGACTCGGAACGAGCATCTCCGACTGTGGGACTGGGCCTGGGAAGCACCCAGCCGGTAGGAGCTGTCCAAAGACTCCGCCTTCGAGGGTTTCTTCTTCTTCCTGGATTCCATCAAGGGAGATCTCTTTTCTGAGGACCCAGGACAGGGCTCGGTTTCAGAGGGTTCTGCCCGAAGCGTCGAAGCCTCAGACGAGGCCCTGGCCTTCAGAGGTACCGGGGACTAGTGGAAAAACTTGTCATGCTGCTGCTGGCAGCTCTTGAGGGCCCTGCTGAACATCCTTTTGCAGAGACCGCAGGCTGCCGGGTTGTGATCTGGTCCGAGGCAGCAAAGACAGCAGTCATGTGTGTCTGTTAAGGACATAATTTTAGAGCACCGATTACACTTCTTAAAGCCACTGGTAGACATGGGGGAAAGTACCCCTGCGAGGTTGAAGATTCTCCGGGCTGCCAGTTGGAAAAAAGGCGCGAAGATGCCAAGAAAAAGGAAAGAATGAAAACTACAAAAACAGACCCGAACTCGACGCAGAGGCAACGAAGTTGGGTGGTAGGAAGAGTAAGCACAGTTACATACCTGTAACAGGTGATCTCCAGAACAGCAGGAATTAGTCTTCACATATGGGATACGTCGGCGCCGACGGAGCCCGCACGGGAATGCTCCCCAGCATCCAATCAGAAGGCCTTTGGGAGCATCCCTCGCACCTGCGCGGTGGCTTCCCGCCCTTCCTACTGCCTCTCCCCAGTTGAGTTTCATAGCTGAGACAGAAGGAGAGGAAGAGGAAGGAGAGAGATAGAGATACACAACTCCTAGGGGAGGTGGGTGGGTTGTGAAGACCAATTCCTGCTGTTCCGGAGATCACCTGTTACAGGTAAGTAACTGTGCTATCTCCAGGAACAAGCAGGAATGAGTCTTCACATATGGGGACTCCCTAGCTGAGGGTGCCAGGGGATACCCCAGAATGCGCGCCCCTGGACAGGGCCGCATCGCCCAACCTGGATCTCTGGCATCCCCTGAGGGATGGAGGGTAGGAGTTGAGAGGAGTTGCCGAGGCACGGCAACCTAAAGACTATGGAGGGAGTCTTGAAAAACCACGTCAAGTATCATTAAGTAGTTAATGAACCAGCACAATCTAGAGCTTACCTACTGGATTGTAGGAGGTAGAGCTGCGACGGATACTGTAGGTGCAGTAGCGAAGCCTTCAAGGGAGCTTCGCCGCAGTGAGGATGAAGTTCCAAGTCCGGGAGGGCTGGAGACGCAGGAGTCAACTGGCGCTGGAGAGAACGGCAGGTCTTCAAAGGGAGCTTTATGAAAAGCTGAGAACTCCTTTAGGAGCAAAGTCCTTAACCCTGAGGACTAAGCAGAAGATTGGCCGATCTGGTAGAACCCAGCCCGGAGAAGAACAGGAGTGTACCCCGGACTACCGAGAAGTACACTGTCTTCCTCAGCTGACAAGGAATAGGAAGACATTGGGTTTGGAAACCTCCAGACAAGGAGGCGTAAAACAAAAATAGAAGCTGTTGACTTCACAGCAGCAAGTTTAAGCATAACCGGTCCCAGACCCCGAGCCGTAAGAACACAGGCAAGCGGACTGGCCGGACCCCTTAAGAAATAAAAACGTAAGTACCGACAATTGGGGAGATAGTCGGTAAGACATAGGGCGCTATGAACATCTCCCAAAAAGCGCCCACCTATACAGATATATATCCAATAACATATATAGATGCATATCGGGATATAGGTGGGCCCGGGAACGCCCACCAAGGTACTAAAACATGTATGCAGGGGAACATGCACACGTGAGTATCATACTGCTAATTCGGACCTGCACTTGATCCACAGGAGAGCGCCCACCTGGAAGGTGGCGGGGAAAAAAGGGCCATCCGAAGGGATGAGCCTATTTGTGTGGTGCAGGGGCGGATCAGCGAGAGTAGCAGTATGGTTGCGTGAAAGAGAAATCAGTCCGGGAAGAGCACATCAGGTGTACTTTAGGCCTCTGATATGTCTCCTTGACAGTCACGCAGAAAAAAAACTTGTCCTCCATACCACAAGGGAGACAAGAGGGTATGATTATCCATATAGCCATGGAGTGACCACATAAGTCTATTCCATCATATGGAAAAGACCTTCAGAGACAAGGGCCAATGCCCTCCGCTGCTCTGAAGATTGCAGGGAGCGGTGTGCAGGAGGAGGATGAAGGAGACTGACAGAAGTCAGACATGTCGCCACATCCCCGAAAAGCTAGGACGAGAGCCTGCGGGGAGCGTTAGCACGCCAGATAGCCGAAGCGGCAGGCAGAAGTATTAATCGCACACTGGGACTCCTGCCCGCACAGCAACTGAACAGAACCAGGGAATTCCCCTATAGGAGCAGAGAGAACAGACAAGAGGGCGGGGATGGTCCGGCCCTGTCGAGGAAATGTTCAGACCATGCTTAGAGGGTAGCAGAGCAAAGGTCTACACTGGAAGAAAAAGATTCGGTGTGGGATCCCCTCAAGCAGGGGAACCCAGGAAGAGAGGGGTTCGGAGGACGTACCCTAGGGTAAGTCAGATGAAGGATAGAACGTCCATGTGGAGCCAGAAACTATCCCGGAATAGAGGTGATCCCCTCTACCAGCGAGGAAGGGAGAATCCCTTAACTTCTGAGCAAGCATCCGAACCACTTGCCATACTGAAAAAAACCCTAGTGTAGAGCTAGAAAAATAAACTTCTGGTAAGAGAAGTTAATCGCAGGCTGCCGCATACAGGAGCCTAAGGCTGCTTGGCATGAGTATCCTGGTGCGGGCCCGGGAACTTCCGACCGGAGTGAGACGTCCCTTGCTTGGGCGCACCTGGCAGGTGGGCGGAGGGATGAAACTTTCTCTTCCTCGGGAAGGAAGGTCGGGAAGGACATTTCCTACCCCCGGGGGAAGGAGAGGACTTCGGATGGCCAGCGCTAGAAAGGTCAGCGGAGCACTGAGCAACCTGACGTAAAGCCTCGCCATTGAAGAGGTTTTCCCCAGTGCGCGGGGAATTACCCAGATTATGCTGTGCCCAGCTGCACAAATCGGAGGCCTGCAGCCAGGCTGTACGGCACGCTCCGATGGCAACAGCAGAGGACCTGCCAACCGACTCAAAAGAGTCTAGAGCAGCACGAGAAAGGAACCAAGAGATATTCCTGCAATGGTAAAGAAGTGTAAATTTGACTTACCTGCTAATTGTAGTTCCTGACGGAACTCCAGTCTAGTCCCGGAACTCTGGAGTTGTGAACCTCTTCCAGCAGATTGGAGACTGATCCACATCATCTTTTTGATGTCACTGGTATAAGGGCTCAGGCACCGCCTCCTTCCTCTTCAGTAACCTATTGACAAAGCAAACTCACCGGAGCAACAATTAAGTAGAAAACACACCAATAGTGAACTATAAAAGAAGAACAGCTGGTAAACTGTAACTAATAGCGCCCCACCTTGAAATACAGTGGTGAAGGACCCTGCTTCCCATTCCCCGGAAGCCCGTACCTATAATATCTTATGTAGCAACCTGTGTCTTACCTGTAAACTCTTGCGCTTCAGGCTCCACGTAAGGCAAAGAAATGGGATGGGATCCGGGACTAGACTGGAGTTCCGTCAGGAACTACAATTAGCAGGTAAGTCTAATTTACACTTCCCTTAGCGTCCCTCCAGTCTAGTCCCGGAACTCTGGAGAAGTAACAAAGCAGTAAAGAATTCACCGGGAGGGACCAGCCAGACCCGCCTGAAGCACCGCAGATCCAAAACAGGTATCCATCCGGGCCTGCAAATCCAGACGATAATGCCGGACAAACGAATTGAGGGAAGACCACGTAGCTGCCCGACAAATCTCTATGGGCGGCACCAACTTATTTTCCGCCCACGACGCAGCCTGCGCCCTAGTTGAATGCGCTTTCAACCCGTCAGGAACTTCTCTGCCTCTCAACAAATACACCGACGCAATGGCTTCCTTCAGCCATCTGGCTATGGACGTCTTAGACGCAGCCTCTCCCTTGCGAGGCCCGCCGAACAACACAAACAGCCTATCCGAGCGTCTGAACTCCGCCGTTCTACTGAGATACTTCTGCAACGCCCTCCGAACGTCCAAGCGATGCAACTGTCGACCTAAGTCACCCTGCGAATCCGCGCAGAAAACTGGCAAAGAGATCACCTGATTGAGATGGAAAGGCGACAGCACCTTGGGTAAAAAGGACGGCACCGGCCGCAACACCACCTTTGACTCAAAAAAGGTTCCTTACACGACAGAGCTTGCAACTCCGAAATCCTTCTCGCCGACGCCACCGCTACCAAGAACACCACCTTCAAAGTCAAATCCTTCAATGTTGCCCTTGCCAAAGGCTCAAACGGCCGCTTCCCGAGACCGTCCAAGACCAATTGGAGATCCCAGGTAGGCACCAGATAGCTGCTCGGGGGACGCAACAGCTTCACCGCCGTCAAAAACCACTTGACATCAGGCAAAACACCTAAGTTCTGACCCTTAACTTTCCCCCTGTAACAAGAAATCGCTGCGACCTGTACCCGTAGGGTAGCGGCTGCCAAGCCTTTCTGAAAACCGTCCTGCAAAAACGCTAAGATCTGAGGCACAGACGCTCGCAACGACTCACACTGCCGCTCACCACACCAGGCCTCAAAAATACGCCACACTCGAATATACGCTAAAGACGTCGACCTTCAACGCGCATCGAGCATAGTGGACACCACCGCCTCCGAGTAGCCCTTAGCCCACAACCGTGCCCTCTCAAGAGCCATGCCGTAAGCGAGAACCGAGCCACCTGAGGCATGAACAACGGCCCCTGCACCAGGAGATCCTCCCGGACTGGCAGCCGCCAAGGTTTGTCCACCAACAATCTCCGAAGATCCGCATACCAGGGCCTCCTCGGCCAATCCGGCGCGATTAGAACCACCATTCCGTGGTGACTCTCGATGCGACACACCACACGCGCGATTAGCACCCAGGGAGGGAAGACGTAAAGAAGCTGACCCTCCGGCCAGTCTTGGATGAGGGCATCCAGCCCTTCCGACATTGGCTCCCGATGCCGGCTGAAGAAGCGACCGACCTTCGCCGAGCGAAACATGGCCATGAGATCCATTATAGGAGCTCCCCAACGCTGCACCACCATGCTGTACACCTCTGGATGAAGACTCCACTCCCCGGGGTCTACCTTCACCCGACTGAGGAAGTCGGCCGTCACATTGTCTACGCCTGCCACATGCGCCGCCGATAGCGCTTGCAGATTGTCTTCGACCCACCGGAACAAGCGATCCGCTTCGTCCTCTAACTGCACACTGCCCGTGCCTCCCTGCCTGTTGATGTAGGCCACCGCCGCCGCATTGTCTGACAGCACCCGGATCGCCACCCCTGCCAGATCTCTCCAAAAACTTAAGAGCGCCTGGAAGACCGCTCGGAGCTCTAATCGGTTGATTGACCAGGTCCTCTCCTGAACGGACCACTGACCCTGCGCACACTGACCCAGGAAATGCGCCCCCCAACCGAACAGGCTGGCATCCGCGTTGTCAGTGGAATCCAAGTTGGCGCCTCTAACAGCATCCCTGCCGCCAAGGACTCCGGGCGCAGCCACCACTGTAACGCCTCCCGAGTCTCCTCCGGGCAGATCAACTGCCGCGACAGCGGATCGTTCTGATGCGACCACCGTCTGAGCAACACCCTCTGCAGCGGTCTCATATGAGCCCTCGCCCAGGGCACCAAGTCGATAGCCGCCGCCATCGTTCCCAGGAGCTGCAAATAATGCCATGCCGTGGGACGAGACCTGTCGAGAAAGCTCTGGACCAAGGTGCGAAGCGCCACGGCCCGATGTGGAGGCAAAAACACCTTCCCCTCCGCCGTATCGAACCGTGCGCCTATATATTCGAGCTGCTGAGACGGAACCAGACTGCTCTTGGCCATATTGACGACCCAACCTAAACTTTGCAGAAAACCGACGACCCTTGCCGTCGCCAGTTCGCTCTCCCTGCGGGACTTCGCTCGAATCAACCAGTCGTCGAGTTACGGATGCACTAGAACGCCCTCCTTGCGCAACGCTGCTGCCACGACCACCATAACCTTGGTGAAAGTACGCGGCGCCGTGGCGAGCCCGAACGGCAACGCCCGAAATTGAAAATGCCCCATCGGCACCGCAAAGCGGAGGAACCGTTGATGCTCTGGACGGATCGGAATATGGAGATATGCCTCTGCCAAATCGAGCGACGTCAGAAATTCCCCCTTCCTGACTGCGAGAATGACGGACCGCAGCGTTTCCATGCGAAAGTGGGAAACCCGAAGACATCTATTGACCTGCTTCAGATCCAAAATGAGCCGATAAGTTCCTTCCTTTTTCGGGACCACAAAATAAATCGAGTATCGACCTAAACCGCAAAGGTCTGGTGGCACCGGCACCACCGCTCTGAGTTCCAACAGCCTGTTTAAAGTCTGTTGAACCGCAGAGCGCTTCTGCCGCGCCCCGCACGGGGACAGGACAAAGGAGTCGCTCACCGACTTCTGAAACTCCAACGCATAACCCTCTCGAATCACTTCTAACACCCACTGATCTGTCGTGATTGTGGCCTAGGCAGCATAAAAATTTTGTAGCCGACCTCCGACTGCCACCTCCACCTGGGCCTCCCTGACTTCATTGCGGCTTTTTTGCAATCGCAGTGGAGGACGCAAAGCCTCTGCTGGCCCCTCGGAAACCACAAAACCCCTGGTTCCGATACGGAAACCGCCCCCTCTGGGGAGGGGGAAAGCGGGACGCTCGCCAACGCCGAAACTCTCTCTGCCCACCCCTGGACAGAGATGGAAACCTTCCCGTCTTCTGCTTGTCCTCGGGAAGCCTTCCCCCCTTTAGACTCTCCCAAGTCCTTAACTATCTTATCCAATTCCTCGCCAAAGAGAAGCTGTCCCTTAAATGGTAGCTTACTCAGTCGGGCCTTAGAAGAGGCATCTGCCGCCCAATTGCGCAACCAGAGATACCTCCTGGCTGCAACCACCGAGGCCATACTGTTGGACAGTCCCCCAATAAGGACATAATGAATATCTGCTAAATAAGCCGCGCCAGACTCCAGGCGCGTCGCTCCATCCAGCAAGTCCTGTTCTCTCTCACTATTGACCTGCTGGGCCCAGCGCAAACACGCTCTGGCCACCCAAGCACCACAAATGGACGCCTGAATGGAAAGAGCATTCACCTCAAACACCTGCCTTAACAAGGTATCCAGTTTCCTGTCCTGAGTATCCTTGAGCGCAGCACTGCCTTCAACGGGAATCGTGGTCTTCTTAGTCACCGCCGAAACCGCCGCATCTACACGTGGAGATTTAAAAATCTCCTTATCGTGCTCCACAATAGGGTACAAGCGAGACATTACCCTGGCACCCCTAAGGGCAGCTTCCGGTACGTCCCACTCCCCTTGAATCATTTCCCTAACTACTCTATGAATAGGGAAAGCTCGTTGTGTCTTCCGAAAAGCTTGCAACAGCGGATCCTCCAACACAGCCTCGTCCGCTGGCCCCGACACCGGAACATTGAGCGTCTTCAAAGTCTCTGCGAGGAGCGCCGGCAACTCCTCCCTACGAAAAATGCGCACTACTCTCGCCTGATCCTCTTGCTCCGCAATCTCACCGTCCTCCAATTTCTCCTCGAGGTCCGGGTCCTGCTCCTCCGCAGCCCGCAAGTCCTCGGAAAACCCTGACAGACTCTGCTTCTCAAACTCACCATGTGCTCTCTTCGGCAAAGGCGCCGAAGCCGTCATGGACAGCGGAGTAGCCGGCCTCTTCTGACCTAGGTCCCCCGCCATGGGTACAGCTACCGAGGAGGACAGATCCCGGGAAGCAGCCCCAAAGGCCTTCTGCATTAGAGTCATAAAATCAGGGGAAAATATAGCTGCCAATTCCCCTGAAAAAGGAGACGGAGCCACCGGCCTATCTGGTCTTGAGGAAGGGCCTGGCACTGGCTCCTCAATCGGTACACCCTGCGACCTAGGACCCTCCAGAGCCCCGGTCGCCGCCACCCCTTCCTCATCCAGCTTATGATCCTCCAGCGCGGCCTGGCTACAGGCCTTACACACGCCAGCCTCTGACACCGTGAACCTCTTCAGCCCACAGAGCAGGCACAATGCCTTCCCTGGCATCTTAACTGTGCTCCCCCTGGACGGAGTTCCTGCAAGCAAGCAACTATCCACTGCAAAGAACCCCCACAGCCCTGCTGCCAAGTGTCCCGAAAAAACCCCGGGCCGTTTTTTTTTTGTTTGTTTGTTTTTTTACTTTCCAGGTAAAACTGCAAGCAGGACCCCGGGGGAGTCTAATCCCACCAGAGGAAATCAAAAACGAGGCTCCAGCTGCCCGCTACACGCGGTTGTTTCCCCGCTAGAGCTGCCGGCGTTTTTCCCGCCGAGAAGTCCACGCGCCGCGGCCTGCCGTTCGGCCCGGCGGTAGGAAGACACCCGCTGCACTGCCAAGCTCGAGCCTTACCTGCAGACTGCAGACAGAGCTCACCACTCCATGTCCACCAAAAGTCACGCCCCCGGTCCCGATTTCCCGCTCAGCAGAACCGGCAGGGACAAAGGACAGTGCAGCGTGCCTGCAAAGATTTCCTCACACTCAGCCCAACTCCTCAGACGCAGACAGGCAAAACTTCTGTGTGGCGTCGGGAGAGGGCGAAGAAGCACCAGGACACCTCAACAGGTGCAGAGTGAAAATTGGGCAATGTCCCCTTCACCATAGCGTTAAGCTACTCCTCCCCCCCCCCGAGGAAAAAATCAAAGAGGGAAAGAGGGAGGCCCTTCACAGCCATATAGCGTAGTTACTCACCTGTAACAGGTGTTCTCCAGGAGCAGCAGGAATCAGTCCTCACTTATGGGTGACGTCGGCGCCGACGGAGCCCTCGCGGAGCAATTTTCCCCAGCTTTCAAAGAAAGCCTTTGGGAATTGCAGCGCGCATGCGCGCCTGCGCGGTCGTCTTCCCGCCCGAAGGTGCCATCTTAGCCAGTCAGATGACATAGCTAAAAAAGACAGCATAAAAATTTGCAAAAAGAACATCAGCAGACGATTGCAACTCCAAGGGGAGGAGGGAGGGTAGTGAGGACTGATTCCTGCTGCTCCTGGAGAACACCTGTTACAGGTGAGTAACTACGCTTTCTCCAGGACCAAGCAGGAAGTCAGTCCTCACTTATGGGACTCCCAAGCTCAAGGCTACCGGAGACCCTAAGCACAAAAATGAGCTCCCTCTAGCTCAGCAGCACAGAAGGATAGAATCTTCGCTGAATTATCACCCACCGGTAGCCCACATCCGGGATGGAGGGTAGGAGTTGCTCAGACCTCAAAGAGATTACGGAGGACTGCCTGTCCGAAAGCACTGTCCCTACGGGACTCCCTCTCGAGACAGTAATGGACCGCAAAAGTCTGGCTCGAAGACCAAGTAGCGGCCCGGCAGATGTCTGCCAGCGGAACAGAGCGGAGGTAAGCCACTGACGTGGCCTTTGCCCGAACGCAATGAGCCGTGACTCGACTTTCCAAGGCGAGACCGGCTGCCCCATAAGCCCAAGAGATACAGTCCGCAACCCAGATGGACAGAGTACGCTTGGAGACCGGGAGTCCCAATTTATTGGGGTCAAAAGACACAAAAAGCTGAGCAGCTTTACGGTGCTCCCGCGTACGGTCAAGGTAGAAGTTCAATGCCCTTCTACAGTCCAGGGTATGGAGGACCGTCTCAGCTCGGCTGGAGTGTGGTCTGGGAAAGAAGGTTGGAAGTACCACCTCCTGATTCATGTGAAAAGGGGAGACCACTTTAGGCAGAAACTTTGGGTGAGTCCGTAGGACTACCCTATTCTTGTAGAATCGAGTGTAGGGGGGATCAGACACGAGGGCCTGCAATTCACTTACGCGCCTAGCGGAAGTGAGGGCTATCAAGAACAGTGTTTTCCAAGACAGAAAACGGAGAGAACATGTAGCCATAGGTTCAAAAGGCGGACAGGTGATCCGCTGCAAAACCACATTCAGGTCCCAGTCCGGCGCTGGCGGGCGCAGAGGTGGTTTAAGTAGAAGGAGACCTCGGAGAAACCTCGCTACGAGAGGGTCGTTGGAGAGAGGTCTGCCGTCCACCGGCACATGATGTGCTGAAAGAGCACTGAGGTGAACTTTGACGGAGTTGGACTTAAGTCCCAGATTAGAGAGGTGTAGCAAGTACTGTAAGATCACCGACACCGGGCAGGAGAAGGGATCCTGAGACTGTTGGGAACACCAGATTGCAAAGCGACGCCATTTAAGGGCGTAGCATTTGCGGGTAGAAGGCCGTCGCGAAGCCAAGACGACCTCCTCCACCTCCGCCGGCAAGAGAAGACGAGGAGCAAGGACTACCCTCTCAGCAGCCAGGCCATGAGGTTGAGAGACCTGAGGTTGGGGTGCAGTAGGGACCCCTGATCCTGAGTGAGGAGATCCGGTTGTACCCCCAGAGGGATGGGATCCTCCACCGCCAGTTGCAGCAGGAGCGGAAACCACGGCTGCCTGGGCCAGCGAGGGGCCACCAGGATCATGAAGGCTTTGTCTCGGAGAACCTTGAAAAGAGTCCGAGAGACTAACGGGATGGGAGGGAAAGCGTACAGAAGGCTCCCCGACCATGAGATTAGAAAGGCGTCCGCCGCAACCCGAAGGGGGTGTGGCTGACGAGAGCAGAAGCGAGGAAGCTGCCGGTTGTGAGGACTGGCAAAGAGATCCACCGTGGGGAGGCCCCACCTGAGGAAGAGCTTCTGAACGATCAAGGGATCCAGACGCCACTCGTGCGGCTGGAGGACCCTGCTGAGTTTGTCCGCCAGGCAATTTTCTTGGCCCGGGAGATAAACTGCCTTGAGGAGAATGCCGTGACTGACGGCCCAAGAGCAGAGCTTCTGTGCCTCCCGGCAGAGGAGGAAGGAGCCCGTGCCCCCCTGCTTGTTCACGTAGAACATGGCAACTTGATTGTCCGTCTGGACAAGGACGGACTGTTGGGAGGTCAGGTGGGAGAAGGCCTTGAGAGCTAGGCGGATCGCCCTGAGCTCCAGGAAGTTGATCTGCTGAGCAGACTCCCACTTGGTCCAGAGGCCCTGAGTACGTGCCTCTTGGCAATGTGCTCCCCAGCCCAGGAGGGATGCATCGGTGGTCAGCACCCGGGTCGGCTGAGGTGACTGGAAAGGCATTCCCAATAACAGGTTCGGCTGCCGGAGCCACCACCGGATAGACGAGACCAGCGGCTCGGAGACGCGCACTAGGTCTGCTAGGCCGCCTGTGGCTTGTCGCCACTGCCGGCGGAGACACCATTGAGCAGACCGCATATTCAGGCGGGCATTGGGGGTCACATGGACGGTGGAAGCCATATGGCCGAGCAGTCTCAGGAAGTGCCTGGCGGAGACCAGGGGCTGGCTGCGAAAGCGGTCGGCTAGGTCCATGAGCCGCTGAGCCCTGTCGAGCGGTAGGTACGCTCGCGCCTGAGGAGTGTGCAGCCTTGCACCGATGAACTCGAGATCCTGTGAGGGGAGCAAAGTGGACTTTGCGAAGTTTATGACAAAGCCCAAGTGCTGCAGCAGAGTCACCGTGCGGCCCGTGGCGTTGGTGACCTCCTGAGCGGACGCTGCTCTGATGAGCCAGTCGTCGAGGTACGGAAAGACATAGAGGCCGTGAAGCCGGAGATGGGCCGCCACGACCGCGAGACATTTTGTGAAGACTCGCGGTGCGGAGGACAGGCCAAAGGGCAGTACTCTGTACTGGTAATGAGTTCCTGCCACCACAAACCTTAGGTATTGGCGGTGGCTTGGGTGGATCAGGATGTGCGTATAGGCATCCTTTAGATCCAAGGAGCATAGCCAATCTCCCTGCTGGAGGTAGGGCAGAAGGATTCCAAGGGTAAGCATTTTGAACTTCTCCCGCACAAGGAACTTGTTGAGGTTGCGCAAGTCCAGGATGGGTCTGAGGCCTCCTGTTCTCTTTGGTATCAGAAAATACCTTGAATAGAAGCCTTGACCTCTCAGGTGGTGTGGCACCGGTTCCACCGCCTGTTCCTGCAGAAGACCTGCTAACTCCTGAAGGAGCAACTCCCTGTGTAGAGGGGGGCGCGGAGGCTCTCCCGGAAAATAGGAGGGAGGGACCTGATGGAAGTGGAGAAGGTAGCCCTCTCGCACGACCTGAAGCACCCAGGCATCTGCGGTGATGCTGGACCACCTGTGGGCGAAGTGAACCAGCCGGCCTCCGGTGCTGGGGGGAACCAGCGGGGGGGGAGAGGCTATGCTGAGCGAGTCAAAAACCCCCACCCTGCTGAGCAGGGGCTGGTGGTGCAGGCTTGGGGGCTTGCTGCCTACGGGACCCGTTACCCCGTCCCTTGGCCTGCTGGCCCTGTTGGGGAGCTGCAGGGGCCTGATAATGGGGGTATTGTTTGTAGGCAGCTGCCTTCCTCGGGTAAAAGGGCTTTTTTCCCGAGCCCTTCTTTTTCTGGGAAGGGGCGGAGGTCTTCCTAGAAAGCCTGGTCCTAGTGAGAGTCTCAGTCTCAATTTGTGCAGCCTTTTCCGCCATGGGCTTGCCAAAGAGGTTTTCGCCTCGGCAGGGGACATCAACCAACTTGTCCTGTACCCAGGGCTCAAGGTCGGACGACTGAAGCCAAGCCTGTCGGCGGGCACCGATGCCGGCTGCGGCTACTCGAGCCGAGGCTTCAAAGCCATCATAGGCTGCTCGGGACATGAACTTTGAGCATTCCCGAATACCCGTGGACAAGGCTAGGAACCTCCGCAAGGGCTCCTCGGAGAGACCAGCGGAGAATCCGGCTAGCTCTTTAGCCAGATCCCTGAGATACATGCCCATGTATAGCTGGTAAGTCTGGACACGACAGGCGAGCATAGAGCCCTGGAAGCACTTCTTGCCAAGGCCATCCAGGTTACGGGCCTCCCTTCCAGGAGGCACCGAGGAGTGCATCTTCTGGCTCTTAAGACGATGCATGGCCGATTCCACTACCATGGAATGGTGTGGCAGCTGTGCCTTTTGAAAGCCAGGGCCCTTGCGGACTCGATAGATAGAATCGACCCGCTTGCTCAGGACCGGCGAGGAGGCCGGACTCTCCCACATGCGGAAGAGTAGTCGTTCCAGCATAGGAGGAACCGGCACAGTAAAGTCGGCTGTCGCGGAGGCGAGTCCAGAAGGACTACAGGACTTACCCGGGCAGGCATCTCCGACTCCAGGCGAGGTCGCTTCGGGAGGTGTTCCTTCTCCAAGGACCCGGGGCGGCTGTCGGGGCTATGCGACCTGGCCCTCGCGGAGCCAGGAGCGTCCACCGACGCCGCCCTCGCGGGTTTTTCCTTCCGACGATGGTCCCCGGAGGGAGAACCCCGGTCGGAGGAGCTCCGGCGACGGTCCGAGCTGGAGCCTTTCGACACGGAGGCCTCCGACGAGGTCCGGGTACGGCTGGGGTCAGCGAAGATTCTCTCCCGCTGATGCCGCCGACTTCTCAACGCCTTCGAGGACAGTTTGCTGCAGGGCCCACAGATCAGTTCCTCATGATCCGGGCCCAGGCAGCGGAGGCAAAAGTCGTGTGTGTCGGTTAGTGACATATTTCGGTCACACCGACCACACCGCTTAAACCCACTGGCAGCCATCGGGGGAAAAAGGGCCCCTGCGAGGTCAAAGGACCGGGCTGCCAGGGAAAACGAAAACGAAAGCTGACTAAGTCAGAAAAACCGAAAAAACGTGAGAGGACTCGAGACCGGCGTCGCGAGTCCGAGCGGGAAAACGATCGGCGTCGAACCGAAAGAAAAAGGTATAAAATAAAGAGGAAAATCAACTTTTTCGCGGGGACAAGACGGGGACGTCTGTAGGGCTCCGCGGAAAAAAGAAGACTGGCTAAGATGGCACCTTCGGGCGGGAAGACGACCGCGCATGCGCGCTGCAATTCCCAAAGGCTTTCTTTGAAAGCTGGGGAAAATTGCTCCGCGAGGGCTCCGTCGGCGCCGACGTCACCCATAAGTGAGGACTGACTTCCTGCTTGGTCCTGGAGAATTAAAGGTACAGACCCTGATCCTGGCACCCCTTCAACCTACACCCCCAATCAAACCAAATAAAGAAATAAAAGCCCCAATTTAGAAATAGTAAGGACTTAATTGTTCCTCAAGTGAGCCGGGACTCCGGCTCACCAGCTCCTAGCTGCTTGGAGACTGATCTAAACTGAAGAGGAAGGAGGCGGTACCTGAGTCCTTATACCAGTGACATCAAAAAGATGATGTGGATCAGTCTCCAAGCTGCTGGAAGAGGTTCACAACTCCAGAGTTCCGGGACTAGACTGGAGGGACGCTAAGGAAGCAAGGAATAGTCAGGAGCCTTAGTGGCCGACACAAAAGGAGACAAGAGAGATAGTCTCTCGGTGATCTCCCAAAGTGCCAGGCTCATATAGAAAATAAAGGAAAGGATTCTGGAAGCCAACATGGACGTTTGGGAAGGTTCGTCGCCCAAAGTTATCCAGCGCTTTAGACGCACGATTCGGGTGGCAAGAAGAATGCTTCTTCTTGCTTCCGACCTTCCTCAGCGCCGATTCCACCACAATGGAATGATGGGGAAGCTGGTGCGTCTGAAACCCCGGAGAGGGGGGCACCCGATACAGGGCATGCATGGCTGTAGGCGGCGCAGGAACCTGCAAAGGCGAGCGCCAAATCCCGAGCAGAAGATCCCGCAGGGAAGGATGCAGGGGAAGCATTATGGCTGCCTGCTCCGCAGGACCTGGACTTAGCGAAGGACCCGGGATAGGAATGGCAAGCAAGTCCGCCATGTCAAGGAGGAAATCCTGAAAAGACGGCTCTCCCAGAGGAGCTATTCTGGGGGAGGCCGAGGTTGAAGGGGCCGCCTGAACACCGCGAGGCCCTCCGGGCTGGTGCACAGGAGGAATCCCTCTAAACAGAGGAGGATACTGACAGTCCCGATTCGAGGCAGTTGGTACTGCATCGTCCGAGCTCGGAATGGATTCCAAGCTGGGCATCGAAGGGAGCGATGTCACCGATAGACCCGCGGGGCTCGGCCTAGGCCCCGACCTCGGGGGCGGGGTTGCCCCCGGAGCAGCCAGCGAAGGCGGCTGGAGTGGTGCCGAGGTAGCCGGAGAGCAGGCAAGTTCTGCACTGCATCGTCGGAAGAGACCGGGGTCGGTTCCGAAACGTGTCGGGACCACGTCCTCGAGACTGGAGATCGATTCGAGGCTGGGCATCGAACCGAGCGAAGTCAGCGACGCCCTTCTAGAGGGCCCCGGCGGCGGCGCCGGAGCTGCCAATCCCGGGAAGCGAATCGGGGTCGCATCGATCGGTGCCGCGGGCATCGAGGGCTTCCGAGGCCGAAACTCGGCGAAGAGGGGAACACCCGATACCGGCGCCGACGTCGGGATATAGACACCGTTAGACGCCGGGGTTCTTCCCACTCCTGTTTTACCAAGCGGGAAACCCTTACGGGGTGTACTAACCGGCCCCGAGGGTACCCAGGTAACCCGCCGACGAGCCCCGGCGGGGAGTGAGACGCACAGCCCCGGCGCCGACGCCGGGGCAGCGGCGCCTCCTTGGGTCGAATCGATCGAAGGTCCCGAGGCCCCCCGCGGGCGAACTCTAGTGACGAGTGGAGCACTCGACGCCCGCGTCGATACCGGGAGGTCGGCGCTGTCCGGGGCCGGCCCCGGCCCCGCGCAATGTTGGGGTGCCGAACCGCCCGTCCGGGACAGATCGATCGGCTCCAAAGGTGGAGCCAGGTGACGATCCCTGGTGAAGAGTGGGGTACTCGACACCGAAGCCGACACCGGGGAGGCGGAGCCGCTCAAAGCCAGTACCGCCCCCGCGCAGGCCTGGGATGCAGGAAGGCCAGTCTGGGTCGAGTCGATCGGCCCCGAGGGCACCAGATGACGATCCCCGGCGAAGAGTGGAACACTCGACGCTGATGCCGAGGAATCGGTACCGCTCGAAGCGGTTACCACCTCCGCGCATGGCAGGGATGTAGGCACGCCAAACCGGGTCGAATCGGTCAGCCCCGAAGGTACCGAGGACACCAGTTGACGATCCCCGGCGAAGTGTGGAGCACTCGACACCGACGCCGAGGAATCGGCACCGCCCGAAGTGGGTACCACCTCCGCGCATGGCTGGGATGCAGGAAAGCCAGACTGGGTCGAATCGATCGGCCCCGAAGGCGCCGAGGACACCAGCTGACGATCCCTGGCGAGGAGTGGAACACTCGACGCTGGCGCCGATGCCGAGGAGTCGGCACCGCTCGAAGCGGGTACCACCCTCGGGCATGGCTCGGGAATGTTCTGTGAGGAGCGAACCCCAGGAACAACCCGAAACCCCGTGGAGGCTCTGGAGCCCGAAGACTCCGGCTGGGGTTTATGTGCCAAGGGGGACTTGAGGGGAAGGCCGGAGCCGTCGTCATGCCGCGCATGAAACTCGCCCCTCAAGGCTTGGCTAGTCTTAACAGACTGTTGTTGGGTTACCTGATCCTGGAGAGAAGAGAAAACCGATGACCGCACCTCAGGAGGAAAGACGTCATCGAGGGACACTCGAAAAAGGGAAGGTCTTCTCCCGACGCTGAAGCCCGGAGAACCGGGGGAAAAGGGATCAGGGCCCAAACAGGAGAGACACCAGGCATTGGAGTCTAAGAAGAAAACTAAGTCTCCACAGTGAGGGCACTTCTTAGGGGAAGAAGGCTCCATGCTGGAAAGCCCGGTAGGCCTCAGAGAAGACTCGAGGAAAATATTTCCCTCGAAGGGATTTAAAGAAAAAATAAGAAAAAAAATAAGGCACCAGTGAGAAACAAGAAAAAGGAAAATGAAAGAAAAAAAGTTTCTGCGGTGGCAGGAGGTACGTCCTGCCGGCTCCGTGGAAAAACGAAAACTGGGGAAAGGCAGTAGGAAGGGCGGGAAGCCACCGCGCAGGCGCGAGGGATGCTCCCAAAGGCCTTCTGATTGGATGCTGGGGAGCATTCCCATGTGGGCTCCGTCGGCGCCGAAGTATCCCATATGTGAAGACTCATTCCTGCTTGTTCCTGGAGATCCGGTGCGATACCGGAGGCAAGTATGGAAACTTGGAGAGAAAAATCTGCTTTTTCAGGGAGCAGGCCAGACAGACATCTGAAGGGTTCCGCGGAAAAAAGGAGACTGAGCAAGATGGCACCCCCTTGGGCGGGAAGGAGATCACCCATGTGTGGTGGCATCTTCCAAAGGCTTTCTTTGAAAGCTGAGGGGATGCTTCTGCGAGGGCTCCGATGGCACCGATGTCACCCATACGTGAGGACTGACTTCCTGCTTGTTCCCTGAGAAAGTAGCTGAACAGGTAGAAAAGTTAACAGCGAAAGCTAGAAAGATGCTTGGGTACATAGGGAGAATATTGGCCAGCAGAAGAAAGAAGGTGATAGTGCCTCTGTATAAGTCTTTGGTGCGACCTCATTTGTAGTATTGTGTGCAATTCTGGAGACCACACCTTCAAAAGGATATAAACAGGTTGGAGTCTGTACAGAGGGTGGCTACTAAAATGGTTAGTGGTCTTCATTCTAAAGAGGGGGGGGGGGGGGTCAAACTCCAGTCCTGGAGGGCCGCAAACCAGTCAGATTTTCAGGATGCCCCTAATGAATATATCTATTTGCATACAATGGGGGCAGTGCATGCAAATATCTCTCATACATATTCATTAGGGATACCCTGAAAACCTGACTGGTTTGCAGCCCTCCAGGACTGGAGTTTGACACCCCTGTTTCTAAAGCATATAAGAACAGACTTAAGGATCTTAATATGTATACTTTAGAGGAAAGGCGGGATAGAGTTGATATGATTGAGACATTTAAATACCTCCATGGCATAAATGCATAGGAAGAGAGCCTCTTTCTATTGAAAGCAAGCTCTGCTGCGAGGGGACATAGGATAAGGGTGAAAGGGGATAGACTCAGGAGTAATATGCAGAAATATTTTTTCACGGAGTGGTAGATGCGTGGAATAGTCTCCCAGTGGAGGTGGTAGAGATACGGACAGTATCTGAATTCAAAGCAGCATGGGACAAATACAGAGGAAAAAAGGGGACTGTTGTAATGGCTGATATGAAAGGGCAGAATTGATAGGCCATGTGGTCTTTTTCTGCTGTCATGTTTGTTTCTATACCATATTCAGAAGGAATTTAGAGTGGGTGTAAAGCACGACCTAGTTCTTGTAGAACCTTGTATAGGGGGGCATGGCCACCAAGGCTTGAAGCTCGCTGACTCTATGGGCAGAGGTGAGCACCACCAGGAAGATGACCTTCCAAGATAGGAAACCCAAATGGTAGGTAACCACAGGTTCAAAAGGCAGCTTGGTGAATTGCGTCAAGACCACGTTTAGTTTCCATTCCACAGGGGGCGGTGGGCAGATGGGAGGCTTAGAGAGCAGAAGGCCCCGCATAAATTGAGTAACGAGGGGCTGAGCAGAAAAAGATTTGCCCTCTATAGGATGGTGTGCCGACAGTATGCTCAGGTGCATTCTGACAGAATTGGACATGAGTCCGATTTGTGAGAGGTGAAGCAAATACTGCAGTACCATGTACACTTGGCAAGAGAACGGGTCAACCTGTTGCTCTACACACCAGAGAGAATCTGCACCACTTGAAGGTGCAGGCCCATCTTGTGGAGTTCTTATGAGAGACCAGGACTTCCTCAACCTCACTTGGTAGGTTGAAAGGTGCTAAGGCTACTTGCTCAGCAGCTATGCTGCTAATATCAGGGACCTCAGGTTGGGGTGAAGGGAGCCCTCCCTCCTGGGTCAGTAGCCCCAGGGCGGTTCCCCAGAGGGAATGGAAGTTCAAATCAAGAGGGGGAGCAACAAGGGAAACTAAGGCTGCCTGGGCCACCAGGATCATGGAAGCCTTGTCCCGCAGTACCTTGAAGAGGGTTCGGGCAATTAGTGGCGTAGGAGGGAAGGCATAAAGAAGGCCCTCCGACCACAAGTTAAGGAAGGCGTCTGTCGCTACCCAGCACGGATGAGGTTGAGGACAGCAGAAATGGGGCAGCTGAGCATTGGTCGGGTTGGCAAAGAGGTCCAGACTTCGGATGCCCCAGAGTAGCTGCTGTGCCACTCTGGGGTCCAGTAGTCATTCGTGTGGCTGGAGGACCCTGCTCAGTCTGTCCGCTAGGGCATTGTCCTGGCCCGGGAGATATATCATCCTGAGAAGCATTCCCTCCCCAATCACGTATGAGCAGAGAACTACTGCTTCCTGAAAGAGGCAGTGAGACCCTGTGCCCCTTTGCTTGTTCAGGTAGAACATTGCGACCTGGTTGTCCATTTGGACTAGCACAGACTGGTTCCGCAGGCGGTGGTAGAAGGCCTTGATCACCAGAAAAATGGCCCTGAGCAGGCTGATCTTCTGCTGGCTCTCTGCCGGGGTCCAGGTGCCCTGTGTGCGGAGTTCCTCACAATGGGCACGCCAGCTCAGTAAGGAGGCATCTGTGGCGAGGACTCGGGGGATTTCAGGACTGGAAGGACATGCCTTTCTGGGGTTGCTGTGTGGCCTGCCACCAGTCAAGTGACTCAGCTAGGTGGCGAGACACAGACTATCCCAGAGCCTGCCTGTGGCTTGTGTTCCCTAGGAGCAGACACACCACTAAGCTGCCTGCATGTGAAAGCAGGTGTTGGGAACCACATGGACTGTGGACGCCATGTAGCCCAGTTGGAGGAGTATGGACCGCACCAACACTGCATGATGGCATTGCACCTGTATAGCTAGAGCCCTGAGGCAACCTGCCCTGTCGAAAGGGAGAAGGCCCTAGCCTGAAGAGTGTCCAGTCGAGCCCTTATGTTGGAATGAGGTGAGACTTGGGGTATTTTTATCATGAACCCCAGATGCTGTGGGCCAATGGCCTGTTGCATCTCTGTGGCCGTGTTCCCCTTTATGAGTCAAATTGTCCAAGTATGGGAAGACAAAGGCTCTTTGGAGACGGAGTTAGGCGGCTATCACTGTCAGGCATTTGGTGAAGACTCTTGGAGCAGAGGCTAGACCAAAGGGTAGTACCTTGTACTGGTAGTGGTCACCCCCGACCATGAACCTTAAATACTGCCTGTGACTAGGATGAATGAGGATGTGGGTGTAAGCATCCTTTAGGTCCAAGGAGCATAGCCAATCTTCCTGCTGGAGGTAGAGCAGCAATGTTCCAAAGGAGAGCATCTTGAACTTCTCCCGTACCAGGAACTTGTTCAGGTTTTGCAAGTACAGAATGGACCTTAGGCCCCCTGTTCTTTTTGGGAGCAGAAAGTAACGGAAATAGAACCCCTTGCCCCTAAGGTAGTGGGGTACGGGCTCCACAGCTCTGTCTGTGAGGAGGCTTGCCAGTTCCTGCAGTAGCAGAGTCTGGAGCAGGGGAGTGAGGCAGCTCTCCTGGAAAGGGGGAGGCCTTTGGTCCAAGTGAAGGAGGTAGCCTTCTCTGACTACTTGGAGTGCCCAGGAGTCTGTGGTGATGGCAGGCGAACGATGGGCGAAATGAATCAGATGCTCTCATGTTGGCAGCTGCTCCACTATGGCTGGAAAGACTATGTTCAGGGAGTCAAAACCCTGAACCAGCCTGGGCAGGAGCCGGGGTCTGGGGCTTAGATCCCTTAGGCCTGTGTGGTCCTTGACCAGCTCCCTTGCCCTGGTGACCCTGTTGTGGGGACTGGGGAGCCTAGTATTTGGGGTAGCCTTGATAAGGCTGGTCCTATCTCTGAAAAGGGGGCCTCTTCCCCAATAGTTTCTTCTTAGGAAGAGTGGAAGTCTTCCTGGAGAGCAGAGTCCTCTTGAGGAACTCTGTCTCTATCTCTGCTGCCTTTTCCTCCATCGGTTTGCCAAAGAGGTTTTCCCCAAGACTGGAAACGTCAAGGAGTTTGTCTTGTCCCCACTGCTCGAGGTCTGATGCTTGGAGCCAGGTCTGGTGTCGAGCGCTGATGCCTGTGGTGACTACCCTCATGTTTGATTCAAAACCATTATAGGTGGCCTGGGACATGTACTTCGGGCACTCCCTGATGCACTTCATGAGGGTTTGGAAGCACTGGAGGCGATCCCCACCGAGAAACCTGTGAGATCCTTTGCCAGGTCTTGGATACACATGCTGATATACAGCTGTTAGGCTTGATTTGGCAACCCAGCATCAAGCCCTAGTAGCATTTGAGTCCAAGGGCATTGAGGGAGTGGGACTCTCTGCCCAGGGGTAGAGAGGAGTGAGTCTTTGGGCTCTTCTGACGGTGTATGGTCGACTATAACCATAGAGCTATGTGGGAGTTGTGCCCTCCGGAAACCAGGGCCCCGCTGGAGCCAGTACATGGTGTTGAGGCATCGGCTAACTATTGGTACAGATGCCAGTGTCTCCTACATTTGAAGGGGGAGCTGCCTGAGGATGGCAGAGACAGTCAGGGCATCCTTGGGTGGAGCCTCATATTGGAGGATTTCAAGTTCCTCCATGCATGGGTCCTCCTCAGACTCTTTGGTGAGGGACAAGGCTTTTGTCATGTCTTGAATGAACTCAATGTGTACTTGGGCAGGGACCGGCACTGCGATGTCAGGGGAGACTGGTCCAATAGGAGATTGCAGTGTTTACTTGTCTCCGGGGATGCCTCGTCCTCCCAGTCGGCAGTGGAGGACTCTGTGACCCACGGCAGCTGCTTGGCCCGAGGTACAAGTATTTGCCAGGGAGGATCTCGCTCCCGAGGACCAAGAGTGGTATAGAAATCCTCGCTGGGGATAAGCTCAAGGATCGTTTTGGCAGCCTGGGGAGTCCTCCGGATATAGAGGTAACTGGTCTCGATGCAAGCATCGGCGAGGCTGGGTGTCAACACTTGCTGCAAGGAAGGCAGTAACACTGCGCTTCAGGGCCATCATCCTGGCTTCTCACTCAGGAGTTGCAGCCTTTGACACAGACACCGGGGTTACTTGGTCCGGCGTCAGTGAGGAGAGGGAATCCTTGATGGGACAGGACTCAGGAGTCCAGGACATGTCACCGGAGGCCTCAGCATCTGTTTGGGGAATCTTCGCTGGCCGCTCCCGCTCTGACTCCTCGGGTACTCTCTGCAGACTACGGGACCTGGCACAGGACTTGCCCTGTGTGTCTGAGTCCCAGGATGACGTTTGAGGATTATTTTTCTTCTTGCGTTCCCGCTCCGGGGAACCCTTGTTGGAGCATCCGTGGACCCAATCAGGCGCCGTGGGGGCTTTGCACGACTGAGGATCCGTGCAGGGCCTTACAGCACGAGGCTACTGGGGATAAAAGGACAGAATCTGGCCTGTGGAAGATGATGTCTTGCTTTTGCCGACGACGCTGGATGGCCTTCGCGGACTTCTTTTTGCACAGGGCGCACACCTCTAGGTCATAGTTGGCACCTAGACACCAGAGGCAGCAGTCGTGTGTATCGGTGAGACACATGTTTTTTGCACACCAATCACACTATTTAAACCCATTGGCCATTGGGTCAAAAAGGACCCCTGCAAGGTTGAAGATCCTCAACGTGGCCAGCGGATAGAAAAGGGTATGGAATGTGCTGGAAAAGAAAACAAACAACAAAAAAAAACAGGTCAGAGACTCTGCCGGGACTCGGAAGCAGGAAAGGGACTGGTGCTAACCAGAGAAAGAAGAGAGACAGTTTAATGCACAAAAGATCAACTATTTCTGAGGAAAAAAGGAGACTAAGTAAGATAGCACCCTTGGGCGGGATAGGGGACCACACATGTGTGATGGCATTTCCCAAAGACTCTCTTTGAAAGCTGGGGAGATGCTTCTGCGGGGGTTCCGTTGACACAGATATCACCCATATGCGAGGACTGACTTCCTGCTTGTTCCTGGAGAATCCCTGGCATCATCCAATAGAAACATCTTCTGGACAACCTAAGAGTGTATACACTGTGGCTTTGGAGGAATAGTGGTAGTGGTCTGTGATATCTGGCCAATGTTTAGAACAATGATAGCAGGGCTAGATGGGAAGTCTGAATAACATGTGTGGAGGGATGGAACAACATTTGCTAATGCTGGCTTATGTCACAGTATCATTTAAAGTGGACGGTTTCAGTTGATCTGAAAGCTCAAAGCAGAGAGAAACTGCCTGGGAAATACTCCCGCTAAAAAAAAAAAAAAGAAAAAGAAGAGTATTCTATAACCCTACAGATTTTGATCATACAGAACATGCAATCTAAAGTACTCACTTGGAGAAGAGGGTGTACCATGCATAAGCGAGTGGCTTTGACAAGAATGAAATCCATTCTGTAAAAAAACAAAAGTTCCAAAATACATTAAAGTACAGTGCAACAGGAACCTTATTAAAGGATGAACAATTTTTGAGAGACTTCTTTTGGAAAAATAAACTGTCATCTGTACTGAAAAAAATAAAAGATTAGTCATAATAGTATAACACTATGGAATACTGCATTTCTATTACTAGGTGGTCTGGAAGATGGTACTTAAATGGACCAAGAGGAAAAACAGTTAATAAAAAGATTTTTTATAAGATATTTAGGGATACAGAATGCTACAATCCAGATGCAACATTACAAAAAGAAATGATAAAATAAAGTATCTATATGGTTACTTCTTAGCCCGAGCTAAGATCTGCCTATTTCATCTCCTTTTAATACACAGTCTGGTGTCATGTTCAGAAACGTTTGCTTCCCTCACCAACACTACTGTATTTGTAAATTTGAAAAAAAAAAAAGGTTGTAAGACACAGGTTATTAGTACAACCTTTCTAGGAAGGGAAGTGAGGGGAAAGGCTTTGATTTTCTACACAAAATTATATTCATTACATAGGAGCTAGGCTCTGCAGAGTTCTGACAAGGGACACAGACTATTCTCAATTTGCACCATCAGTTACTACAAACCCAGCAACCGATAACCACAAAAAAACCCTGAACTCAGCAGTTTTTCTATTGTTCACCATGTAAAATTCAAGTACTTCTAGGCATTCTAAGTGATTACTGCACCTCTAAGCTTTTTGGTTATCTTCATGTATCATTAGTGTATATTTGCTCTACTATTCATTAAAAATAGACTGGTCATTTTATTCATCTAATAGTACTGAGCTTTTCTTTGGTCTTGGCTTCTGCAAAGGCAATTCTCTTAAAACAGAATGTTCATTACCTATGATATTCAATGCAGGTCAAGTAAGTGAAAATGGACTAGATTTTTTTTTCAAATGATTGCTATTGACAACACAGAACAAATTCTTTTGAAAATAAGGCCCAATTAACTTTGTAGGTTGCTGATGAATTGAAGGGCAATCAATTTTTCCTTTCCATTTAAGACAGAGCTTAAAGCATAGTTACTCACCTGTAACAGGTGTTTTCCGGGAACAGCAGGAATCAATCCTCACATATGGGTGACGTCAGCACAGAGTCCCCGCGGAGCATTTCCTCAGCTTTCAAAGAAATCCTTTGGGACATGCTACCACGCATGTGTGGTCCCCTTCCCGCCCAAGGGTGCCATCTTGTTCAGTCAGATGACATAGCTAGGACAGTAGCAAAAAAACTAAAACAAGATAGGGAGGCAACTCCCAGGGGAGGGAGGGAGGGTTGTGAGGACTGATTCCTGCTGTTACCAGAAAAGAGTAGTTACTCACCTGTAACAGGTGTTCTCCAGGAGCAGCAGGAATCAGTCCTCACATATGGGTGTCATCGACGCCGATGAAGCCCCAGCGGAGCATTTCCCCAGCTTTCTATGAAAGCCTTTGGGAATGCAGGCACGCATGCGCGGTTCCCTTCCCGCCTAAAGGTGCCATCTTACCTCAGTCAAATGACATAGCTAAGAACAGCACACAAAAATGAAAAATAAACTATGTACAACTGCAACTCCCAGGGGAGGAGGGAGGATTGTGAGGACTGATTCCTGCTGCTCCTGGAGAACACCTGTTACAGGTGAGTAACTACTCTTTCTCCAGGACCAAGCAGGAAGTCAGTCCTCACATATGGGTGACTCCCCAGCTCTGGGCTACCAGGAACCCAGGCTGAAGAAGAGAACTCCCTCTAGTCACAGCATCAAAGAAAGGCTTTTCAAGGACACAACCTCCACCGGTAGCCCAACAGAGGGCAGGAATTGCCTAAACCTCAAAGAGATTCCGGAGTACTGCTTGGCCAAAAGCACTATCCCTACGGGACTCCCTCTCCAGACAGTAATGGGCCGCAAACGTCTGGCTTGAAGACCAAGTTGCAGCCCTGCAGGTATCTACCAAGGGCACAGAGCGGAGATGAGCCACTGAGGCAGCCATTGCCCTGACACGATGGGCCGTGACCCTACCCTGCCCTGCAAAGGAAGGTCAGCCGCCTTGTAAGCCCAGGTGATACAGTCAGCCACCCACCCAGATGGACAAGGTACGCTTGGACACAGCCAACCCCAACTTATTGGGGTCAAAGGAGACAAAGAGCTGAGTAGCCCTTCTATGCCCCTGCGTACGGTCAAGGTAGAAGGATAAGGCCCTCCTACAGTCCAGGGTATGCAGGACTGCTTCAGCCTGGCTAGCATGAGGCCTAGGGAAGAATGTTGGAAGAACCACCTCCTGATTGAGGTGGAAAGAGACAAACTTAGGAAGGAACTTGGGATGAGTCCTGAGGACTACCCTGTTCCTATAAATCCTGGTATAAGGTCTATCACAGACCAGGGCCTGAAACTCACTCACTCGCCTAGCCGAGGTGAGGGCTATCAGGAAGAGAGTCTTCCAGGAGAGGCGTAGAGGGCAAGTAGCCATCGGCTCAAAGGGTGGGCGAGTCAGTTGCTGCAAGACCACATTCAGCTCCCACTCAGGAGCAGGACGGATGGGAGGCTTGAGCAAAAGCAAGCCCCTGAGAAAGCGGGACACCAAAGGGTGACCAGACAGAGAATGTCCCTCCACCAGTGAGTGGTGAGCTGCTAGAGCTGAGAGGTGGACTCAAACAGAATTGGACTTAAGTCCCTGATTGGACAAGTGCAGTAAGTACTGAAGTATTACTGGCACAGTACAGGAGAAAGGATCCTCTGTACGTAGCTGACACCACACAGAAAACCTCTTCCATTTGAGGGCATAGGTTTTCCTAGTGGACTGTTTCCTCGAGGCCAAGACAACCTCCTCAAATTCCTGAGGTAGGCCCCAGGGAGCCATAACTACCCTTGCAGCCTCCAGGTCATCAAATTGAGAGCTTTGAGATTGGGGTGCAGAAGGGAACCCTGCTCCTGTGAGAGCAGGTCAGGTTGTAACCCCAGAGGTAGTGGGGAATCCACTGCCAGCTGAAGCAGAAGTGGAAACCAAGGCTGCCTCGGCCACCAGGGAGCTACCAGCAGGACCGAGACCCTGTCCTGAAGAGTCTTGAAAAGAGTTCGGGCCACCAAGGGCGTGGGAGGAAACGCATACAGGAGGCCCTGAGACCAGGACATCATGAAAGCATCTGGTGCTATACTCAAAGGATGCGGTTGCCTGGAGCAGAATTTGGGCAGTTGCTTGTTCAGTGGACTGGCAAAGAGATCTATCAAAGGGAGACCCCACTTCAGGAAGATCTTCTGAATGACCAAGGGATGCAGCTGCCACTCGTGGGGCTGTAAAATTCTGCTCAACCGGTCGGCCAGGCAGTTCTCCTGGCCTGGAAGGTACACCGCCTTGAGAAGCATGTTGTGCTTCAGGGCAAAGGAACAAAGGTCCTGAGTCTCTCGACAAAGGACCTTGGACCCAGTCCCGCCCTGTTTGTTCACATAAAACATGGCTACCTGGTTGTCTGTTTGAATCAAGACTGAGCGGTGAGCCAGGGCCGGAGAAAAAGCCTTGAGAGCTAAGCGGATAGCTCGAAGTTCCAGGAGATTGATTTGTTGGGCTGCCTCCCAGGGAGACCAGAGGCCCTGAGTGCACTTGTCTAGATAATGAGCACCCCAGCCCTTCAGAGAGGCGTCGGTGGTGAGGACCACTGAGTATTCTGGCATTTGGAAGGGCATCCCCTTCAGCAGATTGGGTGGATGTAGCCACCAGCTGAGGGAGGTCAAAAGGGGTCTGGACACCTTTATCCTGTCCCTTAGGCGGCCTGTGGCTTGAGACCACTGAGTCCGAAGGCACCACTGTGCAGGCCTCATATGGAGCCTGGCATTGGGAGTCACATGCACTGTCGAAGCCATGTGGCCCAGAAGTCTGAGGCAGAGTCTGGCGGAGACCAGGGACCTGTTTAGGAACTGTTTGGCCACGTCCATCGGTCTTTGAGCCCTGTCTTCTGGCAAGAATGCCTTTGCCAGTTGAGAATCCAACCTTGCCCCTATGAACTCCAAGTTCTGGGAGGGGAGCAAAGTGGACTTTGCGAAGTTTATGACAAAGCCCACGTTTTGAAGCAGAGCAATGGTTCTGAGGGTGGCTTGTCTGGCCCTCCAGGCACATCTGACCCCTGATGAGCCAGTCGTCCAGATAGGGAAAGACAAAGATGCCTTGATTTCTCAGGTAGGCCGCAACCACTGCCAGGCACTTGGTAAAGACCCTGGGAGCGGAGGTCAGGCCAAAAGGTAGTACCCTGCACTGATAATGGTTTCCTCCCACAATGAACCTGAGGTACTATGTGTGGTCTGGATGTATGAGGATGTGAGTGTACGCATCCTTTAGATCTAAGGAGCATAGCCAATCTCCCTGCTGGAGGTAGGGCAGGAGTGTTCCAAGAGTAAGCATCTTGAACTTTTCTCTCTCTAGGAACTTGAGGTTCCTCAGGTCCAGAATGGGTCGAAGGCCACCGGTCCTTTTGGGTACCAGGAAATACCTGGAGTAGAATCCGTGACCTTGCAAGTGGGGAGGCACAGGCTCCACCGCCCTGTCCACCAACAGACCTTGGAGCTCTCGAAGGAGAAGGTCTGTGTGCAGGGGAGGCCTCAAGGGCTCCCCTGGGAAGTAAGGAGGAGGCAGTTGATGAAAATGCAGGGCATAGCCCTTTTGGACTATGTCCAGCACCCAACTGTTGGTGGTAATGAGAGGCCACTGGTGGGCAAAGAGTACAAGGCGACCGCCTGTGCAGGGCTGGGAAAGCAGGGATGGAGTGGCTACGCTCAAGGAGTCAAAAAACCCCACCCTGCTGAGTGGTAGCAGGGGCCTGAGGCTTGGGAGTTCTCTGCCTACGGGGCCCATTGCCCTGGCCCTTGGCTTGCTGACCCTGGAAGGCAGCTTGGGCAGCCTGATACTGAGGGTACTGTTTGTAGGCAGTGCCCTTCCTCGGGTAAAAGGACTTTTTACCCGAGCCCTTCTTCTTATGTGAAGGGGCAGAGGTCTTCCTCGACAGCCTTGTCCGGGTAAGGTGCTCGGGTCTCGAGCTGAGCGGCCTTCTCGGTCACGGGTTTGCCAAAAAAGTTCTCACCTCGGCAGGGGACATCGACCAACTTGTCCTGAACCCATGGCTTGAGGTCTGATGACTGCAGCCACGCCTGGCGTCAAGCCGCAATGCCGGCAGCCGCAACTCGGGCCGAAGCCTCGAAGCCATCATAGGCGGCACGGGAAATGAACTTGGAGCATTCCCGAATCCCTGAGGACAAGGTCTTAAATCTCTGCAAGGGTTCCCCGGAGAGACCAGCAGAGAATCCGGCCAACTCCTTGGCCAGGTCTCGCAAGTACATGCCCATGTACAGCTGGTAAGACTGGACACGGCAAGCAAGCATAGACCCCTGGAAGCACTTCCTACCGACGCCATCGAGGTTGCGGGCCTCCCTGCCGGGGGGGAACCGCGGAGTGCATCTTCTGGCTCTTCAGACGATGCCTGGCCGATTCCACAACCATGGAATGGTGTGGTAGCTGTGCTTTCTGGAAACCAGGACTCTTGTGGAGCCGATAGATGGAATCGACTCGCTTGCTCAGAAAGCACAGTTACTTACCTGTAACAGGTGATCTCTGGGAACAGCAGGAATTAGTCCTCACAAATGGGTACGTCGGAACCGACGGAGCCCGCGCGGGAAAGCTCCCCAGCTTTTCAGATGAAAAGCTTTTGGGGCTTCCCACAGCACATGCGCGCTGCCTTCCCGCCTTCCTGACCAGCTCTCTTCAGTTCGAGTTTATAGCTGAGACAATAGAGAGAGGAAAGGAAGGAAGATAGATAGAAGATACAACTCCTAGGGGAGGTGGGTGGGTTGTGAGGACTAATTCCTGCTGTTCCCAGAGATCACCTGTTACAGGTAAGTAACTGTGCTATCTCCAGGAACAAGCAGGAATAAGTCCTCACATATGGGGACTCCCTAGCTAAGATGCCTGGGAGATCCCCCTCCAAGGGTAAACCATCTTCGTATGGATCTCAGGCATCCATCCAGGGAAGGTGGGCAGGAGTTGTTTAAGTATGGAACAGGTGTTTGAGGACAGCCTGACCAAACAAGGCATCCCGGCGGGAGTCCTTGTCCAAACAGTAATGGGCTGTGAAGGTATGAACCGAGGCCCAAGTGGCTGCTCGACAGATCTGATCTATGGAAACAGAGTGAAGATGAGCCATAGAGGTGGCCATGGATCTCACATTGTGAGCTGTGACATGGCCTTCCAGAGAAATGTTCATACTCTGGTAAGCAAAAGAAATACACTGAGCAATCCAATTGGAAAGTGTACGTTTGGAGACTGGAAGTCCCAAATGGGAAGGATCAAAAGCCACAAAAAGTTGGGAAGACTTTCGATGCGGCTGAGTTCTGTTGAGGTAAAAGGCAAGAGCTCTTTTACAATCGAGAGTATGAAGGTTCCTCTCTGCACTGGATGCATGAGGAGCCAGAAAAAAGACAGGTAGATATACCTCTTGATTAAGATGAAAAGGCGAGACCACTTTGGGCATAAAGTGGGGATTCGTCCTAAGGACCACCTTATCATGATGAAACCTAGTATAAGGTGGATTAGCCACTAAAGCCTGCAGTTCACTGATGCGGCGAGCCGAAGTGACTGCAATAAGGAAAAGGACCTTCCAGGAAAGAAATTTCAAGGAGGTAGAGTCCAAAGGCTCAAAAGGTGGCTTCATAAGCTGACCTAGAACTAGGTTCAAATCCCATGCTACCGGCGGAGGTCGGATGGGAGGTTTAGTTAGGGTCAGGCCTCTCATGAACCTTGCAACAAGAGGATGAGAGGAGACAGGTTGTCCATTTATAGGTTTTAAGGATGCTGCAATAGCACTTAAATGGACTCGTAATGAATTCGTCTTGAGGCCTGCATTGGAAAGATGCAGGAGATAGTCTAGTAGAGAATTCAAAGGAAGTGCCAGAGGGTCAAGACCCTGTTGAACACACCAAATGGAAAAACGTTTCCATTTGAAAGCATAGGAACGCCTGGTAGAGGGTTTCCTAGAGGCATGAAGGATATCTTTCACTGGCTGAGAAAGATTAAACTCATGAAGGCTTAAGCCTTCAGTAACCAAGCTCGGAGATGTAGGGACTTGGGGTTTGGGTGCCACAAAGTCCCTTTCTCATGAGACAGAAGGTCTGGCGCAGCTCCCAGGTCCAGGGAGGAGCCCTGGGAGAGCTGTAGAAGTAGAGGGAACCACACTTGGTGTGGCCAGCGTGGAGCAATGAGGATCATCGACCCGTGATCCCTCTGAAGTTTGAACAGAGTCTTGGGAATCAAAGGAATGGGTGGAAAAGCATACAGGAATTCCTGACCCCAATGCAGGAGAAAGGCGTCGTTGGCCTGAGCTCCCTGACACGGAGTCCTGGAACAGAACCGGGGAAGTTTGGCATTCCAGGGACTTGCAAAGAGGTCTATGTCCGGGGTCCCCCATTCCTGAAAGATTCTGCGTATCTGGTCCATATGCAGGGACCATTCGTGTGGAAGCAGAACTCGACTGAGTCTGTCTGCCCGAGAGTTTTGAACTCCTGGAAGATATACTGCCAGAAGATGAATGTGATGCTCTCTGGCGAAGGCCCATAATCTGAGAGCTTCGTTGCAAAGCGACAGAGAGCCTGTCCCTCCTTGTTTGTTGACATAGAACATGGCTACCTGATTGTCTGTCTGGACTAGGACAGTCAGGTTGACAAGGAGGGTGTGGAAGACTGTGAGGGCAAGGAAGATTGCTCGCAGTTCCAGAAGGTTGGTCTCCTGGGGAGACCAGGTGCCCTGAGTGGAGAGGTGTTGGAGATGAGCTCCCCACCCTGTTTGGGAGGCATCTGTTGTGAGGGTTGCTTGGGGCAATGAAGGTTGGAAGGGGGTCCCCAACAACAGATTTTTGGAGGATGTCCACCACTGGAGAGACCAAAACAGACGTTTTGAGGTGAGTACTTGGTCTGAGAGCAGTCCTGATGCTTGAGACCACTGGGTGGCCAAAGTCCATTGAGCTGCCCTCATATGGAGACGAGCGTAGGGCACCACATGGACCGTGGAGGCCATGTGGCCCAGAAGTTGCAGCAGTTCCCTGGCTGACAAGTGACTTCTGGACTGAGCCTGGGAGGCCAAGCTGATTAGTCGTTGGCCTCGGACCAGAGGGAGGTAGGCCCTTGCAGTGGTGGAGTCCAAGTGGGCCCCTATGAATTCCAGGGACTGAGTAGGGATGAGTTGGGACTTGGGAATGTTTACCACAAGTCCCAGATATTGAAGAATACGCCTTGTGCGGTCCAAGGAAATCTGGGCTTCTGACTGAGATGGAGCTCGGATGAGCCAGTCGTCCAGATATGGGAACACGAAGATTCCCATGCCTCTTAGAAATGCGGCTACGACTGCCATGCATTTTGTGAATACTCTTGGAGCAGAGGCGAGACCGAAGGGAAGTACTCTGTATTGGAAATGTTTTCCCTGGAACAGAAATCTCAGATATTTTCTGTGGGATGGATGGATGAGTATATGAGTGTACGCATCCTTGAGATCTAGAGAACAAAGCCAATCCTGACTCTGAAGGTATGGAAGGAGAATGCCCAGAGAGAGCATTTTGAATTTCTCCTTGAATAGAAACTTGTTCAATTCTCTCAGATCTAGGATAGGTCTGAAGCCCCCTGTCTTCTTTGTTATGAGAAAATAAGGAGTAGAACCCTAACCCCTGTTGAGGAAGAGGAACCTCCTCTATTTCCCCTTGGGCAAGGAGAGAGGAGACTTCCTGACCCAACAGGGTCAGAAGAGATGGGGGAGAACTGAAATGCCTCACCATGGTATGGGGAGGAAGGCTGGAGAAATGAAGTTTGTAGCCCTCTCTGATGATAGAGAGGGTCCATTGCTCTGATGTTATTTGCTCCCATCTGGGAGCAAAGTGAGCTAACCTTCCAGGTATGGTGAGAGGCTCTGGTTGTTCCAGAGCCAGAAATGGTAAGTTCTCTAGGGGCAAGTCAAAACCCCTGAGGGGGTTGAGCCTGCTGGGGTGTAGCAGACACTGCAGACTTTGACTTTACTTGCTTAGATTGCTGACGTTTAGCAGCAAAGTGAGGCTGAGAAGATTGTTGGCCAGTATTTGTGGAAAATCTGGCCTTCTTATAGTAAGGCCATTTAAAAGACTTCTTTTTGGCAGGAGTAGAAGTAGACTTAGAAAGTCTATCTAGAGTGGCATTTTCTGCATCCATTTGAGCAGCTTTAATTTGCCAGTCTTCACCAAATAAGTTCTCACCTGTACCGGGCAGATTCCTTAGGCCATCCACAACCCAGGGTTCTAGGTCAGAAGCCTGGAGCCAAGCAAGACGTCGGGCTGCAATAGCAATTCCCGAAGCCCTGCCAGCAACCTCAAAGGAATCAAAGACTGCCCTGTTGGAAAACTTGAGGGCTTGTTTACAAAGCCGCGGTAGTGGTTCGCGATCGCGATCGCAGCCGCGGCCCCATTGAAATCAATGGGGCCGCGGCTCCGATTACGATCGCAAACCGCTACCGCGGCTTTGTAAACAAGCCCCTTGGAGACCTCTGAAAGTTGTGTCACCACAGAAGTGAAGTCCTCCTTTTTATCCTCAGGGATAAAGGGGGCAAAATGCCGTACCTTTAGGGCAAATTCTCTGAGAAACATGCCCATATAAAGGCTGTAAGAATTGATCCTGGCTATAAGCATACTAGCCTGGAAGATCTTTCTACCAAAAGAGTCAAGGGTCTTACATTCTCGCCCTGGAGGGGTAGAAGAGTGCCTTTTGGGACTCTTTATCTTCTTCATAGCAGACTTCACCACAATGGAGTGGTGAGGCAGCTGAGTTTTTTGAAAACCCAGGAGAAGGAGGGACCCGGTACATGGTGTCCAACCTACGAGAATGAGGAGACAGAGTTAGAGGAGTCTCCCACAAATTCATCAAGTGTTCTTGAAGGATTTCATGGATAGGCAGAGTAACTGCCTCTTTAGGAGCTTTAGAGTATCCTAAAATATCCAATTTTTTTGATCTGGGTTCCTTTTCAGAAGATGTAGCAATAGAAAGTCCTTTAGCTACATCAACAATGAAATCCTGAAAGGATAAATCCTCTGGAGGAGACATCCTCCTCTTTAGAGAAGAGGGCTCCTCAGGAAGATCAAACTCAGCAGAGTCATCAGAGGAATTGAACTCATCAGAAGAATCTGAGTATTCTCTCTGTGCTTGCAATGCACGATACGCGTACCGATCGATATCGACATCGGGCGTATCGGACATGGGATTGGTATCGGGCAAAAGCCTGAATCCAGCAAGCGGAACCGATCGACGCTTGGAAGTCGATGGTCTCGGTTCCGGTGTGGATACCGGAACCGGGGTCGGTACCGATGGAATCGGTACCGAGGGCGTCGCAGCCTTAATGAAAGCCAGAACGGCCTGCTGCATGGTCTGGACAGTATTGCCCATGGACGCCACTGCTGCCTGGATGTCGGTACCAGTATCGACCGGTACCCCAGAGCAGTCTAACAGGTGATCAGTCGAGGCTGTGCCATCGATGTCAACCTGTAACCCCATAGGTGATGCTTTGGAGGCCGGAGCCTCCCGCTGGGGTTTTTTGGTCTGGGCAGAATCCTTGAACTCAAGATTGAGAGCCTCTCGATCTTTTGAAAGAGATTTGCTTTTAGAGGATTTGCCCACAGAAAGTTTGGTTACCTGAGATCCATCCGGAGAGGAAGACCTGGATGACTGTGATGCTGGATTATCTGAAGCAAACAGCACATGGAACTTGTTGGCCCGGTTCTGCATACCACGTTTAGACATCTGGGAGCAGAATGGGCAGTCCGGTATGGAGTGGTCAGGTCACAAACATTTAAGACACCATTCATGGGTGTCTGTGAGAGAAATAACAGCACTGCACTTGGTACACTTTTTAAAACCAGGAGCTGGCTTCTCCATGAGGAGAATTTGTGTAGGCCTGAAGGCCTAGCAAAAGTTACCACGTTGTGCTGAAATAAAAAAAAAGATTTTTTTTTTTTAAAGAAATAAAGAAAGAGACCGGCGGTACCGGTTTTGGTATGGGGAAGGCAGGTACGCGGTCAAAAGAAACAAACTAAAATAACAATTTCTTCAGCGGTGACAGGAACACGACCTGCTGGCTCCACGGAAAAAGAGAAACTGAAGAGAGCTGGTCAGGAAGGCGGGAAGGCAGCGCGCATGCGCTGTGGGAAGCCCCAAAAGCTTTTCATCTGAAAAGCTGGGGAGCTTTCCCGCGCGGGCTCCGTCGGTTCAGACGTACCCATATGTGAGGACTTATTCCTGCTTGTTCCTGGAGATCCGGCGCCGAGGCCGGTGCCTCCCACATCTGGAAGAGGAGCCGTTCCAGCATTGGAGGAACCGGGACAGTAAAGGCCTCCTTCGGAGGAGAGTCATACTGTAGAGCATCGAGCTCCTCGGTTCGAGGCTCTTCCTCGGGATCGGCAGGGATAGCCAAGGCAGCAGCCATATCCCGAACGAACTCAGAGAACCTAGTGTCCTCCGGAGGGGATCTACTCCGGGGCTCAGACTGTGGTGAGTCCGACGGTACGCACTGAGTCTTAAACGTATCGGGAGACTCCTCGTCCTCCATCTCCCAGGCGGACTCATCCGAGGAGGAGTCAGGGTCCGACCCCGCAGTGCCCCGAAGCACCTGCCCCGACGCCGGGGGCACCGGCGTCGACACCCTCGGTCCCGAACGGGAGGTCGAGGGAGACCTCGACCGAGGACGACTTCGAGCCACGAGGGTCTCGAGTATTGGCTCGGTCTCCGGGGTTGACTTCGAAGTCGACGTCCCGGTGGTCGGGGCAGATACACCAGACAGGCTGGCCATCAGTGCCCGCTGCTGCTCCATGAAGGCAGACAATCTGCACTCCAAGGCTGTCATCCTGAGACTCAGCTCGGGAGACGCAGCAGCCACCGACTCAGGCCCCGGCGGCGCTGGGCCCGACGTCGGCTCTCTGGGAGGAGAGTCCACAAGGACAACGGGGCTTACGTGTCCAGCAGACTCCGGCTCCACGCGAGGAACTTTGGCAGGCTTCTCTTGGTCCACGGGCCCGGGACGGCGGTCGGGGGTCTTGGACCTGGCCCTCAAGGGACCAGGGACCTCCTCCGACGCCGCCCTCGTGAGCCGCTTCTTCCTCTTGCGTTCCCGGTCGGCAGACCCCCTGTCCGAGGAGCTTCGACAGTGCTCAGGATCGCAATCCTGAGATGTCGAGGCCTCAGACGAGGTCCGGGCCCGGCCGGAGGCAGAGTCCGAGAAAAACCTTTCCTTCTGATGCTGTCGACTTTTGAGTGCCTTGGAAGACATCTTCCCACATGGCCCACACGACTTGGGGTCGTGGTCAGGGCCGAGGCACCAAAGGCAGCAGTCGTGTGTGTCGGTGAGAGACATAAGTTTCTTACACTGATTACACTTTTTGAAACCACTGGAAGCTATCGGGGAAAGAAGAGCCCCTGCGAGGTCAAAAGACCAGCCTTCCAGGGAAAAAATGAAAAAAGGGCGCGAACGCCAGCCACGAAGGGCAAAAACCGAAAAAGAAATAAACGGGCTCGATACCGGTGTACCGAACCCGGCAGGAGGGGAACCGGCGTCGAACCGGAGAAAAATAGCGAAAAATTGCCGAAGAAAAAATCACTTTTATCCGGGAGAACAGGACACACGTCCGGTGGGCTTCTCGGAAAAAAAGAGACTGAGGTAAGATGGCACCTTTAGGCGGGAAGGGAACCGTGCATGCATGCCTGCATTCCCAAAGGCTTTCATAGAAAGCTGGGGAAATGCTCCGCTGGGGCTTCATCGGTGTCAATGACACCCATATGTGAGGACTGACTTCCTGTTTGGTCCTGGAGAAACATCTGTTATAGGTGAGTAACTACGCTTTCTCCAGGAACAAGCAGGAAGTCAGCCCTCACATATGGGACTCCCTAACTCCAGGCTGCCGAGAACCGAACCCCAACAGCACCACCAGCAACCGGCGGGTAGCTGTAAATTGCAGAAGGCAAGTCCCCAACTGAGGGACTCAAGCATCCAGCGACACTATTATTCTGGTAGCCTGAACACAGAAGGGTCAGAGGGCAGAAGTTGCTTACACCCCGAATATATTGCGGAGTACTGCCTGCCCTAAGGCACTGTACCTGCAGGACTCTCTCCAGGCAGTAATAAGCTACAAATGTATGAATCAAAGACCATGTGGTGGCCCTGCAGATTTCCATCACCGGCACTGAGCAGAGGTTGGAACACAAGGTGAGCACCAAACTCGCAAGGAGACCAAACAAACCAAAGGGCGAGCAGGATATGGGTCACTAGCACTTTATTTATGAAACACCCCAACGCGTTTCGGCTTGTGCCTTCATCAGGGGGTAGAAAGGACTGCAAATAATTAGATAAAAACATAAAATCATACATGGATAAAAAATATATGGAGAACAAAGAAATAAACAAAATATATATATCTAAGATACATTTAAAAATATATAAAAAAATATAAACTTATAAATGTGCAACCACAAGGAGAAAATATCTAGAAAAAATAATAAAATATACTTACTTATAAAACTTCTAGTCATACATAAAAAAGCGCATAAGCAATATGTGACCAATAGTGCAAAAAATATAGCTGAAAAAGACATAATAAATACGTTAAATAACAGATAACTTTTAAATATACAATAAAGAACAAAGAAAATAGGAGACCCAGACCAAAAACATGTATCATAATGAATAATGCACCAAAACCAAAATACTAAGTAATCATTAATTGTCTAATAAATAAAGGTAATAAATATAAGAAATAAATAAATAATTAAAATACATCAATATGGAAGTGTACACGAAAATATGTCTATACGTGTAACCAATTAAAACATTATAAATACACAACAGTAAATATGAATAAATAATGATATAGGAGCACAAAAGATAAATACATATAAAAATATACATATAGAAATGTATATATAAAAAATGTGCATATGTAAACAATTAAAACGATCTAAATCCATAATTATATATATATATGTGCATTGTTAGTTAGAACATTAAATGGATAAAAAATCCCGCTAAAACAAGTGTGGTTGTGAACAAACAATGTGCATCAATGGCAAACTCTTGACAATAATCTCCAAAAAATGCTCAACTACCTAATTGGAAGAGGAGGATACTGAACCTTGAAAAGAAAACCAGTGGCTGTTCAAGAATACCATCCTGAAAACAGTGTAAATATAAGATGAACCATATGCATAAATTTTGTATTATAAATTTTAAAATGTTTAATAAATTCTAAAAAAACTAAAAAAAGCTCACCAGGGATAAAATTTGTAATCCAATATTATGAGAAGACAAAGAAAGGAGGGAAGGGAAGGGGGAGGGGAGGGGGGGGAAATAGGGGGGGGGACGGGGGGGGGGGGGAGGGAGGAGGGGAGGGGGGGGCGGGGGGGAGGGGAGGGGGGGAAGGGGAAAAGGGGAAGAGAATGAGGGAAGGGGATGAATTGAAGTTGACATCATGTACCCATATACCTCTTAAATAAATTATGTAAAAGAGGAGGAAAAACCCTGGCTCACATAAATAAACTGCATAGGCTGATTGTGAACACGAAAGAAAGAAACGTGCAGGGTCACTATAACCCAAACTGAATTAAAGACACTATTGTAAACAGCACACTGTAGTAAAAAAACATACCTTCAAACCGGCAGAGTACCGAAGCAGCTTAAGAAAAACGCGCTAGAAATTGGCGCGATTTAAAGGGATCACAAGACAGGACTTTGCATAACTGCATATGCATATGGAGCATGACGTAATCAGATCGGCAAAAAATCATCGCGGCTTGAGAGAAACGCGCTAGATTATTGACGCGATTGAAAGGATCATAAAACAAAATTAATTCAAAATTGCGCTCATACCAACCACTTGAAAAACGTGTAGCATATGCTTTATAAAAACAAATGGTAAAATGAACGACTATAAAAAGCAATCAACCTTAAATTAAAAACACCAAGAACGATCAAGATTCAAAAAACAACCTTGCCAACTAGCTAAACCTCACGCTGATCTAACGCGATAGAGAAACCAAGGCAAAATTTTTCAAAGATGCTTGTATATATGCAATACAAAGTGAACAAATAATGAACTCTTCTCACTAAAATAAATTAATAGATCCATGAACTGTATTCACAAAAGCAATAAAAAGACAAATTGTTGCAAAAATGATTATATCTATAAACCACGATATAAACGAGTGATAAATAATCAAAGTACTCTTACTAAAAATAAATTATTGGTTCTATAAAATGTGTTTACAAAATAAATGAAGAGGCAACACGTTAAAATATTTTCATTAATGCCTAACCTGGCAAACTCAAACATGTAAGGAACATCTCATAATCTTGTTCATGGAACATAGGACGCAACAACTCTTTTTAAGGAGCTCCTACAAAACTACACCATATTAACTATGTACACAATTTAAGAAATAAATAAATAAATTAAAGCCAATAATACATAAAAATAGTCAAAAACATTTAAGCATGCTGACACATAACACTGAGACCAGTAAGATAAAATTATATAAATTAGTTAAAACATCGAGAGGGGAATCATCACAACTCATAATCTTATTCAGGGAACATAGAACGCAACTACTCTTTTTAAAAGGCTCCTACACAACTGCACCATATTAGCTATATAATAAATAAATAAATATAATAAATACAACCAATGGACAAAATAAAATTACCTATAATTGATAAAAATAAAAATAATAATAAAAAATTATGTGCCAAAAATAAGAGGGGCTTGTGGAAAAAAGGGGGAGAAAGGGAAGGGGGAAGGGGGGAAAAAAGGGGGGGGGAAGGGGAAAGGGAAAGGGGGGGGGGGGAAGGGGGAAGGGGAACTGAGGGGGAAGGGGAAAGGGGGAGGGAGAAAGGGGGGAGGGGAGAAGGGGGGGAGGGGAGAGAGGGGGAGGGGAAGGGAAAAGGGGGGGAAGGGAAGGGGAAGGGGAAGGGGGAGGGGGAGGGGAGAAGGGGAGGGAGGGGGGAGGGGAAGGGAGGGGAGGAAGGGGGAGGGGAGGGGGGAAAAAGGGGAGGGGGGAGGGAGGGGGAAGGGAGAAGGGAGAAGGGAAGGGGGGGAGGGGGAGAGGGAGGGGGAAGGGGAAGGATGAATAAAACCTAATGAAAACAATCATAGAAAAACAGACAAATTAAACTCTTGATTAAGACCCATCGGTACAACTGACTAAAGCTCATAAATATACCGTTGCTCCAACCGGAGGAGAATACGGTCAATATCGCCTCCACGCCAATGTGGATGTACTACCTTAATAACAAAAAACTTGAGGTCAGAAACTAAATGCCCTTTTTCCACCCAATGTTGTACTAGAGGTTTGTCTTCCACCCGTCTGTTCAAACAACTTTTATGTTCAATAATACGTGTCTTAATGGTGCGGTTGTTTTTTCCAACATATAAAAGCTTACAATGACACATAACTACATATATCACATTACTCTTATTGAAGTTTGAAAAATTATTCAAAAAGAATTTTTGTGACGTGGTTGGATGCACAAAAACGTCTTTCATAGACATACTGTTTCAGGCAAACGGAACACCGTCCACATGTAAAATGCCCCTTGGCTCTAACTGTTGGCTTAGGTTTTGCGAGTGCCGATGGAACCAAAATATTCCTAATATTACGATTTCTTTTGTGTGCGATCATTAAAGGTTTGCGTGCCAAACCTGGAATAGAGGATAGAAGATGCCATTCGCGTCTCAAAATTTGAGATATGTCTCTAGAGAATGAGGAAAAGGTGAGTGCGCATACTACCCGATCTTCTTTGGGCAGTACGCGCTTAAGTAATAATTCATTTCTATTGGAAAATTTAGCCCTATCGTATGCATCTTGAATGACATGTGCCGGATAACCCCTATCTTTAAACCTATTGACCATATTAGTAGAGTGCCGTTCAAAATCGTGGACTGAAGTACATAACCGCTTAACACGTAAAAACTGCCCGTATGGTAAATTATTCTTTAAAGACTTGTTGTGAAAACTATCATATCGCAGCAAAGAATTACGATCTGTTGGTTTACGGAAAAGGTCAGTCTCAAACCCATGCACTCCTTTTTTGATATTGATATCAAGGTATGAAATATGCGTAGAGCTAAAAGACCCTTCAAATTGTAAGTGCTCATCTCTGGAATTCAGCCATTGAAAAAAAGCTTGTAAAATATCTACGGCACCATTTACAGATTATCACGATAATTTGATTTTGGCAACACTAGATATTAATTCGTTATATACTAATATCCCACAAGCAGATGCTCTCGAAGTCATAGCAAATACTCTTATTCAACGAGAACCACCGGTACGAATTCCAACATGTTATCTAACTCAGATGGCAGGTATTGCTATGTGCGAGAATTTCTTTTGTTTCCAGGGTATTTTTTATAAGCAGATTAGAGGTGTGGCCATGGGGTCTTCTATGGCGCCGGACGTTGCAAACTTATACGTAGCCAATTTCGAAAGTAAGTTTCTTCAGTTTCATCCTTTTAAGAAGTACATTAAGTTATGGTTACATTATATAGACGATGTTTTTTTAATTTGGGATGGTGCCGTAGATATTTTACAAGCTTTTTTTCAATGGCTGAATTCCAGAGATGAGCACTTACAATTTGAAGGGTCTTTTAGCTCTACGCATATTTCATACCTTGATATCAATATCAAAAAAGGAGTGCATGGGTTTGAGACTGATCTTTTCCGTAAACCAACAGATCGTAATTCTTTGCTGCGATATGATAGTTTTCACAACAAGTCTTTAAAGAATAATTTACCATACAGGCAGTTTTTACGTGTTAAGCGGTTATGTACTTCAGTCCACGATTTTGAACGGCACTCTACTAATATGGTCAATAGGTTTAAAGATAGGGGTTATCCGGCACATGTCATTCAAGATGCATACGATAGGGCTAAATTTTCCAATAGAAATGAATTATTACTTAAGCGCGTACTGCCCAAAGAAGATCGGGTAGTATGCGCACTCACCTTTTCCTCATTCTCTAGAGACATATCTCAAATTTTGAGACGCGAATGGCATCTTCTATCCTCTATTCCAGGTTTGGCACGCAAACCTTTAATGATCGCACACAAAAGAAATCGTAATATTAGGAATATTTTGGTTCCATCGGCACTCGCAAAACCTAAGCCAACAGTTAGAGCCAAGGGGCATTTTACATGTGGACGGTGTTCCGTTTGCCTGAACAGTATGTCTATGAAAGACGTTTTTGTGCATCCAACCACGGCACAAAAATTCTTTTTGAATCATTTTTCAAACTGCAATACGAGTAATGTGATATATGTCGTTATGTGTCCTTGTAAGCTTTTATATGTTGGAAAAACCACCCGCACCATTAAGACACGTATTATTGAACATAAAAGTTGTTTGAACAGACGGGTGGAAGACAAACCTCTAGTACAACATTGGGTGGAAAAAGGGCATTTAGTTTCTGACCTCAAGTTTTTTGTTATTAAGGTAGTACATCCACATTGGCGTGGAGGCGATATTGACCGTATTCTCCTCCGGTTGGAGCAACGGTATATTTATGAGCTTCAGTCAGTTGTACCGATGGGTCTTAATCAAGAGTTTAATTTGTCTGTTTTTCTATGATTGTTTTCATTAGATTTTATTCATCCTTCCCCTTCCCCCTCCCTCTCCCCCTCCCCCCCTTCCCTTCTCCCTTCCCCCTCCCTCCCCCCTCCCCTTTTTTCCCCCCTCCCCTCCCCCTTCCTCCCCTCCCTTCCCCTCCCCCCTCCCTCCCCTTCTCCCCTCCCCCTCCCCCTTCCCCTTCCCCTTCTCCCTCCCTTCCCCTTCCCCTTCCCTTCCCCCCCCTTTTCCCTTCCCCTCCCCTCCCCCCCTTCTCCCCTCCCCCCTTTCTCCCTCCCCCTTTCCCCTTCCCCCTCAGTTCCCCCTTCCCCCTTTTTTCCCCCCTTTTCCCCCTTCCCTTTCTCCTTTTTTTCCCCCTTTTTTCCACAAGCCCCTCTTATTTTTGGCACATAATTTTTTATTATTATTTTTATTTTTATCAATTATAGGTAATTTTATTTTGTCCATTGGTTGTATTTATTATATTTATTTATTTATTTATTTATTATATAGCTAATATGGTGCAGTTGTGTAGGAGCCTTTTAAAAAGAGTAGTTGCGTTCTATGTTCCCTGAATAAGATTATGAGTTGTGATGATTCCCCTCTCGATGTTTTAACTAATTTATATAATTTTATCTTACTGGTCTCAGTGTTATGTGTCAGCATGCTTAAATGTTTTTGACTATTTTTATGTATTATTGGCTTTAATTTATTTATTTATTTCTTAAATTGTGTACATAGTTAATATGGTGTAGTTTTGTAGGAGCTCCTTAAAAAGAGTTGTTGCGTCCTATGTTCCATGAACAAGATTATGAGATGTTCCTTACATGTTTGAGTTTGCCAGGTTAGGCATTAATGAAAATATTTTAACGTGTTGCCTCTTCATTTATTTTGTAAACACATTTTATAGAACCAATAATTTATTTTTAGTAAGAGTACTTTGATTATTTATCACTCGTTTATATCGTGGTTTATAGATATAATCATTTTTGCAACAATTTGTCTTTTTATTGCTTTTGTGAATACAGTTCATGGATCTATTAATTTATTTTAGTGAGAAGAGTTCATTATTTGTTCACTTTGTATTGCATATATACAAGCATCTTTGAAAAATTTTGCCTTGGTTTCTCTATCGCGTTAGATCAGCGTGAGGTTTAGCTAGTTGGCAAGGTTGTTTTTTGAATCTTGATCGTTCTTGGTGTTTTTAATTTAAGGTTGATTGCTTTTTATAGTCGTTCATTTTACCATTTGTTTTTATAAAGCATATGCTACACGTTTTTCAAGTGGTTGGTATGAGCGCAATTTTGAATTAATTTTGTTTTATGATCCTTTCAATCGCGTCAATAATCTAGCGCGTTTCTCTCAAGCCGCGATGATTTTTTGCCGATCTGATTACGTCATGCTCCATATGCATATGCAGTTATGCAAAGTCCTGTCTTGTGATCCCTTTAAATCGCGCCAATTTCTAGCGCGTTTTTCTTAAGCTGCTTCGGTACTCTGCCGGTTTGAAGGTATGTTTTTTTACTACAGTGTGCTGTTTACAATAGTGTCTTTAATTCAGTTTGGGTTATAGTGACCCTGCACGTTTCTTTCTTTCGTGTTCACAATCAGCCTATGCAGTTTATTTATGTGAGCCAGGGTTTTTCCTCCTCTTTTACATAATTTATTTAAGAGGTATATGGGTACATGATGTCAACTTCAATTCATCCCCTTCCCTCATTCTCTTCCCCTTTCCCCCTCCCCCCCCTCCTCCCTCCCTCCCCCCCCTCCTCCCTCCCTCCCCCCCCTCCTCCCTCCCTCCCCCCCCCTTCCCCCCTCCCTCCCTCCCCTCCCCCTTCCCTTCCCTCCTTTCTTTGTCTTCTCATAATATTGGATTACAAATTTTATCCCTGGTGAGCTTTTTTTAGTTTTTTTAGAATTTATTAAACATTTTAAAATGTATAATACAAAATTTATGCATATGGTTCATCTTATATTTACACTGTTTTCAGGATGGTATTCTTGAACAGCCACTGGTTTTCTTTTCAAGGTTCAGTATCCTCCTCTTCCAATTAGGTAGTTGAGCATTTTTTGGAGATTATTGTCAAGAGTTTGCCATTGATGCACATTGTTTGTTCACAACCACACTTGTTTTAGCGGGATTTTTTATCCATTTAATGTTCTAACTAACAATGCACATATATATATATAATTATGGATTTAGATCGTTTTAATTGTTTACATATGCACATTTTTTATATATACATTTCTATATGTATATTTTTATATGTATTTATCTTTTGTGCTCCTATATCATTATTTATTCATATTTACTGTTGTGTATTTATAATGTTTTAATTGGTTACACGTATAGACATATTTTCGTGTACACTTCCATATTGATGTATTTTAATTATTTATTTATTTCTTATATTTATTACCTTTATTTATTAGACAATTAATGATTACTTAGTATTTTGGTTTTGGTGCATTATTCATTATGATACATGTTTTTGGTCTGGGTCTCCTATTTTCTTTGTTCTTTATTGTATATTTAAAAGTTATCTGTTATTTAATGTATTTATTATGTCTTTTTCAGCTATATTTTTTGCACTATTGGTCACATATTGCTTATGCGCTTTTTTATGTATGACTAGAAGTTTTATAAGTAAGTATATTTTATTATTTTTTCTAGATATTTTCTCCTTGTGGTTGCACATTTATAAGTTTATATTTTTTTATATATATTTTTAAATGTATCTTAGATATATATATATTTTGTTTATTTCTTTGTTCTCCATATATTTTTTATCCATGTATGATTTTATGTTTTTATCTAATTATTTGCAGTCCTTTCTACCCCCTGATGAAGGCACAAGCCGAAACGCGTTGGGGTGTTTCATAAATAAAGTGCTAGTGACCCATATCCTGCTCGCCCTTTGGTTTGACTGAGCAGAGGTTGGACACCGACATGGCCATGGCCCGCACATGATGTGCAGTGATCCAGTGCTCAAGGGAGAGGCCCGCTCGCTCATAGGTGATAGCAATACAGTCTGTCACTCAAGTGGACAGAGTCTGCTTCGTTACAGGAAGCACCAGTCTGCTGGGGTCATGAGACACAAAAAGATGAGCAGCTTTACGATGGACCTGAGTCCTCTGCAGGAAGGAGGACAGGGCCCGCTTACAATCCAGTATATGCAATATGATCTCCTCCCTGCCTGTGTGGGGCTGTGGAAAAAAGATGGGAAGGACCACCTCCTGATTGGGGTGGAAAGGAGACACCACCTTCGGGAGGAATTTAAGGTGTGTGCAGAGCACTACCCTGCTCGTAAAGAACTTTGTATATGGCAGATCCACCACCAAGGCCTGGAGTTCGCTCACCCTCCTAGCGGATGTGATGGCCACCAGAAAGACCACTTTTCCAGGAGAGGTATCTCAAATGGCAGGTGGCCAGAGTCTTGAACGGCGGTCTGGTTAGCTGGGAGAGCACCACATTAAGGTCCCATTACACCATCAGGGGCAGAGAGGGAGCTTTGAGAGCAAGAGGCCACAGAGGAACCTGGAAACCAGGGGCTAGTTCGAGAGGGGTTTTCCCTCCACAGGGTGATGGTGAGCGGCTATGGCACTGAGGTGCATCCTCACCAATTAAGACTTTAAGCCAGCATGCAAGAGATGCAGTAAGTACTGTAGCACTAGTTACACACAGTAGGAGAAAGTGTTCTCTGCCCTCCCTGCGCACCAGACGAAGAATCTTCTCCACTTAAAAGCGTATGCTCGTCTGGTGGAGGGCTTTCAGGAGGCCAGCAGGATCTCAATTTCCCCCAGAAGACTGACAGGGGCCAAGGCTACCCTTTCAGAAGCCACGCCGTCAATGCTAGCAACTCCAGGTTTGGGTGCAGGATGTCTGGCTCATGACCCAGCAGGACTGGGAGTGCCACCGACAGGGAGAGCAGCAGAGGGAACCAGGGTTGCCGGGCCCTTCTGGAGGCAAGCAGAAATCACTGATGCCCGCTCGCTCTGGATCTTAAAAAGGGCCACCAATGGTGTCTGTGGGAAGGTGTAGAATAGGCCCCTTGGACCACCAGATAAAGAAGGCATCAGCTGCCTCCCTCCCCAGGTGCAGCTGCGCGAGCAGAAGCGGAGCAGTTGCGTGTTGTCCAGGAAGGCGAATAGATCTATTACAGGACTGCCCCAGAGTCAGAAGAGCCTGTGCACCACTTTGGAGTTCAGACATCATTCATGTGGCTGCAGGACCCTGTTGAGTTTGTCCACCAGGCAATTGTCCTGACCTGGAATGTATACTGCTCGCACAAGGATTCTGTGGTGCACTGCAAAGGAGAGGAGGGCCACTGCCTCCCAGCGGAGGGAGTAGGAGCCCATGCCCTTCTACTTGTTCACGTAGAACATGGCAACCTGGCTGTCAGTCTGTATCAGCACAGGGCGGTTGCATAAGAGGTGGCGGAATGCTCGCAAGGTCCGGAAGATGGCCCTGAGCTCCAGGAGGTTGATCTGTAAGACAGACTCCTGCTGCAACCAGCTGCCTTGAGTGCAGAGTTCCTTGCAGTGTGCCCCCCAAACCACGAGGGAGGCATCCATAGTCAGGACCCTATGTGGCACAGGTGCCTGAAATGGCATACCTGCCTGGAGGTGGCACAGGGACTGCCACGAGTTGAGGGATACTGCTAGCTGGTGGGTGACCTTGATTTTGTCCCGTAGCCCGCCCGTGGCCTGGGACCACTGGGAGCAAGGCTCCACTGCATGTGCAAGTGGGTCACGTGGCCCAGCAAGCTCAAGAAGCGGCAGGTCGGAACTAACCGATGAGCCTACACCTCTCCATCCAGTTGCATGAGTCGCTGTGCTCTTTCTGTTGGAAGGAAGTCCCTGACCTGGAATGTCTCCAGCTGGGCACCTATGAACTCCAGGTTCTGGGCTGGGGAGAGGTGGGAATTGGGGTAGTTGATGACGAATCCCAGGTGCTGCAAGAGGCTGATGGTATGCCTTGCAGCTTGGCTGGCCTCGAGGAGCGTGCTGCCTCTGATGAACCAGTCATCCAGAAAGGGGAAGACGAAGGACCATTGTAGGTGCATGTGGGTGGCCATGACAGCCAGGCTCTTTGTAAAGACCCTTGGTGAGGAGGCCAAGCCAAATGGAAGTACCCTGTACTGAAGTGCTCTCCTCCCACCACAAACCTTAGGTACTGCCTGTGGAAGGGGTGGATTAGAATGTGAGTATATGCATCCTTTAGGTTTAAGGAGAACAGCCAATCTCCTTGACGGAGGTAGGGCAGTAGGTCCCAAGGGAGAGCATCTTGAAACTTCATGAGAAACTTGTTCAGGTTTTACGGGTCTAGTATGGACCCGAGACTCCCTGTTCTTTTGAGAGAAGAAAATACCTGGAGTAGAAACCTTTTCCCCATAAATGCTAGGATACTGGTTCTACTGCCCCATCCTGGAGCAGACCTGCAAGTTCCAAGAAAAGCAAGGTCTGGTGAAGGAGAGGCCGCGCTGGCTCTCCCAGGAAGAAACTGGGGGGTATTTGCTGGAATCTGAGGAGGTAGTCCTCTCACCACCTGTAGGATCCACTGACCTGTGGTGACCCCTGCCCACCTGTGATGAAGAGTGCCAAGCGGACCCCCATGAGCTGGGGTCTCCTGGGGGGCCGGTCCTGCCCTGAGAGTAAAAAGCTCCCCCTGGGTTGGGTGGGGGCTGAGGCTTCTAAGCCTTTGGTTTCTTCTGCCCATGACTGTGGTTCTTGGACTAGAGGGCCCTGTTGCTGTTGCCCTGAGTAGGATTTGTAATGGCCCTGGTGATAAGACCCCTTCTTCCTTGGGAAGAGTGGTCTCTTCCAACTGTTTCTTTCGGGGAGGGGTCGAGGGTGAGATTTTCCTCGAGAGCCTTTGCCTGGTCATGACCTCTGCCACTATCTCGGCTGCCTTATCAGCCATGGGCTTGCCAAACAAATTCTCCTTAGTGAAGGGGACAGAGTAATTTTTCTTGCACCCATTGCTCAAGGTTGGAGGTCTGCAGCCAGGCATGGCGCTGGGCCCCGATGCCTGCTGCTGCTACCCGAACTGCGGACTCAAAGCTGTCTTAGGCGGCCCAGGATAGGAACTTTGAACAGTCCCGGATTCCAGCCGTCAGAGCTTGGAACCTCTGGAGGGGTTCCCCGGTGAGGCCTGCGAAGAAGTCTGCCAGCTCTTGGATGAGGCCCTAGAGGTACATGCTTAATTACAATTCATAGGCCTATATCCGACAACTCAGCATGGAGCCCTGGGGGAACAGAAGAATAGTTCTGGCTTTTGAGCTTTTGCATCACGGACTCCACGACCATGGAATTATGTGGGAGTTGCGATTTTTGGAAACCAGGCCTTTCTTGACGTGGTAGATGGCAATGAGGTACTGGCTGGCCACCAGCAAAGAGGCCTCCCACATCTGCAAGAGCAGACGCTTGAGGATGGGCTGCATTGGGAACGTAAAAGTCTCCTTCAGCGGTGACTCGTACTGGAGGATCTCCAGTTCTTTGGTGCGTGGGTCCTCCTCCGACTCTGTCGGGACCAAAAGGGCCCGGGCCATATCCTGGATGAAGTCGTGGAAGGCAATGTCTTCGGGAGGGGAATGGCACCAGGGGCTCTGGGGGAGATTGCTCCGAAGGGGCGCTGCAGTGCTGAGAGGTCTTGTGGGAGGCCTCTATGTCTGTCTCCGAGGCTCAGGACTCCTGGCCCTCGAGGCCGGCCCCGAGAACCCAGGATCCCCCTGTGGCTCTCAGGTCCAACTCCTGGAAACTGGCTGAGGAAGGCCGGATCCCAGAGGATCAGGACAGTGACCACAATTGGTGCTGAGGGCATGTCTGAGGCTGGTGGCGCTCGGGGCCTGGCTCGATGCCAGGGGACTCCCCTGCAGTCAGGGGCCTGGTTGTCAGGGCAGATGATGCGGATGAACCCGACATCGCCTGCTGCAGGGCCAGGATGACAGAGATATTCTGCTCCAGGGTCGCCATTCTGGATTCAATGCATCCCTGACGAGCCTCGCACTGTCACTGACAGCAGAGGACTCCTCAGAGACCTTAGGGGGGGTGCTGTCCTGAGTTGCTCAAGTCCCGCTGCGGGGCCTTGCCGGGTTTCCCCGGTGGAACCTTGACCAGAGTTGAGCTTTTTCCCTTTTTCTTTACAGGGTCTGGTGTCTATGGAGGCGCCATCGCCACGGGACTCCAAAGATGCCTGGGCCTCGTAGGAGGTGCCCGACTTGGGGCTCAGCTTCGGGGAAGCCAGGGCTGAGTCGGACCGAGGGAACATCCTCTCCTGCAACTGTGACCTTTTCTTGTTTTTCGGAGTCATGGCCCAGCACAGGTTGCAGGTGGTACTGTCGTGGACCGGGCCGAGGCGGCGCAAGCAGCAGTCGTGGGTATCTGTAAACAACATGGTTTGGCTGCAGCAGTCACACTTTTTGAACCCACCGGGAGACATGGTGGGGGACACCTGGCTGGGGTCGACAACCTCTGGGCAAAAAATGGCACGAATGCAAGCCTCGTCAAAAAAGGAGGGAAAGCCGAGAAAGGCACCAAGGACAATGCCAGCTCGAGGCGGGAAGGGGAACCGGTACGCAACCAAGTAAAAAACACTATTAAAAGGTAATTTTTAAAGGAATTTTCCAGGACAAAACAGAAGAAGTGTTCGTTGGGCTCCGCAGAAAAAAGGAGACCGAACAAGATGGCACCCTTGGAAGGGAAGGGAACAACGCATGCATGGTAGCATGTCCCAAAGGCTTTCTTTGAAAGCTGGGGAAATGCTCCGTATGTGCTCTATCGGCGCCATCACCTATATGTGAGTACCGACTTCCTGCAGAACCCACTTAACTGCTCAGGCTGAGTTCCAGCCTCTGCTTCATCCTAGACAAACCAGGAGAAAAAATAAATAAATAGTTTCCTTACATCATATTCTGGCACCTGTCTTTCGGACTTCCAGTTGTACATCTCTGCTACACTTCTACTAATGTTCAGTGAGGGTAACAGGTCATTTTGCTTAGAATAAAAATTTGCTCCAATGGAAGGTTGGTGGTGCAATGCATTTGATGCAAAATGTTCCAAGACATTCCTTGGTCTCTTCAAATAAGACATAGAAGAATCATCGTCACTGTAACAGTCAGCTGACCTTTTACCCCTTTTCTGCAAAGGAGAGTTGACAAGAGCATCTACAATTTTCGAGCTATGTATGGCTTCAAGTCTCCTTGAACTCAAAATTCTTCTTTTATCAAGGGGAGTAATTTGCTTTTTTAAAACCAGCTTCCTATACAGCTCTCCAAATGTATCCTCAGTTCTCAGAGGTGTTTTTACTGGACTTTGATTTACGGGTAATGCAGAACACGAATGCCTGCGCTGCAAAGGAACACATTTGAAACAGTTATAGTCAACCGAATTGCTTAGAAATGTTGAAGTATAATTGACTGAAGAGTCTACAAAGTTAAGCCTATGGTTCACATTCCTTTCTATCAAAGGTTTTGATGGATTACATGTTTGGATGTTATCTTGTACTTTCTCCACAATGAAAGGCCTTGAATTGGATCCTATGGTGCACATTACAGATGAAGGCTGCTGAGACGGCATATGAAACAGTTTCTTACTTCTGTCTTTTCTTAGTTCCCATGATTTAAATGTCTGAAGAGGGCTCTGCACTATATAGGTATCTTCCATCAGAACAGATGTAGTTTTTGGAGATGCATTCTGTCTGACAGAAAGCAAGCTTGAAGTAGCTTGTGGACTCCCCCATCTTTCTATTTTCGTTGCCAAAGCATTAGGAACGCCATAGCAAGCAGCACAGAAATCCTTTTTTACTGGAGATGGTTGAAGACATGAATTAATCTGTAGACTTTTTGAATGTTTGAGTCCATTGCTCACAGCATTAGAAGCTACATTATATGCTGTCGCAGAATTATTCCAACGTGGTCTCAGATCTTGACCTTCAGATGTTCTAGAGCTTTCATTCAAATCATCTCTTGGAGATATTTCTTTGCTTTTTGGCTCATTGGAAAAAGTAGTGTTCTTTCTGCACTTTGATTTCATAAAACGGAAATCTCTTAATTTCTCCTTGGTGATATTTAACTTCATCCTGTTAACATTCCAGATATTGCGCTTATAATGTTTAACAATGTCATCAGCAGCCCGTTTCTTGCAAGCAAATTCCAGTAATCTACTTAATGATTCTATCATGCCTGGGTACAAATCAACAAGTGTGACATTGTTCAGATCTAAGGAATCTGAGGCCTTCTCCAAATAAGGTTTTACAAAAAAAGTGTCTTCACACAGTTCTCTGCTTCTATTCTGCTTTGTGTATATGTAATCTTTGGTATGGTGAAACCAGTCATCAGTTGACATGTAGGCATGTGGCTCCAATCGTCTTTTGTGTCTGCCAATAAAGCTTCTCATTTTTTTGATCATCTCAGAATTAGATGAAGAAAGTGGAGAGGCACGAAGCCAATTGTGCAGATACTTTGAGGAATCTATTCTGTTGCCTATGGATGAAAAACAAAGCAGAATTTATAGTAAGTTAACGACTTGTACAATTGAGACCTTAATTCATGAACACTGGATAAGATGGAAAGTGTTATTATAAAAAAATATAGTGTTATGCTATAGAAAGCTTTTGCATTTCTACGTGAGAATGAATGCCAAAATGATCCAGTACTCAATGTATCCAAAAATCAAAATTCCTATATATTCATTCAATCTTGTGATAATGCATCAATTAAACTATTTTTCCATATGTCTCCTGCTCCAGCTGCACACAGAGGACAGAAACTGAGAATTAGCAACAAAAGGCCCAACCATGGAGCAGAAATTCTGGATGAGTTAAGTGAATAGCATAGCTACTCACTTGTAGCAGGTGTTCTCCAGGGACAGCAGGAATTTGTCCTCATATGGGTGACGTCTGCACCGATGGAGCAAATTCCCAGCTTTCAAAGAAAGCCTTTGGAATTGCTACCACGCATGCATGGTCCCCTTCCTACCCAAGGGTGCCATCTTGCTCAGCCAGATGACATAGCTAAAAGATGGCAAAAACAAACAAATGATGATACAACTGCAACTCCAAGGGGAGGAGGGAGGGTGGTGAGGACAGATTCCTGCTGTCCCCGGAGAACACCTGCTACAGGTGAGTAACTAAGCTGTCTCCGGGAACAAGCAGGAAGTCAGTCCTCACATATGAGACTCCCCAGCAACAGGCTACCAAAAATCCATAGCAAAAATAGAGCTCCCTCGTGGGGAGCCACAAGCAGCAGCAATAGAGTCTGTATAGACAGACCAACAGGACCACTGTGTCCAATGAAATCAGCATTCTTGTAACTTGAACACAGAAGGGTCGGAGGGTAGAAGTTGCCTAGACCCTGAAAAGGTTACGGAGCAAGGCCTGGCTGAAGGCACTGTCCCGTCTGGACTCTCTATCCAGGCAGTAATGAGATGCGAAGGTATGAATGGAAGACCAGGTGACGGCCCGGCAGATGTCTGCTAATGGGACCGAATGCAGGTTGGCTACTGAGGTTGCCATAGCCCTGACAGTGCGCTGTGACCTGGCCTTCCAACGGAAGCCTCGCCTCCTCGTAGGCCAGGGCAATACATTCCGCCACCCATGTAGGCAGCGTACGCTTGGACACCGCCTCCCCCCCAGCCTACTGGGGTCGTAGGAAACGAAAAGTTGAGACACTTTTCGGTGGCCTTGAGTGCGTTGTATATAGAAGGACAAGGCCCTCTTACAGTCCAAGATATGGAGGACCGTCTCTGCTCGACTGGCATGCGGTCTGGGAAAAAAGGTAGGAAGGTCCACCTCCTGTTTGAGGTGGAAGGAGGACACCTTTGGAAGGAATTTAGGGTGCGCGCGAAGCACCACCCTATTCTTGTAAAACCTGGTGTAAGACGCTTCAGCCACCAGGGCCTGGAGCTTGATTACCCTGCGGGCAGAAGTGAGAGTGACCAGGAAAACCACCTTCCAGGAGAGGTATCAAAGGTGGCAAGAAGCCAGGGGCTCGAATGGTGGCCGGGTAAGCTGCCCCAACACCACATTGAGATCCCATTCGGTTGCCAGGGGGCAAACCGGGGGCTTAGACAGGAGCAGGCCTCCTAGGAAGCGGGACACCACTGAGTGGGCTGAGAGGGGCTTCCCATCTACCCGGTAGTGGTTCGCCGCTAGGGCACTGAGGTGTACCCTAAATGAAATAGACTTGAGCCCCGAATGAGAGAGGTGGAGCAGGTATTGCAACACCATGACCACCAGGCCAGAGAAGGGGTTGGCCCTCCGCTCAGTGCAAAAGAGTGAGAATCTGCGCCACTTAAAGGCGTAGGTCCGTCCAGTAGACAGCTTACGTGAGTCCAGCAGAACATCTTCCACCTCTCTAGGGAGGTGGAGTGGGGCTAAATTCACCCTCTCAGCAGCCACACCGTCAGCGAAAGGGAGCCGAGGTTGGGGTGCAGGAGAGAACACCCCTCCTGGGACAGGAGTTGGAGGCCAGACCCCAGGGGTATGGGGCCTTCCACCGCCAGTTGCAGGAACAGTAGAAACCACGGTTGCCTGGGCCATCTTGAACCAAGATGACTGAGGCCCTGTTGTGGAGAGTCTTGAACAGAGTCCTGGCGATCAGTGGCGTCGGAGGGGAGGCGTACAGAAGTCCCTCTGACCATGAGACCAGGAAGGCATCGGTGGCCACCCTGGAGGGATGAGGCTGCTGGGAGCAGAAGCGGGGCAACTGGGCTTGCAAATAGGTCCATCACCGGTTCCCCCCAGGTCTGGAAAAGCCTTCTGGCTACCTCTGGATCCAGCTGCCACTCGTGCGGCTGGAAAATCCTGCTGAGTCTGTCGGCCAGCAAGTTGTCTTGGCCCGGCAGGTAGAGGGCTCTGAGGATGCTCTGGTGGCTTGCATAAGAGCACAGATCTAGGGCTTCCTGACCGGCACACGGGACTCCGTGCCTCCCTGCTTGATCACACAGAACATAGCCACCTGGTTGTTTGTCTGGACTAGGACTGAACGGTGGCCCAGGCGATGATGAAAAGCCTTCAAGGCTAAATGAATGGCTCGTAGTTCCAGGAGGTTGATCTGCTGAGCACGCTTGTCCAGCGATCAAGTGCCCTGTGTGAGGTAGCCCTCACAGTGGGCTCCCCAGTCCAGCAAAGAGGCATCTGTGGCGAGGACCCTCGCATCTTTAGGGGTCTGGAAAGGCGCGACCGCCACCATACTAGGGACTTTGCCAACTGGGGGTCACTCCGACTCTGTCCTAGAGATGGCCTGTGACCATTGGTCCTGGAGGCACCACTGTGCTGTTCGCATGTGGAGATGGGCATCTGGAGTGAAGTGGACTGTGGAGGCCATATGCCCGAGAAGGCACAGAAGATGCCAGGCTGGCACCGAGGTATGGTGCTGCATGTCCTGGGCCAGAGACATGAGCCTGGCTTCCCGGTCTGTGGGCAAGGCGGCTTTTGACCGAAGGGTGTCACCTCTTGCCCCAATGAACTCCAGTCCTTGTGTCAGGCAAAGGTTTGACTTGGGGTAGTTTATAACGAAGCCCAAGTGTTGCAGAACCTGGGTAATGCATACAGTGGCCTGCTGCACCTCGGGGGCTCTGGTGCCCTTGATGAGCCAGTCGTCGAGGTATGGGAAGACAAATATCCTCTAAAGCCTGAGAAAGGCTGCGACCACTGCCACTTTGTGAATACCCTGGGGGCCGAAGCTAGGCCGAAAGGTAGCACCCTGTATTGGAAATGATTGCCTCCTACCACAAAGCGTACGTATTGTCTGTGGTTTGGATGGATTAGGATGTGTGTATAGGCATCCTTTAGATCTAAGCAGCATAGCTAGTCTCCCTGCTGGAGGTAGGGCATCAATGTTACAAGGAAGAGCATCTTGAACTTCCTCACCAGGAGTTTGTTGAGGTTGCGCAGGTCAAGGATGTGCCTCAAGCCCCCTGTCCTCTTTGGCACAAGGAAGTACCTGGAGTAGAACCCCTTGCCCTTGAGGTGGTGGGGCACCGGTTCCACCACTCAGTCCTCGAGAAGCCCTGCCAACTCCTACGGAAGTATACGTAAGCTGAGTCTTCCGGAATCCTGGAACGCACTGGACCCTGTACATGGCATCGAGCCTTATGCTCACAATGGGAACAGAGGCAGGCGCCTCGCACATGTGGAGGAGCAGCAGAGACAGAATGGAAGGCACTGGGACCGTAAGAGACTCCCGAGGTGGAGACTCATACTGTAAGATGTCAAGCTCCTCCTCCCTCGGTTCCTCAGTCTGCATGGGCAGATTGAGGGCCGCGCCTTGTCCCGCACGAACACCAGGAAGGAGTTCTCAGGAGGCGAATGCCTCTCGGAGGTGGGTGGGGACGGGTCCGAAGGAAGGTTCCTGTGGGTGGGGGTCTCCAGGGAGGTATGCCTGTCCGATTCCCAGCCCGAAAGGTCCAAGAAGGACTCCAAGTCAGGCTGGTCACCCTGACCCTAGGCAGAGGCCCGCTTGGAGCCGGAAGCACTGGCCTTCGAGGACCTCGCCCCCGAGGAACGGGACGGCAAGTGAGACCAGTGCCGAGGACCCTCACAAGGCCCACGGCTCTCGGGGGTTTCCAGGGCAGGTTTAGGTACCCCCATCGGGGGGTCCTCAGTCTCGAGGCGCTTTTAGTGCCAGCATCCGGGATTCCCACGCAGACGTCGATCCTGCAACGCCGACGTTACCAGGTGTGGTGTGGAGAAGGAGAGAGGTCCTCACCAGGATGACCTCTAGGAGACCGGGCACCATCGCCAGAGGCCTCTGTGTCTGTACGAGGTACCTTTCGAGGATGCTCCTTGTCAGCAAAGTGGGAACACCAGGGAGGGCTGAGAGACTGAGCGTTTCTCTGGAGACCCCGACAGCGACTCCGAGGTCAACTTCCTACACCGCTCCACCTCAGGGGAACCCTGATTGGTGTGCCGCCTTGGGGACCCCATAAGCAGTGGGTCGGCTGAGAAAGTGTAGTTACTCACCTGTAACAGGTGATCTCCGGGAACAGCAGGAATTTAGTCCTCACATATGGGTATCGTCGGTACCGACAGAGCCTGCGTGGGAACGCTAACCAGAGTCCAATAGGAACGCTTTTGGGAGCATCCCTCAGCACATGTGCGCTGCCTTCCCAACTGTCCCTCTTCAGTTAAGTTTGTAGCTGAGTGAAAGGATAGAGGGAGAGAGGAAAGAGACAAAGAGATAGAGAGACAACTCCTAGGGGAGGTGGGTGGGTGGGTTGTGAGGACTAAATTCCTGCTGTTCCCGGAGATCACCTGTTACAGGTGAGTAACTACGCTATCTCCAGGAACAAGCAGGAATGTAGTCCTCACATATGGGGGACTCCCTAGCTAAAGATGCAGGGAGATAGCCCCAGGAAGGTGCCACCCTAGAAGGTGGGAATCCTTCCTCCCATGGATCTCTGGCATCCCACCAGGGTTGGTGGGTAGGAGTTGGTTTAGGTTTGAAAGAGATTTTGAAGAACAGCTTGGCCAAAGAAGGCATCCTGACAGAAGGCTTTATCCAGGCAATAGTGGTCTGTGAAGGTGTGTACCGAAGCCCAGGTGCCTGCTTGACAAATGTCATCGATAGACAGAGTGGAGATTAGCCATAGAAGCTGCCATGGCTCTCACATTATGAGCTGTGACATGGTCCTGAAGAGGAAGACCCTTACTCTCATAAGCAAAGGATATGCATTGGGCAATCCATTTAGATAAAATTCTTTTGGAGACTGGAAGTCCCAAATGACTAGGGTCAAAAGCTATAAAAAGCTGTGAGGACTTTCTATGTTGCTGTGTTCTTTGTATGTAAAAGTCTAAGGCCCTTTTACAATGCAAAGTATGAAGGTTTCTTTCTGCATTAGAGGCGTGAGGCCTCGGAAAAAATACAGGAAGATAAATGGATTGATTTAAATGAAAAGGCGAAACCACCTTTGGCATAAAATGTGGATGAGTTCGAAGAACAACCTTATCATGATGAAACCTAGTATAAGGAGGATAAACCACTAAAGCTTGCAATTCACTAATGCGACGGGCAGAGGTGATTGCAACTAGGAAGATGACCTTCCAGGTCAAAAACTTAAGGGCTATAGTGGTCAAAGGTTCAAAAGGCGGCTTCATGAGCTGCCCGAAAACTAGATTTAGATCCCATGCCACCAGTGGTGGCTTGATGGGAGGTTTAGTTAATAAAAGGCCTCTCATGAATCTTGATAGGAGTGGATGAGAGGAAATTGATTGTCCATTCAGAGGCTTATAAGAAGCTGCAATTGCACTAAGATGGACTCTTACCGAATTGGTCTTTAGACCAGAATTCGATAAGTGAAGGAGATACTCTAGTATCGATTCTAAGGGTATGACCAGGGGGTTTAATCCCTTCTTGGAGCACCATATAGTAAAACGTTTCCACTTGAAGGCATAAGATCTTCTTATAGAAAGTTTTCTAGAAGCCTGAAGGATATCTTTTACCTGTTGGGACAGGTTGAAATCTTGGAGGTCTAAGCCTTAAGCAACCAGGCCGTGAGGTGCAGAGACTGGGGATTCGTGTGCCATAGCGTCCCGTTCTCCTGAGAAAGGAGATCTGGACCATGCCCTAACTCCAGAGGTGCCGCTTGAGAGAGATGTAGAAGCAGGGAATACCACGTTTGGCGTGGCCATCGTGGTGCTATGAGAATCATGCGACCCCTGTCTCTCTTGACGAGTGTTTTGGGGATGAGGGGAATGGGTGGGAAGGCATAAAGGAAGTCCTGACCCCAGTGAAGGAGGAAGGCATCCCTTGCCTGACAGTTGTGAGCCGGAATTCTGGAACAGAACCGGGGAAGTTTGGCATTCAGTGGACTTGCAAAGAGGTCAATGTCTGGAGTGCCCCAGAGATGAAATATCTTTGCCACCTGGACTAGGTGGAGGGACCACTCGTGAGGCAGCAATACTTGACTAAGTTTGTCTGCCCAAAGGTTTTGAATGCCTGGAAGATATACCACTAGAAAGTGAATTTGATGCTCTCTGGCGAGGGTCCACAGTCGTAAAGCTTCGTTGCATAACGACAGAGAGCCTGTTCCGCCCTGCTTTTCATAGAGAACATGGCTACTTGATTGTCTGTCTGGACTAGGACTGTCTTGTAGCTGAGCTGGGCGTGGAATACTCGAAGAGCTAAATAGATTGCTCTTAATTCCAGGAGGTTTATGTGTAAACCAACCTCCTGTGGAGTCCAGGTGCCCTGGGTAGAGAGATGATTCAGGTGTGCTCCTCAACCCACCTGTGATGCATCTGTCGTTAGGGTGGCCTGAAAGAGGGGTTGATGGAAAGGAGACCCCACTGTCAGATTTTCTAGTGATTGCCACCATTGGAGGGACAAAATTAGTCGCTGAGAGATTATTATTTTGTCCGACAAATGACCCGTGGCCTTTGTCCACTGTCTGGAGAGAGTCCACTGAGCTGCTCGCATGTGGAGGCGAGCATATGGGACTACATGAACTGTGGATGCCATATGTCCCAGTAACTGCAGTAGCTCTCAAGCAGTGAGGGAGCATTTGCCTGCTGCTTGAAAAGCTAGTTGCATTATGCGAAGACACCGGGCTTGTGGAAGGAAAGCCCTTGCCTGTCTGGTATCTAGACAGGCTCCTATGAATTCTAGGCATTGGGAAGGAACTAGTTGAGATTTTGGGAAGTTTATTACCAATCCCAAGTATTGGAGGATTTGCATTGTGTGGGACAGTGCAGTGCTGGCCTCTGCAACTGTAGGGGCTCGAATGAGCCAGTCGTCTAAGTAAGGGAAGATGAAAATCCCCAGGGTTCGTAGAAATGCAGCTACTACTGCCATACATTTCGTGAATACCCTTGGTGCTGAAGCCAGACCAAAGGGAAGAACCCTGTACTGGAAATGTTTTCCCCTGAAAAGGAAACGTAAGAATTTCCTGTGACCTGGATGGATGAGAATGTGAGTGTATGCATCCTTTAAGTCTAGAGAGCAAAGCCAATCCTGGCTTTGAAGGTATGGCAGAAGAGTTCCTAGAGAAAACATTTTGAATGTCTCTCGAAACAGATATTTGTTCAATTCTCTAAGGTCTAGAATGGGTCTGTGTCCCCCTGTTTTCTTTGGAATAAGAAAATAGGGGGAGTAAAACCCTGCACCCCGTTGAAGAATGGGTACTTCTTCTACTGCCCCTTGGGCAAGAAGTGTGGAGACCTCATGATCTAGCAGATTGTCTGCAGAGGTTTGTGAATTGAATTGCTTTAGAATTGTAGGAGGGGGCATGCTGTGAAAATGAAGCTTGTACCCCTCTCCTATACAATGGACAAAGTCCAATCTTCTGCTGTTATCTGATGCCATCTGTTGACAAAGTGGCATAACCTGCCCGGAATATTGGGGGGGTTGGGGACCCCTCAGAGGCAGGGAGGTAAAGCTTTCTAGGAAGGAGTCAAAGCCCTTGAGGGGGCTGAACCTGAAGAGCTGGTGGGGCTCTCGGGCCTTTTGGCTTCTTTTGCTGTCTAGTTTGTCCCTTTTGGGCGACCTGACCTGGAGTTTGACTCTGCTGGGTATAGGAAGGATAAAACTTCCTCTTTTTGCTAAAAGAGGATTTTTATAAGGTTTCCTTTTGGCTGGAATGGCTGTAGACTTTGACAAACTATCTAAGGTAGAATTGTCAGCATCTAACTCGTTAGCCTTTTCCTGCCAGTTCTTGCCGAAGAGATTCTCCCCCTTGCAAGAAATGTTGCCTAACTTGTCCTGTACCCAAGTCTCCAAGTCTGATGCCTGTAGTCAGGCAATCCGTCGTGCGCCAATGGCAATAGTAGAGGTTCTGCTGATGCATTTGAAGCAGTCAAAGGCTGCACGATTAACAAACTTGGAGATATCTTGAGCATGCTTAACTAGAGCAAGAAAATCTTGTCTCTTGTCATCTGGGAGAAATGGGCTCATAAGTTCCAAATCTCCTGTGACTTCCTTGAGGAACATTCCCATATATAGGATATATGAACTGATCCTAGCTGAAAGCATGGAAGCTTGAAAAGTTCTGAGCCCAAAAGCATCCAGAGTCCTGCATTCATGACCTGGAGGATTGGATGCATGCCTCTTTGCACTTTTCATCCTACGCATGGCTGATTCCACTACCATTGAATGGTGTGGCAGCTGAGTTTTCTGAAATCCAGGACATGGCGGAACTCGATACATAGTATCCAGTCTCCTAGAGTGAGAAGTAGTCAGAGGTGTCTCCCACATTCTGAGCATCAAACTATGCAGAATTTCATGGATAGGCAGAGTGGCTGCCTCCTTAGGTGCTTTAGGATACTGGAGAATTTCCAATTCCTTTGCTCTGGGTTCCTCCTCAGGAGCTATCGTGATTGAAAGACCTTTGGCCATATCACGGATGAAATCCTGAAATGACATGTCCTCTGGAGGTGACATTCTGCTTTGGGGAGAAGAGGGATCTTCTAGGAGCAACCCTCTAGTGCCAGCAGAATTGTCAGAGTCTTCGGAATCAAAGTACTCCTGACCCCGATGCTCCTGCAAAGCACTATCCCGGTACCGATCGAAGTCGGTACCGAGTTGACCCGGTACCGCTTTGACAATTCCAGCCAGAGATGGCATGGGAAGAGTTCCCACTGGGGCCGGTACCACTGGTACGGGAATCGTCGGTGTCTGTACCGGTGTCGGTACCAGCATCGGTGTCGATGTCAGTACCGGTGCCCGCGGGACCACCGGTACCGCAGCTGAAAGAAGAGCTGTGATGCTGCGCTCGATTGCGAGGAACCTCTGGTCTATCGACGCTGCCAATGCTTGGGTGTCGATACCGGTAAGAACGGCCGGAACCCCTGAGCATGGCACAGGTAGTTCTTGTGAGGTTGAGGCCTCGAGAACATCCTGAAGCCCCATCGATGCTTTGAAAGCTGAAGCCTCCCGCCGGGGCTGTTTTGCCGGTATGTTCCCTCAAGGGCAATGCCAATGGCCTCTTGATGCTTAGCAGGAGAGCTACCCTTTGAGGACCGGCTTTTATGTTTAGTTACCTGAGATCCATGGGAGGAAGAGGAGGCCCTTGACGATGTCGATGCAATGGATCTGGCATCTGAAGAAAAGAGGGTACCGAGCTTTGCAGCCCGGTTCTGTCTTCCTCTTTTAGTCATCCCCATACAGGAGACACATTCAGTTGGAGAATGTTCAGGTCCTAAACATTTCAGACACCAATCATGGGTGTCAGTGACGGAAATGGTACCGCCACACTTAGTACATTTTTTAAAACCACTAGTTGGCTTTTCCATGTTTTAGGAATATGGGGCCTAGTGCCCAAAATGGAACCTAGCACCAAAGAGAAAAGTTTCTGAAAAGAAACAGTCTAAAGCCTAAGTTTTTTTTTTTTTTTTTTAAAAGAAAAGAAAAAGAAAAGAACCGGCGGCACCGGTAGGCGTCATGTGGTAGGCAAACGCGACCACAAGAAAAGAAATTTAAAGACGGAGGTTTATGTGGTGACAGGGAATAGATCCTGTCGGCTCTGCAGAAAATGAAGAACTGAAGAAGGACAGTTGGAAAGGCGGGAAGGCAGCGTGCATGTGCTGAGGGATGCTCCCAAAAGCGTTCTTATTGGATGCTGGGGAGTGTTTCCGCGCAGGCTCTGTCGGTACCGACGATACCCATATATGAGGACTACATTCCTGCTTGTTCCTGGAGATAATGTCTGATTTTGGCCTAACGACTTAGCAGGGCCTTGGCAGACATTTTCTTACAGGAAGAGCAGAGCTCCGGGTTTTGGTCAGCCCCCAGACACCATAGACTGCAGTCTTGGGGGTCTGTGAGAGATATTTTTGAAACATCTGTCACATTTTTTGAAGCTGGTAGCCACTGGGGCAAAAAGGGCCCTTGCAAGAGAAAAAATTCCTAAAAAGACTGGAAAAAGGAATCCCCTCACCCAGAGGAAACAGGGGTGAAGGGGAGAATGAGAGTAGACCAGTACTACAGGAAAAGAGAGGGCCAGAGGCCGAAAACGAAAAACACTTTTTCCGAGGGATGAGGACATGCGTCCGAAGGGCTCTGCAGTAAAAGGGAGACTGAGCAAGATGGCACCTTGGGGCGAGAAGAGGACCATGCATGCGTGGCAGCAATCCCAAAGACTTTCTTTGAAAGCTGGAGAATTGCGCCGCATGGGCTCCATCGGTGCAGACGTCGCCCATAAGTGAGGACTGACTTCCTGCTTGTCCTGGAGAACCTGCATGACTACTTTGGAAGAGGGGAAAACAAAGGGAAAATTTGGTCTTACCTAATTGGCTTTCCTTGAGTACCTCAAGTCCAGTCCAGACATGTGGGTTGTTACCCCCAACCAGCAGCTTGGAGACTGATCGTATCAAAAACCTGACGACATCACCTTGCATAGGGCACTGACACCACCCCCACCAGCTTCAGTATTCTATTGACAAAGCAGACTCATATGAAACATGAACCAACAATGACCTAGCCGAAAACACCAGCAACACACTAATGTACTGACTGCAATATGCCTAGGATAGGCTAGAGAACTCCCAACAAGCAAAGGATTATGTTACCTGGTACTCTCTCCCCCCCTCCCCCCAAATCCTACTTAAATGTAACTGTATGCCACAGGTCAGCCATCTCTCCAAAAGAGCAGCCACAATTCAGACACTCTCTGCGACCCCAGACGACCTTATTAAACATCTTTCGGTCCAGGATCAAGCACAGCACACAGAGTAATCTAGGGAGGGTCTGGGATGGGACTGGAGGAACTCAAGGAAAGCCAATTAGCAGGTAAGACCTAATTATCCCTTCCATATTGTACCTCCAGTCCAGTCCTGATGTGTGGGTTGTACCATAGCAGTACTAAACTTGGGAGGGACCCGTGAGCCTGGCCTTTAATACCACGGTGCCAATCTTGCATCCCCCGTGGCCTGTAAATCCAAACTGTAGTGCCTCACAAAAGTATATAATGTCGACCAGGTGGCTGCCCTGCAGATGTCTGCAGGTGGAACTAAACTGGCCTCTGCCCACAAAACTGACTGCGCCTGGGTAGAATGTGCCCTCAAGCAGACACCTTTTGCCTCAATAGGTACGCTGCCAAAATTGCTTCCTTAATCCACCTAGGAATAGAAGCTTTAGAGGCCCTCCAAACAGGACAGAGACAGTCTGACTTTCTAATTGTCGACTTAATTGTCGGTCTCTCCGAACTAAAACCACACTGATTTACGACTTGACAGAGAGAATCCCTTGATGCCTTGTTCCTAGTAGAGACATGGCTTAAGGAGGGGGAGGATCCTCTTCTGACACGCTGTCTCCCACCGAATTATGACGCCATTTTGGTTCCCCGTGTAGCACGAACCGGTGGTGGAGTCGCTGTCATGCATCGTTCCACACTCCCTTTCTCTCATATCTCCTCTCCGTCTCTACTCTACCCTGAAGCTCTCCTTCTCCAGTTTTCTGTCCAACTGGTTTTTCAATTCTTACTGGTTTATTCTCCACCATCGGCTGCTCCCTCCCTCTGGGATACCCTCATTGCTTCCATTTCCGATTTGATTCTTCAATTTTCGCAAATGATTATACTTGGGGATTTCAATATGCATTATGATCTCCCTGTTTCAGCTAAGGATGTAACGTTTGTTTCCCTTCTGCATGATCTCTCGTTACATCAGCACGTGCACCTTCCCACTCACATTGCTGGTCATACCCTAGATCTGATTATTTCTCCCTCAGCTCTTTCTGATCAGATTTCATCCCGTTTCCACGTCAGTTCCCTGGTCAGATCACTCTTATCTTACCTTTGCTTTCTGTTTCACGTCCCCTTCTCTAGTCTCTCATCTATCTCCCGCTCGTCCTTCCCGCTATATCAATTCTGGTACCCGCCAAGCGTTTCTTGAGAGATACCATGCTCCCTCTTCTGAGTTTTTATCACTTTCGCCCTCATCCCAGGTTACAGTCTGGAATGCGGGACTGTCTTATACGTTAGATCAAATTGCCCCATGGCGCGTACACCATCCCAGGACTATGGTCCACCATCCTTGGTTCCATGCTGGACTCCGTCTGCATTGAGCCCAGTTGCGGAGATCCGAGCGTCTCTGGAGGAAATATCCTTCTCCCTCTACCTATCAGAACTTTAAGTCCTGTCACGCAGACTATCGTGCTAATATTCATAGTGCCAAGCAATCCTTCTATTCAGACTCTATTGTTTCGGCCCCAAATAGATCTCGTTCTCTCTTTCAAACCCTCAACACGCTCTCTCGACTACAGTCACAAACTCCCCGCAATTCTCCCATCTCCACAGAAATTCCTAGCCCTACCGCATTGGCTACTTTTTTCTCTTCCAAAGTACAGGATCTTCGTCATTCACTTCCCTCTTGTCCTCAAGTTCTGTCTTCCCCCCCTCCTATTTCACCTTTATCCTCCCCGTCACTTTCTCATGTCTGGTCTAATTTTTGTACCATATCCTCCTCAGAACTCATTAAGCTTTTGTCCACTTCTCATAAAACCACCAGTTTATCAGATCCTATACCATCCAGTTGGTTTTCTGATTCTTCTCCTGATCTATTGCATCCACTCCTTACTATTATCAATTCCAGTATGTCCTCTGGCTTATTTCCTCACCCGTGGAAACATGCTGTGGTCCGGCCCTTGCTTAAGAATCCATCTTTGGACCCCTCTGACTCTGTGCCAGCAAACTATCGACCTGTTTCTAATCTTCCTTATGTATCAAAGCTCTTGGAAAAGGCAGTTTTCTCCCAGCTCTCACACCATCTAGATTCCACGCAATTTCTGCACCCCCGGCAGTCCGGCTTTCGGACCGGAAATAGTGTCGAAACCATTATTACAGCAGTTCTGAACGAAATTCACTCATCTCACGATCGTGGTGACATCACGGTGGCGGTCTCTTTAGATCTTTCTGCTGCCTTTGATTTGGTGGATCACTCTCTTCTTCTTGCTCGATTACGGGATGCAGGTCTCCGGGGTACTGTTTACCACTGGCTCTATTCTTACTTACACTCCCGGTCATTTGCAGTCACTTCCTCCTCCATCACTACTGATGCTTTTCCTCTTTCTTGTGGTGTCCCCCAGGGCTCTATATTGGCTCCTCTTTTATTTAATCTTTTTCTGACCCCCCTTGCCCTTTTGATACAGCAATCGGGTATTTCGGGTTACTATTATGCAGATGATATTTTTCTTCTACACCACACATCCTCTTCCCAACCTGATATTGCTCCCCTTAATGCCTGTCTATCTATGGTTTCTTCCTGGCTTTCTACAAATTGTCTTGTGTTGAATATTTCTAAAACCACGGCTATATGTTTTCCCCACAGCTCTACTGCTCCATCACTTGCTCCATCTTTTTCGGGTACCTCAATATCTCTAGTCTCTAAGCTTCGGTATTTAGGTGTCTTTTTTGATAGTAATCTCTCGTTTCATGATCACATTTCCCAGGTGTCTCGTCGCTCTTTCCATTGCCTTAGACGAATCCGTGCCATCAGACCATTTCTCTCCCCTCAGGCTCTTTCCACCCTCTTACTTTCTTCAGTTATCACTAGGTTAGATTTTTGCAATCCTGTTTATGCTGGCATTCCCCAATACCAGCACCACCAATTACAACTCATACAGAATACTGCAGCTCGGATGATCCTCCATGCCTCTCCCCGTGACCATATCACTCCTATTCTTCAGCATCTTCACTGGTTGCCAATAAACTTTCAAATTCAGTTTAAGATCCTCACTCTTGTCCATCGGGCTATTTATCTGCACACACCTCAGTATTTATCTGATCTATTAACCTTTCACACTCCCACCCGCAGTCTTCATTCAGTTCATATTAATCGCTTGCACCTCCCTTCTCCCTCTCAAGCTCACCTTCACTCTACCCGGCAATCAGCCTTTTTTTACATAGGTCCTGCTCTCTGGAACTCCCTCCCCACTGACCTCCGTTTAGAACAGTCCATTCCTAATTTCCGCTCCTGTCTCAAAACACATTTTTTCTCTGCTGCTTTTAATCTTTTCCAGTGATTTCTGCTATGATTTGCTCCTATTTGCAATCTATCCTCTCTATCCTGACCTTCTTTATCTCCTATCCTTTTTAAGAAAAAGTATTTTTTAAAGTATTGTTATTTTCCTTTTCTTTTTAATCATTTTATATATTTTATAGTTTTATTGTAAACCGCCTCAATGTAATGGGGGGGCGGTATATCAAGTGATTATAAACAATATAATTGTCAGTGTCCTCAAATATCTCTTCAGTACTCGACGCACATCCAGGAGACAATGCTGGGAGTTCCCCCCGCATCCCCTGTTTTCAAAAATACCATCAAAGTAACCAGTTGATTCACATGAAATGCGGAGACAACCTTTGGCAAAAAAGGAAGGAACAGGACACAACACAACCTTCTCTTTAGACATAAAGAGAAACTGTTCCTGGCACAACAAAGCCTGCACTCAGAGAGCCGTCTAGCTAAGCAAATAGCAACAAGAAATACTGTCTAATGTCAAATCCTTAAAACTGACAAGACTAGATTGAGGTCCTATGGAGGAACCACCAGTCTCACACCCATGGCCAAAGGTGCCTCACTGCGCAGAGAAATTGCATCACATCCGGGTGGGCTCTCAGGGATACCCCCTGAATCTTACCTCTGTAACAGGTCAAAGCCACCACCTGCACTCTCAGTGAACTGCAAACAAGATCCTTTTCCAACCCCGCCTGCAAAAGAGGCCAAAACCTCTGGGATCGTCAAAGCGAAAGCATAGTTACTCACCTGTAACAGGTGTTCTCTGGGGGCAGCAGAAATCAGTCTTCATATATGGGTGACGATGGCTCTGACTGAGCCCGCACAGAAGCATCTCCTCTACTTTCAAAGAAAGCCCTTGGGAGATGCACCATGCATGCGTAGCGTTTGTTCTCCAGGGACAGCAGGAATCAGTCCTCACTTATGGGTGACATCGGCACCGACAGAGCCCGCGCGGAGCAATTACCCAGTTTTTAAAGAAAGCCTTTGGGATTGCTACCACGCATGTATGATCCTCTTCCCACCCAAAGGTGCCATCTTTCTCAGTCAGGACCCCTTAACTCGAGCCCTACCAAGCAGATGGCAAGGGAAGGACAAATATACAACTCAAAAGGGGAGGCGGGAGGGTAGTGAGGACTGATTCCTGCTGTCCCTGGAGAACACCTGTTACAGGTAACTACTCTTTCTACAGAAACAAACAGGAAGTCAATCCTCACTTATGGGACTCCCTAGCTACAGGCTACCAAACCTATAACCAATCACCACCTCCACGAGGCCGTAAGCAGAAGCCGAAGCCCGAAGGAGCCCGAGTCCTCGAGTCCTCAGGGCGAAGTCCTCAGTAGCTGTGAAGAAGGGTCAGAGGGCAGGAGTTGCTTATAAACCTAACAGGTTACGAAGTACAGCCTGGCAGAAGGCACTGTCCCGGCAGGACTCCCTCTCCAGGCTTTAGTGGACGGCGAAAGTATCCGTAGAAGACAAGGTTGCTGCCCAGCAGATGTCTATCATAGGCACGGAGTGCAGTGAGGCCACCGAGGCCGCTTTGGCTCGGACCCCATGTGCAGTGACTCGACGATCCAGAGGGAAGCCCACCTTCGCAAGGGCGAACGCGATGCAGTCTGCCACCCAAATAGAGAGAGTGCGCTTGGTGACTGCTTGTCCCTGCCTATTGGGATCGTAGGTCACAAAGAGTCGGTCAGACTTGTGATGACTCTGGGTACACTGCAAGTAGAAGCAGAGGGCCCGCTTGCAGTCGAGGGTGTGGAGAGTCGCTGACGCATGATCGGCGTGGGGCCTCAGGAAGAAGGTCAGGAGCACTATCTCCTGATTGAAATGAAAAGCGGACACGACCTTAGGTAAGAATTTAGGAGGGGTCCGGAGGACCACCCTGTTCCGATAAAACCTTGTGTAAGGGGCGCCAGCCATAAGCACCCGAAGCTCACTGACTCGGCGAGCCGAGGTCAGTGTCACCAGGAAGGCCACCTTCCAGGACCAATGCCAGAGCGAACATGTCGCCATCGGCTCGAAAGGCAGACGAGTGAGCTGCATGAGCACCATGCTCATGTCCCATTCTGGCAGAGGGGGAACGGCTTGGACAACAGGTGGCCCCACATGAAGCGGGAGACTAGTGGTTGCCCCGAAAGAGGCTTTCCCTCAATAAGGAGGTGATTAGTCGAAATGGCACTCAGATGAACTCTAATAGAGTTTGACTTCAGCACATCCCTTGAGAGGTGGAGAAGGTACTGTAGAATCCACTGAACCGGGCACAAGAAAGGGGTCAATCTGGTGCTCTGAGCACCAGACGGAGAAGCGTTTCCACTTAAAGGCGTAAGCTCGCCTAGTGGAGTCCTTCTTCGAGGCAAGGAGGATTTCCTCGACCTCCTCTGGGAGGGCCAGAGAGACCCGTTCAGCTGCCTGACTGCGAGGGATAGGGAGGGTAGATTCGGGTGTAGTACCCGACCCTCCTCCTGTGTCTGCAGGTCTCTGGCAGAGCCCAGGGGGATCGGAGGCTCCAACGACAGCCGGAGCAGGAGTGGAAACCAAGGCTTTCGAGGCCACGAGGGGGCTATGAGAATCAGCGATGTCCCGTCCCGTTGAGCCTTGAACAGAGTCCTCGCAATGAGGGGGAAAGGAGGAAATGCATAGAGAAAACAGAAGAAATGTATCGGGGCCCTCCCTGCTCGGGTGTGGCACCGGACCACAGAAGCGAGGGAATTGAGCGTTCTGAGGGCTGGCAAAGAGGTCTATCGCTGGAGTGACCCAGAGAACAAACAACCAGCATGCCACTCTGGAATCGAGGCGCCACTCATGGGGGCAAAGGATTCTGCTGAGCCTGTCCACCAGGCCATTCTCCTGACTCGGGAAGTACGCCTTGAGAGACATCCTCCTCTGGGCAGCAAAAGAGCAGATGAGGACTGCTTCCCTGCACCCCTTCGTTGATATAGAAAATCGCTACCCGGTTGTCGGACTGCACCAGAACAAACTTCCCGCTGAGGACATTCTTGAAGGCCTTCAGGGCCCACCAGATGGCCTGGAGCTTGAGCAACTTTATCTGCTGTTCAGCCTCCACTGGCGACCACTGCCCCTGCGTGCAGAGGTACCCGCAATGGGCTCCCCACCCTAACAGGGAAGCATCCGTGGTCAGTACCACATCGTGCTGTGGGTCCTGGAAGGGCGATCCCCGTAGGAGGTTGCGGGGGTTTTGTCAACAGTTCAGGGACAAACGGAGGTCGGGAAGAACCCTGACGGGGCCCCCGAGGTGCCCGAGGGATTGGCTCCATTGGATCGTCCGCATGTGCAGGTGGTAGTGTGGAACCACATGCACGGTCAAGGCCATGTGGCCTTAGAGATGTAGCATGGACTAAGCGGTGACCTGGTGGGCACTCTGGATGCACGCCGCCAGGGCCCGGAGGCGGGTGGAGCGATCCACCGACAAGAAGGCCATGGGCTGCCGAGTATCAAGGCGCGCCCTGATGAATTCGAGAGCCTGTGCTGGCTTCAGGTGAGATTTTAGGTAGTTGACCAAGAACCCCAAACTCTCCAAGAGGAGGACAGTGCGTGACATCGCTTGCCGGGCCTCCTCGACAGAGGAGCCTGTAACGAGCCAGTCGTCGAGGAAGGGAAACACCGACACACCCCGGTGCCGAAGGTGAGTGGCGGCCACGACGAGGCACTTCGTGAAGACCCGTGAGGCAGATGCAAGGCCGAAGGGGAGCACCCTGTATTGGAAGTGCTCTCCCTGCACCCTGAAATGCAGGTACTGCCTGTGTTGGGGATGGATCAGAATATGGGCGTAAGCGTCCTTTAGATCCAAGGAGCATAGCCAGTCGCCCTGCTGGAGGAAGGGCAGCAGCACACCAAGAGACAACATATTGAATTGCTCCCGCACCAGAAACTTGTTCAGCTTGAGGAGGTCGAGGATGGGCCACAGACCCCCTTGTCTTTTTCGGGACGAGAAAGTACCGGGAATAAAAGCCCTGACCTCGAAGGTGGGCAGGGACCTTCTCAACTGCCCGTTGGGCAAGGAGGGAGTGTAATTCCCGCTGCAGCAAGAGCTGGTATGCGGGGAGGCGAGGAGGCTCCACCAGGGATTAAGGGGGTGGGAGCCTGTCGAAGTGAAGGCGATAGACCTCCAAGATGACCTGGAGGACCCAGGTGTCCAATGTGATAAGTGCCCACGCCGGGACAAAGCAGGACAGGTGTCCCCCCACTGGCTGCTGCACCACCGGAGGGAGAGGGGCCATGCCACTGGCATCAAAACCCGAGGGGGTTGTTGGGGAGCCGTCGTCTGGGCCTTCAGGCCTTTTGGTTTGTGGTGACCCTAGCCAGACTTCACCTGTGCTGGAGTAGTCGGCGTGGGGGTAGCAGAGTACAGTGGGTAGCCGCTGTACTGGAGGCCTTTCCTGGGAAAGAAGGGCTTCTTGGCAGGCTGCTTCTTCCGAGGCAGCGTCGAGGTCTTGCGAGAGAGATGGGTCCTAGTGATGTACTCTCTTCTCAATCTCCGCAGCCTTCTTCTCCATCAGCTTACCAAAAACTTGTTCGCCGAGACAGGAAACGTCCAAGAGGTTCTCCTGCACCCACTGTTCCAGATCCAAAAGATTGAAGCCAAGCCTGGCGGCAGGCTCCAATGCCCGCAGATGCCACCCGAGCTGATGCCTCGAAGCAGTCATAAGAGGCTCGAGAAATATACTTGGAGCAATCCGCCACTGATTTCAACAGGGTGAGGAACCTGCCGAGGGGCTCACCCTCGAGACCCACGGAGTAGCCTCCAAGTTCTTTTGCCAAGTCACGGAGGAACATACCCATATATAATTGGTATGCCTGGATGCATGGAACCTTGATAGGCCTTGCAGCCCAGGGATTCAAGGGCTCTGGACTCCCGGCCCGGCGGGACTGAGGAGTGGGACTTCGGGTTTTTCTGTTTCGTCATGGCTGATTCCACTACCATCGAGGTGGGTAGAAGTTGACTTACGGAAGCCTGGGCCTCGCTGCACCTTGTACATTGTGTAAAGGCGCTTGCTCACAATGGGGACCGGGACCGAGGCCGGAGCCTCCTATACGCGGAACAACAGCTGGGAGAGGATCGGCGGCACCGGCACAGTGAGGGATTCCCTGGGCAGGGTCTCATACTGAAGAATATCAAGTACTTCAGCACAGGGGTCTTCCTCGGTCTGGGTGACCAGGTTGAGGGCCCGAGACATGTCCCGAACAAACACCAAAAAGGTGGTGTCCTCGGGTGGTGAGCACCGCTGGAGATAAGGCAGCGAGGGGTCTGACGGAAGATCCCGGTAGGGTACGGGTCTCCGGGGGGGTGTCCCCATCGGATTCCCAGTCCGAGAAATCGGTGGGGGGATCCAAGCCAGGCGGTTTGCCCTGTCCGATGGCCGGCAGCCTAAAGCCAGAAGCCCTGGACAATCTTGCCCCCGAAGAACAGGAGAGCGAGTGAGACTGAAGTCGAGGACCCTCATGAGGTCCGTGGCTCTTGGGGTTTTCCTGGACGGATTTGGGAGTCCGACGCGAGGGACCAGCGGTTTCTGGGCGCAAGTCAGCGAAGCTGACTGTGAGCACCAGCTGGGAAGCAATGAACACAAACACAACGTTCTAGCGCCAGCATATGGGACTCCCACGTGGGCATGGGGCCCTGCCGAAAATGGGGTCACCGGATCAGGCATAGAGGAGAAGAGGGGATCCTCACCGTGACGGCCCTCGGGAGACTGGGCGCCTTCGCCAGAGGCCTCCGTTTCTCTGCGAGGTACCTTAAGGGGCCGTTCTTTGTCCGACTCTTGGGAACACCGAATGGGGCTAAGCGACCAGCTGCAGGAGCGCTTGCGCTTGTCAAGGGACCCAGACAGCGACTTCGAGGCCTTCTTTTTGCGCCGTTCAACCTTGGGGGACCCCTGGTCCAAATGCTGTCTGGAACGCAGTGCCGCAGGGGGAGAACCCACCGGAGGGGAGACAACAGAGGATGCCACCGGGGACTGCGAGGCAGCCTTTTGAAAAATGTCTTCGGACTTCTGTTAATGGCTAAGCAGGGCCTTAGAGGACATTTTCTTGCAGAGCGAACAGAGCTCTGGGTCACGGTAGGCTCCCAGACACCTTAGACAGCAGTCATGAGTGTCCATAAGCGACATGTTCCTAGAGCATGTATCGCATTTTTTTAAACCTGGTGGCTATGGGAGCAAAAACGGCCCCTGCGAGGTCGAAGACCAACGCAGCCAACGGTTGGAGAGAAAAATGAACGTGAAGCCTGGGAAGAAAAAAAATTTAGAAAGGGTATCACCGCAAGCTCCAAAAGAGAGCAAGGGGAGGACGGGTAGAGGACCGGTGCAACCGGTAAAAAAGAAATATAGCCTGTTAAGGCGAGGAAAACAAAAAAAACATTTTCCAAGGGACAAGGACGTGCGTCCCAAGGGCTCCGTGGAAAAAGGGAGACTGAGCAAGATGGCACTCTTGGGTGGTAAGAGGACCACGCATGTGTGGTAGCAATCCCAAAGGCTTTCTTTGAAAGCTGGAGAATTGTTCCTCACGGGCTCCGTCGGTGCCGACATCACCCATAAGTGAGGACTGACTTCCTGCTTGTTCCTGGAGTATGTCCCCTTCCCGCTCAAGAGTGCCCTCTTGCCTCAATTTAATGACATAGCTAAGACAGCAAAAATTAAAATACGGTGAACTCCATGGGGAGGAGGGAGGGTTGTGAGGACAGATTCCTGCTGTTCCCGGAGAACACCTGTTACAGGCGAGTAACTACGCTTTCTCTGGAAACAAGCAAGAAAGTCAGTCCTCACATATGTGACTCCCCAGTTACAGGCTACCGAGAACCTGTACAAAATGCAACGGCAACAGTGCAAATTCAAGATGGCCACAACCTAAATAGTTTGACCACACGCGTTTTCAGCAGGGGGAGAAAGAGGAAGGTAAAGCAGTCTCAGCATCTCCAGGATAACCTGCTTGCCTCCTCTTCAGTTGCCTCTGGTTCTACTGTACCTTATTTGCGCAGAGACCAGCAAACAACGATTGACCGGGAGGCAGTAAGCATGATAGAGAGTCTAGTGGAGCGATCTGTCTCTCAGTCCCCCTCAGGCAGCAAACTTACACCCCCAGAGACGCAGAGGGTCTTCTAAACTGGTGTACCAGAGTGTCTCTGAGTTGGACGGAGGTTGAGGGAGTGATGATACAAGATGCCCCTTGGTCCCTGCTGGGGATAGTCGGCCATAGAAGTGGCAGGAATTATAAGAACTCCACTGCACCAGCAGCTTGGAGCTACTCCTAAGAGGGAGATTGTCGGCAAAAGCTGGTGGTGCCAGGTCTCTCCCGGACGAAATTTTGGCGCACTTAGACATTTGAGATATGGAGGAAGATGCTACTTTCACTTTTAAATTACAATGCCTGGAGCAATTCACACTAGAATCCAACTGGACGACTATAAAGCTTTTGGGGGAAACTAACACCTCAAATTCAAGTTTTAGAGAAGAAGAGTCAATGGAACGCAGACCTTTGTGCGAGGAAAGCATAGTTACTCACCTGTAACAGGTGATCTTAGGGAACAGCAGGAATTTAGTCTTCACATATGAGTATTGTCGGTACAGACGGAGCCTGCGCGGGAACGCTCCCCAGCGTCCAATTAGAAAGCTTTTGGGAGCATCCCACAGCGCCTGCGTGCTGCCTTCCAGCCTTTCCCAACTGCCTCTCTCCAGCTGAGTTTAAAGCTGAGACAAAGAGAGAGAGAGGGAAAGAGAAAGAGATAGATAGAGAGATACAACTCCTAGGGGAGGTGGGTGGGCTGTGAAGACTAAATTCCTGCTGTTCCCGGAGATCACCTGTTACAGGTGAGTAACTATGCTATCTCCAGGAACAAGCAGGAATGTAGTCTTCACATATGGGGACTCCCTAGCTTTAGACGCCAGGGAGAGACCCCAGAAGTTGTGTGTCCCTATGAAAGGGCTCCACTTCCCCCCATGGATCTCTGGCATCCTACCAGGGATGGTGGGTAGGAGTTGATTAGGTATGGAACAGGTGTTGGAGAACAGCCTGACCAAACAAGGCATACCAGCGGGAGTCCTTGTCCAAGCAATAATGGGCTGTGAAGGTATGAACCGAGGCCCAAGTGGCTGCTCGACAGATGTCGATAGACACAGAGTGCAGATGAGCCATTGAGGCTGCCATGGCTCTCACATTGTGAGCTGTGACATGGCCCTCCAGAGAAAGGTTCTTACTCTGATAGGCGAAGGAAATACACTGAGCAATCCAGTTAGACAGTGTTCTCTTGGAGACTGGAAGTCCCAAATGAGAAGAATCAAAAGCAACAAAGAGTTGAGAGGACTTTCTATGTTGCTGTGTTCTTTGTAAGTAAAAGGCTAAAGCTCTTTTACAGTCCAAAGTATGAAGATTCCTTTCTGCATTTGATGCATGAGGCTTTGGAAAAAACACAGGCAGGTAGACCGCTTGGTTTAGATGAAAAGGTGAGACCACCTTTGGCATAAAGTGTGCATGAGTCCTAAGGACTACCTTGTCATGATGGAACCTTGTATAAGGTGGATCAGCCAATAGTGCCTGCAACTCACTGATGCGACGTGCTGATGTGATTGCAATGAGAAAGATAACTTTCCAGGAAAGGAATTTCAATGAAGTAGTAGCTAAGGGTTCGAAAGGTGGCTTCATAAGCTGACCAAGAACCAGGTTTAAGTCCCATGCCACCGGTGGTGGCCTAATGGGAGACTTAGTTAGCAGAAGGCCTCTCATAAATCTTGCTATAAGAGGATGGGAGGAAATAGGTTGTCCATTTAAAGGCTTGAAAGAAGCTGCAATAGCACTCAAATGGACTCTTACTGAGTTAGTCTTAAGTCCTGCATTGGATAAATGAAGGAGATACTCCAGTAATGATTCCAAAGGTATCGCAAGGGGCTTAAGACCCTTCTGCGAGCACCATATGGTAAACCTTTTCCACTTGAAAGCATAAGAGCATCTTGTAGAACTGGTTTCCTGGAAGCATAAAGGATATCCTTTACATGCTGAGAAAGCACAGTTACTTACCTGTAACAGGTGATCTCTGGGAACAGCAGGAATTAGTCCTCACATATGGGTACGTCGGTACCGACGGAGCCCGTGCGGGAAAGCTCCCCAGCTTCTTAGAATAGAAGCTTTTGGGACCTCCCACTGCACATGCGCACTGCCTTCCCGCCTTCCTGAACAGCTCTCCTCAGTTTCGAGTTTATAGCTGAGTCAACAGAGAGAGGACAGGAAGATAGATAGATAAAAGATACAACTCCTAGGGGAGGTGGGTGGGTTGTGAGGACTAATTCCTGCTGTTCCCAGAGATCACCTGTTACAGGTAAGTAACTGTGCTATCTCCAGGAACAAGCAGGAATAAGTCCTCACATATGGGGACTCCCTAGCTTAGATGCATGGGATCCCCTGTAAAGGTTCGCCATCTTCGTATGGATCTCAGGCATCCATTCTGGGAAGGTGGGCAGGAGTTGTTTAGGAATGGAACAGGTGCTTGAGGACAGCCTGGCCAAACAAGGCATCCCGGCGGGAGTCCTTGTCCAAACAGTAATGGGCTGTGAAGGTATGAACCGAGGCCCAGGTAGCGGCTCGACAGATCTGATCTATGGAAACAGAGTGCAGATGAGCCATAGAAGTTGCCATGGCCCTCACATTGTGAGCAGTGACATGGCCTTCCAGAGAAATGTTTTTGCTCTGGTAAGCAAAAGAAATACACTGAGCAATCCAATTGGAAAGTGTACGCTTGGAGACTGGAAGTCCCAAATGGGAAGGATCAAAGGCCACAAAAAGTTGAGAAGACTTTCGATGTGGCTGAGTCCTATTAAGGTAAAAAGCGAGAGCTCTTTTACAATCCAGAGTATGAAGGTTCCTCTCTGCATTGGATGCATGAGGAGCTGGAAAAAAGACAGGTAGATATACCTCTTGATTAAGATGAAAAGGCGAGACCACTTTAGGCATAAAGTGGGGATTCGTCCTAAGGACCACCTTATCATGATGAAATCTTGTGTAAGGTGGATTAGCCACTAAAGCCTGCAGCTCACTGATGCGGCGAGCCGAAGTGACTGCAATGAGGAAGATGACCTTCCAGGAAAGAAATTTCAAGGAGGTGGAAAACATTGGCTCAAAAGGTGGCTTCATAAGTTGACCGAGCACTAGATTCAAATCCCATGCGACCGGGGTGGTCTGATGGGAGGTTTAGTGAGAGTCAGGCCTCTCATGAATCTTGCAACAAGAGGATGAGAGGAGATAGGTTGTCCATTTATATGTTGCAAGGATGCTGCAATAGCACTTAAATGGACTCTTACCGAATTCGTCTTGAGGCCTGCATTGGATAGATGCAGGAGATAATCAAGAAGAGAATTCAAAGGAAGTGCCAGAGGGTCAAGACCCTGCTGAGCACACCAAATGGAAAAACGTTTCCATTTGAAAGCATAGGAACGCCTGGTAGAGGGTTTCCTAGAGGCAGAAAGGATATCTTTCACTGGTTGGGAAAGATGAAAGTCTTGAAGGCTTAAGCCTTCAGTAACCAAGCACTGAGGTGAAGGGATTTGGGGTTTGGGTGCCACAAAGTCCCCTCCTCCTGAGACAGGAGGTCTGGCGCAGCTCCCAGATCCAAGTAGGATCCCTGGGAGAGCTGTAGAAGTAGAGGGAACCACACTTGGCGTGGCCAGCGTGGAGCTATGAGGATCATAGTTCCATGATCCCTCTGGAGTTTGAACAGAGTCTTGGGAATCAAAGGAATGGGTGGAAAGGCATATAGGAATGCCTGACTCCAATTCAGGAGAAAGGCGTCCGTAGCCTGAGCTCCCTGACACGGAGTTCTGGAACAGAACCGGGGAAGTTTGGCATTCCACGGACTTGCAAAGAGGTCTATGTCCGGGGTCCCCCATTCCTGAAAGATTCGGTTTATTTGGTCCAAATGTAGGGACCATTCGTGTGGCAGCAGAACTCGACTGAGCCTGTCTGCCCGAGAGTTTTGAACTCCTGGGAGATACACTGCTAGCAGGTGAATCTGATGCTCTCTGGCGAAGGCCCATAGTCTTAGAGCTTCGTTGCAAAGCGACAGAGAGCCCGTCCCTCCTTGTTTTGTTTATGTAAAACATGGCCACCTGATTGTCCGTCTGAACTAGGACAGTGAGGTTGGCTAGGAGGGAGTGGAAGACCTTGAGGGCAAGGTAAATTGCTCGCAGTTCCAGAAGATTGATATGAAGGGTGGTCTCCTGTAGAGACCAATTGCCCTGAGTGGAGAGAGTTTGCAGATGGGCTCCCCACCCTGTTTGGGAGGCATCTGTTGTGAGGGTTGCTTGGGGTAGCAATGGTTGAAATGGAGCCCCCAACAACAGATTCTTGGTGGAAGTCCACCAGTGGAGGGACCAAAACAGACGATCGGAGGTTTGTATTTGGTCTGAGAGCGCTCCTGACGCCTGAGTCCACTGAGTGGCCAGGGTCCATTGAGCTGCTCTCATATGAAGACGAGCATAGGGCACCACATGCACTGTGGAGGCCATATGACCCAGTAGGCGTAGCATTTCCCTGGCTGTCAAGTGAGTGCTGGACTGAGCTTGGGAGGCCAAACTCAGGAGGCGCTGGCCTCGAACATGTGGAAGGTAGGCCCTTGCAGTGATGGTGTCCAACTGGGCCCCTATGAATTCTAGAGATTGAGTAGGGATGAGTTGGGACTTGGGAAGGTTTACTACCAGTCCCAGATACTGCAAAAGGCTCCTTGTGTGGTCCAGGGAAATCTGGGCCTGTGACTGAGTTGGAGCTCGGATGAGCCAGTCGTCCAGATATGGGAAGACAAAGATTCCCATGCCTCTTAGAAATGCGGCTACGACTGCCATGCATTTTGTGAATACTCTTGGAGCAGAGGCTAGACCGAAGGGGAGTACTCTGTATTGGAAATGTTTTCCCTGAAACAGAAAGCGAAGATACTTTCTGTGGGATGGATGGATGAGTATATGTGTATACGCATCCTGTAGGTCTAGAGAACAAAGCCAGTCCTGACCCTGGAGGTAAGGAAGGAGAATGCCGAGAGACAGCATTTTGAATTTCTCCTTGAAGAGAAATTTGTTCAATTCTCTCAGATCTAGGATTGGTCTGAATCCCCCTGTCTTCTTTGGAATGAGAAAATAAGGGGAGTAGAAACCGGACCCTTGTTGAGGAAGAGGAACCTCTTCTATGGCCCCTTGGGCAAGAAGAGAGGAAACCTCTTGACCCAACAGGGTTAGGAGAGATGGGGGAGAATTGAATGGTCTCACCATATGATGGGGAGGAAGGCTGGAGAAATGAAGTTTGTAACCCTCTCGAATGATAGAGAGGGTCCATTGTTCTGTTGTGATTTGTTCCCATCTGGGAGCAAAGTGAACCAACCTTCCGGGTATGGTGAGAGGTTCTGGTTGTGTTAGAACCAGAAGTGGCAAGTTCCCTAGGAGCAAGTCAAAACCCCTGAGGGGTTGGAGCCTGCTGAGCTACAGTAGCTGCTGCAGGCTTAGCTCGTGCTTGTTTGGATTGCTGACGCTTAGCAGTATAGCGAGGTTGAGAAGACTGCTGGCCAGTATTTGAAGCAACTCTGGCCTTCTTATAGTAAGGCCTTTTAAAAGACTTTTTCTTAGTAGGAATTGAAGTGGACTTTGAAAGTCTTTCCAAGGTGGCATTTTCAGCATCCATCTGGGTGGCTTTGATTTGCCACTCTTCCCCAAATAAGTTCTCACCTGTACAGGGCAGATTCCGTAAGCCATCTAGAACCCAAGGTTCCAGATCAGAGGCCTGGAGCCAAGCAAGACGTCGGGCTGCAATAGCAATGCCCGAAGCCCTACTGGCTCCCTCAAAGGAATCATATGCTGCCCTATTAGAGAACTTAGAAACCTCTAAGAGTTGTTTCACTAGGGAAAGGAATCCCTGCTTTTTATCCTCAGGGATAAAGGGGGCAAAATGCCGCACCTTTTTGGCAAGTTCCTCCAGGAACATGCCCATATAGAGACTGTAGGAATTAATCCTGGCTATAAGCATACTAGCCTGGAAAATTTTCCTACCAAAAGAGTCCAAAGTCTTACATTCCCGTCCTGGAGGGGTGGAAGAGTGCCTTTTGGTACTCCTAATCTTCTTCATTGCAGACTTCACCACAATAGAGTGGTGGGGCAATTGAGTCTTTTGGAAACCAGGAGAAGGAGGGACCCTATACATGGTGTCCAACCTACGGGAATAAGGAGACAAAGTCAAAGGATTTTCCCAGAAATCCATCAGTTGTTCTTGAAGGATTTCATGGATAGGCAGGGTAACTGCCTCCTTAGGGGCCTTTGAGTATCCCAAAATATCCAGTTTTTTGGATCTGGGTTCCTTTTCAGAGGATGTGGTAATAGAAAGGGCTGTAGCCATATCTAAAACAAAGTCCTGGAAGGACAAATCCTCTGGAGGGGACATTCTCCTTTTAGGAGAAGAGGGCTCCTCAGGTAAGTTGAGTGAAAACTCAGCAGAATCATCAGAGGAGTGAAAATCCTCAGAGGAATCGGTGCTTTCCTCTAACGCACGATACGCGTACCGATCGGTATCGATATCGGGCGTATCGGGTATGGAACCGGTATGGAGCGAAAGCCCATACGGTACCGACTTGCGTTTAGAGGTGGACGGCCTCGATACCGGCATGGCGGACGATACCGGTATCGGGCCCGGAACCGCTGAAAGCGGAACCGATGGCGTTGCAGCTTTAATGAAAGCCATGACGGCCTGCTGCATGGACTGTACAGTATCGCCCATGGACGCCATAGCTGCCTGGATGTCGGTACCGGAGTGACCCGGTACCCCAGAGCAGGCTAACAGGTGATCTGTCGAGGCCGTAGCATCGATATCAACCTGAGACCCCTGAATTGGCGTTTTTGGAAGTTGGACTTCCCGCCGGGGTTGTTTGGCTGGGGCAGGGTCCTCAAGTTCTAAGCTAAGAGCCTCTCGATGCTTTGAAGGAGATTTGCTCTTTGAGGACTTGCCCACAGAAGGTTTGGTTACCTGAGATCCATCCGGAGAAGAAGACCTGGATGACTGTGATGCTGTATTCTCTGAAGCAAACAGCACATGGAATTTGTTGGCCCGGTTCTGCAGCCCACGTTTAGACATGTGGGAGCAAGATGGGCAGTCCGGTATGGAATGGTCAGGCCCCAAACATTTCAGACACCATTCATGGGTGTCTGTGACTGAAATAACAGCATTACATTTGGTACACTTCTTAAATCCAGGGGCTGGCTTCTCCATGAGGAGAAATTGAGTAGGCCGAGAGGCCTCTCTGAAGTGACCAAAAAGCTAAAAAATAAGAAAAAAGAATTATAATTTTTTAAAGAAAGAAAGAAAAGACCGGCGATACCGGTATCGGTATGGGGAAGGCAGGTACGCGGTCTAAAGAAACAAATAAAATAACAATTTCTTCAGCGGTGACAGGAACACGACCTGCTGGCTCCGCGGAAAAAGAGAAACTGAGGAGAGCTGTTCAGGAAGGCGGGAAGGCAGTGCGCATGTGCAGTGGGAGGTCCCAAAAGCTTCTATTCTAAGAAGCTGGGGAGCTTTCCCGCACGGGCTCCGTCGGTACCGACGTACCCATATGTGAGGACTTATTCCTGCTTGTTCCTGGAGATAGGTTCAGATCATGAAGATCTAGGCCTTCACCAACCAAGCAATGAGATGCAGAGACTGGGGATTGGGATGCCATAACATTCTGTCCTCCTGAGACAGGAGATCTGGAGCAGACCCTAACTCAAGAGAGGGAGCTTGAGAGAGATGTAGAAGCAGAGGGTACCACACTTGCCGTGGCCAATGTGGAGCTATGAGAATCATACAGCCTCTGTCTCTCTGAAGCTTGAACAGGGTTTTGGGAATTAGGGGACTGGGTGGAAAGGCATAAAGGAAGTCTTGACCCCAATGAAGGAGGAAAGCATCCCTTGCCTGCGAGCGCTGAGTCGGAACTCTGGAACAGAACCGGGGAAGTTTGGCATTCAATGGACTTACAAAAAGGTCTATGTCCGTGGTTCCCCAAATTTGAAAAGTCTTGGCCACCTGGTCTGCATGTAGAGACCATTCATGTGGAAACAGAATTCGACTGAGTCTGTCTGCCCAAGAGTTTTGGATGTCTGGAAGATACACTGCCAGGAGATGAATCTGATGCTCTCTAGCGAGGGCCCATAGTCACAATGCTTCGTTGCAAAGCGACAGAGAGCCTGTTCCCCCCTGCTTGTTCACGTAGAACATGGCTACTTGATTGTCCGTATGAATGAGGACTGTCTTGTAGCTGAGCAGGGTGTGGAACACTCGAAGAGCAAGGAAGATTGCTCTGAGCTCTAAGAGACTGATGTGTAGATGAGTCTCCTGTGGAGTCCAAATGCCTTGGGTGGAGGGGTCTTGCAGATGAGCTCCCCAACCCACTGGTGAAGCATCTGTTGTGAGAGTTGCCTGGGGTAAAGGTTGTTGAAATGGGGACCCCACCAACAGGTTTTGCGTATACTGCCACCATTGGAAGGACAAAATAAGGCAATTTGTGTTTGCTATTATGTCTGACAGGCACCCTGATGCCTGGGTCCACTGAGTGGATAAAGGTCACTGGGCTGCTCTCATATGGAGACAAGCATAAGGAACCACATGCACGGTAGATGCCATGTGGCCTAGTAGTTGTAACATTTCTCGAGCAGTGAGATGAGGCTTTAGCACTGCTTGAGAAGCTAACTGCACCATGCGAAGGCAACGGGTCTGAGGAAGATAGGCCCTTGCTTTTCTTGTATCCAGCAAAGCTCCTATGAACTCTAGAGATTGAGTGGGAGTTAGACTGGATTTTGGGATGTTTATAACCAGACCCAAACACTGAAGGATACGCATTGTGCAAGATAGAGAAATCCTGGCCTCTGACTCTGATGGGGCTCGAATGAGCCAGTTGTCTAAGTAGGGAAAGACGAATATTCCCAGAGTGCGAAGAAATGCTGCTACCACAGTCATGCATTTCGTAAACACCCTTGGTGCTGAGGCCAGGCCAAAAGGAAGCACCCTGTACTGGTAGTGCTTTCCTTGAAAAAGGAACCGAAGGAACTTTCTGTGAGTTGGATGGATGAGAACATGAGTGTACGCATCCTTGAGATCTAGGGAACAAAGCCAATCCTGACTCTGAAGGTATGGCAGCAGAGCTCCCAGAGAAATCATCTTGAATTTCTCTTTGAACAGGAATTTGTTCAATTCTCTGATGTCCAAAATAGGTCTGTGTCCCCCTGCTTTCTTTGGGATAAGAAAATAGGGGGAATAAAACCCTGTACCCTGTTAATGAATGGGTACTTCTTCTATTGCCCCTTGGGCAAGAAGCATAGTGACCTCTTGATCTAACAGGTTTATGAGAGAGGTCTGAGAATTGAACTGTCTTACCATTGTGGGAGGGGGCATGCACAGAAAGTGAAGCTTGTACCCCTCTTTTATAATGGAGTGTGTCCAATGTTCTGCTGTTATCTGCCCCCATCTGGGGGCAAAGTGACACAACCTTCCTGGAATGGTGGAAGGCTCTGGTCCATTGAGAGCCAGGAAGGCTAAGTTCTCTAGATGGAAGTCAAAGTCCTAGAGGAGACTGAGACTGCTGAGACGGTTGAGCCTTCACAGTCTTTGCTTTCCTTTGTTTAGGTAGTTGCTGAGTCTTTCGGGCAGACTGACCTGCAGAACGTCCCTGCTGGGAATAAGAGGGATAAAACCTCTTCTTGGAGAAGAATGGTTTTTTGAAAGATTTCTTCCTTGCAGGATCAGCTGTGGCTTTGGATAATCTATCCAAAGTGGAGTTGTCAGCATCTAATTCATTGGCTTTCTCTTGTCAATTCTTGCCGAACAGATTTTCACCTGTACAAGGGATATTGCCCAGTTTGTCCTGCACCCAGAGCTCCAAATCGGATGCCTGGAGCCAGGCAATTCTACATGCACCTATGGCAATGGCAGAGGTTCTGCTTATGCACTCAAAACAGTCAAAAGCTGCACGGTTGACAAACTTAGAAACATCCTGGACATGTTTAACCAGTGTGAGAAAATCCTGCCTCTTATCATCAGGAGGAAGAGGGCTCAAAACCTCTAAATCTCCTGTGACTTCCTTAAGGAACATTCCCATATATAAAATATAGGAACTGATCCTGGCAGAAAGCATGAAAGCCTGGAAAGTACGACATCCAAAGGCATCCAAGGTTCGACACTCATGTCCTGGAGGATTAGAGGCATGCCTCTTTGCACTTCTCATCCTTCTCATAGCTGATTCCACTACAATAGAGTGGTGAGGAAGCTGAGTTTTCTGGAAGCCAGGACACGGAGGAACTCCATACATGGTATCCAGTCTACAAGAGTGAGGAGAGGTGGTAAGAGGTGTCTCCCACATTCTCAACATGAGATCATGTAAGATCTCATGGATAGGCAAAGTAGCTGCTTCCTTAGGAGCTTTGGGATATTGTAAAATCTCCAACTCCTTTGCCCTAGGCTCTGTTTCAGGAGTCACAGTAATGGACAGACCTCGAGCCACTTCCCTGATAAAATCCTGAAAGGAGATATCTTCTGGAGGAGACATCCTGCGTTTAGGAGAGGAAGGCTCCTGTGGGAGAAGTACTCCGGTACCGACAGAGATGTCAGAATCCTCAGATTCTTCCGAGGATTCAAAGTACCTTCTGTCCGGATGCTCTTGTAGAGCCCGATACTCGTACCGACCTAAGTCGGTACCGGGAGGAATCGGTACCGGAAGGCATAGCATGACTGGGTGCCGGCAATGCAGATACCGATGTCGATGCTGTCGGTACCAGTACCGATACCTGTGCCGGAGTCAGTGCCGGTACGAGTTGAAATGTCTGATGCGGTTCCGAGGGTGTCGATGCCGCAAGCGGAGCCGCCAGACTGCGTTCAATAGCCAGGAACCTCTGGTCTATCGACGCTGCCGATGCCTGGGTATCGGTACCTGAGAAAGCAGCCGGTACCCCAGAGCATGGCACCAGTAGTTCTGCTGAGGTCGAGGCCTCGAAAACATTCTGGAGCCCCGATAATGCTTTGGAAGCCGAAGCCTCGCGCTGGGGCAATTTTGCCGGTACAGAACCCTCAAGGGCAACGCCAGAGGCATCTCGATGCTTGGAAGGAGATCTACCCTTTGAGGACCAGCTAGACTTATGTTTAGTTACCTGAGATCCATGGGAGGAAGACGAAGCCCTGGAAGACGTCAATGCCAGAGAGGCTGCATCGGAGGGAAAAAGGGTGCTGAGCTTAGCAGCTCGGTTCTGTTGACCCCTCTTGGACATCATGGCACAAGCCATACACTCCAAAATGGAGTGGTCAGGACCTAAACATTTAAGACACCACTCATGGGTGTCGGTGACAGAGATGGTACCGCCACACTTGGTGCACTTCTTGAAACCCGAAGCGGGTTTTTCCATGATAGAGGAAATTTGGGGTCTAAAAGGTGCGTGCACCTGAGGAAGAAAAGTTTGGAAAAAAAGATTATATATATATTTTTTTTTTTTTTAAAGGGAAGAAAGAAAGGACCAGCGGTACTGGTATAGTGTCGAAGGCAGACGCGACCACAAAAAAGAAGGAGAATAAGAAAATATTTTCTGCGGTGACAGGAACAACGACCTGCTGGTTCTGCGGAAAACGAAGAACTGGAGAGAGGCAGTTGGGAAAGGCGGGAAGGCAGCATGCAGGCGCTGTGGGATGCTCCCAAAACCTTTCTAATTGGACGCTGGGGAGCGTTCCCGCGCAGTCTCCGTCGGTACCAACGATACCCATATGTGAAGACTACATTCCTGCTTGTTCCTGGAGATCAAAGTCTATAACAATGCAAGTTGTAACAACTGATCTGGCAACTCATTTCAAGGTGCTGGAAGCGCATTCTGAAGCCTTTAATAAAGGCTCTAACTTTTTGAAGTCTCGTCTAGAACAATTATATAATTTTAACCGTATTGTCAATCTTAGATTAATTAATTTTCGCAAAGGTTCCTAATGTTACTGCTAAGGATATGTTCAAAAAGTATGTGCACAAAGTGTTGGGGGTCCCAGCTGAATCCTGCCTTCCGCTGGTTAAAGCTTACCATCTTCCAACTAGTCAGAAAGTTTCAGCTGGGGCAGGAACTCCTGGCCCCCAAGAAAGTTGAAACGGATGTATTAAATGTTTCCACGATACTGAATACTTTTGATATTGATGTTGCTGTTTCTGCAGCTCGTTTAATAACTTTAGCCTTTATCTGATCCTAAGTGGCTCTTCCGAATGTTCTTCAGGAAAAGAAATATTTCCTTTATGGGCTGCATGCTCCGTATTTTCGCCGACTTAGCTAAAGAAACACAGCATCGCAGGTGGGAATTCCTGATCCTGCATCCATGTGTACTGCAGCTGGGAGGGAGTTTTTTCTGGAAACACCCTTGTAAAATGTCTCGTTAAGTTCCAGGGGCAATCTTATATTTTCTTTTTCCCTTCACAATTAATTTCCTTTTTACATGCTTGTGCGTCACACTGCTCCTACCTGGGTCTTAGAATAATGCTAGTTAACCCTTACAATCTTCTAACTAGTCCTGATCAGCATCAGCGGTGGGGAGCAGGAACTGAGGATTCTCCTGCCCCCCACCGCCCAGGCCAATCAGAGTCTCTGGACCGGAACACAAAGGACTTTTAAAGACTGCTGCACTTAAGCGCACTTGTGCCTCACAGGCCCATACCTGAGGGCCTCACCAGAGGGCCCTTTGGCATGGCCCTTAGGCGGGGACAGTCAAAAACGCAACAGATGACCAGGGAAATACACAGCCTTCTAAACACACTGCCACTGAATTACCTTTATAATACCAAAATTTTTACAGAACCTGCTCCTGCCAATTCCTCTCAGGTAAGCTAACGACACTCAACCAAACATGATACCGCATATCCTCATAACACGATAACATTCGCTCTGTTTGTCCTCTTAGCCTGGTTATTAAGCGCCTGTGTAGAAGCTAACATTCCAATCCTATACAAACCAAATTTCCTTCACCTCACCACCTACTACAAAATACCTCTCCCAAAAGCACCATGCAGACTCATTCAAATCAGCACAGCTAAACTCTAACCCACAATAAACAGACTCAAATGCCACATTTACCCACTCAAATGTTCACTTATTAATGTCCGCTCAGTCCGCAATAGAATTCAAACAAGACCATATACAATTCAAATACACTAACTTAATGTGCATCACTGAAAGTTGGATCTCTAACTCAGACAATGTCCTCCTTAACCAGATGCTCACATCCCAATACAGGCTATTTATCTGTCCCAAAACAGATACATAGTAACATAGTAAATGACGGCAGATAAAGACCAGCATGGTCCATCTAGTCTGCCCAGCAAGATAGCAAGAGTAGGTGCACCTTTCGCTCTGTGCAGGCTACCCCTCCCCATGTATTTGTTTAGGGGTAAACCCACCACTCCATGTAGGACACCCCTATTTGTTGAGACGTTATATATTTGTTGAGACATTATATGGTTCAGAAGTTAGATGGTACCGTTTATTTTGTTTTTATCCTATTGCTGTAAAGGGATCCTCTGTGTTTGTCCCATGCCTTTTTGAATTCCGTCACCGTGTTCACCCCTACCACTTCCATCGGGAGGGCATTCCAAGCATCCACCACCCTTTCAGTGAAAAAATATTTCCTGACATTGCCTTTCAATTTACCCCCTTGCAACGTCATGTTATGCCCTCTAGTTTTACAGGTCCCCCGTCTTTGGAAGAGGTTTGTTTGTTCATCATTTCTCTTTAAGTATTTAAAGGTCTGAATCATATCTCTGTCCCTCCTCTCCTCCAAAGTGTACATATTTAGGTCTTCAAGTCTCTTCTCATAAGTCTTCTGACGCAGGCTCCAAATCATTTTGGTCGCCTTCCTCTGAACAGTTTCCAGTCTTTTTACATCTTTTGCAAGATATGGTCTCCAAAACTGAACACAGTATTCCAAGTGAGGCTTCACCAGTGACTTATACAGTGGCATAAGTACCTCTTCTTTTCTGCTGGTAATCCCTCTTTGTATGCAGCCCAACATCCTCCTGGCTTTTGCCACTGCCTTGTCGCACTGTTTCGCCACCTTGAGATCATCAGAGATAATCACACCAAGGTCTTTCTCCTGAACTGTGCATACCAACCTCTCGCCCCCTATCGCGTACATTTCTCTTGGATTTCTGCTACCCAAGTGCATAACACTGCACTTTTTCGCATTAAATCGTAGTTGCCAAGCATTAGACCAGTCTTCTAGCTTTTGTAGATCTTTCTTCATGTTAACCACTCCCTCGGGGGAGTCCACTCTGTTGCAAATTTTTGTGTCATCTGCAAAAAGACAGACTTTTCCATTCAGTCCTTCAGCAATATCACTCACAAATGCATTGAACAGTGCCGGACCCAGGACCGAACCCTGGGGCACCCCGCTAATCACCTTCCTCTCATCCGAGTGAGCTCCATGCACAATCACCTTCTGTCGTCTGTCAGTCAACCAATTTCTAATCCAGTTTACCATCTTGGGACCCATCCCCAAGCTACTGAGTTTGTTGACAAGCCTCCTATGAGGAACAGTATCAAAGGCTTTGCTGAAATCCAGGTAGATGACATCCATCACATGCCCCTGATCGAGTTCCCTGGTCGCCCAGTCAAAGAACTCAATCCGATTTGTTTGGCAAGATCGTACTTCGGGAAAACCATGTTGCCTCGGGTTTTGCAACCTGTTGGTTTTGAGAAAGTTCACTATTCGCTCTTTCAGGAGCGCCTCCATTACCTTTCCCGCCACCGAGGTAAAGCTCACGGGCCTGTAGTTTGACACTTCTTCCCTGTCACCACTTTTGTGTAGAGGTACGACATCAGCCATTCTCCAGTCCTACCCCTCCAGATCGAGGGGTAGGAGTCCTAATTCTGGCAAAAAAACACTTGAAATTCTCCATGATCAGTTCACAATCCTTGCAAACAATAGACTAAATCTCCAATGCAGATCACAGTATAATGTCTAACATACAGAAAACCTACCACCACAACAGATGAGCTTTCAGTTTATGACTAACCCCAGACACTACAGGACGTGGATGGTGTGCTCGGTGGCATGGTATACCTCTGCAGCTGTACCTCCCCTTATGAGTCAGTCATCCAGGTAGAGAAAGATGAAGGCCTCTTGGAAACGAAGGTGGGCTGTGACCACCACCAGGCACTTGGTGAAAACCTTTGGTGATGACATCAGCCTGAAGAGTAGCATCCTGTACTGGTAGTGACCTCCCACCACAAAACAGAAGTATTGTCAGTGGTTGGAATAGATCAGGATGTGTGTATAAGCATCCTTCAAGTTTAAGGAGCATAGCCAGTCTCCCTGCTGGAGGTAAGATAGTACATCTTGAACTTCTTCCTCACCAGAAATCTGTTCAAGTCCTGTAGGTCCAGAATGGGCCGGAGGTCCCCTGTTCTCTTAGGAACAAGGATATATCTGGAGTAGAAACCTTTGCCCTGAAGATGTTTGTGCACTGACTCTACTACCTTGTCAGTGAGGAGGCCTGAGAACTCTGTGAGGAGCAGATACTGGTGAAGGAGAGGCTGCATTGGTTCTCCTGAGAAGAACAAGGGTGGCATCTGTTGCAGGTGAAGGAGATCTCTCCTTGACTACTTGCAGCACTGAGGAGTCAGTGGTGATGGGGGACCACCTATGGGCAAAAAGGGTCAGACACCCCCCTGTGAGATGCTGAGGGCCTCCTGAGGGAGAGGAGGTCATACCCAAGGAGTCAAACACTCTATAAGCTGGGACGGGGCCTAGGTCTTAGGCTTGCAAGGGCCATGCCTTTGCCCCTTGGACTGTTGCCCCTGCTGTGGGGCAGTGAAGGCCTGGTACTGTGGTGCACTACTGAACACACCATTCTTCCTCAGAAAGGCTTCTTCCCCAGGGCCTTTTTACGAGGGTACACTGAGGTCTTCTTGAAAAGTATGGTCCTGTTCAGGAACTCAGCAGCCTTGACTGACCTGAGTTTTCTGAAGAAGTTCACTCCGGGGCAAGGGATCTCTATGAGTCTGTCCTGAACCCACTGCTCGAGGTCATACAACTGCAGCCATGCCTGGCATTTGGTCCTGATGCCTGCAGCAGCCACTCTGGCTGAGGTTTCAAAGCCATTGTATGCTGATCGAGAAAGGAACTTCTAGCACTCCTTAATTGCCGAGGCCAGTGACTTAAACCACTATAGGGGGTTCCCCCAGAAACCAGCAAGCTCCTTGACAGTTCCTTTAGGTACATGCCGATGTACAACTGGTAGGACTGAACTCAGAAAACCAGTATCAAGCCCTGGTAGCATTTCTGCCTAAGGGCATCCAGTGTACGGGCCTCCCTATCCAGGGCACCGATGAATGAGTCTTTTGGCTCCTGAGTCGCCGCATGGCTGACTCAACAGAATTGTGAGGGAACTGGGTTTTCTGAAACCCCGGGCTTCGGCCAACTTGGTACATGGTGTTGAGTCCTCTGTTCACAATGGGCACAGATGCTGGTGTTTCCCCACATACAGAGAAGGCGGTGCTCGAGGATCGGAGGGACAGGCACCGTGAGGGCCTCCTTCAGAGAGGTCTTGTACTGGAGAATCTCAAGTTCTTCCATGTGGTGGTCCTCTTCTGACTCCTTCTCTAATGTGAGCGCCTTTGTCAAATCCCACAAAAAGTCGAGGAAGGCACCGTCCTCATGTGGAGAACTGTGCCAGGACACCAGTGAAGATGGGTCTGAGGGCATGTCTCTGTGTTGCCAGGTGTCCAGGGACTCCTCGTCCTCGGTCTGCCAGTATGACTTGAAGTCAGATGAAGAATCCAAGACTCCTGTGGTCGGGTCCCAAGCCCAAAAAGCCTGCGACCCCTGAGGGACCTGTGTGGTCTATACCACGTGCATTCGCTGGGGAGGACTGGTGTGCTGAGGAACAGGACTGGGACCTCATCCGATGTCAATGGGTCTTGAGGCAGTTGGCACTCAAGAATCGGCTTGAAGACCGGGGAAGCCCTCAAGGTTGAGGGTCTAGTCGTCAGGGCAGATGAACCAGAAGATCATACATTAGCACCTGCTGCTGTGCTAGGAGAGCATTGATACTGCGTTCCAAGGCTGCCACTCTGGTCTCCATGCCAGATGGCTCTGCAGTCTTTGATACAAGCACCAAGGACTTCGGACCTGGCATCTGTTCCATCATGGGGGAGTCCTTGACCAGGATGGCCTCGGGTGTCTGAAGCCAGTTGTCCGACTCTGATGATTCCTTCCGAGGCAGCTTGTGAGGCTGCTTCCGCTCAGATCCCTCAGACTCACACCGAGAACAGAGGGGCCTGGTGTGGGAGTTCCTCTCTGAGAAGCTGTGGCTGCGGGACTCCGAGGCAGCCCTGGTATCGCAGGGCACCGAGGTACAAGAGTGGGTCCTGGAGCGTGGCATCACCAGGGGCTCCGGCACAAAGTCTGATCTGTGGAAGAACTTTTCCTGCTGCAGCTGGCGGCTCTTGATGGCCTATGTGGACATGGTCTTACAAAAGGTCGAAGGTAGAGTTGTTGTGGTCCAGCCCAAGGCAACGGAGACGGCAGTCATGTGGGTCGGTGAGGGACATCTTACTGTACCGATCACATTTCTTGAAGCCACTGGAGCCTGGGGGGGGGGGGGAGAAAAAAAAACAGTCAAGTGACTTCTCAAGAAAACAAACCCAAGGAGCAATGCTGAGGCAAGAGGAACCGGTACGCATACTGGAAATTAAGAGGGGGGGAGGGGGGGAAGAAGATACTTTTTCCAGGGAAACAGGACAGATGTCCAGTAGGCCCTGTGGAAAAAAGGAGACAGGCAAGATGGCACAAAAGACATCAGCACCTTGGCATCAGGCAAGATGGCTCCTTGGGTGGGGAGGGAACCACATGTGTGGTGCATCTCCCAAAGGCTTCCTTTGAAAGCTGGGGAGATGCTTCCATGGGGGCATCCTGCCTGTTACTGGAGAGAAGAGGTGACACCCCTCTCTCAAAGAAGCGTCACACCCAGACATACAACAAAGTGGAGCGCTTGCATGCTTTCAACATCTAAGCAATAGCCTAAGCTGAATAGCCTCTCTTCCTCAGCCTAGCACTCTCAAGAGCCAGGCCATAAGCGAGAATTCATCCACCTGTAGCATCTATACTGGACCCTGAGTGAATAGGTCAGCTCTGGCTGCAAGATGCCACGGACTGTCCACCACTAGCCATAACAGGTCTGCGTACCACAACCACCTCAGCCAATCCAGAGCCACGAGGATGACCAGATTGCGATGGGCTCTGATCCTCTGCAACATTCTCCCTATGAGAGCCAAAAGGGGAGATGCATATAGTAGCAACTCTGTAGGTCAGCACTGCACAAGTGCATCGAGGCTTTCCAACATGCGCTCTCACCTTCTGCTGTAAAAGCGAGCCACTTTCGCCGACTCGAAGGTCGCCATCAGATCCTTTATTGGCATCCCCCCAGTGTCGCACCAGCTGGGCATACACGTCCCCACTGAGCTTTCACGTGCCTGGATCGAGGCAATGACAGCTGAGAAAATCTGCCTCCATGTTTTCCTTTCCATCTGTATGTGCTGTGAAGAGGGCCTGCAGGCTATCCTCCACCCACTCCAGCAGCAGCATCATCTCATTCTTTAACTGGGCCTGCCCATGCCTCACTGCCTGTTGACATAGGCCGCCTTCATGGCCTTGTCGGAAAAGACCCGCACTGCCTTTCCTTGCAGGGAGGACTGAAATTGCCTGAGCACCAGAAGCACCCTCATTTCCAACTGGCTGATGCACCAGGTGCTCTTCTCTACCAACCACAAGCTCTGCACAACCTGGCCTTTGTAATGAGCTCCCCAGTCTGTTAAACAGGCGTTCGTTGTCACCTGTATCCACTGTGGTGCTTCCAAGGGCATCCTGGTCAGCAGCTTGTCTGGCTGAAGCCAGCACTGAAGGGACAGTGACACCCTTGGGGCAGGGGAGTGGCTGCATAAGCAAGTTCTGCTGCGCCGACCATCTCAACAGGGCCCTCTGCCAATGGTCACATGTGTGCCTGCACCCACAGCACCAGAATGATGGCTGCTGCCATCGAACCCAGCACATGCAGGAAATACTGCTGTAGAGGCTGAGCTCAGCAGGAACTGTCTTACCTGCCTCTAATGTGTGCATCCTGTCCTCTGGTAATACCACCTGACCAGTGTCTGTTCTGAACCAGGCTCCCCCCATGTACACCACATCCTGTGCTTGCTGTAAACGACTTTTTGTCAAGTTGATGACCCAACCTAAACTCTGCAACCGATCAACAGAGTGGCTCTCGCGCTCTCCTCCTGTGATTTTGCCTGAATGAGCTAAGTATCCAGGTATGGATGTACCATGATATACCTTCACCAAAATCATGGTGGTGGTAGCAGCAGCACTCTGGTGGGAAGGTGAAAAGCAGATGCAAGCTTGAAGAGCAGGGCCCTGAACTGGAAATGCCCCCAAGACACTGCAAACCTGAGAAATCACTGATGTTCCTGCCTGACTGAGATATGCAAATAAGCCTCCGTGAGATCAAGATCCGTCAAACTCTCCCTCTTGAACAGTCGCAATAACTGATCGCAGCGTTTCCATGCAAAAATGAGGCACCCCTTAAACATCAGTTGCATGCTTCAGATCTAAAATGGTCCGAATGAGCTCTCCTTTTTGGGGACTACAAAACGAGTATTGACCCAATCCACGTTGGCCTGGTGGGACTTCAACGACCGCATTCAGAGCCTGTAGCTGCGACAGAATGTCCTGCACTGCTTTGACCTTTAAGGGCAGCTCGCAGGGAGACCTGACAAACGCGTCTGCAATTGGCCTTGCGAACTTGAACGCATAGTCCTCTTTTACAACCTCTATTACCCATTGGTCAGTTGTGACCAGGGTCCAGGCAGGGTAAAACACCTGTAGCCGACTTCCCATGGGAACATCCCCCGCTGGAGCCTCCCTGCCTTCACTGTAGCTTTTTTGATGCGGCTGAGGCGGCGGCATAAGAACCTCTCCCCGATTCCCTGAAGCTCCCCTCGAAGGGAAACACTCCCTCTGGGGGAAACTACACCGTGCAGAATCTCTAAAAAAAAAAGTCTCGTGCCTGCCCACAGTGCATTGGAATTTCTCACCTGCTTCTGCCTATCTTTTGGTAACATACATTTAGACTCCCCCAAGTCCTTCACCAGCTTGTCCAATGCGTCCCCAAACAGCAGCTTACCCTTGAAGGGAAGCCTGCTCAAGCAGGACTTGGAAGAGACATCTGCAGACCATAAATAGTGGCAAGCAACCATCACAGAGGACATGCTTTTAGACAGACCCCTAATAAGGTCGTAGAAAGCATCTGCTAAATAGGTTGCCCCCGACTCTAGCTTGGACGTCTGTTGGAGGCGGCTGCACAGGTCCTGCTCTCTCTAGTATGCCTTGAGCCCAGCACAAACAAGCTCTGGCTACAAAGCCCCACAAACTGATGCCTGTAATGATAGTGTGTTAATGTCAAACACCTGTTTTAGCAGGATCTCTAGTTAATGGTCCTGCGTGTCTTTAAGGGCTCTACTGTACTGCCTTCTACTGGTAGTGGTCTTTGTAACTGCAGAAACTGCTGCATCCACTTTCAGAGAACATAAAATCTCCTTCTCCTGGTCCAACAGAGGTGCAACAGAGGTCCAAAAGAGGTGCACCAGAGCCCGGGCTCCCTTAAGCCCTGATTCCAACACATCCCACCCATCCAGGATCATCTGCTTTATGACTTTGAAGAGGGAATACCATCTGGGGGGTTTTTTTTTTGTTTTTTTTTACTGCCTGGAACAAAGGATCCTCTAATGGCTCTTCTTTGGGTGGAGCTTCTGAAGACATGTTGAGGGCCATTAAGGACTGAGTGATAAATGCTGACAGCTCCTCCCAGCAAAAACCCTGACAATCTGGGACTCCTCCCCCTTGCGGGATCTCGCCGCCTTCCACCTCTGCAGGGTCATCATCATCCTCTGACCTAAGGGACCCCAAGTCCTCCAATGGATCATCCTCCAGTCCTTTGCAGGTAGGGCCACCTTTCTCCGTTAGCTGTTTGCTCACCATTCTCCACGAGGCTCCACTTCCTTGTTCACTCTTGATCTCCCTCCGAAGGACTCTCCCCAAAATTTCATCAGGGGAGAACCCCCCCAGCAGGTCCCTAGTTACAGAATCCTTGGAGGAAGAGAGGCAAAGAGACCTACCGCCCCTAAAGTGCGCTTCCAAGATAGGGAGGGAAGATGCTCCTTCCTCAATGCCGGTCCCTGTCACCCTGTCAAAGACGCTGGGGAGTGCCAACCTCCTAAAGGCCCAGAAGGGCTGTCTTCGCCCTCCATAGTCCTATTTTGACCCTCCCCCCCTTTCTGTGATCCCCTCCTCCAGCCACTCACCTTCTGCCAAGTGTGAGCCTCAGCAACAGTTTTTACAGAAACCAGCTGTGGAGACTGAACTTTTTCAGAGTCCACATAAGAGGCAATTAGCCTTTGAGAGCATGATGGCACCCTCACATCCGGGCCCCCCTTCAGGTGCCCCAGGGACCAAGAGACTCACTTGCACAGCATGCCCGAGAGAACCATGGACCTACTCTTCATTAGTGTACTCCCTGAGCTTGCAGTTCTTATCACAGGTATTCCCCCAGTCTCTCCAACCTTCCCCAATCATCTTGCCTGAAACGCTGTCAAAACAAAAAACCCTGATAATATGCGGTGATCACAGACACCCTCCCCCCTCCGCCATGTCAGATCCCTTGCAGCTAAGACCCGCTCACACAGCTTTTTCAAAATGGTACCTCTTTTCCTGCACTCCGCAGGAAAGCAGCCCTCTCACCACATGGCCTTCAGCTAGAGCCTTCTCCCTTGTGGCCTTGATATACCCCACAGTTGTGCCCAGCACACCCACAGCTCAATTTGCCCGCTCAGACTTACCGGTGCTGTTCTCCTGCTCGCATGCCTGGCCCTTGTACTGGTGGCGGAAGAAGTCTTTAGGAGGCCTAGCCTGCTGCATCTCACAGCTCCTCACCCAAAGAGGAATCAGGAGCAATGGCCCAAGTACTCCCCCCCTTGGCTCCAACGGATAAAGCACAGTTACTTACCTGTAAAGCGTAGTTACTCACCTGTAACAGGTGTTCTCCAGGAGCAGCAGGAATCAGTCCTCACTTATGGGTGACGTCGGCGCCGACGGAGCCCTCGCGGAGCAATTTTCCCCAGCTTTCAAAGAAAGCCTTTGGGAATTGCAGCGCGCATGCGCGGTCGTCTTCCCGCCCGAGGGTGCCATCTTAGCCAGTCAGATGACATAGCTAAAAAAGACAGCATAAAAATTTGCAAAAAGAACATAAGCAGACGATTGCAACTCCAAGGGGAGGAGGGAGGGTAGTGAGGACTGATTACTGCTGCTCCAGGAGAACACCAGTTAAAGGTGAGTAAATCGTAGTTACTCACCAGTAACAGGTGTTCTCCAGGAGCAGCAGGAATCAGTCCTCACTTATGGGTGACGTCGGCGCCGACGGAGCCCTCGCGGAGCAATTTTCCCCAGCTTTCAAAGAAAGCCTTTGGGAATTGCAGCGCGCATGCGCGGTAGTCTTCCCGCCCGAAGGTGCCATCTTAGCCAGTCAGATGACATAGCTAAAAAGACAGCATAAAAATTTGCAAAAAGAACATAAGCAGACGATTGCAACTCCAAGGGGAGGAGGGAGGGTAGTGAGGACTGATTCCTGCTGCTCCTGGAGAACACCTGTTACAGGTGAGTAACTACGCTTTCTCCAGGACCAAGCAGGAAGTCAGTCCTCACTTATGGGACTCCCAAGCTCAAGGCTACCGGAGACCCTAAGCACAAAAATGAGCTCCCTCTAGCTCAGCAGCACAGAAGGATAGAATCTTCGCTGAATTATCACCCACCGGTAGCCCACATCCGGGATGGAGGGTAGGAGTTGCTCAGACCTCAAAGAGATTACGGAGGACTGCCTGTCCGAAAGCACTGTCCCTACGGGACTCCCTCTCGAGACAGTAATGGACCGCAAAAGTCTGGCTCGAAGACCAAGTAGCGGCCCGGCAGATGTCTGCCAGCGGAACAGAGCGGAGGTAAGCCACTGACGTGGCCTTTGCCCGAACGCAATGAGCCGTGACTCGACTTTCTAAGGCGAGTCCGGCTGCCCCATAAGCCCAAGAGATACAGTCCGCAACCCAGATGGACAGAGTACGCTTGGAGACCGGGAGCCCCAATTTATTGGGGTCAAAGGACACAAAAAGCTGCGCAGCTTTACGGTGCTCCCGCGTACGGTCAAGGTAGAAGTTCAACGCCCTTCTACAGTCCAGGGTATGGAGGACCGTCTCAGCTCGGCTGGAGTGTGGTCTGGGAAAGAAGGTTGGAAGTACCACCTCCTGATTCAAGTGAAAAGGGGAGACCACTTTAGGCAGAAACTTTGGGTGAGTCCGTAGGACTACCCTATTCTTGTAGAACCGAGTGTAGGGGGGATCAGACACGAGGGCCTGTAATTCACTTACGCGCCTAGCGGAAGTGAGGGCTATCAAGAACAGCGTTTTCCAAGACAGAAAACGGAGAGAGCAGGTAGCCATAGGTTCAAAAGGCGGACAGGTGATCCGCTGTAAAACCACATTCAGGTCCCAGTCAGGCGCTGGCGGGCGCAGAGGTGGTTTAAGTAGTAGGAGACCTCGGAGAAACCTCGCTACGAGAGGGTCGTTGGAGAGAGGTCTGCCGTCCACCGGCACATGATGTGCGGAAAGAGCACTGAGGTGAACTTTGACGGAGTTGGACTTAAGTCCCAGATTAGAGAGGTGTAGCAAGTACTGTAAGATCACCGACACCGGGCAGGAGAAGGGATCCTGAGACTGTTGGGTACACCCGACTGCAAAGCGACGCCATTTAAGGGCGTAGCATTTGCGGGTAGAAGGCCGTCGCGAAGCCAAGACGACCTCCTCCACCTCTGCCGGCAAGAGGAGAGGAGCAAGGACTACCCTCTCAGCAGCCAGGCCATGAGGTTGAGAGACCTGAGGTTGGGGTGCAGTAGGGACCCCTGATCCTGGGTGAGGAGATCCGGTTGCACCCCCAGAGGGATTGGATCCTCCACCGCCAGTTTGCAGCAAGAGCGGAAACCACGGCTGCCTGGGCCAGCGAGCGGCCACCAGGATCATGAAAGCTTTGTCTCGGAGAACCTTGAAAAGGGTCCGAGAGACTAACGGGATGGGAGGGAAAGCGTACAGAAGGCTCCCCGACCATGAGATCAGAAAGGCGTCCGCCGCCACCCGAAGGGGGTGAGGCTGACGAGAGCAGAAGCGAGGAAGCTGCCGGTTGTGAGGACTGGCAAAGAGATCCACTGTGGGGAGGCCCCACCTGAGGAAGAGCTTCTGAACGATCAAGGGGTCCAGACGCCACTCGTGCGGCTGGAGGACCCTGCTGAGTTTGTCCGCCAGGCAATTTTCTTGGCCCGGGAGATAAACTGCCTTGAGGAGAATGCCGTGACTGACGGCCCAAGAGCAGAGCTTCTGTGCCTCCCGGCAGAGGAGGAAGGAGCCCGTGCCCCCCTGCTTGTTCACGTAGAACATGGCAACTTGATTGTCCGTCTGGACAAGGACGGACTGTTGGGAGGTCAGGTGGGAGAAGGCCGTGAGAGCTAGGCGGATCGCCCTGAGCTCCAGGAAGTTGATCTGCTGAGCAGACTCCCACTTGGTCCAGAGGCCCTGAGTACGTGCCTCTTGGCAATGGGCTCCCCAGCCCAGGAGGGATGCATCGGTGGTCAGCACCCGGGTCGGCTGAGGTGACTGGAAAGGCATTCCCAATACCAGGTTCGGCTGCCGGAGCCACCACCGGATAGACGAGACCAGCGGCTCGGAGACGCGCACCAGGTCTGCTAGGCCGCCCGTGGCCTGTCGCCACTGCTGGCGGAGACACCACTGAGCAGGCCGCATATTCAGGCGGGCATTGGGGGTCACATGGACGGTGGAAGCCATATGGCCGAGCAGTCTCAGGAAGCGCCTGGCGGAGACCAGGGGCTGGCTGCGAAAGCGGTCGGCTAGGTCCATGAGCCGCTGAGCCCTGTCGAGCGGTAGGTACGCTCGCGCCTGAGGGGTGTGCAGCCTTGCGCCGATGAACTCGAGATCCTGTGAGGGGAGCAAAGTGGACTTTGCGAAGTTGATGACAAAGCCCAAGTGCTGCAGCAGAGTCACCGTGCGGCACGTGGCGGTGGTGACCTCCCGAGCGGATGCTGCTCTGATGAGCCAGTCGTCGAGGTACGGAAAAACATAGAGGCCGTGAAGCCGGAGATGGGCCGCCACGACCGCGAGACATTTTGTGAAGACTCGCGGTGCGGAGGACAGGCCGAAGGGCAGTACTCTGTACTGGTAATGATTTCCTGCCACCACAAACCTTAGGTATTGGCGGTGGCTTGGGTGGATGAGGATGTGCGTGTAAGCATCCTTTAGATCCAAGGAGCATAGCCAATCTCCCTGCTGGAGGTAGGGCAGAAGGATTCCAAGGGTAAGCATTTTGAACTTCTCCCGCACAAGGAACTTGTTGAGGTTGCGCAAGTCCAGGATGGGTCGGAGGCCTCCTGTTCTCTTTGGTATCAGAAAATACCTTGAATAGAAGCCCTGACCCCTCAGGTGGTGTGGCACCGGTTCCACCGCCTGATCCTGCAGAAGACCTGCTAACTCCTGAAGGAGCAACTCCCTGTGCAGAGGGGGGCGCGGAGGCTCTCCCGGAAAATAGGAGGGAGGGACCTGATGGAAGTGGAGAAGGTAGCCCTCTCGCACGACCTGAAGCACCCAGGCATCTGCGGTGATGCTGGACCACCTGTCGGCGAAGTGAACCAGCCGGCCTCCGGTGCTGGGGGGAACCAGCGGGGGGGGAGAGGCTATGCTGAGCGAGTCAAAAAACCCCCACCCTGCTGAGCAGGGGCTGGTGGCGCAGGCTTGGGGGCTTGCTGCCTACGGGACCCGTTACCCCGTCCCTTGGCCTGCTGGCCCTGTTGGGGAGCTGCAGGGGCCTGATAATGGGGGTATTGTTGGTAGGCAGCCGCCTTCCTCGGGTAAAAGGTCTTTTTTCCCGAGCCCTTCTTTTTCTGGGAAGGGGCGGAGGTCTTCCTAGAAAGCCTGGTCCTGGTGAGAGTCTCAGTCTCAATTTGTGCAGCCTTTTCCGCCATGGGCTTGCCAAAGAGGTTTTCGCCTCGGCAGGGGACATCGACCAACTTGTCCTGTACCCAGGGCTCAAGGTCGGACGACTGAAGCCAAGCCTGTCGGCGGGCACCGATGCCGGCTGCGGCTACTCGAGCCGAGGCTTCAAAGCCATCATAGGCTGCTCGGGACATGAACTTTGAGCATTCCCGAATACCTGTGGACAAGGCTAGGAACCTCCGCAAGGGTTCCTCGGACAAACCAGCGGAGAAGCCGGCTAGCTCTTTAGCCAGATCCCTGAGATACATGCCCATGTAGAGCTGGTAAGTCTGGACACGACAGGCGAGCATAGAGCCCTGGAAGCACTTTTTGCCAAGGCCATCCAGGTTACGGGCCTCCCTTCCAGGAGGCACCGAGGAGTGCATCTTCTGGCTCTTAAGACGATGCATGGCCGATTCCACTACCATGGAATGGTGTGGCAACTGCGCCTTTTGAAAGCCAGGGCTCTTGCGGACTCGATAGATAGAATCGACCCGCTTGCTCAGGACCGGCGAGGAGGCCGGACTCTCCCACATGCGGAAGAGTAGTCGTTCCAGCATAGGAGGAACCGGCACAGTAAAGTGCTCCCTCGCGGGAGAGTCATACTGGAGGGCGTCGAGCTCTTCGGCTCGAGGCTCCTCCTCGGGGTCCGCAGGGAAGGCCAAAGCCTTGGCCATATCCCTAACGAAGTCCGAGAACCGGGCATCCTCCGGGGGGGACTGCTTCCGAGGCTCGGACTCCGGAGAGTCCGATGGGACACACCGAGTCCGGAAAGAATCAGGTGACTCTTCCTCCTCAGACTCCCAGACCGACTCCGACGAGGACTCGGTGGGGTCGGCTCGGGCAGGGTGCGGCGCCAGCCGCCCCGACGCCGAGGGAGTCGGCGTCGGCGACCTCGGTCCCGAACGGGAGGCCGAGGGCGACCTCGACCGAGGATCGACTCGAGTTCTCATCGACTCGAGGATCGGCTCGGTCTCCGGGGTCGACTTGGACGTCGACGTCCCGGCGGTCGGGGCAGCGACGCCAGCGAAGCCAGCGAGCAGTGCCCGCTGCTGGTCCATGAAGGCAGACAATCTGCTCTCCAAGGCCGTCAACCTGAGTCCGAGCTCAGGCGACCCAGCAGCCCCCGACTCGGGCCCCGACGGCGTCGGGCCCGACGTCGGCTGACGCGGAGGCGAGTCCAGAAGGACAACAGGACTTACCCGGGCAGGCATCTCCGACTCCAGGCGAGGTCGCTTCGGGAGGTGTTCCTTCTCCAAGGACCCGGGGCGGCTGTCGGGGCTATGCGACCTGGCCCTCGCGGAGCCAGGAGCGTCCACCGACGCCGCCCTCGCGGGTTTTTCCTTCCGTCGATGGTCCCCGGAGGGAGAACCCCGGTCGGAGGAGCTCCGTCGACGGTCCGAACTGGAGCCTTTCAACAGTGAGGCCTCCGACGAGGTCCGGGTACGGCTGGGGTCAGCGAAGATTCTTTCGCGCTGATGCCGCCGACTTCTCAACGCCTTCGAGGACAGTTTGCTGCAGGGCCCACAGATCAGTTCCTCGTGATCTGGGCCCAGGCAGCGGAGGCAAAGGTCGTTTGAGTCGGTGAGTGACATATTTCGGTCACACCGACCACACCGCTTAAAGCCACTGGCAGCCATCGGGGGAAAAAGGGCCCCTGCGAGGTCAAAGGACCGGGCTGCCAGGGACAAAAAACGAAAACGAAAGCTGACTAAGTCAGAAAAAACCGAAAAAACCGTTAGAGGACTCGAGACCGGCGTCGCGAGTCCGGGCGGGAAAACGACCGGCGTCGAACCGAAAGAAAAAAGGATAAATACAGAGGAAAATCAACTTTTTCGCGGGGACAAGACGGGGACGTCTGTAGGGCTCCGCGGAAAAAAGAAGACTGGCTAAGATGGCACCTTCGGGCGGGAAGACTACCGCGCATGCGCGCTGCAATTCCCAAAGGCTTTCTTTGAAAGCTGGGGAAAATTGCTCCGCGAGGGCTCCGTCGGCGCCGACGTCACCCATAAGTGAGGACTGACTTCCTGCTTGGTCCTGGAGAACTACGCTTTCTCCAGGACCAAGCAGGAAGTCAGTCCTCACTTATGGGACTCCCAAGCTCAAGGCTACCGGAGACCCTAAGCACAAAAATGAGCTCCCTCTAGCTCAGCAGCACAGAAGGACAGAATCTTCGCTGAATTATCACCCACCGGTAGCCCACATCCGGGATGGAGGGTAGGAGTTGCTCAGACCTCAAAGAGATTACGGAGGACTGCCTGTCCGAAAGCACTGTCCCTGCGGGACTCCCTCTCGAGACAGTAATGGACCGCAAAAGTCTGGCTCGAAGACCAAGTAGCGGCCCGGCAGATGTCTGCCAGGGGAACAGAGCGGAGGTAAGCCACTGACGTAGCCTTTGCCCGAACGCAATGAGCCGTGACTCGGCTTTGCAAGGAGAGTCCGGCTGCCCCATAAGCCCAAGAGATACAGTCCGCAACCCAGATGGACAGAGTACGCTTGGAGACCGGGAGCCCCAATTTATTGGGGTCAAAAGACACAAAAAGCTGAGCAGCTTTACGGTGCTCCCGCGTACGGTCAAGGTAGAAGTTCAAAGCCCTTCTACAGTCCAGGGTATGGAGGACCGTTTCAGCTCGGCTGGAGTGTGGTCTGGGAAAGAAGGTTGGAAGTACCACCTCCTGATTGATGTGAAAAGGGGAGACCACTTTGGGCAGAAATTTTGGGTGAGTCCGTAGGACTACCCTATTTTTGTAGAACCGAGTGTAAGGGGGATCAGACACGAGGGCCTGCAATTCACTTACGCGTCTAGCGGAAGTGAGGGCTATCAAGAACAGTGTTTTCCAAGACAGAAAACGGAGAGAACAGGTAGCCATAGGTTCAAAAGGCGGACAGGTGATCCGCTGCAAAACCACATTCAGGTCCCAGTCAGGCGCTGGCGGGCGCAGAGGTGGTTTAAGAAGGAGACCTCGGAGAAACCTCGCTACGAGAGGGTCGCTGGAGAGAGGTCTACCGTCCACCGGCACATGATGTGCCGAAAGAGCACTGAGGTGAACTTTGACGGAGTTGGACTTAAGTCCCAGATTAGAGAGGTGTAGCAAGTACTGCAAGATCACCGACACCGGGCAGGAGAAGGGATCCTGAGACTGTTGGGTACACCAGACTGCAAAGCGACGCCATTTAAGGGCGTAGCATTTGCGGGTAGAAGGCCGTCGCGAAGCCAAGACGACCTCCTCCACCTCCGCCGGCAGGAGAAGGGGAGCAAGGACTACCCTCTCAGCAGCCAGGCCATGAGGTTGAGAGACCGGAGGTTGGGGTGCAGTAGGGACCCCAGATCCTGAGTGAGGAGATCCGGTTGTACCCCCAGAGGGATTGGATCCTCCACCGCCAGTTGCAGGAGGAGCGGAAACCACGGCTGCCTGGGCCAGCGAGGGGCCACCAGGATCATGAAGGCTTTGTCTCGGAGAACCTTGAAAAGAGTCCGAGAGACTAGCGGGATGGGAGGGAAAGCGTACAGAAGGCTCCCCGACCATGAGATCAGAAAGGCGTCCGCCGCAACCCGAAGGGGGTGTGGCTGACGAGAGCAGAAGCGAGGAAGCTGCCGGTTGTGAGGACTGGCAAAGAGATCCACCGTGGGGAGGCCCCACTTGAGGAAGAGCTTCTGAACTACCAAGGGATCCAGACGCCACTCGTGCGGCTGGAGGACCCTGCTGAGTTTGTCCGCAAGGCAATTTTCTTGGCCCGGGAGATAAACTGCCTTGAGGAGAATGCCGTGACTGACGGCCCAAGAGCAGAGCTTCTGTGCCTCCCGGCAGAGGAGGAAGGAGCCCGTGCCCCCCTGCTTGTTCACGTAGAACATGGCAACTTGATTGTCCGTCTGGACAAGGACGGACTGGTGGGAAGTCAGGTGGGAGAAGGCCTTGAGAGCTAGGCGGATCGCCCTGAGCTCCAGGAAGTTGATCTGCTGAGCAGACTCCCACGTGGTCCAGAGGCCATGAGTACATGCCTCTTGGCAATGTGCTCCCCAGCCCAGGAGGGATGCATCGGTGGTCAGCACCCGGGTCGGCTGAGGTGACTGGAAAGGCATTCCGAATATCAGGTTCGGCTGCCGGAGCCACCACCGGAGAGACGAGATCAGCGGCTCGGAGACGCGCACTAGGTCTGCTAGGCCGCCTGTGGCTTGTCGCCACTGCTGGCGGAGACACCATTGAGCAGACCGCATATTCAGGCGGGCATTGGGGGTCACATGGACGGTGGAAGCCATATGGCCGAGTAGTCTCAGGAAGCGCCTGGCGGAGACCAGGGGCTGGCTGCGAAAGCGGTCGGCTAGGTCCATGAGCCGTTGAGCCCTGTCGAGCGGAAGGTACGCTCGTGCCTGAGGAGTGTGCAGCCTTGCGCCGATGAACTCGAGATCCTGAGAGGGGAGCAAAGTGGACTTTGCGAAGTTTATAACAAAGCCCAAGTGCTGCAGAAGAGTCACCGTGCGGCGCGTGGCGTTGGTGACCTCCCGAGCGGACGCTGCTCTGATGAGCCAGTCGTCGAGGTATGGAAAGACATAGAGGCCGTGAAGCCGGAGATGGGCCGCCACGACCGCGAGACATTTTGTGAAGACTCGCGGTGCGGAGGACAGGCCAAAGGGCAGTACCCTGTACTGGTAATGATTTCCTGCCACCACAAACCTTAGGTATTGGCGGTGGCTTGGGTGGATGAGGATGTGCGTGTAGGCATCCTTTAGATCCAAGGAGCATAGCCAATCTCCCTGCTGGAGGTAGGGCAGAAGGATTCCAAGGGTAAGCATTTTGAACTTCTCCCGCACAAGGAACTTGTTGAGGTTGCGCAAGTCCAGGATGCGTCTGAGGCCCCCTGTTCTCTTTGGTATCAGAAAATACCTGGAGTAAAAGCCTTGACCTCTCAGGTGGTGTGGCACCGGTTCCACCGCCTGTTCCTGCAGAAGACCTGCTAACTCCTGAAGGAGTAATTCCCTGTGCAGAGGGGTTCGCGGAGGTTCTCCCGGAAAATAGGAGGGAGGGACCTGGTGGAAGTGGAGAAGATAGCCTTCTCGCACGACTTGAAGCACCCAGGCATCTGCGGTGATGCTGGACCACCTGTGGGCGACGTGAACCAGCCGGCCTCCGGTGCTGGGAGGAACCAGCGGGGGGGGAAAGGCTATGCTTTGTGAGTCAAAAACCCCCACCCTGCTGAGCAGGGGCTGGTGGTGCAGGCTTGGGGGCTTGCTGCCTACGGGACCCGTTACCCCGTCCCTTGGCCTGCTGGCCCTGTTGGGGAGCTACAGGGGCCTGATAGTGGGGGTATTGTTTGTAGGCAGCCCCCTTCCTCGGGTAAAAGGCCTTTTTCCCCGAGCCCTTCTTTTTCTGGGAAGGGGCGGAGGTCTTCCTAGAAAGCCTGGTCCTGGTGAGAGTCTCAGTCTCAATTTGTGCAGCCTTTTCCGCCATGGGCTTGCCAAAGAGGTTTTCGCCTCGGCAGGGGACATCGACCAACTTGTCCTGCACCCAGGGCTCAAGGTCTGACGACTGAAGCCAAGCCTGTCGGCGGGCACCGATGCCGGCTGCGGCCACTCGAGCCGATGCTTCAAAGCCATCATAGGCTGCCCGGGACATGAACTTTGAGCATTCCCGAATGCCAGTAGACAAGGCCAGGAACCTCCGCAAGGGTTCCTCGGACAACCCAGCGGAGAATCCGGCTAGCTCTTTAGCCAGATCCCGGAGATACATGCCCATGTATAGCTGGTAAGTCTGGACACGACATGCGAGCATAGAGCCCTGGAAACACTTTTTACCAAGGCCATCCAGGTTACGGGCCTCCCTGCCGGGGGGCACCGAGGAGTGCATCTTCTGGCTCTTAAGACGATGCATGGCCGATTCCACTACCATGGAATGGTGTGGTAGCTGTGCCTTTTGGAAGCCAGGGCTCTTGCGGACCCGATAGATAGAATCGACCCGTTTGCTCAGGACCGGCGAGGAGGCCGGACTCTCCCACATGCGGAAGAGTAGTCGTTCCAGCATAGGAGGAACCGGGAGAGTCATACTGGAGGGCGTCGAGCTCTTCGGCTCGAGGCTCCTCCTCGGGATCTGCAGGGAAGGCCAAAGCCTTGGCCATATCCCTAACGAAGTCCGAGAACCGGGCATCCTCCGGGGGGGACTGCTTCCGAGGCTCGGACTCCGGTGAGTCCGAGGGGACACACCGAGTCCGGAAAGAATCAGGCGACTCTTCCTCTTCAGACTCCCAGACCGACTCAGACGAGGACTCGGAGGGGTCGGCCCGGGCAGGGCGCGGCGCCGGCCGCCCCGACGCCGAGGATCGACTCGAGTTCTCATCGACTCGAGGATCGGCTCGGTCTCCGGGGTCGACTTGGACGTCGACGTCCCGGCGGTCGGGGCAGCGGCGCCAGCGAGGCCAGCGAGCAGTGCCCGCTGCTGGTCCATGAAGGCAGACAGTCTGCTCTCCAAGGCCGTCAACCTGAGTCCGAGCTCAGGTGACCCAGCAGCCCCCGACTCGGGCCCCGACGGCGTCGGGCCCGACGTCGGCTGTCGCGGAGGCGAGTCCAGAAGGACCACAGGACTTACCCGAGCAGGCATCTCCGACTCCAGGCGAGGTCGCTTCGGGAGGTTGTCCTTCTGCAAGGACCTGGGGCGGCTGTCGGGGCTATGCGACCTGGCCCTCGCGGAACCAGGAGCGTCCACCGACGCCGCCCTCACGGGTTTCACCTTCCGACGATGGTCCCCGGAGGGAGAACCCCGGTCGGAGGAACTCCGGAGACGGTCCGAGCTGGAGCCTTTTGACGCGGAGGCCTCCGACGAGGTCCGGGTACGGCTGGGGTCAGCGAAGATTCGATCACGCTGATGCCGCCGACTCCTCAACGCTTTTGAGGACATTTTGCCGCAGGGCCCACAGATCAATTCCTCATGATCCGGGCCCAGGCAGCGGAGGCAAAAGTCGTGTGTGTCAGTAAGTGACATATTTCGGTCACACTGACCACACCGCTTAAAGCCACTGGCAGCCATCGGGGGAAAAAGGGCCCCTGCGAGGTCAAAGGACCGGGCTGCCAGGGAAAAATCGAAAACGAAAGCTGACAAAGTCAGAAAAACCGAAAAAAGTGAGAGGACTCGTGACCGGCGTCGCGAGTCCGGGCGGGAAAAAGAACGGCGTCGAACCGAAGGAAATAAGAAGAAAATAATGAAGAAAATCGACTTTTTCGCGGGGACAAGACGGGGACGTCTGTAGGGCTCCGCGGAAAAAAGAAGACTGGCTAAGATGGCACCCTCGGGCGGGAAGACGACCGCGCATGCGCGCTGCAATTCCCAAAGGCTTTCTTTGAAAGCTGGGGAAAATTGCTCCGCGAGGGCTCCGTCGGCGCCGACGTCACCCATAAGTGAGGACTGACTTCCTGCTTGGTCCTGGAGAACAGGTGATCTCTGGGAACAGCAGGAATTAGTCCTCACATATGGGTACGTCGGTACCGACGGAGCCTGCGCGGGAAAGCTCCCCAGCTTCCCAGAAAGGAAGCTTTTGGGGCCTCCCACTGCACATGCGCGCTGCCTTCCCGCCTTCCTGACCAGCTCTCCTCAGTTCGAGTTTAAAGCTGAGACAAAAGAGAGGAAAGGAAGATAGATAGAAGATACAACTCCTAGGGGAGGTGGGCGGGTTGTGAGGACTAATTCCTGCTGTTCCCAGAGATCACCTGTTACAGGTAAGTAACTGTGCTATCTCCAGGAACAAGCAGGAATAAGTCCTCACATATGGGGACTCCCTAGCTAAGATGCCTGGGAGATCCCCCTCCAAGGGTTCGCCATCTTCGTATGGATCTCAGGCATCCAACCAGGGAAGGTGGGCAGGAGTTGTTCAAGTATGGAACAGGTGTTTGAGGACAGCCTGACCAAACAAGGCATCCCGGCGGGAGTCCTTGTCCAAACAGTAATGGGCTGTGAAGGTATGAACCGAGGCCCAGGTGGCTGCTCGACAGATCTGATCTATGGATACAGAGTGAAGATGAGCCATAGAAGTGGCCATGGATCTCACATTGTGAGCTGTGACATGGCCTTCCAGAGGAATGTTTTTACTCTGGTAAGCAAAAGAGATACACTGAGCAATCCAATTGGAAAGTGTACGTTTTGAGACTGGAAGTCCCAAATGAGAAGGATCAAAAGCCACAAAAAGTTGGGAAGACTTTCGATGTGGCTGAGTCCTGTTGAGGTAAAAGGCAAGAGCTCTTTTACAATCTAGAGTATGAAGGTTCCTCTCTGCACTAGATGCATGAGGAGCTGGAAAAAAGACAGGTAGATATACCTCTTGATTAAGATGAAAAGGCGAGACCACTTTGGGCATAAAGTGGGGATTCGTCCTAAGGACCACCTTATCATGATGAAACCTAGTATAAGGTGGATTAGCCACTAAAGCCTGCAGTTCACTGATGCGGCGAGCCGAAGTGACTGCAATAAGGAAAAGGACCTTCCAGGAAAGAAATTTCAAGGAAGTAGAGACTAACGGCTCAAAAGGTGGCTTCATAAGCTGACCTAGAACGAGGTTCAAATCCCATGCTACCGGAGGAGGTCGGATGGGAGGTTTAGTCAGAGTCAGGCCTCTCATAAACCTTGCAACAAGAGGACGAGAGGAGACAGGTTGTCCATTGATAGGTTTTAAGGATGCTGCAATAGCACTCAAATGGACTCTTACTGAATTCGTTTTAAGGCCTGCATTGGAAAGATGCAGGAGATAGTCCACTAGAGAATTCAAAGGAAGTGCTAGAGGGTCAAGACCCTGCTGAGCACACCAAATGGAAAAGCGTTTCCATTTGAAAGCATAGGCACGTCTCGTTGAGGGTTTCCTAGAGGCATGAAGGATATGTTTCACAGGTTGAGAAAGATTAAAGTCATGAAGGCTTAGGCCTTCAGTAACCAAGCTCTGAGGTGTAGGGACTTGGGGTTTGGGTGCCACAAAGTCCCTTCCTCTTGAGACAGAAGGTCTGGTGCAGCTCCCAGGTCCAGGGAGGGTCCCTGGGAGAGATGCAGAAGTAGAGGGAACCACACTTGGCGTGGCCAGCGTGGAGCTATGAGGATCATAGACCCATGATCCCTCTGAAGTTTGAACAGAGTCTTGGGAATCAAAGGAATGGGTGGAAAGGCATACAGGAATTCCTGACCCCAATGCAGGAGAAAGGCGTCGTTGGCCTGAGCTCCCTGACACGGAATCCTGGAACAGAACTGGGGAAGTTTGGCATTCCACAGACTTGCAAAGAGGTCTATGTCCGGGGTCCCCCATTCCTGAAAGATTCTGCGTATCTGGTCCATATGTAGGGACCATTCGTGTGGAAGCAGAACTCGACCGAGTCTGTCTGCCCGAGAGTTTTGAACCCCTGGAAGATATACTGCCAGAAGATGAATTTGATGCTCTCTGGCGAAGGCCCATAGTCTGAGAGCTTCGTTGCAAAGCGACAGAGAGCCCGTCCCTCCTTGTTTGTTGACGTAGAACATGGCCACCTGATTGTCTGTCTGAACTAGGACAGTCAGGTTGACAAGGAGGGTATGGAAGACTGTGAGGGCAAGGAAGATTGCTCGCAGTTCCAGAAGGTTGATATGAAGGGTGGTCTCCTGTGGAGACCAAGTGCCCTGAGTGGAGAGGTGTTGGAGATGAGCTCCCCACCCTGTTTGGGAGGCATCTGTTGTAAGGGTTGCTTGGGGCAACAAAGGTTGGAAGGGGGCCCCCAACAACAGATTTTTGGTGGAGATCCACCACTGGAGAGACCAAAACAGACGTTTTGAGGTGAGTATTTGGTCTGAGAGCATTCCCGATGCTTGAGACCACTGGGTGGCCAAAGTCCATTGAGCTGCCCTCATATGGAGATGAGCGTAGGGCACCACGTGAACCGTGGAGGCCATGTGGCCCAGAAGTTGCAGCATTTCCCTGGCTGACAAGTGACTTCTGGACTGAGCTTTGGAGGCCAAGCTCACCAGCCGTTGGCCTCGGACTCGAGGGAGGTAGGCCCTTGCAGTGGTGGTGTCCAAGAGGGCCCCTATGAATTCCAGAGACTGAGTAGGGATGAGTTGGGACTTGGGAAGGTTTACCACAAGTCCCAGAAAATGAAGAATACGCCTTGTGCGGTCCAAGGAAATCTGGGCTGTTGACTGAGATGGAGCTCGGATGAGCCAGTCGTCCAGATATGGGAATACGAAAATTCCCAGGCCTCTTAGAAATGCGGCTACGACTGCCATGCATTTGGTGAACACTCTTGGAGCAGAGGCTAGACCGAAGGGGAGTACTCTGTACTGGAAATGTTTTCCCTGGAACAGAAATCGAAGATATTTTCTGTGGGATGGATGGATGAGTATATGTGTGTACGCATCCTTGAGATCTAGAGAACAAAGCCAATCCTGACTCTGCAGGTATGGAAGGAGAATGCCCAGAGAAAGCATTTTGAATTTCTCCTTGTATAGAAATTTTGTTCAAGTCTCTCAGATCTAGGATAGGTCTGAATCCCCCTGTCTTCTTTGTTATGAGAAAATAAGGGGAGTAGAAACCTGACCCTTGTTGAGGAAGAGGAACCTCTTCTATTGCCCCTTGGGCAAGAAGGGAAGAGACCTCCTGACCCAACAGGGCTAGGAGAGATGGGGGAGAATTGAACTGCCTCACCATGTGATGAGGAGGAAGGCTGGAAAAATGAAATTTGTAGCCCTCTCTGATGATAGAGAGGGTCCACTGCTCTGATGTAATTTGTCCCCATCTGGGAGCAAAGTGAGCTAACCTTCCGGGTATGGTGAGGGGCTCTGGTTGTTCTAGAGCCAGAAAGGTTAAGTTCTCTAGAGGTAAGTCAAAACCCCTGAGGGGGTTGAGCTTGCTGGGGTGTAGCAGACGCTGCAGGCTTTGACCTTGCCTGTTTGCTGCTAAGCGTCAGCAACCTAAAGCGAGGCTGAGAAGATTGTTGGCCAGTATTTGTGGAAAATCTGGCCTTTTTATAGTAAGGCCTCTTGAAAGACTTTTTCTTGGCAGGAGTAGAGGTAGACTTAGAAAGTCTATCTAAAGTAGCATTTTCAGCATCCATTTGAGTGGCTTTAATTTGCCACTCTTCACCAAATAAGTTCTCACCTGTACAGGGCAGATTCCTTAAGCCATCTAGGACCCAGGGTTCTAGGTCAGAAGCCTGGAGCCAAGCCAGACGTCGGGCTGCAATGGCAATGCCCGAAGCTCTAGCGGCACCCTCAAAGGAATCAAAAGCTGCTCTGTTGGAGAACTTAGAGACATCTAGGAGCTGTGTTACCACAGAAATGAATTCCTCCCTTCTATCCTCAGGAATAAAGGGGGCAAAATGCCGCACCTTTAGGGCAAGTTCCCTTAGAAACATGCCCATATAAAGGCTGTAGGAATTGATCCTGGCTATAAGCATGCTAGGCTGGAAGATCTTCCTGCCAAACGAGTCTAGGGTCTTACATTCTCGCCCTGGAGGGGTAGAAGAGTGCCTTTTGGTACTCTTATCTTCTTCATTGCAGACTTCACCACAATAGAATGGTGAGGCAGCTGAGTTTTTTGAAACCCAGGAGAAGGAGGGACCCTGTACATGGTGTCCAAACTGCAAGAATAAGGAGACAATGTTAGAGGAGCCTCCCATAAGTCCATCAAGTGTTCTTGAAGGATTTCATGGATAGGCAGGGTGACTGCCTCTTTAGGAGACTTGGAGTATCCTAAAATATCCAATTTTTTTGATCTAGGTTCCTTTTCAGAGGATGTAGTAATAGAAAGTCCTTTAGCTACTTCTATAATGAAGTCTTGAAAGGACAAATCCTCTGGTGGAGACATTCTCCTTTTTGGAGAAGGCGGCTCCTCAGGAAGATCAAGGGATAGCTCAGCAGAGTCATCAGAGGAGTCAAAATCCTCAGAAGAATCAGAGTATCCTCTATTTGCTTCCAATGCACGGTACACATACCCCTCGGTATCGACATCGGGCGTACCGGGCATGGGATCGGTATCAGGGGAAACCCTGGATCCGACATGCGGAACCGATCTGCGCTTGGAAGTCGATGGCCTCGGTTCCAGTATGGAGGATGGTACCGGAACCGGACCCGGTACCGCTGGATGCGGTACTGAAGGCGTCGCAGCTTTAATGAAAGCCATAATGGCCTGCTGCATGGTCTGAACAGTATTGTCCATGGACGCCACTGCTGCCTGGATGTCGGTACCGGTATGGGCCGGTATGCCAGAGCAGTCTAACAGGTGATCTGTCGAGGCCGTGCCATCGATGTCAACCTGTAACCCCATAGTTGAGGCTTTGGAAGCCGGAGCTTCCCGCCGGGGTTGTTTGGCTGGGGCAGGGTCCTCAGATTCAAAATTGAGAGCCTCTCGATGCTTTGAAGGAGATTTGCTCTTTGAGGACCTGCCCGAGGAAGGTTAGATTACCTGAGATCCATCCGGAGAGGAAGACCTGGATGACTGTGATGCTGGATTATCTGAAGCAAACAGCACATGGAATTTGTTGGCCCGGTTCTGCAACCCACGTTTAGACATCTGGGAGCAAGATGGGCAGTCCGGAATGGAGTGGTCAGGTCCCAAACATTTAAGACACCATTCATGGGTGTCTGTAACAGAAATGACAGCACTACACTTGGTACACTTCTTAAAACCAGGAGCTGGCTTCTCCATGAGGAGAATTTGTGTAGGCCTGAAGGCCTAACTGAAGTGACCAAGCTGTGCAAAAATAAAAGATTTTTTTTTTTTTTTTGTAAAGAAAGAAAGAGAGAGACCGGCGGTACCGGTTTCGGTATGGGGAAGGCAGGTACGCGGTCTAAAGAAACAAACTAAAACAAGAATTTCTTCAGCGGTGACAGGAACACGACCTGCTCGCTCCGCGGAAAAAGAGAAACTGAGGAGAGCTGGTCAGGAAGGCGGGAAGGCAGCGCGCATGTGCAGTGGGAGGCCCCAAAAGCTTCCTTTCTGGGAAGCTGGGGAGCTTTCCCATGCAGGCTCCGTCGGTACCGACGTACCCATATGTGAGGACTTATTCCTGCTTGTTCCTGGAGATAACGCCCGACTTTCGGCACCGGGAAAGGGGAGGGGGGGGGGGGGTATCTTTTCTGACCTGGGTCACCTGCTCTCTTTTTTTTTTTTTTTTTGCTTTAAAAATCGATAGCCACAGCTAGCAGGTTTTCCTAAAAGGCCAGCATTTTCCCTCTGCCCAGCTCTTAGAAGGAACTAGGCAACCAAGTAAGAAATTAAAGAAATCAAAGAAAGTAAAGGAATTAAAGAAAATAAGCTCTCTTCTTCGAGAACCCCCTGGTGGGAATCACCCCTCTCCAGCTGCTTGCAGACCGACAATACTGAAGCAGGCGTATAGTGTCATCAGGTTTTGATACTATCAGTCACCCCAGCTGCTGGTTGGGAGAGACAACCCACACATCAGGACTGGACCGTAAATACGATAAGGAACACCCTTTACCCCATCCTATTTTTAACCTTTAACACAGGGCTTGAAGAAATTTAAGCAGTTCTATATAGTGAATAATAGTGCTTTTTTCTATAGGTTTTTGGACCACAGCTTAACTATGTTAAAATCTTTCCTTTTCAGAGTTGCAAAAATACCAAAGTCCCAAAATCCAGATTCTTTCTAAAATAGTCTACAAACAGGTTTTGCTCAATTTTCTGACAGTACCTAAAGCCTTCTGTAAATTATGTAAACTATGCTGAAATTAGATCCACAAACAAAGTAATAAGAATCCATGGAACCAGTGTTCACAGGATATTGGATAAGGAGCACAAAGACTAGCACGGCTCACCTTTAGCTCCATTTCCGTTTTTCAAAGGTGAATAGGCAACATGAAAATTCTCTTTTCCTGTAGGCTTAACCTAAAAAACAAAACCCTGTATGATTAGACAATCTGAGTAAGAACAGTGGGTAAAGCAAAAACAGTTAAGGAGAAATCTTTACTTACCTTTAATTTCCTTTCCTGGAGTTCTGCACGACCAGTCCAGACAAGCGGGTTATCCCCTTCAACCAGCAGATGAGAAAGAAAGAACCAGAAGTGTCATGTCTTCACCACTGGTATAACAGCCAGTACAGCTAGGACGACTCCCCACCAGAGAACCTTCAAGGGATCCCCCACACCCTAACTATATACAGTCTGGAGGGGGAACCATCTACAACTTAACTGATTGTACTGCAGAATGCAAGGTCCAGATACAACACCAGGTGGGGGTCCTGGACTGGTCTAGCAGGACTCTAGGAAAGGAAATTAATGGTAAGTAAAAAGTTCTCCTTCCAGATCATCCCTCTAGGCCAGTCCAGACAAGCAAGAAGAGCCCTACTATTACTACTATTCATAAGATATGCCATACTGGGTCAGACCAAGGTCCATCAAGCCCAGTATCCTGTTTCCAACAGTGGCCAATCTAGGTCATACGTACCTAGCAGTTTCCCCAAAAGACAGGTTCCACAATGCTTGTACTGGGTCAAGCATTCAGCATTTATATAGCGCTATGCATGCAGCACTGTACAGACATGCCTGCAAGAGACAGTCCCTGCTCGTCAGAGTCCCAGCTCGTCAAAGCTTACAATCTAATCAAGACAATACAGAGCATTAATCAATTTGGGGCAAAACAAAATATGATATTTACAATTAGTCATGAGTCAGGTCAGGATAAAGGATAGGATAGAAGTCAGCATCTGAAAGCGATAGTAAAGAAGTGGGTTTTAAATCTGGATTTGAAGAGGGCTAGGGAGGGTGCCTGGCGTATAGATACAGGTAGGCTGTTCCAGGCGTAAGGTGCAGCAAGGTGAAAGGAGCAAAGTCAGGAGTTAGCGGTGCGAATGAAAGGCCTACACAGAAGTAATTTGTTTGAGGAGCGAAGTTCTCGAGAGGGGATGTAGGGAGAGATAAGAGATGAAAGGTATTGAGGGGCCGTAGAGCGAATGCATTTATAGGTCAGCAAGAGAAGTCTGAACTGGATGCGGAATTGGATAGGGAACCAGTGAAGTGATTTGAGAAGCGGAGTAATGTGGGCATGATGAGACTGGCGGAAGATTAGTCGAGCAGCATAATTTTTTATAGATTGAAGGGGAAAAGATGGCTTATGGGGAGACCAGCAAGGAGTAGATTGCAGTAGTCGAGGCGAGAGGAGATTAAGGAGTGGACTAGTGTTTTGGTAGTGTGTTCAGAGAGGAAGGGGCGGATTTTGCTAATGTTGTAGAGAAAGAAGCAGCAGGTCTTAGCTACGAGCTGGATATGTTTGGAGAAGGAGAGAGAGAAGTGTCAAAGATGACCCCCAGATGGCGGGCCAAGGGAATAGGAAGGATTGTAGATCCATCCACAGAGACTGAGAAAGGGGGAAGAGGAGGGGAGGTGTTGGGGAGAAAGACAAGGAGTTCAGTCTTGGCCATGTTCAATTTCAAGCGGCAGTGAGACATCCAGGCAGCAATGTCAGAAAGGCAGGCAGAGATCTTGGTCTGGATTGCTGGAGAGATATTAGGAGTAGAGAGGTAGATTTGGGAGTCATCGGCATAGAGATGGTACTGAAAGCCATGGGAGGAGATAAGCGCGCAAAGGGATTGGGTATAGAGAGAAAAAAGGAGAGGGCCCAGGATGGATCCCTAAGGTACATCAACATGGAGCGGGGTGGGAGAGAAGGTGGAACCACAACAGCATACACTAAAAGAGCGATGGGAGAGGTAGGAGGAGAACCAGGATAGTATGGAGCCCTTGAAACCAAGCGAAAAGAGGGTAATGAGGACAAGATTGTGGTCAACAATGTCAAAGGCAGCAGAGAGGTCAAGAAGGATGAGGACAGAGAAGAGGCCCTTAGATTTAGCCAGGAACAAGTCATTGGAGACTTTTGTAAGAGCCGTTTCAGTGGAGTGTAAGGGACGGAAGCAGGATTGTAGTGGGTCCAGGAGGGTCTGGGAGGTGAGGAGGTCGAGGCAGCGGCGGTGGACTGCTCGTTCTAGTAGTTTAGAAGTGAAGGGAAGGAGGGAGATGGGTCGATAGTTACAACAGGTGGGATCGAGTGAGAGTTTCTTGAGGAGAGGTGACGACAGCATATTTGAAGTCTACAGGACAGTTGCAGTGGAGAGTGACAGGTTGAGAATATGAGAGATGGAAGGGACAACGGTGGGGAAGATAGGGTGTAGGAGATGGGTGGGGATAGGGTCAGAGTAACAGGTGGTGGGTTTGGAGGAGGAAAGAAGGAGTGTGGTTTCCTCTTCAGACATCGTAGGGAAGGAGGAGAGGGTAACAGTAAATATAGATGGGGGGGGGGGGGAAGAGGTAGATGAGGAAGTGGGGAATGCTAGATAAACAATAATTGAAGGGTAATCTTGTGGATTTTGTCATGAAGTAATCGGCTAGGGCTTGGGCAAAAAAAAGAGGGCGGGGCACCTTGAGGAGAGAATTGAGGGTATTAAAGAGGCCGCAAGGATCAGAGGCAAGAGAGTTAGTCAGATGGATGTAGTATTCTTGTTTGGCAAGTGCTATAGCTGACTGGAAGGAGCCAAGCATGAATATGAAGTGCAGGAGGTCTTCCGGGGAGCGGGATTTGATCCAAGTGCGTTCAGCAGAACGGGCACAGGTGCATAGATAGCGGGTTGTGGATGAAAGCCAGGGCTGGGGAGTAGAACGTCTGACAGGACGTGAGGTGGGTGGGGCAAGAGTGTCTAGAGCCGAGGATAGTGCAGCATTATAAGAGGTTACTGCCTCGTCGACGGACTTGGAGGACATGATGGAGAAATGGTGGATGAGAGAGTCAAGGGATCGATGTTATGAAGGTTTCTAAATAGGTTGGAGAAGACAGGACAAGGTTGAGACAGCAGAAGCTGAAGATTAAAGGTTAAAAGGTGATGGTCAGATGAGGGAAGGGTTGAGTTACGGAAGTTTGAGGGAGAGGAATCAGAGAAAAGTATCAGGTCAAGGCAGTGGCCGTGCAGGTGGGTGGGGGCAGTGGAACAAAGTTGGAGGTCAAACGAGGAGGTGAGGGCGAGGAGCTTTAAAGCATGGCGATCGGAGGGGTTATCGGCGTGAATGTTAAAATCGCCAAGAATATGAGTGGGGGAAGAGGGATTGAGAAAGACGGAGAGCCAGGAGTCGAAGTTGGTAAGGAAGGTGGATGCGGATTTGTCGGGTGGGCGGTAGATAACAGCTACTCGGAGGGGAAGTGGTGTGAAGAGGCAAATGGAGTGGACTTCAAAAGAGAGGGAGGAGTGTGACTGAGGCAGCAGGAAGGGTTGGAATTGGCAGGAGGGAGAAAGTAGTAGACCGACACCACCACCATGGCCAGTGGATCGAGGTGTATGGAAGAAAACATAGTTACTCACCTGTAACAGGTGATCTCCGGGAACAGCAGGAATTTAGTCTTCACATATGGGTATCGTCGGTATCGACGGAGCCTGTGCGGGAACGCTCCCCAGCGTCCAATAGGAAAGCTTTTGGGAGCATCCCACAGTGCCTGCGTGCTGCCTTCCCGCCTTTCCCAACTGTCCCTCTCCAGTTGAGTTTAAAGCTGAGACAAAAGAGAGAGGGAAAGAGGGAAAGAGATAGAGAGATACAACTCCTAGAGGAGGTGGGTGGGTTGTGAAGACTAAATTCCTGCTGTTCCTGGAGATCACATCTTACAGATGAGTAACTATGCTATCTCCAGGAACAAGCAGGAATGTAGAATTCACATATGGGGACTCCCTAGCTGCAGATGCCAAGGAGAAACCCCAGAAGTTGTGTGCCCCTGTGAAAGGGCTCCACTTCCCCCCAATGGATCTCTGGCATCCTATCAGGGATCGTGGGTAGGAGTTGATTAAGTATGGAACAGGTGTTGAAGAACAGCCTGACCAAACAAGGCATCCTGGCGGGAGTCCTTGTCTAAGCAGTAATGAGCTGTGAAGGTATGAACCGAAACCCAAGTAGCTGCTCGGCAGATGTCGTCGATAGACACAGAGTGAAGATGAGCCATAGAGGCTGCCATAGCTCTCACATTGTGAGCTGTGACATGGCCTTCCAGAGGAAGGTTTTTACTCTCATAGGCAAAAGATATACACTGTGCAATCCAGTTGGACAGTATTCTTTTGAAGACTGGAAGTCCCAAATGACTAGGATCTAAAGCAACAAAAAGTTGAGAGGACTTCCTATGTTGCTGTGTCCTTTGTAAGTAAAAGGCCAGAGCCCTTTTACAATCCAAAGTATGAAGATTCCTTTCTGCATTTGAGGCATGAGGCCTTGGGAAGAATGCAGGAAGGTAAACCGCTTGGTTTAAATGAAAAGGTGACACCACCTTTGGCATAAAGTGTGGATGAGTGCTAAGGACTACCTTATCATGATGGAACCTTGTATAAGGAGGATCAGCCACCAATGCTTGCAATTCACTGATGCGACGTGCTGATTTGATTGCAATAAGATGACCTTCCAGGAAAGGAATTTCAAGGAGGTAGTGGCTAATGGTTCAAAAGGCGGTTTCATAAGCTGCCCAAGAACCAAATTTAAGTCCCATGCCACCGTGGTGGCTTAATGGGAGGCTTAGTCAAAAGGAGGCCTCTCATAAATCTCGCTATGAGAAGATGAGAGGAAATAGGTTGCCCATTTAGAGGCTTGAAAGAAGCTGCAATAGCATTCAGATGAACTCTCACTGAATTGATCTTAAGCCCTGCATTAGATAAATGAAGGAGATACTCCAGAATGATTTTAGAGGTATCGCAAGAGGGTTAAGACCCTTCTGCGAGCACCATATGGTAAACCTTTTCCACTTGAAAGCATAAGAGCGTCTTGTGCAAGGCTTCCTGGAAGCATAAAGAATATCCTTTACCTGCTGAGAAAGGTTAAGACCGTGAAGTTCTAGGCTTTCAGCAACCAGGCCCTGATATGCAGAGACTAGGGATTGGGATGCCACAGCATCCAGTCCTCCTGAGAAAGGAGATCTGGAGCAGATCCTAACTCCAGAGGCGGAGCTTGACAGATGTAGGAGCAGAGGGTACCACATTTGCCGTGGCCAATGTGGAGCAATGAGAATCATATGACCTCTGTCTCTCTGAAGCTTGAAAAGGGTTTTGGGAATTAGGGGAATGGGTGGAAAGGCATACAGGAAGTCCTGGCCCCAATGGAGGAGGAAAGCATCCCTGGCCTGACAACCCTGAGCCGGAAATCTGGAACAGAACTGGGGAAGTTTGGCATTCAATGGATTTGCGAAGAGGTCTATGTCCGGGGTTCCCCAAATTTGGAAAGTTTTGGCCACCTGGTCTGCATGGAGAGACCATTGGTGTGGAAGCAGAACTCGACTAAGTCTGTCTGCCTAAGAGTTTTGAATGCCTGGAAGTTACACCGCAAGGAGATGAAGCTGATGCTCTCTGGCGAGGGCCCATAGTCGCAAAGCTTCGTTGCATAGCGACAGAGAGCCTGTTCCGCCCTGCTTGTTCACATAGAACATGGCTACTTGATTGTCCGTTTGAACTAGGACTGTCTTGTAGCTGAGCTGGGTGTGGAATACTCGAAGAGCAAGGAAGATTGCTCTGAGTTCCAGAAGATTGATGTGTTGATAGGCCTCCTCTGGAGTCCAGGTAACCTGGGTAGAGAGGGCCTTGCAGGTGGGCTCCCCAACCCACCTGTGACGCATCTGTTGTTAGAGTGGCCTGGGGTGGGGGTTGCTGAAAAGGAGACCCCACCAAAAGGCTCTGGGGTGACTGCCACCATTGGAGGGACAAAATAAGGCGATCTGAGTTTGCTACTGTGTCTGACAGGCAACCTGACGCTTGAGTCCACTGGACTGCCCTCATATGAAGGCGAGCATAAGGAACCACATGCACGGTGGATGCCATGTGGCCTAGCAACTGTAACATTTCTTGAGCCGTGAGGTGAGGTTTTAACACTGCTTGGGAAGCTAACTGCACAATGCGAATGCAGCGGGTCTGTGGAAGGTTGGTATCCAGCAGAGCTCCTATAAACTCTAGAGATTGAGTGGGAGCAAGGTTGGATTTTGGGACGTTTATGACAAGTCCCAAATACTGAAGGATGTGCATTGTGCGAGAGAGAGAAATCCTGGCCTCTGGCTCTGAAGGAGCTTGAATGAGCCAGTCGTCTAAGTAAGGGAAGACGCATATTCCTAGCGTGCGGAGAAATGCTGCACCCACAGCCATGCATTTTGTGAACACCCTTGGTGCAGAGGCCAGGCCAAAAGGAAGAACCCTGCATTTGTAGTGCTTCCCTTGAAATAAGAAGCGAAGGAACTTTCAATGAGTTGGATGGATGAAAACATGAGTGTACGCATCCTTGAGATCTAGAGAACAAAGCCAATCCTGACTGAAGGTATGGCAGCAGAGATCCTAGAGAAATCATTTTGAACTTCTCTTTGAACAAACAGGAATTTGTTCAATTCTCTGAGGTCTAAAATGGGTCTGTCCCCTCGTTTTCTTTGGAATAAGGAAATAGGGGGGAGTAGAACCCTGTACCCTGCTTTAGAATGGGTACCTCTTCAATTGCCCCTTGGGCAAGAAGCACAGTGACCTTTTGACCTAACTGGTTGTTGAGAGAGGTCAGAGAATTGAACTGTCTTACCATTGTAGGAGGGGGCACGCTGAGGAAATGAAGCGTGTACCCCTCTCTTACAATAGACAGTCCAATTTTCTGCTGTTACCTGACCACATCTGGGGGCAAAATGACATAACCTTCCTGGAATGGTGGAGGGTTCTGGACCGTTCAGGGCCAGGAAGACAAAGTTCTCTAGATAGGAGTCAAAGCACCTATGGAAGGTGAGTCTGCTGAGCCGGTTGAGGCTTAGCAGCTTTTGTTTTTCTTTGCCTAGGTTGTTGCTGCTGTCCCTTTTGGGCAGACTGACCCAAACGATGCCTCTGCTGGGTATAGGAGGGATAAAACTTCTTCTTACTGAAGAATGGTTTCTTGTAGGATTTTTTCCTTGCAGGATTAGTTGTAGATTTAGACAATCTATCCAAGGTGATATTGTCAGCATCTCTCTCATTAGCTTTTTACTGCCAATTTTTGCCAAAGAGATTCTCTCCTGTGCAAGGAATATTTCCCAGTTTATCCTGTACCCAAAGTTCCAAGTCAGATGTCTGGAGCCAGGCAATCCTACGTGTACCTATGGCAATAGATGTTCTGCTTATGCACTCAAAGCAGTCAAAGGCTGCACGATTGACAAACTTGGAAACATCCTGAGCATGTTTGACAAGGGCGAGGTAATCCTGCCTCTTATCATCAGGAAGGAGAGGGCTCATAAGCTCTACATCTCCTGTGACCTCCTTAAGGAACATTCCCATATATAATATATAGGAACCTTTCCTAGCAGAAAGCATGGAAGCCTGGAAGGTTCGACGTCCAAAAGGTGTCAAGAATCCTACACTCACGTCCTGGAGGATTAGATGTATGCCTTTTTACACTCTTGATCCTTCTCATAGCTGATTCCACCACCATGGAATGGTGTGGTAGCTGAGTCTTCTGAAACCCAGGACAAGGAGGAACTCGATACATGGTGTCGAGTCTTCGAGAGTGAGGAGATGTGATTAGAGGTGTTTCCCACATCCTTAATATGAGATCATGCAAGATCTCATGAAAAGGCAAGGTAGCTGCCTCCTTGGGAGCTTTAGGGTATTGTAGGATTTCTAATTCCTTTGCCCTAGGCTCTTTTTCAGGAGCCACTGTGTTGGAAAGACCTCGAGCCACATCTCGGACAAAATCCTGAAAGGACATATCCTCTGGTGGAGACATCCTACGCTGAGGAGAAGAATCCTCAGGAAGAAGTACTCTGGTATCGGCAGAGCTTTCAGAGTCTTCAGACTCATCTGAGGATTCAAAGTACCTCCGATCCAGGTGATCATGCAAGGCACGGTACCGGTACCGATCAAAGTCGGCATCGGAGGGGTCCGGTACCGACTTGTCTGTACCAGATGGATAAGCATGACTCAGTCCCGGTAGAATACCTGCCGATGTCGATGCAGTCCATACTAGTACCGGAGTCGGTTGATTTGTCTGAAGCAGTTTCAAGGGCATCGAGGCCGTGAGAAGAGCCGCCAGACTGCGTTCAATAGCCAAGAATCTCTGGTCTATTGACGCTGCCGATGCTTGGGTATCAGTACCGGATGAAGCAGCCGGTACCCCAGAGCATGGCACCAGTAGTTCTGCCGAGGTTGAGGCCTCGAGAACATCCTGGAGCCCCGTTAGTGCTTTGAAAGCCGAAGCCTCCTGCCAGGGCAATTTTGCCGGTGAAAGTCCTCAAGGGCAACGCCAGAGGTATCTCGATGCTTAGAGGGAAATCTACCCTTTGAGGACCGGCTAGATTTATGTTTAGTTACCTGAGATCCATGGGAGGAAGACAGAGCCCTGGAAGACGTCGATACCACAGAGGCTGCATCGGAGGGAAAAGGGTGCTAAGTTTAGCAGCTCGGTTCTGCCGGCCCCTCATCGACATCATCCCATAGGCAACACACTCCGAGATGGAGTGGTCAGGACCTAAACATTTGAGGCACCACTCATGGGTGTCGGTGACGGAGATGGTACCGTCACACTTTGAACACTTTTTAAAACCCGAAGCGGGTTTTTCCATTTTAAAGGAAAAAGTTGGGCCTAGACTCCAGAAGAAAGATTTTTTTTTTTTTTTGATAAAAAGAAAGAACCACCGGCGGTACCGGTGTAGTGTCGAAGGAAGGCAGACGCGACCACAAAAAAAGAATAAAAGGGAATTTTCTGTGGTGACAGGATGTGCGACCTGTCGGCTCCACGGAAAATGAAGAGCTGGAGAGGGACAGTTGGGAAAGGCGGGAAGGCAGCATGCAGGCGCTGTGGGATGCCCCCAAAAGCTTTCCTATTGGACTCTGGGGAGCGTTCCCGCGCAGGCTCCGTCGGTACAGACGATACCCATATGTGAAGACTACATTCCTGCTTGTTCCTGGAGATCTGGTAGCCCTCGTGACAGAGCAGGAGTGGAAGGAGTATCGTCTGGGAGGAGCCAGGTCTCAGTTAGGGTAAGAAGATGTAACACATTAGAGATAAAGAGATCATGAGTAAAAGCAAGTTTATTAGAGACTGAGCATGCGTTCCATAAGGTATGAGAACGGGAGAGTGGAGTGGGAAAGGGGAGGGATCTGGATGAAGTTGGACAAGTTACATGAGGACTTCTTTTCAGAGTAAGACAGAGGTCTAGGGGGGCCGTTATGTGAGGATCTATTTCCAGAGTAAGACAGAGATGTAGAGGGGCCAGGGTAAGGGTGGGTATCTCTGGATGAGTGTGCCCTCCATGAGGCACATGAGGGAGGGGAAGTGGAGGGGGAATGAAGGGGGATATTGATGCTATTAGACAGGTTACGTGAGGATCTTTTCTTAGTGAGACAGAACTCTAAAGGGGCTAGGTTTGGGGTTGATATCTCTGGATGAGTGACTGGGGAGAGAGGAGGGGGCGAGGAGAGGGATATGGATGAGATTAGATAAGTTACGTGAGGGGCTCTTCTTAGAGAGAGGTAGGAATCAAGGGGGGCCAGGGTTGGGATTGATATCTCTGGATGAGTGTGTAGCACGTGGGGGAGGGAGAGAGGAGGGGGCGAGGAGAGGGATATGGATGAGATTAGATAAGTTACGTGAGGAGCTCTTCTTAGAGTGAGGTAGGAATCGAGGGGGGCCAGGGTTGGGGTTGATGTTACCTGATGATAGAAGGTGTAGTAGAGAGTGAGGTAAGGAGACAGTACGGCGGAAGCGAGGGTGGGGTTGCCTTAGAGAGAGGGGATTGTTGAATGAGAGGGAGAGTGTGATGAAGCTCAAGAGGTGACAAGTTAGAGTACAGAATGGAGGGAGAGGAGAGAAAGGTAGAGGGAGAATGGGGGGGGGGGAAGAAGTGAGGGTGCTGGTGGGGGGGGAAGCAGTTGGGGAGTATGAGGAAAAGGACAATGTGAAGTGGGGCCATAGAAGAGGGATAGTGGGACAGTGCAGTGCATGTTAAATTACAAGCAATGAGGTGGCAATGGAGTTTATAGGCTGGGCAGTGGAGTCAATAGCTTGTGCAGCAAGGTAATTGGTAACAATGAGATAGCACTACACGCTATGCAGTATATAGCAATATACGCTATGCAGTATATGTTAAGGTGCAGGCAATGAGGTAATAATGGAGTCCATAGGCCGGGCAGCAAGGTTAATTGCAGGCAGTGAGGTAGCGATAATGCAGAAACGATGGGGTAACAATGGAGTTACCGTGCTGTGAATAGTAGTGGATTGGTGGGTGCTTACGTCATGCAGGTGCTGGTCTGGGTTTCGGGAGCCACGCTGAGGAGAAGAGCATGTTCCCGCTCTACTCCTCAATGATGCAGTGGTTCCCGGGTGGTCTATTCGTGAAGCACCGGTCAGGTCGTGTCAGGGGCGCCTCAGGTGCGGGCCTGCGTGCTCGCCGGCTCTACCCCAATCGGGGAGCAGGATGAATGGCAGCTGAGCTGCAGACTGGATGTCTGATCTGTTCTGCTGAGATCCTGCTTTTAAGCCCAAGCTACTCCACCTATCTGGGCAGGCCCCCCAATGCGGCTGAAAGCACCATGGGTACCAAACTTAGCCACAGAGCGCATCTGTATTTCTAGGAGATAATGTCTTACAAATGTAGAGAGGGACAACCACTTTGCCACTCTACAAATGTCCAGCAGAGACACCGTAGAATATTCAGCCCAAGAAGAAACCTGAGTATACATCAAGTAGGCCCACAATCCCAGGGGCATCGTCTTACCAGCCAAGATACAGGCTGAGGTAATGGCCTCCTTGATATGACTTGTGGCCATGACACCACGTGGCCCTTTTTCGGCCTACCAAAGAGCACAAACAGGTGATCTGAAAGCCAGAAAGCAGATGATCTTCATGTACTTCTGCAAGACAATGTAGACGTCCAAGCACCAGAGGCGCCGATCTTTACCGGAACACTGCTCCTGCGAAAAGGACAGCAAGGAAATCACCTGATTAATATGAAAGGGCGAAAGGACCTAGGGCAGGAAGGAGGGCACCAGACGTAAGGTGATCCCATCCTCCGAGAAGGCCAGGAAGGGGTCCTGACGGGACAAGGCCTGAAACTCAGAAACCCTTTGCGCCGAGGTCACCGCCATGAACAACAGTCTTCAATGTGAGGACCTTCACTGTCACTGGACTTGTTGGTTCAAAATAGTGCAGACCAGGGCTCGAAGCACAACCGTTAAGTTCCAAAGATGGACAGATGGGCACACTGGAGGTTGCAAGGCACGGACACCCCGCAGAAAACAGGCCAGGGAATGTCCTGCCATCAGACCACAAAAAAGTCCCGAAAGCTGCCACTTGAACCTTCAGTGAGCTCCAAGCAAGACCCATCTAAAAGCCCTCCTGCAGGAAGGCAAGTATAGAAAGGAGCTGTGCCTTGCAGGACGACAGCAGCTGGGTGCAACACCAGTAGTCGAAGGGCCACCAGATACAAACATAGGCCAAGGAGGTAAATCTATGCCTAGTCTACAGAAGCCTTTCCACATTAGTCGCTGCCTTTTAATAGCCATGTCGTAAGCAAGAAGGGAGCTGGATCGTCCAGGATGATGGGTCCCTGCTGTAACAGACCCCTGTGGGACCCTAGTGCCAGACAGGTGTTCACTTGTAGATGCACTAGATTCATGTGCCAGGGCTGCCAGGGCCAATCAGGGGCCACCAGGATCACCTAAACCCAGGTGGTGCTCTATCCAGCAGAGCATCAGAGGGATCATGGACCATGGTGGAAAGACATACAAGAGCTCTCTGGCAGCCACATTTGGACCAGGGCGTCTACCCCGGCTGTCGCAGTCGACTTTCACCGACTGAAGGTGGTCAGAACCTTCTGGTTTGCTGGAATAGCCATGAGGCCTATCTGCAGACACCCCCAGCAGCGCACAATACATTCAAAGGCCCATGCTGCCAGCTCGCATTTTGTGAGGTTGAGGGTGTACAGACAGATAGTCTGCTTGGACATTCTCCTCCCCCACGATATACTGTGCCAAAAGTGCCAGAAGATAAGCCTCCGCACAGGGTAACAGTAGTTCAATCCCACAGTAGTTCAATCCCACAGGCACCTTGTACTCACACCTTGGTAGTTCACATACACCATGGTCCCTAGCATTGCCTGAGAGAACCTGGATGACCCATCATTCCCACAAGTCTCAAAACCGCAGCAGCACTATGGATGTTGCGTGCCTCCAGGCGATTGATGGCCCACTGGGTTTCCGTAGCTAACAGCCTTTGGGCAGCCCGTCTGCAACAGTGAACTCCCCACCCCGACAAACTGGCATCAGTGGTCAACAGCACACAGACCAGAGCTTCCAGAGGAAGCGTGATCTGTCCCCCCACCGCCCCTGTAGCATGTTGCTGAAAGAGTTCCACCAGTGAAAACAGATGCACACTATAAGGGAGGGGAAGACACCTCCTGAAAGCATTACCAGCAGTCCGGCAGGGTATTGCACAGGAACCAGTGAGCCAGCAGTGCCAGATTTCACAGTCGAGTATGCACCTTTGCCCATGGGACCAGATAGAACATGGTTGCCAAAACCCTCAGGAGCTGCAGATATTCGCCATGCCCAAGGTGCAGGTGTCGCAAGAAAGGCACGGAGCTGGCTGCAAAACTTGCACCAATGGGCCTGCATGAAAAATACCCTAACTCTGGTGGTATTGAATCGAGCACCAAGAAACTCACAGTCCTGAGAAAGAGTCAGGCAGCTCTATGTGCGATTCATGATTCAGCCCAGCAGTTCCAGCAGCCAGAACTCCTCCTGAACTGAGCAGACAGCTGCTTCCAGGGACCTGGCACATATCAACCAATTGCTCAGCTAAGGATGCACACAGATGCCGTTGTGGCAGAGCACCACCACAATATCCACCATCACCTTAGAGAACATCCAATGCGCTGTTGGCAAGTTCAAACAGGAGCACGAAGAACTGGAAGTGTTGCTGATGGTGGTCCAGAAGAATGGAAAAGCGTAGTTACTCACCTGTAACAGGTGTTCTCCAGGGACAGCAGGAATCAATACTCACTTATGGATGACGTCAGCACCGACGGAGCATGCATGGAGCAATTCCCTAGCTTTCAAAGAAAGCCTTTGGGATTGCTGCCATGCAAGCAGGTCCTCTTCCCCCTCAAAAGTGCCATCTTGCTCAAATAGGTCCATTAGCTAGAACCCTACTAAGAAGATGGCAAGGGAAGGACAAAAATAGCCACTCTACAGGGGAGGTGGGAAGGTAGCGAGGACCGATTCCTGCTGTCCCTGGAGAACACCTGTTACAAGCGAGTAACTATGTTTTCTCCAGGAACAAGCAGGAAGTCAGTCCTCACTTATGGGACTCCCCAGCCACAGGCTATCGACTGTAACCCAAAATGCCTCCGTGTGGCCGTGAGCAGAAGTCGATGCCTGAAGGAGTCCGAGTCATCGGGTCCCCAGAGCGAAGCTTTCGGTAGCCGAAGAAGGGTCGGAGGGTAGGAGTTGCTTATACCCCGAACAGATTACGGGAGTACAGCCTGGCTGAAGGTGCTGTCCCGGCGGGACTCCCTCTCCGGGCAGCAGTGGACAGCGAAAGTGTTCGCTGAAGACCAGGTCGCAGCCGGCAGATGACTGTTAGAGGCACTGAGCGCAGCAAAGCCACAGAAGCCACCTTGGCTCGGACGCTGTGAGCGGTGACCTATTGATACAGTGGGGCGCCCGCCTTTGCCTGAGCAAAGGCGATGCAATCTGCCACCCAAACGGAGATGGAGTGCTTGGTGACTGCCTGCCCCAGGCGATTGGGGTCGTAGGCAACAGTTGATCGGATTTGCGATGAACCAAAGTACGCTGCAGGTATAAAGCAAGAGCCCTCTTGCAGTTGAGTGTGCGCAATACCGCTGATGCCTGGTCAGCATGCAGTCTCGGGAAGATGGTCAGTAGGACTAACTCCTGGCTGAGATGAAAGTTTGAGACCACCTTAGTTAGGAACTTGGAAAGGGTACAGAGGACAACCCTATTCCCGTAGAACCTGGTGTATGGAGCCTCAGCCATGAGTCGGAAGTTCGCTGACTCGGCAAGCCGAAGTCAATGCCACCAAGAAGACCACCTTCCAAGAGAGATGCCAAAGCAAGCATGTCACCATCGGCTCGAAGGGTGCTCGCGTAAGCTGCATCAGCACCATGAGGAGGTCCCACTCTGCCGACGGAGGTCAGATGGGAGGCTTGGAAAGCAGTAGATCTCACATGAAGCGAGAGACCAAAGGCTGCCCCGAGAGGGGTTTTCCATCGACAGGGAGGTGGTTTGCCGAAATGGCGCTCAGGTGTACTCTGGCTGAATTGGATTTCAACCCTGCCTTCGAGAGGTGGAGAAGATACCAGAGGATCTACCAGGTAGAGCAGAACGGGTCGATCTAAAGTTCGGAGCACCAGGTTGAGAAACACTGTCACTTAAAGGCATATGCCTATCTCGTTGAGTCCTTCCTCGATGCTAGGAGGATCTCCTTGACGTCATTTGGGAGACGCAGCAGAGCTAAAGCAACCCATTCAGCCACCAAGCTTTGAGGGACAACGAGGCCAGGTTCGGCTGGAACACCCAACCCTCCTCCTGCGTCAACAGGCTAGGGGCACAGCCCAGGGGTACTGGGGGCTCGGATGGGAGCCGGAGCAGCAGCGGGAACCAAGGCTGTTGAGACCACGAGGGGGTCACAGGGATCACTGAAATACGGTCCAGCTGAGCCTTGTGCAGGGTCCTCACAATGAGAGAAGTGGGAACGAATGAGTAAAGAAGGCGGAGGTCCAGCTCAAGAGGAACGCATCTGGAGCCACTCTGCTCAGGTGCGGAATCGGCCCGCAGAAGTGGAGAAGCTCCGTGTTCGAAGGACTGGCAAACAAGTCCATGGATGGGGTCCCCCACTGATGGAACAAGATGCCGGCAACCTCCTGATCCAAGCACCACTCGTGTGGGCAGAGGATCCTGCTGAGCTAGTCTGCGAGGACATTCTCCTGGCATGGGAAGTAGCCGCTCGCAGGGCCATCCCCTGGCAAGATGCAAAGGAGGATCGCCTCTCGGCAGAGGAGGCGTGATCCTGTTCAGCCCTCCTTGTTGATGTAGAACATGGCAACCCTGTTGTCGGTCTGCACAAGCACCGATGTCCCCTTCAGATGGTCTTCGAAGGCCCTCAGGGCCCATCGGACCACCCAGAGCTTGAGCAGGTTGATCTCCTGCCAAGACTCCTCGGTCGACTGCTGTCCCTGGGTGCACAATGCACTGCAGTGGGCTCCCCACCCCAGCAGAAAAGCATCCGTCGTTAGGACGATCTCGTGCTGTTGGGTACGGAAGAGCATTCCCTGAAGGAGACTTCTGGAGTCCCGCCACCAATCCAGGGAGCCGTGGAGACCGCGGGAGACCATAAGAATATAGGAAGCTTGATGTAAGTCTTTGACCTTTGCAACTGCTCCTTTTAGTTTTTTCTTAACTATTTTCCTCATTTTATCATAGTCTCCCTTTTGAAAGTTAAAAGGTAGTACTGTGGATTTCCTTACCATCCCTCCTCCATTAATTAAATCAAACACAATCATGCTGTGATCACTATTGCCAAGTGGCCCCAACACACTTCTCTTGCATCAGATCTGGTATTCCACTAAGGACTAAGTCCAAAATGGCTTCCCCTCTGGTCGGTTCATGAACCAGCTGCTCTAAGCAGCAGTCATTTATTTCATCTAGAAATTTTATCTCCCTAGCATGTCCTGCCGTGACACTGACTCAGTCAATACCGGGGTAATTTAAATGACCCATTATTACTGTTCTGTAACTTTTGTTACCTTCCCTGATTTCTTTGAGCATTTCGTCATCCATTTGTTCATTCTGGCCAGTACAACCCCACTGCCATCGCCTTCCCCTTTTTACATGGAATTTCAATCCACAGAGATTCTACAGCGAATTTTGTTTCCTGCAAAACTTTAATCCTTTGTGACTACATGCCATCTCTAACAGAGCACAACCCTTCCACCAATTTGATCAGCTCTGTCATTACGATATAGTTTGTACCCAGGTATCACAGTGTCCCAATGGTTGTCCTCCTTCCACCATGTCTCTTAGATACCAAATCATATCTAGCTTCTCATTTAGTGCTATATATTCCAACTCTCCCATACAAGCATTTTAGAGACAGTATTTTATTCATATTAATCTGGTTATCGGTAGGGCAGGGGCCATTTGGAATCTTTAAGCTCTGTCTGCTCTGTACTCAAGGGCATTTGGGCTACCTTTGTCTTTATTGGAACCTCTCTGCTGTGCCCTAACTTCATTTTTTTGGTAGTATCCTTCAAGGATACATTGTTCCAAACCATGCGCTCTTGGGCAACTGTCAGCTCGCCCCTATTATCTTATTACCCCGGATAGGGTCTCTGAGATGGCCGAAGGCCTGACTCCATTGTGCCATGAGACACCACTGGGCCGTAAGCATGTGCATGCGGGCATGGGGGACCACGTGGACGGTGAAGGCCATGTGCCCGAGGCAGCGCAGCATCTTCCGCGCCTTAATCCAAGCCCTGTTTTGGACGTGGGACATCATGGCCTGAAGGTGGTCTGCTCGGTCCGGGGGGGGGGGGGGGAGGAAGGCGGTCATCCGCACCGTGTCGACGCATGTGCCGATGAACTACAGGGTCTGCACCAGCTCGAGGTGGGACTTGGAGTAGCTGACTAGGAAGCAGAGGCGCTCGAGAAGGATCATGTGCGACGCCACCAGGTGGGCTTCACCAATCGAGGACTCTGTGACGAGCCAGTCATCGAGGTAGGGGAAGACAGGCATGCCTTGCTGCCTGAGGGAGGCGGTGGCTGCGGAGAGGCACTTTGTGAAAACCCGCGGTGAGGACACAAGCCCAAAAGGGGAGCACTCTCTACTGGTAGTGTTCTCCCTGCACCCTGAATTGCCTTGGTGTTCTCTAAGAAGAGGGGTGCTTCCAGAGCTCTCCCAAAGGTGATTTTTTACTGAGTTGCTGCATAACTGTGAGTCTTGTTTCCAAATAACTGTGCATCTGTTTGTCTCCACATAGCTCTCTATCTGTCCATAGTTGGGTTCCTTACCCACTCCATTGCTGTAGAGGTTTACCTTTTAAACTTCTCTTACCCTTCCCTGAAGGACTCCTCCCCTCCCCCTCCTGCTGAATTAGTGTTGTGGTCTTCCATTTTCTGTGCTGCACACGTGGGTTTAGTTCAGATTGCCTTGGTGTTCTCTAAGAAGAGGGGTGCTTCCAGAGCTCTCCCAAAGGTGATTTTTTACTGAGTTGCTGCATAACTGTGAGTCTTGTTTCCAAATAACTGTGCATCTGTTTGTCTCCACATAGCTCTCTATCTGTCCATAGTTGGGTTCCTTACCCACTCCATTGCTGTAGAGGTTTACCTTTTAAACTTCTCTTACCCTTCCCTGAAGGACTCCTCCCCTCCCCCTCCTGCTGAATTAGTGTTGTGGTCTTCCATTTTCTGTGCTGCACACGTGGGTTTAGTTCAGATTGCCTTGGTGTTCTCTAAGAAGAGGGGTGCTTCCAGAGCTCTCCCAAAGGTGATTTTTTACTGAGTTGCTGCATAACTGTGAGTCTTGTTTCCAAATAACTGTGCATCTGTTTGTCTCCACATAGCTCTCTATCTGTCCATAGTTGGGTTCCTTACCCACTCCATTGCTGTAGAGGTTTACCTTTTAAACTTTCTCTTACCCTTCTCAGCTGTAACTTACCTTGCCTCTCTCAACTAACTGGGCTTTATGTGGTACCCCCCTCCTTCCTGCTGAGGGTTCAGGACAGGGTACCTTGTAACTGCCCTCTTTAGTAGGACTTTTCTCCCTCCCTCCCTCCCCAGCACCCACCCACCCCTTGGCTAATTGTACCTTTATAGGTACTTGCACATCTTAGAAGAAAGGGGCTGCTCTCAGGTGCAGCTCGTTATCCAAATCAGTCATACACGGAGGATCTGAGCTTAATTAATTAAGCTTCAGGTATACAAGGTGTATTAGGGGTATTAGATACACATTTATTGGTATAAGCATCTACACCAATCCTTAGTATATACAGAATTTAAAAGACCTAAACACAAGCTTTAAACTAAGATGCAGACAGAAGTCCAGCAACGAGATGGGGGTTCTCCGGTCTTTTGCATTGAGTGTCGCATGTATGATTTTCTCCCAGTTGGTGAGAGGTCTTACGTATGCACTAAGTGCAAAGAACTCTTTGCTCTCAGGGAGCGAGTCCGTTCTCTAGAGGCTAGAGTAGCAGACCTGGAAGACATAAGAAAGACAGAGATGTACATGGACGTGACCTACAGGGATATAGTCCTGAAGTCCCACCTCCAGTCTGGCAGCATCCCTGCTGCCATGGAGGAGAGAGGTCACATGACAGGAGAGCATCACCCTGGTGTGGCAGGAAGTGATCCTGTAACTAGGACCTGTCCTCCAGGTGATGTAAAACCCTCTTGCACCGAGGACGTTTCTCCAGGGCCACGTGCCCATGAGGGGAGGGTCAGGACAGCTGTTATAGTTGGTGATTCAATCATTAGGAATGTAGATAGCTGGGTGGCTGGTGGACGTGAGGATCGCCTGGTAACATGCCTGCCTGGTGCGAAGGTAGCGGACCTCACGCACCGCCTAGATAGGATCGTAGATAGTGCTGGGGAGGAGTCTGCTGTCTTGGTACATGTTGGTACCAATGACATAGGAAAATGTGGTAGGGAAGTTCTGGAGGCTAAATTTAAGCTTTTAGGTAGGAAGTTGAAATCCAGAACTTCCAGGATAGCATTCTCCGAAATGCTTCCTGTTCCACGTGCAGGACCCAAAAGACAGGCAGAGCTCCGGAGTCTCAATGCGTGGATGAGACAATGGTGCAAGGATGAGGGTTTTGGATTTGTTAGGAACTGGGGAACATTCTGGGGAAAAGGGGGGCTCTTCCGAAGGGATGGGCTTCACCTTAATCAGGATGGGACCAGACTGCTGGCATTAACCTTTAAAAAGGAGATAGAGAAGCTTTTAAACTAGAAATTAGGGGAAAGCCGACAGTCACCCAGGAGCGCATGGTTCGGACGAAGGTATCCTTGAAGGATACTACCAAAAGCAATGAGGTTCCAAAAGGGAGTATAGTAGCCGAAATGCCCTTGAGTAAGGAGCAGACAGAGAATAAAGATTCCAAATTACCCATGCCTACCAATAGCCAGATTAATATGAATAAAATACAGTCTCTAAAATGCTTGTATGCCAATGCTAGAAGTCTAAACAATAAGATGGGAGAGTTAGAATATATGGCACTAAATGAGAGGTTAGATATGATTGCACTCTCAGAGACATGGTGGAAGGAGGATAACCAGTGGGACACTGTGATACCTGGATACAAACTATATCGTAATGATAGAGCTGATCAAATTGGTGGAGGGGTTGCGCTCTATGTTAGAGAGGGCATTGAGTCAGAAAGGATTAAAGTTTTGCAGGGAACAAAATTTGCTGTAGAATCTCTATGGATTGAAATTCCACTTATGAAGGGGAAGGTGATGGCAGTGGGGGTGTACTATCGACCGCCTGGCCAGAATGAACAAATGGATGATGAAATGCTCAAAGAAATCACAGAAGCTAACAAAAGTCACAACAGAGTAGTAATAATGGGTGATTTCAATTACCCCGGTATCGACTGGGTCAGTGTCACGGCAGGACAAACTAAAGAGGTAAAGTTTCTAGATGGAATAAATGACTGCTTCTTGGAGCAGCTGGTTCATGAACCGACCAGAGGGGAAGCCATACTGGACCTAGTCCTTAGTGGAACGCCAGATCTGGTGCAAGAAATAAGGGTGTTGGGACCACTTGGCAATAGTGACCATAATATGATCATGTTTGATTTAATTATTGGAGAACAAATAGTAAAGAAATCCACAGTACTACCTTTTAACTTTCAAAAGGGAGACTATGATAGAATGAGGAATATAGTTAGGAAAAAACTAAAAGGAGCGGTTCCAAAGGTTAAAGACTTACAGCAAGCTTGGGCGTTATTTAAAACTACTATCCTCGAAGCCCAGACCAGCTGTATTCCACGCATTAAGAAGAGTGGGAGAAAGTCCAAAAAACTGCCAGCATGGTTTAAAGGTGAGGTCAGAGAGGCTGTTGCTGCCAAAAAAGCAACCTTCAGGAAATGGAAAAAAGAGCCAAATGATGAAAACTGGAAACAGCACAAGCACTGGCAAGTTAAATGCAAAGCATTGATAAGGCAGGCAAAGCGGGAATTTGAAAAGAAACTTGCTGCGGAAGCAAAAACACGAAATAAAGACTTTTTCAAGTACATTCGTAGCAAAAGGCCTGTGAGAGAGTCAATTGGACCGTTAGATGATAGAGGGGTAAAAGGGGCAGTAAGAGGAGACAAGGCTATAGCGGAGAGACTGAATGAATTCTTTGCTTCGGTCTTTACTGAGGAAGATGTAGGGATGTTACCCAAGACTGAAGTGGTATTTAAAGGTGATACTGCAGAGGAATTGAGAGAAATATCGCTACACCGGGAAGATATATTACAACTATTTGATAAACTGAATAGTAGCAAATCACCTGGACCGGATGGTATACATCCCAGAGTGTTGAAAGAACTGAAATATGAGATTGCAGACCTGCTATTGGTAATCTGTGAACTTTCATTAAAATCATCTGTAATACCTGAAGATTGGAGGGTCGCCAACGTAACACCAATTTTTAAAAAGGGTTCCAGGGGTGACCCGGGAAATTACAGACCGGTGAGCCTGACGTCAGTACCAGGGAAAATGGTAGAAACCATCATAAAGAACAAAATTACGCAGCATGTAGATAGTCATGGCCTAATGGGAGACAGCCAACATGGCTTTAGACAAGGAAGATCTTGTCTTACTAATCTGATATGTTTTTTTGAAGGTGTGCATAAACAGGTAGACAAAGGTGAGTCGGTTGATATAGTGTATCTGGATTTTCAGAAAGCTTTTGACAAGGTCCCCCATCAGAGACTTTTGGCAAAGCTAAAAAGTCATGGGATAGGAGGCAGTGTACTATTGTGGATCGGGAACTGGTTAAAAGATAGAAAGCAGAGAGTAGGGCTAAATGGCCAATATTCCCAATGGAAAAAGGTGAATAGTGGAGTACCCCAGGGATCTGTACTGGGTCCGCTGCTTTTTGACATATTCATAAATGACCTGGAAAAGGGAATAACGAGTGAGGTTATCAAATTTGCAGATGACACAAAACTGTTTAAAGCTGTTAAAACCCAAGAGGAAAGTGGAAAACTGCAGGAGGACCTGGATAAATTGGAAGACTGGGCATCCAAATGGCAAATGAAATTTAATGTGGACAAGTGCAAAGTCATGCACCTAGGAAAGAACAACCCACACTATAGTTACTCGATGCAAGGCTCCACATTAGAAGCCATCACCCAGGAAAAAGATTTAGGAGTCATCGTGGATAACATGTTAAAACCCTCCACCCAGTGTGCAGCGGCGGCCAAGAAAGCAAACAGAATGCTAGGTATCATAAGGAAAGGGATGGAGAATAAAACAAAGGATATTATAATGCCTCTGTATCGCTCCATGGTAAGACCGCACCTTGAATATTGTGTGCAATTCTGGTCACCGTATCTTAAAAAGGACATAGCGTTATTAGAAAAAGTACAGAGAAGAGCCACCAAATTGGTGAAGGGGATGGAAGGCTACTCCTATGAAGAGAGGCTAAAAAGGTTAGGGCTCTTTAGCCTGGAAAAGAGACGGCTGAGGGGAGATATGATAGAGGTCTATAAATTAATGAATGGAGTGGAACAGATAAACGTGGATCAATTGTTTACGCTATCAGAATATAGAAAGACTAGGGGACATGTAATGAAGCTACAGGGTAAACTATTTAAGACAAATAAGAGAAAATATTTTTTCACTCAACGTGTAATCAAACTCTGGAATCTGTTACCGGAGGATGTGGTAAGGGCTGTTAGTATAGCTGGGTTTAAAAAAGGTTTGGACAAGTTCCTGGAGGAAAGGTCCATAAACCACTATTAAAAAGGGACCCAGGATATCAATGCTTGACCCAGTACAAGCATTGTGGAACTTGTGTCTTTTGGGGAAACTGCTAGGTACGTATGACCTAGATTGGCCACTGTTGGAAACAGGATACTGGGCTTGATGGACCTCGGTCTGACCCAGTATGGCATGTCTTATGTTCTTATGTTCTTAGGTATTGCCTTTGCTGCGGATGAACTAGGATGTGGGCATAAGTGTCCTTGAGGTACAAGGAGCATAGCCAATCGCCCTGCTGAAGGAAGGGCAGTAGGATGCCAAGCGATAACATTTTGAATTTCTCCCGCACCAGGAACTTGCTGAGGTCTCTGAGGTAGAGGATGAGGCGCAGGACCCCCATCTTTTTCGGGACGAGAAAATAGCAGAAGTAGAACCCCCTGACCTCAAAGGTGCCATGGTACCTTCGACAGCTCGTTGGGCGATAAGGTTGGACAGTTCCTGCTGCAAGCAGATCTGGTATGAGAGAAGCCGAGTAGGCTCTGCTGGGGAGAAGGGCGACTGTCCAGGCGGAGACGGTAGCCATCTTGGATTACCCGGAGGATCCAGGTGTCCGATGTGACTGAAGCACACTCCGGGGCAAACAGGGACAGGCGTCCCCCCACCGGCGGAAGAGCTGCCGTGGGGCGAGAGGCTATGCCAATGGCCTCAAAACCCCTGTGTAGGCTGGGGTGGGGCCAGTGGTTGGGCTTTACACCCTTTAGGCTTACAGTAACCATGTGCACCTCCCTTGCCCTGTGTGCTGGGAGCCGGTGCAGAAGTGGGCGGGTAAGGAAGGTAACCCCAGTAAGGGAGTCCCTTTCCTTTAGAAGAACAGCTTTTTGGGCTGCTGTTTTTTCCTAGGGAGGGAGGAGGTTTTGCGTGAGAGATGAGTTTGAGTCGCAAGCTCCGTTTTTATCTCAGTGGATTTATCCTCCATCGGTTTACCAAACAGTTGTTCGCCAAGGCAAGGGATGTCCAAGAGCTTCTCTTGGACCCACTGCTCCAAGTCCGAAGACTGAAGCCATGCCTACCGCTGGGCCCCGTTGCCGGCCACCACCACCCGGATGGAGGAGTCAAAACCATCATATGCGGCACAGGAGAGGTACTTCGAACACTCCACGACGGACTTAAGGAGAGTTTGGAACCTTAGGAGGGGTTCACCCCTGAGGTCTGAAGCAAAACCACCGAGCTCCTTGGCGAGGTCCCGCAGGAACATGTCCATATTGAGTTGGTATGCCTGGATACGGCAAGTGAGCATGGAAACCTGATAGGCCTTACACCCCAGGGCATCGAGGGCTCTCGACGCCTTACCTAGGGGGGACTGAAGAGTGAGACTTCAGGCTCTTTTGCTTCCGCATCGCCGACTCCACAACCATGGAGGTATGCGGGAGCTGGGTCTTCCAGAACCCGAGGCCATGCTGAACCCTATACATGACGTCGAGGCGCTTGCTCAAAATGGGGACCAAAGCAGGTGTCTCCCACATGTGGATGAGCAGCCTTGACAATATGGGGGAAACCGAGACAGTAAGATTTCCGAGGTGGGGACTCGTACTGTAAAATATCAAGCTCCTCAGCTCGCAGTTCGTCTTCAGTCTGCGTAGTCAGACTGATGGCCCGTGCCATGATCCGCACGAACACAAGGAAAGTGTCCTCAAGTGGTGAAGGGTCCGATGGGAGGCCCCTGTGGGCATGGGTCTCCGGGGAAGTATCCCTGTCTGACTCCCAGCACGAGAGGTACGAGGAGGAGTCCGACCGAGACAGGTCGCCCCGTCCAGAGGCCGAGATCCGCTTGGAGCTAGAGGCCTTGGAGGATTGCGCTTCCAAGGACCAGGAGGGCGAGCGAGATCGATGCTAAGGACCCTGACGAGGCTCGTGGCTCTCAGGGCGGATTTTGGTGTCCTTCGAAAAGCGGGCCTGCTGGGCAGCTAGAAAGGCAGAAATGCTGCACTCTAGTGCCAGCATTTGGGATTCCCAAGCAGGCGTGGGACACTGACGCTGACACCAGGGTTACCGGGTCTGGCATGGAGGATGTGGGGGTCCTCACCGGGACAACCCTCAGGAGACCAGGCGCCATTGCCAGAGGCCTCTGTATCCATACGGGGTTCCTTTCGAGGCCGCTCCTTGTCCGACTCTCAGGAAAGCCACGGGGGACTGAGTGACCGAGCGCGGGAGCGCCCTCGCTTATCCAGAGCCCCCGACAGCAAATTTGAGGCTGCCTTCTTCTTACGCTGCTGCACGTCAGGGGAGCCCTGGTCGGAGTGCCGCCAAGATAACGGAACCATAGTGGGGGATTCCATCAGCGGAGGGGTGACCGAGGGTGCCACAGAGGATTCCGGGGCTATCTTCCAGAAAATGTCATTGGACTTCTGCTTAAGGCTGAGCAGGGCCTTGGAGGACATTTTCTTACAAAGAGAGCAGAGCTCCGGGTCATGATCTGCCCCAAGACACCGAAGACAATAGTCATGGGTGTCCGTGAGGAACATGTTATTGGAGCATCTGTCCCTATTTTTTTTTTTAAACCAGTGGCCATAGAGGCAAAAAGGACCCCTGCGAGGTCAAAGACCTTCACTGCCAACGGTTGGAAGAAAAAAGGGTGCGAAGCCCGCAATAGGGAAAAAAAAACTTAAGAAGAATATCCCCTCGCTCGAGGAAAAAAAAGAGAGCAAGGGGGAACGGAAGAGGATCGGTGCAACCGGGAAAAAAAAAAAAAAAAAAAACCTAGGGGCCGAAATCCCCCCCCCCCACCTATTTTTTTCCCGAGGGACGAGGACGTGCATCCGAAGGGCTCTGCGGAAAAAGGGAGACAGAGCAAGATAGCACCCTTGGGTGGTAAGTGGACAAGATAGCACCCTTGGGTGGGAAGTGGACCACGCATGCGTGGCAGCAATCCCAAAGGCTTTCTTTAAAAGCTGGGGAATTTCTCCACGCGGGCACCGTCGGTGCCGACGTCAACCATAAGTGAGGACTGATTTGATTTCCTGCTTGTTCCTGAAGAATGTGCAGGTACAACTCCATGAGATGCAGCGTGGCAAGGAATTACCCAGGCCGTAGGCCTGGATGACTGACAGCAGGGTATCCATACGGAACAAAGGCACCCACAGACAAGGCTGACACCCTGAAGATCCAAAAAAGGAATTAATGCCCCGCCCTCCTTTGGCACCACAAAATAAATGGAATACTAGCTGAAGCCTCTCGATTGGCAGCACTAGAACAACTGCTCTAAGTAGTAATAGGTGCTGGAGAATATGGAAATTACACTTACCTGGTAATTGATGTTCCTTGAGGGAGTACAGTTCAGTCCTCCACCACTGGGTAGTGCACCTCCTCCTGCAACATGGAGACTGGACAAGTCAAACTTGTGACATCACCGGGTATATCCTGCTGGTCTTCTCCCATGATCCCCCAGTGACCTACTGTCAAAGCAGACTCAAAGGAGCAAACAAACAACCAAATACAAAGCTATGCTCAAACTTCAACTTTAAAATTACAGGGCCCCAAAAAGAAAGGCCGAAAACACCCTCCCCCGTGCCCCTGTCCCCCTGCGCACCGAACAGCGGAAGACAGAGAGCTAGAAGGAAGGAGAACTAAGGAAGAGTATAGGCAGAAAAGGTTGCTCTCGCGATTACCTGCCAATCAGAGCCCGTTGCCGACTCAAGGATCCGAAAGCATACTCGGAACTGACGCCTCGCGTCTGAAACATCCATCCCCGGGCGGGAATGAGGACTGAACTGTACTCCCTCAAGGAACATCAATTACCAGGTAAGTGTAATTTCCATTTCCTTATCGGTCCTACAGTTCAGTCCTCCACCACTGGGATGTACCAGAGCAGTAATCATTGGGAGGGACCTATCCAGTCGGCTCGGCCCCTAAACGAACAGAGCAGGCACCGACCCCAGCCCGCTCCTCACGTCAACAGGCGGTAAGCCAACCAGGAAGACACGACCGAGAGCCCACTTGGATCCTCTTCACTGGTGAAAACAGCACAGAACTCTGCCCCAAGCAGCGCTAGTGCTTCAGAAAGACAAACTCGCCATCGCAAACACACTGAACGCCCTAGAAACAGACCTACTGAGAAGGCTACCGGAGCTCCGCCTGAAAAATCCGCTTGAACTCCCCCTTGGCTCTCGACCCCACCAGGGTGTCAAGTGTTAGCAACCGCTGCTCTCCCGCAGAACCCGCCTCCACAGAGGGACAGGCAGCAAAGAGACCTCCCAGAAAGCGACGGAACCTCACCTAAGGTCCAAGGAACGCAGGTTACAAGCAAAGTGTTCTTGCGTAAGTCCCAAACCGACAACTAAACAGGCACAGCCGGATTCCACGAGGGAGAACGGAACCGAGGTCCATCCAGACAGAGGTGGGAAGCAAAAAGAGGGAAATGGAAAAACCACCAGCGTCAAACACCCCATTTGTCACACCTCTTAAGGGCTTTATTCTTTGCAACACAAAGTAGCTCTACAGCTATGTCCTGGACCAGTTGGAGTCTTTTTAATTGAGAATGTGGAATGCAGCTAAGCAATGAGTTGCAATAAACCAAGCGTGATCCACCAAGGGCATATAAGAGGGTGTCAAGTGCCCCAGAGTCCAGCGTTGTTTCAGAAGATGTGGAGTCTTACATGGTGTGACAAAAAAGAAAGGAGACTCTGGTAGCCACGCCCATGACGCAATGCCAGTAGGCCAACCGCTTACATCACCTGGATATGCCCTCCGGAATTGGAGGAACCATGCAGAAGTAGCAATCGCCGACGTGATCCATGGGCCCTCTCCAGATCATTGGAACCGCAAAAGACTTTGATGGTCTTTTCCCATCCATCCACAGCCTGAGATCTGCTACACATGTATTGCAGCATATGTGTGGCGCCTAGCTTTTATCCTGATCTTTTATTCTGCAGCCAAAATATAAATTGTAGGCTTTCTGAACCGCCACAGTCATATGCCATTTTTGTGATGTAAAAGTCACATCACCACAACTAGAGCAGAAATTATCTGCATGATTAACACCAGGACGAGGAATCGCCAAATATGCTGTGAGTGACCTATCGGTATAAAATAAATATGTCTTTTTTTTTTTTTTTTTACTGTCAAGCGAGGCAAATTTAAGTAGTGACTGCATCAACTGGTTTTGGACAGTTATTTCGATTGGTTGCAAGTAAAGATTATGCAAGCTCACGCAAATGTTGCAGAATACACTGGTAATGGTCCCCACTGACTAATGAAGAGCACATATCTTAGCAACCAGCCCCAGTCGGCCATTTTCACAATGACCTCTGAAAGGCATAGAATGGACCGGGCCACGGCCCCGTACCAATGCGTCGACGCTATCCAGTAGCCTCATATGTCCTCTGCTAAACATCGACCCGTCGCCGCAGACTGACAGGTCGCCATGAGGTCCAATATGGGCTGACCGCATCTGAGCACATGCGGTGCGGACACCGGCTGATGCAATCTCACTCCTCCAGCAAACACTCGGACCCCGCTAAGGACATTCGCCACCACAGTGTCCCCACCGAAACGCAGGCTGCCAAGGCTTCAACCGTGCACGCAGTCCCTTCGCGTGGGCCACCCTGACCCCCCGACCGACTCCACCCTGCCGATCGAAATAGGCCACCATTCCGGAGATCTCAGACAGCACCTACAGCGCTCGATCCGCTACCGTGTCCGTGAACGCCTGCCACGGCTAACGTACCGCAAACCGTTCCAGTCAGACGATGGAACACTGGGCGTGCTGCGTACACTAAAACGCCTTGTACATAAAGGATCCCCAAAATGTAGCTGAGTCTAACCACGCTCCGGCCAAGCTCCCGGAAGAAAGGGACAGAACCTTATAAAAAAAAAGTGGGGACAATTAGGAAGGCTTTCCTGTTTGATTATTCTTTTTTTTGTTGTTGTTTTTTTGTTTTTTTGTTTGTTTTTCCTTTTTAAAACTCCATAAGGGCCACAAGGCACACAACCGAACAGGGCATTGTCCAGAGAACGCAAGGCCCCTCCTCCAGGCTGACTCCACAGCCTAAACCGGCAGTCACCTTGGCTGATGCCGAGCAGCGCGGAAGCCAACTTGTAAGCCCAGCATATGAAGTATGCCTACTAGTACAGCATTCCACAATGGAGGGACATGTAACCGGACGGCTTTGAATATGAACCTACAGATATCCCGCGCTTGCTCCAAGACAAGCACTGTGCAGCCTACTGGTCTTCTCGGAGCACCGCCACGACCCGAAGACCTAAACCGGCCAGCAAAAGACGACGTACGCTGGGCCCGAAGGAACCTGGTTGAACGGATCCCAGCACTCCCTGTATCGTTAGGATCGGAGCCTCCCCCCAAGGACTCAGCCCTGGCTGGAACCAGCTGAGCATAACTCCAGGCCCTGCGGCGAGCCCCCACGAAGAAGTGGGACGCAACGATGCCTTGAGGAAAGGGAAGGCCCAATGGGTGAAGCAAGTTGCTAGCCGACCAAGGGAGTAAACCCCACACGCGCACCTCAACGGAAGGTCGGAAGAACCGAGGATTCTGGTCCCACAGGTGCACCTGCTAGCCTTTAACAACATACACCTCCGCAGGTACAAAAAACTTAAATTGTGAGCACCTTCAGGGGTAAGGGGAATAGACGACAGCCTCCGACTGTTGACCACCTTGTCTTGCACAACAGACAGCAGCACCCCACCAAACAAATGATTGGGAATATATGACCTCAGAACCCCAAGACAGAGGTAAAACAGTAGAACGTGCAGTGGACGTGAATTTCCAGATCTGCCAGCCCCCCTGCCCACATTGAGAAGAGGCAGAGAAGAACTGGACCGGCGGATCTGGAGGGGTGCCTCCTGGACAGCCGGGCCACCGAAGGGAAAGCTGATGACTGAGGCCCAAACTCCTCAGGATGGCCCCGTCTTGCATTGGCAACCCCATGCAACACCATGACAACCCCGCTCACAATATCCCAAGCGATCTCTGTCATTGCTGCAACAATCACCTGAGCATGAGATCACAGACGGAACACGGACATGCAGACGCACTCAAGGAGAGTGCACCTAAGAAGTATGAGCCTATCCAACATCCAGCACCACATGTCCAGGTGTCCCACTCCTGTCACCCAAAAACACAGGACGCTTGAACCTAGGTGACTGTCATAGCAAAGACAGGGAGGCCTGACTGCCGCTATCAACCCTTCCAGGACCCTGGAACACTAAGCCCCGGACTGTGCCATCCAGCAACACTTCTCACGATCCCCAGCAGGGGCCTTTCCCCAGATGGCCCAGATGGGCAGTGTTCCCGCCAAATGGGCAAGCTGCGCTCTGATAACATAGTGCAGAAAACCAAATCAAAGTGTTTTAACCTAGCTAATTTTTGTCTAACAGTGATCATTCATAATATCAGCCAGGCTCAATCATAACATTAGTATTAATGATCTCTAAAGATTGAAGAGTTACTAATGTAACACTAATTGTTTTTTGGTTTTTTTTTTAAAGAGCTTCAAAGGCGATCTTGGAAACTACAGACCAATGAATCTGAGTTCAGTGCCAGTTAAATGATAGAACTTGTTCTGAAAAGCAGCACCAAGCTGTCTTTTCAAAGGGTTAATAAACATGTGAGTAAGCCAAATGATATGTATCTGGATGTTTTAGAAGGTACTTGACAAAGCCCCTTATGAACTTCTCCTGAGGAAGGAGATGATGTGCTATTATAGAATGGGAAATGAGGGGCGGAGCCTGATGTCCAGCGGGTTAGACGGGGGGCGGAGCCTGATGTCCAGCGGGTTAGACGCTTCGCGCTGAAGCTCCCGAGAGGCCTACTCAGAATCCTGACTTAATACCTACATAAACTTAATATTTTGCTCCGAACTTACCGGGGTACCTCGGGGGGGATGGCGGCCCACAAACCAGCGCGCTTAGACTTCGGGTCTCCCTCTTCTTCACACGGAAAACGCTCCAAAACAGAGTTGTCTTCCCCACAAAAGATAGTTCCACTTCGGGAAAACCCCGAAATGCAACAGGAGATCTTGGAGGAAATACGCGGTGTGAAGGAACTGGTACAGTCCAACGGAGAAGCGCTCCGAGCCATGCGAGAAGACTTCGGTATGCTTCAGGACCGGCTTGAAGGTCTTTCACTACGGCAGGACAACATGGCGGGGGTCCTCGACTCGCACGCGGTGCGCTTGGAGAAACTGGACAAGGCTGAGCGTTAGATACAGAATCTTCAAAAAGAGTTAGAGGATAGCAATAATCGAGCCCGTCGCAACAATGTAAGGCTCATTGGAGTACCGGAGGGGGCGGAAGCAGGAGATATAAGAGAATTCCTGGTCAAAACTCTTCCCTCCTTGCTGAAGATCACTTTTCACAGAGATCTGGAAATTGACCGAGCACATCGTGTTCCTACCAACATGGCGCTCAATCGGACGACCCCCCGGCCTATCATCTTTCGATTACTGAGATATCAGCAAGTTGAGCAAATTCTAAATGCTGCCCGGGCGAATCATCATCTGGAGTTTGAAAGTCATAAAGTCTCCTTCTTCCCTGACTTGGCAAAGCCCACAGTTGACCGTCGGAAGAGACTCCTTGCTTTTCGCCCTAGACTTCAACAGCTACAGGCTCGCTTTGGCCTATTGTATCCAGCGAAGCTCAGAGTGACTCTCCATAACCAAACTAGAACATTCGAAGATCCTGATCTACTAGCAACATTTTTAGATTCCAAAGAAGCAGACCAGATGCGCTAATCCAGCAACTTGGATCTGTAATCCGCCGGATCTGTCCGCCATTTTGAATGGCCCGACGCGGTGATCACAGCCTGGAACAGAGACTGCCTGGACTTTTCTTTCTTTCTATATATAACTTTCTTGGTCTCCTATCCCTCCATGATGTGCACCTCGGTTGGATTCGGAACACGCACAGCTATATAGGTTATATGTTTCAATTTAGGCCTTCTCTGGGGTTTCTCCCCGCAGACATATGGTCGCCAGTAATTTCTGGGGTTCTGCTTCTTCTCTAATGCACTTCGGTGCTTATTTTTTTTTATATGGGGCGCTTCATTGTTTTCATTAGCTTATTTTCTATCATGTCATGTGTACAGCCATATACAGTTAATATGAGGGACATTGTGAAATTATGTGCGTTATCATGTTCTTTTTCAGAATTTTTAACCCTTCTGAATGGCCTTATGTAAGATCTTATCACTGAACGTAAAAGGCATCAATAGTCCAATCAAAAGAAAGAAAATCCTTAGCTATCTTAATCATGAGCATGCTGACTTAGTGTTTCTTCAGGAAACGCATTTAAACTCCGCTGAAACACTGAAACTTAATGCTAAGCCTTACATGGTGGCTGCCTACTCTCCCGTGGGGTAGCCATCTTGGTTAAGAAGTCTTTGCAAGCTACTGTAATGGATACTAGCTCTGATAAGGAGGGTAGATGGGCCCGTGCACACCTTAAGGTTGGAGATAGTGAATTCACGTGTATTTGTATTTATGCTCCGAATGTGGATAACCCTGCTTACTATGCAAGTCTTGCGCAGTTGGCACAGGCCTCTGCCAATACTCCATTAATACTTGGCGGCGATTTCAACCAAGTACTTGATCCTTTGATAGATAGACTGCCGCCTAGAACGAGTGGTCCACCCAAGAGTCTTGATACCCTTACAGCTCTGATGAAAGATCTCGCGTTAGTAGATATATGGAGGCTGCTTCACCCCTCCGACTTAGAGTTCACCTTTTTCTCAGCCCCCCATCACTCACAATCTAGAATAGATTTTCTTCTGATCTCCAAAGCACTGATATCCCAAGTGGACACGGCTAGGATTCATCCTCTCCATATTTCAGATCATGCTGCCATATCTTTCTCATTACATGTCACTACGCAAGGTGAACATCCCCGTGCTTGGTTTTTTGGGGCATAGCTATTTCCCTAATTACGAAATACTGGAAAAATAGCTCCCATCTGAGCCCCAATGAATGGTGGAATCATGTCTGTCTCTACAGTAAATATGAGCAAATACCTCGTATGTTGGCTTCTTCCGTTCAGACCCCCCACCACTTGTCTGAATGGAAGATGCTCAACGACTATGTTCAAACTGCTAAATGCTCTCATCTGACTGTTTAAATCTGTGTAAATCTCTGTCACATGATCATTCTGTATCGCAGATACTATTTCTGTTTGTTTTGATGTACAATTACTGTTGTTTGTAAGCGCTTATATGATGATATTTATCAGCTTAGAGAAGAAGCATAGGGGTGGGGGGTAATTGGGGTTGCTTTTCCTTATTGTATGCTTGTATTTGTCTCCTTTGGTGTGTTGTTTCTTTTTGCTTGTTGTAAAATGAAAATAAACGTTTAAAAAAAAAAGAATGGGAAATGGATCAAAAACAGGAACACAATAGGACTAAATGGCCAGTTTTCTCACAGGAGACCTGTAAATAGTGGAATGTCTCGGGATCTGTACTGGAACTGGCATCTGGTAACATCTACTGCACTGAAATGATCTGGAAAAGAGATCAGCAAGCATGGCGATCAAATTTGCAGATGGCATAACGACATTTAGAGGCTGTCTGCACAATTTCCAAGCGTATAAACATGGAAATAGCATCCTTATGTAAATGACAATTTCAGAAAGGGCTCAATTTGTAGGTGGTTGTGCCGCCGATGACCCTGAATGGCCAAATCCTAGCACGGAAACCTGCTGCTGACAGACGTCGCTAACTGCCAGAATGCAGACAAAGGTAAAGGCACCCCCCAAGAAGTAAAACCCAAACCAATCACATTGCATTCAAAGAACTATAAACTATCATGAAATTAAAATTAGAATTAAAATTAAAAGTAACAGCAAAAGGAAGTCCTTATCTGGGTGTAGCCGCGTGGAACAGCGTCGTCTGCTCAAACGCGGGGCTGCTCCGCTCTCTGCCACGAGGCCTCAGCCCTGCCGAGAAAATGGCGCCAATCCGAAGCAGGCCCGCTTGGCGCCAAACACCACAGAGGCGGCAAGAGCTCAGAGAACCTCCATGCGAACTCGAGAGACTCCCTTGTGGCGTCGGGATGCAGCAGTTACCCCGCTGTAGCTGCGGGGTGAAGAGCTGTCCAGACACGCTGCTGCCTCGCGCCACCAGAAATAGCAGACGCTGCGAGCCCCGGCCCACCGGCTAAAGAACCTCCAACGGCCTGAGGCTCCCACCGCGATGGGAATCTGCCGCATGGACACTGCCAAAATTCAGGTGTTCCACAGAGCTCTCCCCCATACAGTCCTGGGGGAGAGATCATCACCGGGCACAGAGAGACCGAAGAATCCCAAGCAGAGAGGCTAGCTGGCAGCGTGAACTTTGAAAAGGGACAGAACCCCCTTTACACTAAGGCAGACTAGGTGAAAATAAATAAAGTAAAAGTAAATGAAATTAAATGAAAATGAATTCAATTTACAGGATTACACCTAAAGAAGGGCAAAAGAAATGCAAGGTAAATCAAATCCTGACTAACTGCTCCTAAACTGCTTCTCAAGTGAGCCCAGCACCTAGGCTCACTACGTCCTCATGCTGCATGGAGACTGGACACACTGGGGGATCATGGGAGAAGACCAGCAGGATATACCCGGTGATGTCACAAGTTTGACTTGTCCAGTCTCCATGTTGCAGGAGGAGGTGCACTACCCAGTGGTGGAGGACTGAACTGTAGGACCGATAAGGAACTGCTGGATGGCCTCATGCTTTCCTGTAGTTTCTCCGGGGGACACCAGGAACCAATCCTGCGTGGGCCTTACAAAGTCCAAGGTGTAGCCCAGCACGACCACATCTAGGACCCATTGCTTCGAGGTGTAGTGCTGCAGGTGCCCCCTCCCCAATTTGCAGCACCTTGGACTGGCCCCTCACCCATCAGTGAAAGGTGCAGGAAGAGGAGGCAGACTTCTTGAAGGGACCGGAGGAGCCCTGAGATCTATGGGCCCCACAAAAGGCCTCATTGTGGCCGCCAGAACTGTGATATCCAGACTGCCATCCCCGATAGTAGCACCAGGAGTCATGAAACCCCAAACATGCAGAACTGGAACCAGGAGGGCAAGCAGTTCAATGAAGATTTTGGCTTGTCCTCTGACAAGTGCTGAGGTTTGACTTCACCGAGGACCTTAATCTTCTCCAACTCATCGCCAAACAGGGCTCCCTTGAAGGGTAGACAAACCAGTCTGCCCTTCGATGCTGCATCCACTGCCCAATTCCTCAGCCAAAGCTACTGCCAGTACTACTTCCTGGGGGGCAAGGCAAAGGGGTCATAAAAAAGCATCAGCCAAAAAGGCCGCCACAGACTCCAAATGCAGAGTTCTCATCCTCAGGCAGTAGCTGTCTCTAGCGGAGAAGGGCCTGGGCCATGAGACCCCCCCACAGGCTGAGGTCTGAACTGCCAACGTGGATGCCAGAAAATATTACCTTCAACAACCCCTCTATCTTTTGGTCGTTGGTGTCACAAAGCGTTGTGCCCCCCCTCCACAGGAAAGCATAGTTACTCACCTGTAACAGGTGATCTCCGGGAACAGCAGGAATTTAATCTTCACATATGGGTATCGTCAGTACCGACAGAGCCTGAGCGGGAACGCTCACCAGCGTCCAATTAGAAAGCTTTTGGGAGCATTCCACAGCGCCTGCGTGCTGCCTTCCCGCCTTTCCCAACTGCCTCTCTCCGGCTGAGTTTTAAAGCTGAGAGAAAGAGAGAGAGGGAAAGAAAAGAAAAGAAGAGATACAACTCCTAGGGGAGGTGGGTGGGTTGTGAAGACTAAATTCCTGCTGTTCCTGGAGATCACATGTTACAGGTGAGTAACTATGCTATCTCCAGGAACAAGCAGGAATGTAGTCTTCACATATGGGGACTCCCTAGCTACAGATGCCAGGGAGAGACCCCAGAAGTTGTGTGCCCCTGTGAAAGGGCTCCACTTCCCCCCATGGATCTCTGGCATCCTACTGGGAATAGTGGGTAGGAGTTGGTTAAGTATGGAACAGATGTTGTAGAACAGCCTGACCAAACAAGGCATCCTGGCGGAAGTCCTTGTCTAAGCAGTAATGGGCTATGAAGGTATGAACCAAGGCCCAAGTAGCTGCTCGACAGATGTCGTCAATAGACACAGAGTGTAGATGAGCCATTGAGGCTGCCATGGCTCTCACATTGTGAGCTGTGACATGGCCTTCCAGAGAAAGCACAGTTACTTACCTGTAACAGGTGATCTCTGGGAACAGCAGGAATTAGTCCTCACATATGGGTACGTCGGTACCGACGGAGCCCGTGCGGGAAAGCTCCCCAGCTTCTTAGAATAGAAGCTTTTGGGACCTCCCACTGCACATGCGCACTGCCTTCCCGCCTTCCTGAACAGCTCTCCTCAGTTTCGAGTTTATAGCTGAGTCAACAGAGAGAGGACAGGAAGATAGATAGATAAAAGATACAACTCCTAGGGGAGGTGGGTGGGTTGTGAGGACTAATTCCTGCTGTTCCCAGAGATCACCTGTTACAGGTAAGTAACTGTGCTATCTCCAGGAACAAGCAGGAATAAGTCCTCACATATGGGGACTCCCTAGCTTAGATGCATGGGATCCCCTGTAAAGGTTCGCCATCTTCGTATGGATCTCAGGCATCCATTCTGGGAAGGTGGGCAGGAGTTGTTTAGGAATGGAACAGGTGCTTGAGGACAGCCTGGCCAAACAAGGCATCCCGGCGGGAGTCCTTGTCCAAACAGTAATGGGCTGTGAAGGTATGAACCGAGGCCCAGGTAGCGGCTCGACAGATCTGATCTATGGAAACAGAGTGCAGATGAGCCATAGAAGTTGCCATGGCCCTCACATTGTGAGCAGTGACATGGCCTTCCAGAGAAATGTTTTTGCTCTGGTAAGCAAAAGAAATACACTGAGCAATCCAATTGGAAAGTGTACGCTTGGAGACTGGAAGTCCCAAATGGGAAGGATCAAAGGCCACAAAAAGTTGAGAAGACTTTCGATGTGGCTGAGTCCTATTAAGGTAAAAAGCGAGAGCTCTTTTACAATCCAGAGTATGAAGGTTCCTCTCTGCATTGGATGCATGAGGAGCTGGAAAAAAGACAGGTAGATATACCTCTTGATTAAGATGAAAAGGCGAGACCACTTTAGGCATAAAGTGGGGATTCGTCCTAAGGACCACCTTATCATGATGAAATCTTGTGTAAGGTGGATTAGCCACTAAAGCCTGCAGCTCACTGATGCGGCGAGCCGAAGTGACTGCAATGAGGAAGATGACCTTCCAGGAAAGAAATTTCAAGGAGGTGGAAAACATTGGCTCAAAAGGTGGCTTCATAAGTTGACCGAGCACTAGATTCAAATCCCATGCGACCGGGGGTGGTCTGATGGGAGGTTTAGTGAGAGTCAGGCCTCTCATGAATCTTGCAACAAGAGGATGAGAGGAGATAGGTTGTCCATTTATATGTTTCAAGGATGCTGCAATAGCACTTAAATGGACTCTTACCGAATTCGTCTTGAGGCCTGCATTGGATAGATGCAGGAGATAATCAAGAAGAGAATTCAAAGGAAGTGCCAGAGGGTCAAGACCCTGCTGAGCACACCAAATGGAAAAACGTTTCCATTTGAAAGCATAGGAACGCCTGGTAGAGGGTTTCCTAGAGGCAGAAAGGATATCTTTCACTGGTTGGGAAAGATGAAAGTCTTGAAGGCTTAAGCCTTCAGTAACCAAGCACTGAGGTGAAGGGATTTGGGGTTTGGGTGCCACAAAGTCCCCTCCTCCTGAGACAGGAGGTCTGGCGCAGCTCCCAGATCCAAGTAGGATCCCTGGGAGAGCTGTAGAAGTAGAGGGAACCACACTTGGCGTGGCCAGCGTGGAGCTATGAGGATCATAGTTCCATGATCCCTCTGGAGTTTGAACAGAGTCTTGGGAATCAAAGGAATGGGTGGAAAGGCATATAGGAATGCCTGACTCCAATTCAGGAGAAAGGCGTCCGTAGCCTGAGCTCCCTGACACGGAGTTCTGGAACAGAACCGGGGAAGTTTGGCATTCCACGGACTTGCAAAGAGGTCTATGTCCGGGGTCCCCCATTCCTGAAAGATTCGGTTTATTTGGTCCAAATGTAGGGACCATTCGTGTGGCAGCAGAACTCGACTGAGCCTGTCTGCCCGAGAGTTTTGAACTCCTGGGAGATACACTGCTAGCAGGTGAATCTGATGCTCTCTGGCGAAGGCCCATAGTCTTAGAGCTTCGTTGCAAAGCGACAGAGAGCCCGTCCCTCCTTGTTTGTTTATGTAAAACATGGCCACCTGATTGTCCGTCTGAACTAGGACAGTGAGGTTGGCTAGGAGGGAGTGGAAGACCTTGAGGGCAAGGTAAATTGCTCGCAGTTCCAGAAGATTGATATGAAGGGTGGTCTCCTGTAGAGACCAAGTGCCCTGAGTGGAGAGAGTTTGCAGATGGGCTCCCCACCCTGTTTGGGAGGCATCTGTTGTGAGGGTTGCTTGGGGTAGCAATGGTTGAAATGGAGCCCCCAACAACAGATTCTTGGTGGAAGTCCACCAGTAGAGGGACCAAAACAGACGATCGGAGGTTTGTATTTGGTCTGAGAGCGCTCCTGACGCCTGAGTCCACTGAGTGGCCAGGGTCCATTGAGCTGCTCTCATATGAAGACGAGCATAGGGCACCACATGCACTGTGGAGGCCATATGACCCAGTAGGCGTAGCATTTCCCTGGCTGTCAAGTGAGTGCTGGACTGAGCTTGGGAGGCCAAACTCAGGAGGCGCTGGCCTCGAACATGTGGAAGGTAGGCCCTTGCAGTGATGGTGTCCAACTGGGCCCCTATGAATTCTAGAGATTGAGTAGGGATGAGTTGGGACTTGGGAAGGTTTACTACCAGTCCCAGATACTGCAAAAGGCTCCTTGTGTGGTCCAGGGAAATCTGGGCCTGTGACTGAGTTGGAGCTCGGATGAGCCAGTCGTCCAGATATGGGAAGACAAAGATTCCCATGCCTCTTAGAAATGCGGCTACGACTGCCATGCATTTTGTGAATACTCTTGGAGCAGAGGCTAGACCGAAGGGGAGTACTCTGTATTGGAAATGTTTTCCCTGAAACAGAAAGCGAAGATACTTTCTGTGGGATGGATGGATGAGTATATGTGTATACGCATCCTGTAGGTCTAGAGAACAAAGCCAGTCCTGACCCTGGAGGTAAGGAAGGAGAATGCCGAGAGACAGCATTTTGAATTTCTCCTTGAAGAGAAATTTGTTCAATTCTCTCAGATCTAGGATTGGTCTGAATCCCCCTGTCTTCTTTGGAATGAGAAAATAAGGGGAGTAGAAACCGGACCCTTGTTGAGGAAGAGGAACCTCTTCTATGGCCCCTTGGGCAAGGAGAGAGGAAACCTCTTGATCCAACAGGGTTAGGAGAGATGGGGGAGAATTGAATGGTCTCACCATATGATGGGGAGGAAGGCTGGAGAAATGAAGTTTGTAACCCTCTCGAATGATAGAGAGGGTCCATTGTTCTGTTGTGATTTGTTCCCATCTGGGAGCAAAGTGAACCAACCTTCCGGGTATGGTGAGAGGTTCTGGTTGTGTTAGAACCAGAAGTGGCAAGTTCCCTAGGAGCAAGTCAAAACCCCTGAGGGGTTGGAGCCTGCTGAGCTACAGTAGCTGCTGCAGGCTTAGCTCGTGCTTGTTTGGATTGCTGACGCTTAGCAGTATAGCGAGGTTGAGAAGACTGCTGGCCAGTATTTGAAGCAACTCTGGCCTTCTTATAGTAAGGCCTTTTAAAAGACTTTTTCTTAGTAGGAATTGAAGTGGACTTTGAAAGTCTTTCCAAGGTGGCATTTTCAGCATCCATCTGGGTGGCTTTGATTTGCCACTCTTCCCCAAATAAGTTCTCACCTGTACAGGGCAGATTCCGTAAGCCATCTAGAACCCAAGGTTCCAGATCAGAGGCCTGGAGCCAAGCAAGACGTCGGGCTGCAATAGCAATGCCCGAAGCCCTACTGGCTCCCTCAAAGGAATCATATGCTGCCCTATTAGAGAACTTAGAAACCTCTAAGAGTTGTTTCACTAGGGAAAGGAATCCCTGCTTTTTATCCTCAGGGATAAAGGGGGCAAAATGCCGCACCTTTTTGGCAAGTTCCTCCAGGAACATGCCCATATAGAGACTGTAGGAATTAATCCTGGCTATAAGCATACTAGCCTGGAAAATTTTCCTACCAAAAGAGTCCAAAGTCTTACATTCCCGTCCTGGAGGGGTGGAAGAGTGCCTTTTGGTACTCCTAATCTTCTTCATTGCAGACTTCACCACAATAGAGTGGTGGGGCAATTGAGTCTTTTGGAAACCAGGAGAAGGAGGGACCCTATACATGGTGTCCAACCTACGGGAATAAGGAGACAAAGTCAAAGGATTTTCCCAGAAATCCATCAGTTGTTCTTGAAGGATTTCATGGATAGGCAGGGTAACTGCCTCCTTAGGGGCCTTTGAGTATCCCAAAATATCCAGTTTTTGGATCTGGGTTCCTTTTCAGAGGATGTGGTAATAGAAAGGGCTGTAGCCATATCTAAAACAAAGTCCTGGAAGGACAAATCCTCTGGAGGGGACATTCTCCTTTTAGGAGAAGAGGGCTCCTCAGGTAAGTTGAGTGAAAACTCAGCAGAATCATCAGAGGAGTGAAAATCCTCAGAGGAATCGGTGCTTTCCTCTAACGCACGATACGCGTACCGATCGGTATCGATATCGGGCGTATCGGGTATGGAACCGGTATGGAGCGAAAGCCCATACGGTACCGACTTGCGTTTAGAGGTGGACGGCCTCGATACCGGCATGGCGGACGATACCGGTATCGGGCCCGGAACCGCTGAAAGCGGAACCGATGGCGTTGCAGCTTTAATGAAAGCCATGACGGCCTGCTGCATGGACTGTACAGTATCGCCCATGGACGCCATAGCTGCCTGGATGTCGGTACCGGAGTGACCCGGTACCCCAGAGCAGGCTAACAGGTGATCTGTCGAGGCCGTAGCATCGATATCAACCTGAGACCCCTGAATTGGCGTTTTTGGAAGTTGGACTTCCCGCCGGGGTTGTTTGGCTGGGGCAGGGTCCTCAAGTTCTAAGCTAAGAGCCTCTCGATGCTTTGAAGGAGATTTGCTCTTTGAGGACTTGCCCACAGAAGGTTTGGTTACCTGAGATCCATCCGGAGAAGAAGACCTGGATGACTGTGATGCTGTATTCTCTGAAGCAAACAGCACATGGAATTTGTTGGCCCGGTTCTGCAGCCCACGTTTAGACATGTGGGAGCAAGATGGGCAGTCCGGTATGGAATGGTCAGGCCCCAAACATTTCAGACACCATTCATGGGTGTCTGTGACTGAAATAACAGCATTACATTTGGTACACTTCTTAAATCCAGGGGCTGGCTTCTCCATGAGGAGAAATTGAGTAGGCCGAGAGGCCTCTCTGAAGTGACCAAAAAGCTAAAAAATAAGAAAAAAGAATTATAATTTTTTAAAGAAAGAAAGAAAAGACCGGCGATACCGGTATCGGTATGGGGAAGGCAGGTACGCGGTCTAAAGAAACAAATAAAATAACAATTTCTTCAGCGGTGACAGGAACACGACCTGCTGGCTCCGCGGAAAAAGAGAAACTGAGGAGAGCTGTTCAGGAAGGCGGGAAGGCAGTGCGCATGTGCAGTGGGAGGTCCCAAAAGCTTCTATTCTAAGAAGCTGGGGAGCTTTCCCGCACGGGCTCCGTCGGTACCGACGTACCCATATGTGAGGACTTATTCCTGCTTGTTCCTGGAGATAGGTTTTTACTCTGATAGGTAAAAGAAATACACGGTGCAAACCAATTGGATAATGTTCTCTTGGAGACTGGAAGTCCCAAATGAGAAGGATTAAAAGCAACAGAGTTGAGAGGACTTTCTATGTTGCTGTGTCCTTTGTAAGTAAAAAGCAAGTGCTCTTTTACAGTCCAAAGTATGAAGATTCCTTTCTGAATTTGAAGCATGAGGCCTTGGAAAAATTACAGGCAGGTAAACTGCTTGTTTAAATGAAAAGGTGAGACCACCTTTGGCATAAAGTGTGGATGAGTCCTAAGGACTACCTTATCATGATGAAACCTCGTATAAGGAGGATCAGCCACTAATGTTTGCAGTTCACTGATGCAACATGCTGATGTGACTGCAATGAGAAAGACAACCTTCCAGGAAAGGAATTTCAAGGAGGTAGTAGCTAGAGGTTCAAAAGGTGGCTTCAGGAGCTGTCCAAGAACCAGATTTAGGTCCCATGCTACCGGTGGTGGCCTAACGGGAGGCTTAGTTAGAAGGAGGAACCTCATAAACCTCGCTATGAGAGGATGAGAGGAAATAGGTTGTCCATTTAAAGGCTTGAAAGAAGCTGAAATAGCACTTAAATGGATTCGTACCTAGTTAGTCTTAAGCCCTGCATTAGATAAATGAAGGAGATACTCCAATGATTCCAGAGGTATCGCCAGGGGGTCAAGACCCTTCTGCGAACACCATATGGAAAACCTTTTCCACTTGAAAGCATAAGAGTGTCTTGTGGAACGCTTTCTAGAAGCATAAAGGATATCCTTCACTTGTTGAGACAGGTTAAGACCATGAAGGTCTAGGCCCTCAGGAACAAGGCCCTGAGATGCAGAGAGTTGTGATCGGGATGCCACAACATCCCGTCCTGAGAAAGGAGATCTGGAGCAGATCCTAACTCCAGAGATGGAGCTTCAGAGAGATGTAGGAGCAGAGGATACCACACCTGCCGTGGCCAATGTGGAGCTATGAGAATCATATGGCCTCTGTCTCTCTGAAGCTTGAATAGGGTTTTGGGAATTAGGGGAATGGGTGGAAAAGCATATAGGAAGTCCTGACCCCAATGGAGGAGGAAAGCATCCCTGGCCTGAGAACCCTGAGCCGGAATTCTGGAACAGAATCGGGGAAGTTTGGCATTCAACGGACTTGCAAAGAGATCTATATCTGGAGTTCCCCAAATTTGAAAAATGTTTGCTACCTAGTCTGCACGAAGAGACCACTCGTGCGGAAGGAGAACTCGACTGAGTCTGTCTGCCCAGGAGTTTTGAATGCCTGGCAGATACATTGCAAGGAGATGAATCTGATACTCTCTGGCGAGGGCCCATAGTCGCATAGCTTTGTTGCAAAGCGACAGAGAGCCTGTTCTTCCCTGCTTGTTCAGAAAGAACATAGCTACTTGATTGTCCGTTTGAATTAGGACTGTCTTGTAGCTCAGCTGTGTGTGTAAACACTACAAGAGCAAGGAAGATTGCTGTGAGCTCCAATAGACTGATGTGTAGATGGGTCTCCTGTGGAGTCCAGGTGCCTTGGGTAGAGAGATCTTGCAGGTGAGCTCCCCAACCCACCTGTGAGGCGTCTGTTGTTAGAGTGACCTGAGGTGGGGGCTGTTGGAAAGGGGACCCCACCAACAGGTTTTGGGTTGACTGCCACCATTGTAGGGACAAAATAAGGCGACTTGAGTTTGCTATTTTGTCTGATAGGCAGCCTGATGCTTGAGTCCACTGAGTGGACAGAGTCCATTGGGCTGCTCTCATATGGAGGCGAGCATAGGGAACCACATGCACGGTAGATTTATTAAATTTTTTTTTTTATTACAATTTCTTATATACCGCACTATTCGCCATCAGCGCGATTTACATTAAAACAAAAGACCAGAACAGGCTGTTCAGTTTTACAGAGAACAAGGTGTACAAACTTGGATAACATGGGTGAACCATTTACATGAAATATCTACAAGTAGGCGTTATGACAAAGCTCTAAAAGTATCATGTAGATGCCATGTGGCCTAGCAACTGTAACATTCCCCGAGCAGTGAGATGAGTTAACACTACTTGGGAAGCTAACTGCACAATGCGAAGACAGCGGGGCTGTGGAAGATAGGCCCTTGCTTTCCTGGTATCCAGCATAGCCCCTATAAACTCTAGAGATTGAGTGGGAGAGTTAGGTTGGAGTTTGGGATGTTTATGACCAGGCCCAAATATTGAAGTATACGCATTGTGCAAGATAGGGAAATTCTGGCCTCTGACTCTGATGGGGCTCGAATGAGCCAGTCGTCTAAGTAGGGGAAGACGAATATTCCTAGAGTGCGAAGAAATGCTGCCACTACAGCCATGCATTTCGTAAACATCCTTGCTGCTGAGGCCAGGCCAAAAGGAAGAACCCTGTACTGGTAGTGCTTCCCCTGAAACAGAAACTGAAGGAATCTTCGGTGAGTTGGAGGGATGAAAACATGGGTGTACGCATCCTTGAGATCTAGAGAACAAAGCCAATCCTGACTCTGAAGGTATGGCAGAAGAGTTCCTAGAGAAATCATCTTGAACTTCTCCTTGAACAGGAATTTGTTCAATTCTCTGAGGTCTAAAATGGGTCGTTGTCCCCCTGTTTTCTTTGGAATAAGGAAATAGGGGAAGTAAAACCCTGTACCCTGTTGGGAAATGGGTACGTCTTCTATTGCCCCGTGGGCAAGTAGTAAATTGACCTCTTGACCCAACTGATTTTCGAGTGAAGTCTGAGAATTGAACTATTTTACAACTGTAGGAGGGGGCATGTTGCGGAAATGAAGCTTGTACCCCTCCTTTACAATGGAGAGAGTCCATTCTTCTGTTGTTATCTGCTCCCATCTGGGGGCAAAATGACAACCTTCCAGGAATGATGGAGGGCTCTGGCCTGTTGAGGGCCAGGAAGGCCAAGTTCTCTAGATGGGAGTCAAAGCCCCTGTGGAGGCTGAGTCTGCTGGGCCGGTTGAGGCTTAGCAGACTTTGATTTTCTTTGTTTTGGTGGCTGCTGTCCCTTTCTGGCAAACTGACTGGCAGAATGCCCCTGCTGGGTATAGGAGGGGTAAAACCTCTTCTTTTTTAGAGAAGAATGATTTCTTGTAGGATTTTCTCCTTGCAGGATCAGCTGTAGCCTTGGATAGTCTATCGAAAGTGGTGTTATCAGCATCCAGTTCATTAGCTTTCTCTTGCCAATTTTTGCCAAAGAGATTTTTGCCTGTGCAAGGGATATTCCCCAGTTTGTCTTGTACGCAAAGTTCTAAGTCAGATGCCTGGAGCCAGGCAATCCTACGAGCACCTATGGCAATGGCAAAGGTTCTGCTTATGCACTCAAAGCAGTCAAAAGCTGCACAACTAACCAACTTGGAAACATCTTGGGCATGTTTGACAAGTGTAAAATAATCTTGCCTCTTATCAGGAAGGAGAGGGCTCATAAGCTCTATATCTCCTGTACCCTCCTTAAAGAACATTCCCATATATAAAATGTAGGAACTAATCCTGGCAGAAAGCATAGAGGCCTGGAAGGTTCAACACCCAAAGGCATCAAGAGTCCTACATTCACGTCCTGGCGGATTAGATGCATGTCTTTTTGCACTCTTGATCCTTCTCATAGCTGATTCCACTACCATGGAGTGGTGTGGTAGCTGGGTTTTTTGAAATCCAGGACAAGGAGGTACTCGATACATGGTATCAAGCCTACGAGAATGAGGAGAGGTGGTAAGAGGTGTTTCCCACATTCTTAACATGAGATCATGCAAGATCTCATGAATAGGCAAAGTAGCTGCCTCCTTGGGAGCTTTAGGATATTGTAAAATCTCCAATTCCTTTGTTTCAGGAGCCACTGTGATGGAAAGACCTCTAGCCACCTCCCGGATGAAATCCTGAAAGGATATAATCCTCTGGAGGAGACATCCTACATTTAGGAGAGGAAGGCTCCTCAGAGAGAAGTACTCCGGTACCGACAGAGCTGTCAGAATCCTCAGACTCATCGGAGGATTCAAAATATCTCCTGTCTGGGTGCTCTTGCAAAGCACGATACCGGTACCGATCGAAGTCGGTACCGGAGGGGTCCGGTACCAGCCTGTCGATACCGGAGAAAACAGCATGACTCGGTGTCGGTAACAGTCGTCAACGTCAATGCTGTCGGTACCGGTAGAGATATCGGTGCCAGAACCGGTGTCGATACCGGTTGAAATGTCTGAAGCGGTCTCGAAGGTACCAAAGCCACAAGGAGAATCACCAGACTGCGTTTAATAGCCAAGAACCTCTGGTCTATTGACGCTGCCGATGCCTGGGTATCAGTACCGGACGAAGTGGCCGGTACCCCAGAGCATGGCACCAGTAGTTCTGCTGAGGTTGAGGCCTCGAGAACATCCTGGAGCCCCAATAATGCTTTGAAAGCCGAAGCCTCCCGCCGGGGCTAATTTTGCCGGTACAAGTCCCTCAAGGGCAATGCCAGAGGCATCTCGATGCTTGGAAGGAGATCTACCCTTTGAGGACCGGCCAGATTTATGTTTGGTTTCCTGAGATCCATGGGAGGAAGACGAAGACCTGGAAGACATCGATGCCACAGATGCTGCATCGGAGGGAAAAAGGGTGCTAAGCTTAGCAGCTCAGTTTTGCCGACCCCTCTTCAATATCATCCCACAGGCAACACACTCCGAGATGGAGTGGTCAGGACCTAAACATTTAAGGGACCACTCGTGAGTGTCGGTGACAGAGATGGTACTGCCACACTTGGAACACTTTTTAAAACCTGAGGCGGGTTTTTCCATTCTGAAGGAAAAGTTGGGCCTAGTGCCCAAAATGGCACGTGGCACCCGACAGAAAAAAAAAAAAAGACTGGAAAGTCCAGAAAAAGATTGCAAATTTTATTTTTTTTTTTTTTAAGAAAGAAAGAACAGGCGGTACCAGTATAGCGTTGAGGAAGGCAGACGCTACCACAAAAAAGAATGAAAAAGATGGGATAATTTCTGCGGTATCAGGAAAAACAACCTGCTGGCTCTGCGTAAAACGAAGAACTGGAGAGGGGCAGTTGGGAAAGGCGGGAAGGCAGCACGCAGGCGCTGTGGGATGCTCCCAAAAGCTTTCTAATTGGATGCTGGGGAGCGTTCCCGTGCAGGCTCCGTCGGTACCGACGATATCCATATGTGAAGACTACATTCCTGCTTGTTCCTGGAGATTGGTTGTGTGCTTGGTCACTGCTGTGACCAACAAATCTATCTTAGGATACCACAGCACATCCTCCTGCGACTAGGTGTAAATACAGCCCAAGTAGCAAGCTGTCCCAAGGGTGGCACTCTGCCTCTCCCATCCCTCAGACACCATCTGCTGTAATTCCAACAGAAAGGGAAAGGCTCTGGAGGATGTCCATATGCCTTTGAGGATAGGGTTCAAGCCTGAAGAACTGGCCTCTTCCGAGGGCTCCAGGATGTGCAGCTCCGATGATACAGGCGCTACTTCCTCTTGCCGAAACAAGCGCATGATCAGAGATTCCCCATCCTCTAGCAAGGACACGTGCCCCTCATTGTGGCTGGAATAGTCTTCAGAAGAATGGTCTAGGATCTCTAGCTCCTGCCCCCCCCCCTTCCTCCTTAGGCAAATCAAGGTCCCCCAGCATCTAGGCTAGAGCCTTACATGGCCTAACTGCCCCAAGGTCTGGCTCTGTATACTAAGCCCTCTTCTGGCTCCTCCTGAACTCCGAAGATGCTACATGGGGCTTGGAGGTGGAGGTGCAAATTTACACACCCACTCCTGTTGGAAAATGGCAGCAAACTCCACTGCATTCTATCCTGACCATGGCAGAGTACACACTGGGACAGCCTCCTCCACTCCCTGGGGCAGCAATGCTGGATGCCATTGCCATACACAACACATTCACAGCTTTTGCAGCCCAAGTTGCTGGCAACGTGACAGAGAAGGACGAGCACTGGAGGATTCCCTCTGGTCAGCAGCACAAGCGGTTTAGAGCTGCTCCACAAGTACACTGTGCTGCTTGCCGCAGCCCACAAAGTGGGGGCATGAGGCTGGCATGAGACTGATGCTGTCCTGCCTGGATGTGCACCAAAGCAGGCCGCTTTGGCAGGAACTAGGTTGTGCTCAAGCAGCCGCGAGACAAGCTGCTTTCCCTGATGATGCTAGCACAGGCACTGACACATGTTGCAGCTCAGAAGGTATTCACAAGTGCTATGTTCAGCTGCAGCCTGGGAGCCCCTGCTGTCCAACTCCACCTCAAGCTCTGGAGTGACGACAGGGAGGGGGAAGGAGTGGGTTGCCCCTGGCACCACTGCAGCCCTGCAATGCCGTCAGTTCAAGTCCCCTAAAGCAGTTAATTCCTTTTTTTTTTTGTTTTGCAAATTGAAAAATCAAAGAGAAACAAAAATGGGAATGCAGACAGGCAACCCTAAGCAGGCACTCTGGCAACAGGGCTGGCCCTCCTGGAGAGAATTCTGCACCCCACCCCCCCCCCCCCCAACGAACCAGTCCAGCAATGGGGTCTCCCCAAAATCCTCCCCCCCCCCTCCCAAGGACCATGATTCCACTGAACTGCTTCGTGTTCTCTTGAAAGTCAGCAGCAGCTATAATTCATTCACAACCCTTAGCTATACGGAAGTAACCACTATCTGCTGAGACACAGTGCCCCTAGCTGTACTGTCTCATCTGCTGGTTTGGAGGGATAAGCTGCTTGTCTGGACTAGTCTAGTCTAGCAGGATGATCTGGAAGTTTATTTTAGCATAAAGAAAACTTTAATCTAATATACATCACAAGTCAGATCTGTGATGCGCATTTGAGACTCACATAAGAATTGAAGCAAAAAAACCAACAAAAAAACCCCACACACCACCCAAAAAAACACACCTCTAACTCCTGATACCCCCACCATATCACGTGTGACAGTTTTGACTAAGATATGAAAGGGATTGCTTCTTTAACCAAATTCACTATTGTACTAACAGGCACATGAAGATTGCTGGTATGATTCTTAATTAATCATAACACAATGTAGGGGGAGGCAGTGACAACTAAGAAGAGAATGCATCTGGAGTAGGGGATAGCACAATGTGAGATGGCTTCACTAATATCAAAGATGCTAAGCAATGGATTTTAGTATGCCCCCTGCTAGCTAACCAAGACCAAACAAAGATAAGCACATTAATAATTCTTTAGAGCCCACAAACTGCTGCGTGCCAATCATCTTTTATCAAAGGCACAGATTCTATAGAGAAAAAGGAGCCAGTGTTTTGCATCACAATTTGTATGAATGGCAAAAAGAAAATTTACACAAATCAACAGAATGATGCGAAATAAATGTTACCTCAAAACAAGAAACCGAGCTCTCATCCAGTGTGAGCAGGAAATCCACTTCAGTCACGTATTTTTTTCCAGTTTCCATTTCAGGAATACGTGCAAGTGGAACACGTTCCTTTTGCAGTACAAAGGAAAAATAAGAAAAAAATTCAAATTAGTTACATTTAAAACATAGTTACTCACCTGTAAAAGGTGTTCTCCAGGGACAGCAGGAAATCAGTCTTCACTTATAGGTGAGGTCGGCACCGACGGAGCCCGCACAGAGCAATTTCCCAGCTTTCAAAGAAAGCCTTTGGGATTGCTACCATGCATGTGTGGTCCTCTTCCTGCCCAAGAGTGCCATCTTGCTCAGTTAGATCCCATGGCTAGAGCCCTACTAAGCAGATGGCAAGGGAAAGATAAGAATAGCAACTCTTCAGGGGAGGTAGGAGGGTAGTGAGGACTGATTCCTGCTGTCCCTGGAGAACACCTGTTACAGGTGAGTAACTACGCTTTCTCCAAGAACAAGCAGGAAGTCAGTCCTCACTTATGGGACTCCCCAGCTAAAGGCTACCAAAACCTGTAAGCAAAAACACCTCTGCGAAGCCATGAGCAGATGCCAACGATCCGAAGGAAGCCAGCGTTCTTGGGGGCCAAGTTCCAGGTAGCCGCAGGAGGAGGGTCAGAGGGCAAGAGTTGCTTATACCCCGAACAGATTATAGAGTACAGCCTGGCCGAAGGCACTGTCCTGGTGGGACTCCCTCTCCAGGCAGTAATGTGAAGAGAAGGTTTTCGCTGAAGACCAGGTCGCAGCCCAGCAAATGTCTGTCAGAGGCACTGAGCACTGCAAAGTCACCAACGCCTTGGCACAGACACCATGCATGGTGATTCACCGATCCAGCGGGGCCCCAGCCTTTGCCTGAGCGAAGGTGATGCAGTCCGCCAACCAGACGGAGTGTGCACGCTTGGTGACTGCAAGCCCCAGACAGTTAGGATCATAGGCGATGGAAGAGCCGGTCAGACTTGCGATGACTCTGGGTGCGCTGCAGATAGAAGGCGAGAGCCCTCTTGAAGTAGAGTGTATGCAGGTCCTCCGGTGCCCGGTCAGCATGAGATCTCGGGAAGAAAGTTGGCAAGACCACCTCCTGGTTGAGGTGAAAATCCGAGACAACCTTCGGTAGGAACTTGGGGTGGTTGCAAAGGACCACTCTGTTCCTGTAAAACCTAGTGTAGAGGCCTAGGCCATGAGAGCTTGAAGTTCGCTGACTCGCCACGCCGAGTTCAGTGCCACCAGGAAAACCACCTTTCAGGAGAGGTGCCAGAGCGAGCACATCGCCATCGATTCGAAGGGCGGCTGCATCAGCTGCATGAGCACGATGTTCAGCCACTGGAGGCCGGATGGGGGGTTTAGAAAGCAAGAGGCCCCGCATGAAGCAGGAGACCAGAGGCTGGCCCGAGAGGGGTTTACCCTTGACAGAAAAGTGGTTGGCTGAGATGGCGCTCAGGTGAACCCTGACAGAGTTGGACTTCAGCCCCACCCGCAAGAGGCGGAGAAGGTACTGGAGAACCCAACGGATGGAGCAGGAGAACGGGTCGATTTGGAGCTCAGAGCACCAGATCGAAAAATGCCGCCACTTTAGGGTGTAGGCCTGCCTCATCGAGTCCTTCCTTAATCTCCACTGGGAGGTGCAGCGAGGCTAAAGAGCACCGCTAGGCTGTCAGGGATAGAGAGACCAAGTTTGGGTGAAGCACCCCTCCCTCCTCCTGCGTCAGCAGACCTGGTGCACTGCCCAGGGGGACCAGAGGTTCCGACGAGAGCCAGAGTAGAAGCGGGAACCAAGGCTGTCGAGGCCACAAAGGAGCCACAAGGAATCACTGAGGCTTGGTCCTGTTGAATCTTGTGGAAGGTCCTCGCAAGGAGAGGAGTGGGAGAGAATGCATACAGATGCCCAGAGGTCCTGTTCAGGAGGAACGCATCCAGGGCCACCCTGCTCGGGTGCGGTATCGGCACACAGAAACGGGGAACCTGCGCGCGTTCGCCAGGCCGGCAAACAGGTCTATCGACAGAATCCCCCAGTGGCGGAACAGGTGGAGAACCATCTCTGGACTCAGGCACCACTCATGTGGGCGAAGGAGCCTGTCCGTGAGGAGGTTATCCTGGCCCGGGAGGTAGACCACTCTCAGTGTCATGCCCCTGCGTACAACGAAGGAGCAGAGGAGAACTGCCTCCCGACAGAGGAGGTGTGAGCCCGTGCCCTCCTCCTTGTTTATGCAGAACATTGCAACTCTGTTGTTGGTATGCACAAGCATAAACTTGCCCTTCAGGTGGTACTTTAAGACCTTCAGCGCCAATCGGACCACTCGAAGGTCGAGCAGGTTGATCTACTGCCAGGACTCCTCAGATGACCATCGACCCTGGGTGCAGAGGTGGCTGCAGTGGGCTCCCCAGCCCAACAGTGAGGCATCAGTCGTCAAGACGCGCCGTGCTGCCAAGTCTGGAAAGGCATGCCCTGAAGGAGGCTCTGGGGTTCTGCCACCAATCTAGGGAACTGAATAGGCTGCAAGAGACCCGGACGGGTTCCCGGAGGCGACCCGAGGCTTGGTTCCATTGTGCTCTGAAGCACCATCGGGCCGCCTGCATGTGCATGAGAGCGTGGCGAATGACATGGACGGTCGAGCAAATGTGCCCCAGAAGGCGCAGCATGGCCCTCGCCAAGACCCTGGGGCGGCCTTGGACCTCAGCGTCCAGAGCGCGGAGCTGATCCGTGCGTGCTTGAGGGAGAAAGGCAGTCTCATATTCTGTGTCGAGAAGAGCACCAATGAACTCTGCACCGGTTTGAGATAGGATTTGGAGTAGTTAAGGAATCTGAGGCGCTTGAGGACGACGACCATGTGCGATGCCAAGAGGCGAGCCTCCTCCGCCGATGTGCCTGTGACGAACCAGTCATCTAGGTAAGGGTAGACTGATATGCGCTGCAGCCAGAGGTGGGCCGCAGCCACTGATAGGCACTTGGTGAAGACTTGCAGGGCAGACACAAGGCCGAAGGCGAGCACTCTGTAATGGAAATGCTCTCCTTGCACCCTGAAACACAGGTACCTCCTGTGCTTGGGGTGGACAGGAATGGGGGTGTAAGCATCTCTGAGATCCAAGGAGCATAGCCAATCGCCCTGCCAGAGGAAGGGCAGCAGGATGCCAAGCAATAGCATTTTGAACTTCTCCCGTACTAGAAACTTGTTCAGATTCCTGAGATAGAGGATGGGGCACAGGCCTCCCTTCCTCTTCGGAACCAGGAAGTATCGGAGTAAGACCCCAGAGGTGCGGTGGAACCCTTTCGACTGCCTGCTGACTGAGGAGGTTGTTCAACTCTTGCTGTAAGCAAGCCTAGTGCGAGGGAAGCCGAGTAGGCTCCGCTGGGGAGAAGGGAGGAGGGAGTCTGTCCAGACAGACTATACCCGTCCCGGATCAACTGGAGGACCAAGGTGTCCAATGTAATGGATGCCCACTCAGGGGCGAAAAGAAACAGGTGTCCTCCCCACAGGCGGAAGTGCCCCTGGTGGGCAAGAGGCTATGCTTTCGGTGTCAAACCCCAGGGCTGACTGAGGTGGCGACGGTGGTTGGGTCTTGGGCCCCTTAGGTTTCTGGTGACCCTGAGCTCCCCCCTTGCCCTGAGTGCTGGTCATTGGCGCATGGGTTTGCGGGTAGGGTGGGTATCCCCGGTAGGGGAGCCCTTTCCTCTGGAAGAAAGGATTTTTTGCTGTACTGCTTCTTCTGCAGAAGAAAGGAAGTTTTACGAGAGAGACGGTGCGAGTCACAAACTCCGTCTCAATCTCAGCTGCCTTGTCCTCAATGGGCTTGCCAAACAGTTGCTCGCCAAGGCAGGGGACATCCAGAAGCTTCTCCTGGATCCACTGTTTCAGGTCCAAAGACTGGAGCCACGCCTGATGTCGGGCTCCGATGCCAACCACTGCCACACAAGCGGAAGAGTCGAACCCGTCAAATGCGGTGCGGAAAAGGTATTTTGAGCAATCTGCGACAGACCTCAGGAGGGTCTGGAACCTGAGAAGGTGCCCCTCCCCCCAAGGCCCGTGGAAAAACCACCGAGCTCTTTGGCGAGGTCACGAAGAAACATACTTATATACAGTTGGTACACCTGGATGTGGCATGCCAGCATGGATCCCTGTAAGCGTCGAGGGCTCTTTTGCTTCCACATCACGGATTCCACTACCATGGAGGTATGAGGAAGTTGAGTCTTCCGAAACCCTGGGCCACGCTGGACCCTATACATGGCATCGAGTCTTTTACTGACAAAAGGGACCGAGGCAGGTGCTTCCCACATGCAGAGGATCAGCCAGGATAGGATGGATGATACCAGGACCGTAAGAGACTCCCCTGGGTAGAGACTCATACTGCAAGATGTCCAGTTCCTCTGCCCTCGGCGGTTCCTCGGTCTGCATGGGCAGATTGAGGTCCCAAGCCATATCCCGCACAAACACCAGGAAAGAGATGGTCCTCGGGAGGCAATTGCCTTTCCAAGGTGGGTGGGGATGGGTCAGAGGGAAGGTCCCTATGGGTGTGCGTCTCCAGGGAATTGTCCCTGACCGATTCCCAGCCCGAGATGTCTGAGAAGGAGTGAGTCGGGCTGATCCCCACGCCCAGTGGCTGAGACCCGCTTGGAGCTGGAGGTAATGACTCTGGAAGACCTCGCCCCCGAGGAACAAGATGGCCAGCGAGAACGGTGCCGAGGACCCTCACGAGGCCCATTGTTCTTGGGGGCTTCCAAGGTAGTTTTTGGGACCCCAGTTGGGGGACCCTTAGTCTTGAGGTGCGAGCCAGCCGTGCTGGGCAAAACGCCTGCTGGGCAGCTAAGAAAGGCAGAAACGCTGTGCTCCAGTGCCAGCATATGGGACTCCCACATGGGAGTGGGTCCCTGTGATGCCGACGTTACCGGGTCTGGCGTGGAAGAGGAGAGGGGGTCCTCACCGGGACGACCCTCAGGAGACTGGGCGCCATCGCTGGAGGCCTCTGTATCTATGAGGTACCTTTTGAGGCCGCTCCTTGTCCAACTCTTGGGAATGCCGGGGAGGGCTAAGGGAACGAGCACGAGACCGTTTGCGCTTGTCTGGAGCCCCCAACAGCAACATCGAGGTCTTTTGTCGCCGCTCCACCTCGGGCAAACCCTGATCGGAGTGACGCCTTGGGTGCGGGGTCACTGTGGGGTACCCCGCAAGCAGTGGATCAAGCAGGGCGAGATACCACTGAAGACCCCTGGGCTGCCTTGCGGAAAATGTCATCTGACTTCTACTTGGGGCTTAGCAAGTTCTTAGCGGACATTTTCTTATAGAGAGAGCAGAGCTCCGGGTTGTGGTCAGCCCCCAAACACTGTAGACAACAGTCGTGGGTGTCCATGAACGACATATTTTTGGAGCATCTGTCACATTTCTTGAAGCCGGTGGCCATGGGGGCAAAAAAGGCCCCTGCAAGGTCAAAAACCCTCGAGGCTAACGGTTGGAGTAAAAGGGCGCGAAAAGGGCCCGAAAGGGAAAAACTAAAGAGTGAAGAAGGGAATCCCCTAGCCCACAGCTGGAGCAGGGACGGAGGATGGAAGAGGACCAGTGCTACCGGAAAAGAGGCCAAAAGGCCGAAGACAAAAAAAAAAAAAATTTTCCGAGGGACAATGATGTGCATCCGAAAGGCTCTGTGGAAAAAGGGAGACTGAGCAAGATGGCACCTTTGGACGGGAAGAGGACCACGAATGTGTGGTAGCAATCCCAAAGGCTTTTCTTGAAAGCTGGGGAATTGTTCCGCGCGAGCTCCGTCAGTGCAGACGTCACCCATTAAGTGAGGACTGACTTCCTGCTTGTTCCTGGAGAATGTTCAATTCTTGCTGTAAACAAGTCTGGTGCGAGGGAAATCGAGTAGGCTCCGCTGGGGAGAAGGGAGGAGGGAGTCTGTCCAGATGAAGACGATAACCGCCCCGCACTACCTGGAGGACCCAGGTGTCCGATGTGATGGCCTCCCACTCGGGGGCGAAAAGGGACAGACATCCTACCACAAAAGCAAGGGTGCTACCGGGAGGTGAGAGGATATGCATTTGGCGTCAAAACCCAAGGGATGTCTGGGGTGGCACCGGTGGATGGGTCTTGGGCCCCTAAGGTTTCTGGTGACCCTTAGCTCCCCCCTTGCCTTGGCCACCGAGGGCCAGTGCAGGGGCAGGCGGATAGGGTGGGTATCCCTGATAAGGGCGCCCCTTCTTCTGGAAGAAGGGTTTCTTACTGTGCTGTTTCTTCAGGGGAAGGGAAGAGGTTTTCCCTGAGAGCGACGGGTGCGGATCACGAATTCTGTCTCGATCTCAGCTGCCTTGTCCTCTATGGGCTTGCTGAACAGTTGTTCGCCGAGGCAGGGAACATCCAAGAGTTTCTACTGGACCCCCTGTTACAGGTCTGAGGACTGGAGCCACGCTTTATGCTGGGCTCTGATGTCAGCCCCTGCCACACGGCCGGAAGATTCGAACCTGTCATATGCAGCGCAGGAAAGGTATTTTGAGCAGTCCGTGACCGATCTCAGGAGTGTCTGAAATCTGAGAAGGTGTTCACCTCCAAGGCATTTGGAGAAACAACCAAGCTCTTTAGCGAGGTCACAAAGGAACATACCCATACATGGTTGATATGCCTGGATGTGGCATGCAAGCACGGATCCCTGGTAAGCCTTGCACCTGAGGGCGTCAAGAACACAGGATTCTCTACCAGGCGGGACCAAAGAGTGGGACTTCGGGCTCTTCTGCTTCCATATCGCAGATTCCACTACCATGGAGGTATGGGGAAGTTGGGTCTTTCGAAACCCAGGACCACGCTGGACTTTGTACATGGTATTGAGTCTTTTACTGACAATAGGGACCAAGGCGGGTGCTGCCCACATACGGAGGAGCAGCTGGGTCAGGATGGAGAGCACAGGGACCGTGAGAGACTCCCTAGGGGTAGACTCATATTGCAAGATGTCGAGTTCCTCTGCCCTTGGCTCTTCCTCGGTCTGCGTGGGCAGATTGAGTGCCCGAGCCATATCCTGTACAAATTCCAAGGAGGAGGAATCTTCGGAAGGTGACTGCCTTTGCGAGGCAGGTGGGGACGGGTCAGAAGGAAGGTCCCTATGGGCATGGGATTCAGGTGACAAGTCCCCGTCCGATTCCCAGTCCGAGAGGTCCGAAAAAGACTGAGTTCGGCTTTGAAGGCTGGGGAATTGCTCTGCACGGGCTCCGTTGGTGCCAACATCACCCATAAGTGAGGGCTGACTTCCTGCTTGTTCCTGGAGAAAAATCAGTTAAACTCCTCCTACAGCAGGCTCGTCCAAGTTCAGTTCTCAAGAAGTACAAACCAGCCAGGTTTTTAAGATATTTCTAATGAATATGCCCAAGATTTGCATACAGTGAAGCTAGTGAGCATGCAAATCTCTCTCGTGAATATTCATTAGGAACATCCTGAAAATCTGGCCTATCTGCAGTTCCAAAGACTGAATTTGGACAAAACTGTTCTACAGCAACACTGAACATAAGGAAATAAATATACCCAGCAACAAATATTTTGTGATGGAAATGTTTCATGCCAACTTTTATTTTATAAAAACGCATGAATATTAGACTAACCCTGCAGCAAGCATCAAGATGAAATTTTACCTGATAATTTCCTTTCCTGGAATTCTGCTAGACCGGTCCAGACAAGCAGAGTTTGTCTCCCTGACAGCAGATGGAAACAACAAAAAAAAAGGCCCAAAGTTTCCAGCGGCATAGCCACTGGCATAAGGACTGGTGCAGATAGGGGAACCCTTCAATATTTTAAAATGATGACATGCCTCTAAGCAAAAACCACAAAACGTTAAATGACCCCAAGGAGGGCAACCCTGGAGGGAAGGAACCCAATATAATATAGCTGAGGAAGCGTGTATATAGTTCTGTGTTCCAGGCTACAGACAACGCAAAAGAACCTTACCTGGGTGGGTCTTAAACTGGTCTAGCAGGATTCCAAGAAAGGGTAGTTACTCACCTGTAGCAGGTGTTCTCCGGGAACAGCAGGAATAAGTTCTCACATATGGGTGTCGCCAATGACTGAGCCCACACAGGAACGCTCTCCAGCTTCCAAAGGAAGCTTTTGGGTGCTCCACCATGCATGCATGTCTGCCTTCCTGCCTGAAGGAGCCATCTTACCTCAGTAGGATGAGATAGCTTAACCAAAAGCTAACTCTACGGGGAGGAGAAAAGGTAGTGAGGACTTTATTCCTGCTGTTCCCAGAGAACTCCTACTACAGGTGAATAACTATGTTTTCTCTGGGAACAAGCAGGAATGAAGTCCTCACATATGGTACTTCCAAGCTACAGGCTATCAAAAACCTGTAAAACAAGCCCAACGGGGCAATCAAAGAAAAGAGAGAAACTGAATGGATAATCTCTGTAGGATTCCAAGTCAGTGTCCAGGTGAACATCAACATCAGGTTGACTCTACGGTAGCCTGGATGGACAGAAGGACCAGTGGGAAGGAGTTGAACCTAAATCTCAAATAGGTACTGGAGTATGACTTGGCCAGAGATGCTGTCACACCAGGAATCTTCATCCAGACAGTAATGGGCTGTGAAGGTGTGGACTGAAGACTAAGTAGCACTCCTACAGATCTCCATTGTGGAGACCGAATGAAAATTTGCCGCAGAAGCAGCCATAGCTCGAACATTATGAGTCATGACATGACGTTCCAAGCTCAGACCAGCCTAAGCATAGGAAATGCAGTCTGCGACCCAAACTGAAAGGGTAAAAAGCTCCAGAAAGCTGATCTAGTGCAGGCTCTTCTGTGATGTTCAGAGGTCATGTGTGCACATTCCATCAAGATGAGCACCCTAGACCAGCTTGGAAGCATCCGTGGTCAGAGTACGCTGATGCAGAGCAGGCTGGAAAGGGAGGCCCCTGAGCAGGTTCTGCGGCTGCAGCCACTAGGACAGAATCCTTGAGCAGTGGGGTGACCACCACCTTGTCCTTGAGGCAGCCAGTGACCTGATACCATGGTGTGCATAACATTCATTGTGCCTGTTGCATCCATAAGCAAGCCAGGGGAGTGACATGAAACAGAGGTGCCATGTGGCCGAGCAGGCAGAGAATCTGGCATGCTCTAGTGTAGGGGCTGTGCTGAACATTGTGGGCTACTGTAATGTGTCACTTTGTCCGATCTACGGGCAAAAAGGCTCGAGCTAAGGTGGTAATGAGGAGCATCCCAATGAACTCGAGGTACTGAGAGGCCTGTAGATGAGGCTTTGTGTAATTGATTGTGAAGTCCAGATGTTCCAGCACCTGAATGGGGGAGCCTCGTTGAATGAAACGTCATCCACCATTGTGCCCTTTATTAGCCAGTCGTCCAGATAGGGGAAGACAAAGATCCACCAAGGTGTGAAGTCAGTCAGGCATTTTGTGAAGACCTTTGGGGCAGAGGCTAGGCCGAAGTGGAGCACCCAATATTGATAGTGTTGTCCGCTGAGCATGAAGCGGAGATATTGCTGGTGAAGGGGATGGACTGGGATGAGAGTATATGCATCTTTGAGGCCAAGGAGCAAACCAGTCTTAAAATTGAAGGCACTGCAGCAAAATTCCCAGGGAGACCATCTTGAACTTTTCCTTTACCAAGAACCGGTTGAGGTTGCGAAGGTCCAGTATGAGCCTGAACTCACCTGACTTCTTGGGGACCAAGAAGTAGCGGGAGTAGAATCCCTTCCCAGCCTATGCTGGTGAGACCAGTTCAATGGTGAGGTTGACCAGTAGCATGGACCTCCTGCCGAAGGAGCTCTTGGTGGTGAGGATCAAGAGGGTACTCCCCTTGAAAGAACAGGGAGGCAGATGAGCAAAATGCAGCAGGTACCCGGTACAGAATGATCTTCAGCACCCAAGAGTCTGCTATTAGTGGGTCACCTGTGGGCATAATGAACCAACTGTCCCCCGACTTGATGCGGCCCTCCACTTAGAACAGGAAGATGTACCATGCTCCTCAGAAAGGAATCAAAAACCCCCTCTTGTCTGCAGGGTAGGTTGAGGCCCTGAGGTTTCTAGCAACACTGCTGGCACTGCCCCTGGTTCTTCTGCTGCCCCTGCTGAGGGACCTGGTTGGCCTAGTAAGGGGAGTATCCTGCGTAGTATCTCCACTTACGTGGGTATTACGCCTTTTTCTGTACTGCCTTTTAGGCAGCATCCGCAGTTTTTCTGGTGAGGCAGTCCATGGTCAACCGCTCCCTCTCCAGTTCACCCACCTTGTCTTCCATAGGTTTTCCAAAGACGTTTTCACCCCAGTAGGGGACATCTGCAAGCTTGTCTTGCACCCACTGCTTGAGTTGAAAAGACTGTAACCAAGCCAGGTGATGGGCCCCAATGTCCACAGCGTCTACCCTGCTCACAGATTCAGAAGAGTCACAGGCCGCCCAGCTCATAAGAATATAAGATATGCCATAATGGGTCAGACCAAGGTCCATCAAGCCCAGTATCCTGTCTCCAACAGTGGCCTATCTAGGTCATAAGTACCTAGCAGTTTCCCCAAAAGACACAGGTTCCTCAGTGCTTGCATTGGGTCAAGCAGTGATATCCCGGGTCCCTCTTAATAATGGTTTAGGGACCTTTCCTCCAGGAACTTGTCCAAAACATTTTTAAACCCACCTACACTAAAGCATAGTTACTCACCTGTAACAGATGATCTCCGGGAACAGCAGGAAATTAGTCTTCACATATGGGTATCGTCGGTACAGACGGAGTCTGCGCGGGAACACTTTCCAGTGTCCAATAGGAAAGCCTTTGGGAGCATCCCACAGCACCTGCGTGCTGCCTTCCCGTCTTTTCCAACTGTCCTTCTCCAGTTGAGTTTAAAGCTGAGACAAAAAGAGAGGAAAAGAGAAAGAAAGATATAGAGAGATACAACTCCTAGGGGAGGTGGGTGGGTTGTAAAGACTATATTCCTGCTGTTCCCGGAGATCACCTGTTACAGGTGAGTAACTATGCTATCCCCAGGAACAAGCAGGAATGTAGTCTTCACATATGGGGACTCCCTAGCTGCAGATGCCAGGGAGAAGGCCCCAGAAGTTGTGTGCCCCTGTGAAAGGGCTCCACTTCCCCCCATGGATTTCTGGCATCCTACCAGGGATGGTGGGTAGGAGTTGATTAAGTATGGAACAGGTGTTGAACAGCCTGACCAAACAAGGCACCCCGGCGGGAGTCCTTGCCTAACCAGTAATGGGCTGTGAAGGTATGAACCGAAGCCCAAGTAGCTGCTCGACAGATGTCATCGATAGACACAGAGTGAAGATGAGCCATAGAGGCTGCCATAGCTCTCACATTGTGAGCTGTGACGTGGCCTTCAAGAGGAAGGTTCTTACTCTCATAGGCAAAAGATATACAGTGTGCAGTCCAGCTGGACAGTGTTTTTGGAGACTGGAAGTCCCAAATGACTACGATCAAAAGCAACAAAGAGTTGAGAGGACTTTCTATGTTGCTGTGTCCTTTGCAAGTAAAAGGCCAAAGCCCATTTACAGTCCAAGGTATGAAGATTCCTTTCCGCATTTGAGGAGCGAGGCCTTGGGAAGAATACAGGAAGGTAAACCGCTTGGTTTAAATGAAAAGCTGACACCACCTTTGGCATAAAGTGTGGATGAGTCCTAAGGACTACCTTATGATGAAACCTTGTATAAGGAGGATCAGCCACCAACGCTTGCAATTCACTGATGCGACGTGCTGATGTGATTGCAATAAGAAAGATGACCTTCCAGGAAAGGAATTTCAAAGAGGTAGTGACTAATGGTTCAAAAGGCGGTTTCATGAGCTGCACAAGAACCATATTTAAGTCCCATGCCACCGGTGGTGGCTTAATGGGAGGCTTAGTTAAACGAAGGCCTCTCATACATCTCGCTATGAGAGGATGAGAGGAAATAGGTTGTCCATTTAGAGGCTTGAAAGAAGCTGCAATAGCACTCAAATGAACTCTCACTGAATTGGCCTTAAGCCCTGCATTAGATAAATGAAGGAGATACTCCAGTAATGATTCCAGAGTTATCGCAAGAGAGTTAAGACCCTTCTGCGAGCACCATATGGTAAACATTTTCCACTTAAATGCATAAGAGCGTCTTGTGGAAGGCTTCCTAGAAGCATAAAGGATATCCTTTACCTGCTGAGAAAGGTTAAGACCATAAAGTTCTAGGCTTTCAGTAACCAGGCCCTGAGATGCAGAGACTGGGGACTGGGATGCCACAGCATCCCGTCCTCCTGAGAAAGGAGATTTGGAGCAGATCCTAACTCCAGATGCGGAGCTTGAGAAAGATGTAGGAGCAGAGGGTATAACATTTTCTGTGGCCAACGTGGAGCTATGAGAATCATATGACCTCTGTCTCTCTGAAGCTTCTACAGGGTTTTGGGAATTAGGGGAATGGGTGGAAAGACATACAGGAAGTCCTGGCCCCAATGGAGGAGGAAAGCATCCCTGGCCTGACAACCCTGAGCCGGAATTCTGGAACAGAACTGGGGAAGTTTGGCATTCAGTGGACTTGCAAATAGGTCTATGTCCGGGATTCCCCAAATTTGAAAAACGTTGGCCACCTGGTCTGTATGAAGAGACCATTCGTGTGGAAGCAGAACTCGACTGAGTCTGTCTGTGCAAGAGTTTTGAATGCCTGGAAGATACACCGCAAGGAGATGAATCTGATGCTCTCTGGCGAGGGCCCATAGTCGCAAAGCTTCGTTGCAGAGTGACAGAGAGCCTGTTCCGCCCTGCTTGTTCACATAGAACCGCTTGGTTGATATGAATATCCCTCACCACCTTAGGCAAAAAGGAAGGCACCAGTCTGACCTTTTCTGCAAAGGTGGTGATGTTAGAATATGGGTTCCAGCAAGATAAGCCCTGCAATTCAAATGCAGCACACCGAACAAATGGCCACCAAAGGGTAGCCTTTAGAGACAAATCCTTCAATGTGACATGCCACAAGGGAAAGCACATCAAAGTCCGAAGCACCAAACCAAGATCCCAAGGAGGACAGATACATACCACCCCACCAAAAAGGCAAGACACGTCTAGGTGAGAAGCCATGGGGCGCCTGGAGACGGCCCCCAGAAACAAGCTAACACCACAATCTGCCCTCAGAGCTCAATGCAAAGCCCTTCTTCAAACCCTCCTGAAAAAAGGCCAAGGTATAGCAGATCAGCCCACCAAGGGGAAATCACCCAGTCTTGACAGCACACCTCAGACACCACACTGATGCATGCTATAAAAGTAGACATGCTTGTTTCATGTCTGATAACTCCGGACATCTGTCCTTTCACCTTGCTGCTCCTTATGCCTGGAACAAACTCAACGAGTCTTATGTCAGGCTTCATCTCTGTCCCTTTTTGAAGTCCATCTTAAAGGCTGCCCTCTTTGAAGCTGCTTTTGGATCCTGACCCCCTTTTTCTTTGTGTCTCCTTACCCTCCTTTTCTCCCTTATTCTTATCCTTTGTCTTGTCTGTCTTAATTAGATTGTACATTCTCATGAGCAGGCCCGTCTATTTGTACAGCGCTGCGTATACCTCGTAGCACTTTATAAATTATTATTATTAGTAGATCTGCACTACATTCTCAGCAATGTAGAAAATACCCTTCCACTTCAGATGGTGCCTCTCATAGGTCAGTGAAAACGGATCCAGGTCATCCAAAAACGACCCCACCCCTGCTGAAGATCTGAATACTAGGTCCTCTGGAGGCAGTCCGAAGCCAAAAGAATCATCAAGCACGGGCAAACTCTTCCGAAGAACCCAGCCTATGAGGGGCCAAAGCAAAACACACTGAGCACTGTGGCATGGCCACAACTGCAGAAGTGCGTCTATGCCAGTGGAACTCTGCTCCCTCCATTGGATGAAGACTACCTCTACCTTGGCATTTCCTGAAGTTGTCATTAGATCCCGAGATGGCCTGCCCCAACGAGCTACAATCTGTTCAAAGGGTCTCCCTGCTAAGAACCCACTCCCCAGGATCAAGAGTGTGATGACTGCATAGCACATCATGGGCATCAAACATTGAGGTGGACTTTCTCAGAGATTGATGTTAGATGATGCCCTGCCAGAGAAACAAAAGCACCTCATGGGCCAACATCTTGCTTCTTGGTGTCCCCCCTAAGTCAAATGACACCACCACTGCACTGTCAGACAGCACTCCAACTGCCTGCCTCTGAAGCAGGTAATACAGATGGAGCAGGGCCAACTGGATCACACAAATGCCTCCAACTGGATCACACAAATGCCTCCAGACTGTTGAACTGGACTCATTGCTGGCCAGTTTAAGACAGTCTGTTTCTTTTTACTTTGTACTTTTGTACTTTGAATTTATGTATTTTGAAACAATGTCTATACTGCAATTTCCAAGGATCAATTGCGGTTTACAGATAACAAAAATTTTGAAGAGTGCATTAACAGCTGCATTCTCAAAGTACATGGAACAAAGAGAAACTATATACATGAGCTAAATTCATGCATTGCATGCTACAGTAGCATAGACAGAAACATGATTAAACTCAAATAACTATTTACAGTTCATTTGGCGAGTGGGGATTTTGGGTTGTGGGGGAGGGAGGGGGGAGTTACCAGAGTATTATGTTGCTCAAGAGTGCCAAAGTGAAGGGTAAATAGATAGGTTTTGAGGTTCTTTCTGAAGGTTTGTAGGTAGTTTTGTTCTCTGAGGTGGTCAGAGAGAGTATTCTAGAGGTGAGGGGCCATGTGAGAGAAAGCGTAGTTACTCACCTGTAACAGGTGTTCTCCGGGACAGCAGGAAACAGTCCTCACATATGGGTGACGTCGGTGCCGACGGAGCCCTTATGCAGAGCAAATCCTCAGCTTTCAGAGAAAGCCTTTGTGAGTTGCCATCACGCATGCGCAGTCCCCTTCCTGCCCAAGGATGCCATCTTGCACAGTCAAATGACTGAGCTAAAAAGACGGCAAAAAGAACAAAATATAATAGGACTGAAACTCCAAGGGGAGGAGGGAGGGTCGTGAGGACTGATTCCTGCTGTCCCCAGAGAACACCTGTTACAGGTGAGTAACTACACTTTCTCCGGGAACAAGCAGTGGAGGAGTGGCCTAGTGGTTGGGGCAAGGTACCTCAGGCCGGAAGGTTGGGGGTTCAAATCCCACTAGAGGACAGCAACCTTGGGCTGGAAGGACTGGGGTTTCTAGTCCCGCAGGTGCTCCTTGTGGTCTTAGGCAAGCCACTTAACCCTCCATTGCCCATGTTTCCTGTAAAATAGTTATCTCCAAGTTATAATGCCCTGTTCAATGTAATTTCAGTTTGTTCAATGTAAACTGCCTTGATATCATGTAAGGCGGTATATAAGAAATGTTAAATAAAATAAAATAAGCAGGAAGTCAGTCCTCACATATGGGACTCCCCAGCTATAGACTACCGAGAACCCATAGCTAAAAAAGGCTACCTCTACGAGAGCTGCAAGCAGCCGCAATAGAAATCCAAACTAAAAGGAATAGCACTCCAGTAGCCTGAACACAGAAGGGTCGGAGGGTAAGAGTTCCCTAGACCTCAAAAAGGTTACAGAGTACAGCCTGGCCGAAGGCACTGTCCCGCTGGGACTCCCTATCCAGGCAATAATGGGTTGCGAAAGTGACTCTAAGACCAGGTGGCAGCCCGGCAGATGTCTGCCAGAGGAACAGAGCGCAAATGAGCCACTAATGCCGCCATTGCCCTGACCCTATGGGCCGTAACACGACCCTCCATCGGAAGCTCGGCTGCCTTGCATGCCCAAGCAATCCAGTCTGCTACCCAGGTGGACAGCGTACGCTTTGATACCACCGCCCCCCAGCTTACTAGGGTCATAAGATACGAAAAGCTAAGAAGCCTTTTGATGTGGTTGCATACGCTGGATATAGAAGGCCAACACCCTCTTACAGTCCAGGGTGTGCAGGACCGACTCTGCCCGACTGGCATGCGGCCTGGGAAAGAAGGTAGGCAGAACCACCTCCTGGTTGAAGTGGAACAAGGAGACCACTTTCGGAAGGAACGAAAGAACTTGGGGTGCGTGCGAAGCACCACCTGGTTCCTAAAGAGCCTTGTGTAGGGTCTTTCCCACACTAGGGCCTGGAGCTCACTCACCCGCCAAGCGGATGTGAGTGCCACCAAGAAAACTACCTTCCAAGAGAGATAGCGTAGATGGCAGGTAGCCATTGGTTCAAAGGGCAGACTAGTAAGCTGCCCCAACACCACATTCAGATCCCACTCAGTTGCCGGGGAGCGGACCAGGGGTTTCAAGAGAAGTAAGCCTCTCAGAAACCAAGAGACTGAGGGGTGGGCAGAGAGGGGCTTCTCATCCACGGAAAAGTGGTTTGCCGCAAGGGCACTGAGGTGCAACCTGACAGAGTTGGACTTGAGGCCCAAATCAGAGAGGTGGAGAAGGTATTACAGAACCACCCCTACCGGGCAAGGGAAAGGATCTATCTCCTGCTCCTTGCACCACAACGCAAACCTGCGCCACTTCAAGGCACACGTCCGTCTAGTCGACGGCCTCCACGAGGCCAGCAAGACCTCTTCAATATTCCTTGGAAGGAGGAGCGGAGCAAGAATTACCCTTTCAGCAACCACGCCATCAAGTTGAGGGAGCTGAGATTGGGATGCAGAAGAGAGCCCCTCTCCTGAGATAGGAGATGCGGGGGAGGACCTCAAGGGAATGGGAGCCTCCATCACTAGCTGCAGAAGAAGCGGGAACCAGGGTTGCCTGGGTCACCGTGGAGCGATAAGGATGATCGAGGCTCTGCCTGGAGAACCTTGAACAGCATCTTGGCCACCGGGGGGGGGGGGGGGAACGCATACAGAAGGTCCCCGGACCATGATATCAGAAACGCATCGGCAGCCACCCTGTGCGGGTGGGGTTGCCTGGAGCAGAAACGGGGCAACTGGTGATTGTCCGGACTTGCAAATAGGTCCATCACCGGCCACCCCCAGATCTGGAAGAGCCAAATGGCTCCCCGCGGTCCAGCTGCCATTCGTGGGGTTGAAGAATTCTGCTGAGCCTGTAGACTGCTCGGCAGGTAGACTGCTTGGAGACAAATGCCATGCCAATTGCTCGTAGACGAATGCCATGCCAGGCTGCAAAGGAGCATAGGTCCAGGGTTTCCTGACATAGGGGACGGGACCCCGTACCACCCTCTTTGTTCACATAGAACATGGCCACCTGGTTGTCTGTCTGCACTAAGACAGGTTCGTTGGCCAGGAGCTGCCTGAAAACTTCCAGGGCAAGGTGGATGGCACGGAGTTCCAGGAAATTGATTTGCTGGGTCCTCTCGTCCGGAGACCACACCCCCTGGGTGGGGAAACCTTGTCAATGGGCCCCCCAGCCCAGCAGGGATGCATCCGTAGTGAGGATCCTCATGGGCAGGGGATCCTTTAAAGGCATTCCCGCCTCCAAGGGCTGAAGTTGGAGCCACCAGGCCAGGGACCGTACCAGACGCCTGGGCACTTTGACCCTGTCCCAGAGGCGCCCTGTGGCCTGAGACAACTGATCTCTGAGACACCATTGAGCAGTCCACATGTGGAGGCAGGCATCTGGGGTCACATGGACTGTGGAAGCCATGTGGCCGAGGAGGCGCAGGAAGTGCCTTATGGACACTGCAGACCTGCGACTCACTTGCCCTGCCAGAGCCAGAAGTCTGCTTGTTCTTTCTGCAGGCAGATAGGCCTTTGCTTGAAGGGTGTCAGTTCTAGCCCCGATGAACTCCAGCTGTTGAGTCTGAGTGAGGTTGGATTTGAGGTAGTTGATCACAAACCCTAGGTGTTGCAGCACCTGGATGGGGTGGGTTGTGGCCTGATGGACCTCGATGGCTGAAGTGCCTCTGATGAACCAGTCATCGAGATAGTGGAAGACAAAGACCCCTTGGAGCCTGAGAAAGGCGGCCACCACTGCCAAGCACTTTGTGAACACCCTGGGGGCCGAGGCAAGGCCAAAGCGAAGTACACTGTATTGGTAGTGATTGCCCCCCACCACAAAGCACAAATATTGCCTGTGGTTTGGGTGTATTAGGATATGTGTATAAGCATCTTCTAGGTCTAAGGAGCACAGCCAGTCTCCCTGGCGGAGGTAAGGCAGCAATATCCCAAGGGAGAGCATCTTGAACTTCTCCCTCACCAGGAATTTGTTGAGGTTGCGTAGGTTGAGGATGGGTCTGAGGCCTCCTGTTCTCTTTGGCAACAGAAAGTACCTGGAGTAGAAGCCCCTGCCCTGCAGGTGGTGGGGCACCGGTTCTACAGCCTGATTCTCGAGAAGACCTGCCAATTCCTTCAAAATGTGGTCCCGGTGAAGGGGAGACCTGAAGGGCTTACCCGGGAAATAATGAGGAGGCACCTGGGCCAGGTGAAGAAGATAGCCCTCCCGGATTACCTGCAAAGCCCAGGCATCGGTGGTAATGGCTGTCCACCTGTGGGCATACAGAGGAAGCTGGCCTCCTGTGATCTGCCTGGCCCCTGTGGGAAGAGGGGCCATACTGTAGGAGTCAAAAGCCACTGCCAGGCTGGGACAGAGCCAGTGCCTGAGGGCTTTCTGCTTACGCGGGCCATGCCCCTTGTCCTGCTGCCCCTGTTGGGGAGGCCTGAAAATGGGAGCATCTTCAGTAAGTAGCACCCTTCCTCGGGTAAAAGGGTTTTTTACCTGAGCCCTTCTTGAGAGAAGGGGCAGAGGTCTTCTTGGAGAGCCGTGTCCTTGTCATGTACTCGGTCTCCAGCTCTGTGGCCTTGTCGGTCATGGGTTTGCCAAAGAGATTCTCCTTTTGGCATGGGACATCGACCAACTTGTCCTGAACCCATTGCTCGAGGTCTGACGACTGCAGCCATGCCTGGTGGCGTGCACCGATGCCAGCCACAGCTACCCAAGCCGCCGACTCAAACCCATCATAAGCCACCCGAGACAAACTTCAAGCACTCACGGACGGCTTTGGACAGGCCCCTGAAGCGCTGAAAAGGTTCCTCGGAGAGACCAGCCGAGAACCCGGCAAGTTCCTTTGCCAGGTCTCTCAGGTACATGCCCATGTGCAGCTGGTATGCCTGGATCCGACAAGTCAGCATTGAACCCCGGAAGCACTTCCTGCCACGGGCATCCAAGTTGTGGGCCTCCCTGCCGGGAGGCACCGAAGAGTGCATCTTCTAGTTCTTCAACCAGCGCATGGCCGATTCCACAACCATGGAGTTGCGAGGCAGTTGCGACTTCTGAAACCCAGGGCTCCAGCGGACTCGATACATCGAGTCGAGCCATTTGCAGACCACTGGCACCGACGCCGGTGTCTCCCACATGCAGAGCGTCAGTTGTTCCAGGATCGGAGACACGGGTACAGTAAGGGCCTCCCGAGGGGGGGGGCTCATACTGGAGAATCTCGAGCTCATCGGCTCGAAGATCCTCCTCGGACTCCATGGGGAACATATACCACACGAAGTCCAAGAACCTCATTGACCTCCGGAGGGGACATCCTCCAAGGCTCGGATACCGGGGAATCGGAAGGGACATCCCTATGTCGATGGGTATCCAAGGATTCCTCGTCCTCTGAGGACCCCGGCACCAACCGCCCCGACACCAGCAGGCTCAGTGGCAATAACCTCAGTCCCGAACGGGAGGCCGAGAGAGATCTTGGCCGAGGATCGGCTTGGCCTCCGGGGTCGACTTCGACGTCAAGGGCCCAGTGGTCAGGGCGGAGGAACCGGACAGGCCGGCTATCGGCGCCCACTGCTGCTCCATGAAGGCAATGAAACTGCACTCCAAGGCCAGCATTCTAGACTCGAGTCCAGAAGGCTCTGCAGCCGCCGTCTCGACGCCGGTTCCCCTGGAGGGGAGTCCTCGACGAGAACAGTAGGTACTTGCCTCGGCTGATCCATCTCTCGGCGAGGCATCTTTGCCAGGTGCTCCTTCTCCGAAGATCTCAGCCGGCGCTCGGGGCTCCGCAACAGGCACCGGGATCACTCAGAGCCACCCAGAGACGCCGTCTTCGAAGATTTCTTCTTCTTGTTGTGCTCCCCTCGAGGGGTACCCCCTTTCTGAGGAACCTCGACGCAGCTCAGGCTCAGAGTGCCCCCCCCCTAGAAGTTGAGGCCTCAGACGAGGTCCGGGCTCTCGGAGGCAAGGACTCAGAAAAAATCCTATCATGCTGCTGCTGGCGCTCTTCAGGGCCTTCAAGGACATTTTCCTACACGGGCCACAGACAGACGGGTCATGGTTGGGCCTGAGGCACCGGAGACAGCAGTCGTGCATATAGGTGAGGGACATAAGTTTCACGCATCGATCACATTTCTTAAACCCGCTGGAAGCCATTGGGGGAAAAAGGGCCCCTGCAAGGTCAAAGACCCAGGCTGCCAGTGAAAAAGAAAAAAAAAAGGCACGAATGCCAGTCACAAAAGACAAAAATAGAGATGGACTTGATACCAACGTACCGAACCAAGGGCGGGAAGAGGTACCGGAGTCGACCGGTCGAAAAACAAGAAAAAAAAAATCAACTTTTTTTTCGGGGACCCAAGGACTACGTCCGAAGGACTCCGTGGAAAAAAAGGAGACTGAGCAAGATGGCACCCTTGGGTGGGAAGGGGACCGGCACATGCGTGATGGTAACTCCCAAAGGCTTTCTCTGAAAGCTGGGGATTTGCTCTGCACGAGGGCTCCATCGGCGCCATCATCACCCATATTTGAGGACTGACTTCCTGCTTATTCCCGGAGAAGGCTTTGTTACTAATTATTTGTCTAGCTTTCCTGAAATCACTTAGGATCCTAAGTTTGTTTTTGTTTCCCTTGCGTTCGTTGCGGTTATTATTTTTCTTTAGTGATAAGCTTGGAAAGATACGATAGGGAAATGTGGTTGATTAGTTTAAATGTTGTAACAAGAATTTTATAGTTTATGCGACTTTGTATTGGTAGCCAGTGGAGAGCGTGGAGTGTTGGTGTAATATGTTTAGTGGAGTTAGTGTTTGTGATTATTCTTGTTGCAACATTTTGAGCTACTTGGAGGCGTTTTAAGTGCTGTTTTGTGATGCCTTGCAGGATAATATTTGCATAGTCAAGGTGTGGCGTTACCATTGCTTGCATAACTAATCTAAGGTCATGAAGGTGAAGTAGGGGGCGGAGTTGTTTTAGGAGTTTGAGTTTATAATATATCTTTTTGGTTGTTTGTGTAATATGGGTTGTAAAGTTAAGTGAGCGGTCTATGATTACCCCTAGGTATTTAACTTCATTGTTAACCGAAATGAATGTATGTTTTGGGTCACTGTTCTGCTGAAAGACCCATGACTTCCAACCCAGACTTAGCTTTAATACTAGGTAGCATATTTCACTCCAGAATACCTTGGTAGTCCTCTAATTTTGTGATTTCTTGAATATAATCAATATCTCCAGCTCCTGAGGCAGCAAAACAGCCTCACATTATGGAACCTCCACCATATGTAACTGTAGGAAGGGTGTGTGTTTCCTAATACTCGTAAGCTTCATTTCTTTGCCTGTAAATCTATCGCTAGTGTGCACTGCCAAAGAGTCAAGTTTGGTTTCATCTGTCTACAGAATATTTTCACAGAAGAACTGTGGTTTCTCAAGGTGGGTTTGGGCAGTCGTGCCTTTTTAATGTCTGTCTTTGAGCAGTAGGGTCCTCCTTGGCCTTCTTCCATGAAGTCCTTCTTTGTTTAGCATGTGGTGTATGGTGCAGGTTGAAACCACCAATCCAGATTGCTCCAGGTCAGCCTTAAGCTCTTTGGATATTGTATGTGGTGTTTTCCCAGCAGTTCTCACAAACATTTGAAGACTTCTTGTATTAATTTTCCTCTTCTCACAACATCCTGGAAGGTTTCTGACAGTTCCACAAGCAGAAACCTCTTTATAACATAGTTAACTGTAGACACAGGCCATCCCAAGGTCTTTGGAGATGGCCTTGTACCTCTTTGAAGTTTGATAATGGCTTTTCTGATTGTCTCAGGCAGTTCTCGTCTTCATCACTGTGAAAATGGAAAAGGGAGTGAAAATGGCCATTTTAAACGAGACATCATTCATTAGTTGATTCAGGTCATGTGAGTATTGACAATTGATCACAGGTGCATTTAATTTTACTGCAATGAGACTGTGGTTCTTCTGTTCAAACTGATTTGAATTGTTTATAAGGGCGCCAATAATCATGTCCTATTATTGTCCCAGTTTTTACACTATTTTCTACTATTTCCTTTTTTAATTGGTCTTGTTTTGATTCTTTTGTTTCAAATGTGCACATATTTTCTAAAGCCCTTTCACTGGCCACTTTTTTTTTTTTTTTTAAAGAAAATATTAGACATTAAGGGATTGAGCTACAAAGGTGCCAATAACATTGACCACAAATGAAGTAAAAAGCTGGAATGTGTCGTCCTTGTCTGTCAGAAGCACTTTGCCCTGCAGGATGTCGAAGACACTCCAAGGACAGAGACAGCACTAAATGACCTCACATATAGTAACACAGTAAATGACGGTAGATAAAGACCAGAATGGCCCATCTAGTCTGCCCAGTAAGATGGCAGGAGTAGGTGCAACTGCCACTCTGTGCAGGCCACCCCTCCCCATATAGCGTAGTTACTCACCTGTAACAGGTGTTCTCCAGGAGCAGCAGGAATCAGTCCTCACTTATGGGTGACGTCGGCGCCGACGGAGCCCTCGCGGAGCAATTTTCCCCAGCTTTCAAAGAAAGCCTTTGGGAATTGCAGCGCGCATGCGCGGTCGTCTTCCCGCCCGAAGGTGCCATCTTAGCCAGTCAGATGACATAGCCAAAAAGACAGCATAAAAATTTGCAAAAAGAACATAAGCAGACGATTGCAACTCCAAGGGGAGGAGGGAGGGTAGTGAGGACTGATTCCTGCTGCTCCTGGAGAACACCTGTTACAGGTGAGTAACTACGCTTTCTCCAGGACCAAGCAGGAAGTCAGTCCTCACTTATGGGACTCCCAAGCTCAAGGCTACCGGAGACCCTAAGCACAAAAATGAGCTCCCTCTAGCTCAGCAGCACAGAAGGACAGAATCTTCGCTGAATTATCACCCACCGGTAGCCCACATCCGGGATGGAGGGTAGGAGTTGCTCAGACCTCAAAGAGATTACGGAGGACTGCCTGTCCGAAAGCACTGTCCCTACGGGACTCCCTCTCGAGACAGTAATGGACCGCAAAAGTCTGGCTCGAAGACCAAGTAGCGGCCCGGCAGATGTCTGCCAGCGGAACAGAGCGGAGGTAAGCCACTGACGTGGCCTTTGCCCGAACGCAATGAGCCGTGACTCTACTTTCTAAGGAGAGTCCGGCTGCCCCATAAGCCCAAGTGATACAGTCCGCAACCCAGATGGACAGAGTACGCTTGGAGACCGGGAGCCCCAATCTATTGGGGTCAAAAGACACAAAAAGCTGAGCAGCTTTACGGTGCTCCCGCGTACGGTCAAGGTAGAAGTTCAGAGCCCTTCTACAGTCCAGGGTATGGAGAACCGTCTCAGCTCGGCTGGAGTGTGGCCTGGGAAAGAAGGTTGGAAGTACCACCTCCTGATTGATGTGAAAAGGGGAGACCACTTTAGGCAGAAATTTCGGATGAGTCCGTAGGACCACCCTATTCTTGTAGAACCTAGTGTAAGGGGGATCAGACACGAGGGCCTGCAATTCACTTACGCGTCTAGCGGAAGTGAGGGCTATCAAGAACAGTGTTTTCCAAGACAGAAAACGGAGCGAGAACAGGTAGCCATAGGTTCAAAAGGCGGACAGGTGATCCGCTGCAAAACCACATTCAGGTCCCAGTCAGGCGCTGGCGGGCGCAGAGGTGGTTTAAGTAGAAGGAGACCTCGGAGAAACCTCGCTACGAGAGGGTCATTGGAGAGAGGTCTGCCGTCCACCGGCACATGATGTGCTGAAAGAGCACTGAGGTGAACTTTGACGGAGTTGGACTTAAGTCCCAGATTAGAGAGGTGCAGCAAGTACTGCAAGATCACCGACACCGGGCAGGAGAAGGGATCCTGAGACTGTTGGGTACACCAGACTGCAAAGCGACGCCATTTAAGGGCGTAGCATTTGCGGGTAGAAGGCCGTCGCGAAGCCAAGACGACCTCCTCCACCTCCGCCGGCAGGAGAAGGGGAGCAAGGACTACCCTCTCAGCAGCCAGGCCATGAGGTTGAGAGACCTGAGGTTGGGGTGTAGGAGGGACCCCTGATCCTGAGTGAGGAGATCCGGTTTGTACCCCCAGAGGGATTGCATCCTCCACCGCCAGTTGCAGCAGGAGCGGAAACCACGGCTGCCTGGGCCAGCGAGGGGCCACCAGGATCATGAAGGCTTTTTCTCGGAGAACCTTGAAAAGAGTCCGCGAGACTAGCGGGATGGGAGGGAAAGCGTACAGAAGGCTCCCCGACCACGAGATCAGAAAGGCGTCCGCCGCAACCCGAAGGGGGTGTGGCTGACGAGAGCAGAAGCGAGGAAGCTGCCGGTTGTGAGGACTGGCAAAGAGATCCACCGTGGGGAGACCCCACTTGAGGAAGAGCTTCCGAACTACCAAGGGATCCAGACGCCACTCGTGCGGCTGGAGGACCCTGCTGAGTTTGTCTGCAAGGCAATTTTCTTGGCCCGGGAGATAAACTGCCTTGAGGAGAATGCCGTGACTGACGGCCCAAGAGCAGACCTTCTGTGCCTCCCGGCAGAGGAGGAAGGAGCCCGTGCCCCCCTGCTTGTTCACGTAGAACATGGCAACTTGATTGTCCGTCTGGACAAGGACGGACTGTTGGGAAGTCAGGTGGGAGAAGGCCTTGAGAGCTAGGCGGATCGCCCTGAGCTCCAGGAAGTTGATCTGCTGAGCAGACTCCCACGTGGTCCAGAGGCCCTGAGTACGTGCCTCTTGGCAATGTGCTCCCCAGCCCAGGAGGGATGCATCGGTGGTCAGCACCCGGGTCGGCTGAGGTGACTGGAAAGGCATTCCGAATATCAGGTTCGGCAGCCGGAGCCACCACCGGAGAGACGAGATCAGCGGCTCGGAAACGCGCACTAGGTCTGCGAGGCCGCCCGTGGCTTGTCGCCACTGCCGGCGGAGACACCATTGAGCAGACCGCATGTTCAGGCGGGCATTGGGGGTCAAATGGACGGTGGAAGCCATATGGCCGAGCAGTCTCAGGAAGCGCCTGGCGGAGACCAGGGGCTGGCTGCGAAAGCGGTCGGCTAGGTCCATGAGCCGCTGAGCCCTGTCGAGCGGTAGGTACGCTCGCGCCTGAGGAGTGTGCAGCCTTGCGCCGATGAACTCGAGATCCTGTGAGGGGAGCAAAGTGGACTTTGCGAAGTTTATGACAAAGCCCAAGTGCTGCAGCAGAGTCACAGTGCGGCACATGGCGATGGTGACCTCCTGAGCGGACGCTGCTCTGATGAGCCAGTCGTCGAGGTACGGAAAGACATAGAGGCCGTGAAGCCGGAGATGGGCCGCCACGACCGCGAGACATTTTGTGAAGACTCGCGGTGCGGAGGACAGGCCAAAGGGCAGTACTCTGTACTGGTAATGATTTCCCGCCACCACAAACCTTAGGTATTGGCGGTGGCTTGGGTGGATGAGGATGTGCGTGTAGGCATCCTTTAGATCCAAGGAGCATAGCCAATCTCCCTGCTGGAGGTAGGGCAGAAGGATTCCAAGGGTAAGCATTTTGAACTTCTCCCGCACAAGGAACTTGTTGAGGTTGCGCAAGTCCAGGATGGGTCTGAGGCCCCCTGTTCTCTTTGGTATCAGAAAATACCTGGAATAGAAGCCTTGACCTCTCAGGTGGTGTGGCACCGGTTTCCACCGCCTGTTCCTGCAGAAGACCTGCTAACTCCTGAAGGAGCAACTCCCTGTGCAGAGGGGGGCGCGGAGGCTCTCCCGGAAAATAGGAGGGAGGGACCTGATGGAAGTGGAGAAGGTAGCCTTCTCGCACGACCTGAAGCACCCAGGCATCTGCGGTGATGCTGGACCACCTGTGGGCGAAGTGAACCAGCCGGCCTCCGGTGCTGGGGGGAACCAGCGGGGGGGGGGAGGCTATGCTGAGCGAGTCAAAAGCCCCCACCCTGCTGAGCAGGGGCTGGTGGTGCAGGCTTGGGGGCTTGCTGCCTACGGGACCCGTTACCCCGTCCCTTGGCCTGCTGGCCCTGTTGGGGAGCTGCAGGGGCCTGATAATGGGGGTATTGTTTGTAGGCAGCCGCCTTCCTCGGGTAAAAGGACTTTTTCCCCGAGCCCTTCTTTTTCTGGGAAGGGGCGGAGGTCTTCCTAGAAAGCCTGGTCCTGGTGAGAGTCTCAGTCTCAATTTGTGCAGCCTTTTCCGCCATGGGCTTGCCAAAGAGGTTTTCGCCTCGGCAGGGGACATCGACCAACTTGTCCTGTACCCAGGGCTCAAGGTCGGACGACTGAAGCCAAGCCTGTCGGCGGGCACCGATGCCGGCTGCGGCTACTCGAGCCGAGGCTTCAAAGCCATCATAGGCTGCTCGGGACATGAACTTTGAGCATTCCCGAATGCCCGTGGACAAGGCTAGGAACCTCCGCAAGGGCTCCTCGGAGAGACCAGCGGAGAATCCGGCTAGCTCTTTAGCCAGATCCCGGAGATACATGCCCATGTATAGCTGTTAAGTCTGGACACGACATGCGAGCATAGAGCCCTGGAAGCACTTCTTGCCAAGGCCATCCAGGTTACGGGCCTCCCTTCCAGGAGGCACCGAGGAGTGCATCTTCTGGCTCTTAAGACGATGCATGGCCGATTCCACTACCATGGAATGGTGTGGCAGCTGTGCCTTTTGAAAGCCAGGGCTCTTGCGGACCCGATAGATAGAATCGACCCGCTTGCTCAGGACCGGCGAGGAGGCCGGACTCTCCCACATGCGGAAGAGTAGTCGTTCCAGCATAGGAGGAACCGGCACAGTAAAGTGTTCCCTCGCGGGAGAGTCATACTGGAGGGCGTCGAGCTCTTCGGCTCGAGGCTCCTCCTCGGGATCCGCAGGGAAGGCCAAAGCCTTGGCCATATCCCTAACGAAGTCCGAGAACCGGGCATCCTCCGGGGGGGACTGCTTCCGAGGCTCGGACTCCGGTGAGTCCGATGGGACACACCGAGTCCGGAAAGAATCAGGTGACTCTTCCTCCTCAGACTCCCAGACCGACTCCGACGAGGACTCGGTGGGGTCGGCCCGGGCAGGGTGCGGCGCCAGCCGCCCCGACGCCGAGGGAGTCGGCGTCGGCGACCTCGGTCCCGAACGGGAGGCCGAGGGTGACCTCGACCGAGGATCGACTCGAGTTCTCATCGACTCGAGGATCGGCTCGGTCTCCGGGGTCGACTTGGACGTCGACGTCCCGGCGGTCGGGGCAGCGACGCCAGCGAAGCCAGCGAGCAGTGCCCTCTGCTGGTCCATGAAGGCAGACAGTCTGCTCTCCAAGGCCGTCAACCTGAGTCCGAGCTCAGGTGACCCAGCAGCCCCCGACTCGGGCCCCGACGGCGTCGGGCCCGACGTCGGCTGTCGCGGAGGCGAGTCCAGAAGGACCACAGGACTTACCCGGGCAGGCATCTCCGACTCCAGGCGAGGTCGCTTCGGGATGTGTTCCTTCTCCAAGGACCCGGGGCGGCTGTCGGGGCTATGCGACCTGGCCCTCGCGGAGCCAGGAGCGTCCACCGACGCCGCCCTCGCGGGTTTTTCCTTCCGACGATGGTCCCCGGAGGGAGAACCCCGGTCGGAGGAGCTCCGGCGACGGTCCGAGCTGGAGCCTTTCGACACGGAGGCCTCCGACGAGGTCCGGGTACGGCTGGGGTCAGCGAAGATCCTCTCACGCTGATGCCGCCGACTTCTCAACGCCTTTGAGGACAGTTTGCTGCAGGGCCCACAGATCAGTTCCTCATGATCCGGGCCCAGGCAGCGGAGGCAAAAGTCGTGTGTGTGTCGGTTAGTGACATATTTCGGTCACACCGACCACACCGCTTAAACCCACTGGCAGCCATCGGGGGAAAAAGGGCCCCTGCGAGGTCAAAGGACCGGGCTGCCAGGGAAAACGAAAACGAAAGCTAAGTCAGAAAAAACCGAAAAAAGTAAGAGGACTCGAGACCGGCGTCGCGAGTCCGGGCGGGAAAACGATCGGCGTCGAACCGAAAGAAAAAAGGATAAAATACAGAAGAAAATCAACTTTTTCGCGGGGACAAGACGGGGACGTCTGTAGGGCTCCGCGGAAAAAAAGAAGACTGGCTAAGATGGCACCTTCGGGCGGGAAGACGACCGCGCATGCGCGCTGCAATTCCCAAAGGCTTTCTTTGAAAGCTGGGGAAAATTGCTCCGCGAGGGCTCCGTCGGCGCCGACGTCACCCATAAGTGAGGACTGACTTCCTGCTTGGTCCTGGAGAACTTTGTTTAGGGGTGAACCCACCACTCCATGTAGGACACCCCTATTGGTTGAGAAATTAGATGGTTCAGTTTATTTTGATTTTATCCTGTGGCTGTAAAGGGATCCACTGTGTCTGTCCCATGCCATTTTGAATTCCGTCACTGTGTTTGCCTCCACCCATCGGGAGGGCATTCCAAGCATCCACCACCCTTTCAGTGAAAAAGTATTTCCTGACATTGCCTTTCAATTTACCACCTTGCAGCTTCATGTTATGCCCTCTCGTTTTACAGCTTCCCCGTCTTTGGAAGAGGTTTGTTTGTTCATTATTTCTCTTTAAGTATTTAAAGGTCTGAATCATATCTCCCCTGTCCCTCCTCTCCTCCAGAGTGTACATATTTAGGTCTTCAAGTCTCTTCTCATAAGGCTTCTGACGCAGGCTCCAAATCATTTTGGTCACCTTCCTCTGAACAGTTTCCATTCTTTTTACATCCTTTGCAAGATATGGTCTCCAAAACTGAACACAGTATTCCAATGAGGCCTTATACAGTGGCATTAGTGCCTCTTCCTTTCTGCTGGTAATTCCTCTTTGTATGCAGCCCAACATTCTCCTGGCTTTTGCCACCGCCTTGTCGCACTGTTTTGCCAACTTGAGATCTACAGAAATAATCACACCAAGGTCTTTCTCCTGATCCGTGCACACCAACCTGTTGCGTACATTTCCCTTGGATTTCTGCTACCCAAGTGCATGACACTGCACGTCTTTGCATTAAATCTTAATTGCCAAGCATTAGACCATAAGAACATAAGATATGCCCATACTGGGTCAGACCAAGGTCCATCAAGCCCAGTATTCTGTTTCCAACAGTGGCCAATCTAGGTCATATGTACCTAGCAGTTTCCCCAAGGGACACAGGTTCCACAATGCTTGTATTGGTTCAAGCATTGATATCCTGGGTCCCTTCTTAATAATAGTTTATGGACCTTTCCTCCAGGAACTTGTCCAAACCTTTTTTAAACCCAGCTACAATAACAGCCTTTACCGCATCCTCTGGTAACAAATTCCAGAGTTTGATTACACGTTGAGTGAAAAAATATTTTCTTTTATTAGTCTTAAATAGTTTACCCTGTAGCTTCATTGCATGTCCCCTAGTCTTTCTATATTCTGTTAAGGTAAACAATCGATCTACGTTTACCCGTTCCACTCCGTTCATTAATTTATAGACTTCTATCATATCTCCCCTCAGCTGTCTCTTTTCCAGGTTAAAGAGCCCTAACCTTTTAAGCCTTTCTTCATAGGAGTATCCTTCCATCCCCTTTACCATTTTGGTGGCTCTTCTCTGAACCTTTTCTAAAATCGCTATATCCTTTTTAAGATACGGTGACCAGAATTGCACACAATATTCAAGGTGCGGTCTCACCATGGAACGATATAGAGGCATTATAATATCTTGTTTTATTTTCCATTCCTTTCCTTATCATACCTAGCATTCTATTTGCTCTCTTAGCCGCCGCTGCACACTGGGCCGAGGGTTTTAACATGGTATCCACAATGACGCCTAAATCTTTTTCCTGGGTGGTGGTTCTAATGTGGAACCTTGCATCGTGTAACCATAGTTTGGGTTGTTCTTCCCTAGGTGCATAACCTTGCACTTGTCCACATTAAATTTCATCTGCCATTTTGATGCCCAGTCTTCCAGTTTATCAAGATCCTCTTGCAGCTTTCCACAATCCTCTTGGGTTTTTTTTTTTCCAATTTAAAGTTTTTTATTCACACACATCATAAAAGAAAAACACCATACAGAGCAGTATCAGGTGGTCTGTATTACATGTTCTTCCGTATCCCCTATAATGTTCAGTATCCCGCCTTGCAAAGGGGCGGAAATCTCCTTTCTTGGGGAGTGAAGAGAAAAAAAAGAAAGAAAGAAATAGGGCAAAGAAAGGCCGCATAGAAATAGGGCCACAAATAAAATAAGTTAAACTAAGTTAAACAAATAACATTGACAACTGTTAATCCGCACCGTGCGATTATCAGCTTTCTAAGCACAGATGAATTGTATTACCTGTATATTCTGTGCCATTAGTACATATACATTCCTGACCGCATCATCAAAATAACAATACAAGTTAATTGAAAATAGATCTTAAAATTAAAATTTAAAATTAAAAGGAACAATAACAAATGAAAAATGAAAAAGAAAAGAAAATAAACTATGGATTTCTGCTCTTAACCTTTGTTGACTCAGTTTGTGGTGTGTGATATTTAAAGGTGTGTGTTATCTGCAACTCCAACATCATCCTATTCAACATTTTACCCAACAGCTTATATACCTTATATAACCCTCCCCGGGGAGACACAACATGTAAACCCCAAATCTCTCCCGGTGCACAATCCTGACCCTCCCCCCCTTACTACACAAGCCCACCACCACCCTCCAACTGAGATGAACTCCCCCCTTTTTGTGCCCCATTGGACCATGCGTTGCCACTAGTCAACCCAAACGCAAGTTGTCCCAGTGCAACCCCAGGCTGTGCGCACCCTAGCGTGCACCGCCACTGATGTCTGCAGCCGCTGTTCCTACATAGTGCCCCTAGCATTCGATCACTGCGGGCAGCCCTAAATGCCTTGGTTGTGCCCCATCCCCCACCCCTCCCCTCCTTCTCCCTCTACCCTCCCTACCCCCTCTACTCCCCATACCCCCTCACCTTCCTACCCCCATCCCCCCCAGGCCCATACTAACCCACACCAACGTACCATCACCTCAGGAGTTAGCAGCCAGCCCGAACCCAAGTTGCCCCAGACTATCCCCCCTCCCTCCCCCTCCCTCTCCCTCCCTTCTCCATCCATACCTCCCACCCCGTCTCCCTCCAGTTCGCATAGTCCCGCCAAATCTCATCATGTTTGGCCTGCGTTCCCTGCGCACATGCCCGCACTTTGCTAATCCCCCACAGAAACTCTAACCTGCCAATAATTTCCCTCATTCTCGGCAGTTCCGTGTTCTTCCAATTTTGGAAAATTGCTAATCGGACCGCTATCACGCAGTAGTTCCGGAAAGCAGCAATCCCTCCCGTCCCTATCTCCTCCCCCTCCAGGAGCACCACCTGGGTTGGAACGAAGGCGATCCGTATCCCCGTAACCACTCCACAATAATCCTCCACCGCCCTCCACAACTCCTGCAATTTGGGGCAACTCCATATCATATGCAAGAGGTCACCCCACCCCCCACAGCCCCTCCAGCAAGTGCCCGCTCTCTCCGGGAAAAGGCGGTGTAGCCTGGCTGGGGTCCAGAGCATCCTAAGCCTAACTTTAAGCGAATTCTCTAACAGCGCCGTACCCCATGCAAGCCGCCTTTCTCCCTCAAAGATACTCTTCCACCGGCCCGCCTCCCACTGACCCCCCAGTTCCCCTTCCCACTGCTCATGCCACTTGGCCGTGCCCTCTTCCCGTGCGTTCAGCAAGCGGTAAAGTTTAGACACCAGGCCCTTTACTGATTCTTGTTGTTCCATCAACATCTCAAACTCCGTTACCCCACCCTGTAGGTCCCCCCGAACCCCCGGTTCTTGCAAGTAATACCACAATTGCATGTACGCATAAAAGTCATTATCCCGCAGTCCGAACTCTCTTTGAAGCTCCGCATACGGCCGTACCCTCCAGGTCTTATCTAGAACCTGCCCTACCCTCTCCAACCCTCTCTCCGCCCACACTTTAAAACTCCCCCCCCCACCTCCCCGGGGCAAGGGCCCCCATGTTACGCAGGTACGCAGCTCGGGACAGTTTCTTCCCATTCAATAGATAGCCCTTCCATTTTTCCCATACTTGCAGCGTTAACCTCTTATGCGGGTTCAACCCCTCCCGGCCCACTCCGCTCCTTCCCCCCCCCCCCCCCCAGACCACTTCTTCCAGACACTCCTTCCCTTCTTTCTCCATATATACCCATTGCGGGGTTTCTCCTCTCTCTCTCCACACAAAGAGCGCCCGAAGTTGTGCTGCCTCATAATACTTAGCCAGGTTAGGAACTCCCAGCCCCCCTGCCTCCTGGGGTCGGAACATGGTGAGCTTATTCACCCTGCTCTGCTTCTCCTCCCAAATAAACCTCATGATCAGAGCCTGCAACTCCTTAAGACCTTTTCTCGGCACTTTATACGGTAAGGCCATAAACACAAATAGAATCCTTGGTAACACATTCATTTTAAGGGTTGCTATGCGCCCCAACCAGGACAAGTGTAGTCCCTTCCATCTTCCTAAATCCTGCCGAATTGCCGCTACCAGGGGTTTGTAATTCCAAACCGGCACTTGGCCCCATGTATTGCCCAGCTGAATCCCCAGGTATCGAAAGTGTCCCTGCACCCATTTGAAGGGAAACTCGGCCTGCAACCGCTCCTTCACCCCTCTATCCAGATTAAACCCCAGAATTTCTGTCCTGTCCAGGTTCAGCTTATAGCCCAATACTGCACTGTACCGCCCTACGGCCCGCAGCAAATTGGGAAGGCTAACCAAAGGTTGTGCCAAAGTGTAAATAACATCGTCAGCAAAGAGTGCAACTTTACTTAACTGCCCCTTTACTTCGATGCCACAGATATCCCCCTGTCTCTGGATAAAGTCCGCCAATGGTTCTATAACCAGGGCAAACAGCAGAGGCGACAAAGGGCACCCCTGCCTGGTGCCCCTACCCAATCTAAAGCTCTCGGAATACCCCCCATTTACCTTTATCCTTGCCCTAGGGCATGTATAGAACGCTTTTATCCAGCTTAGGAACGATGGACCCACTCCAACTTTTTCTAGTACCTGAAACATAAATCCCCATTCCACCCTGTCGAATGCCTTTTCAGCATCGACCGTCAAAAATACTGCTGCCCTCCCCGTCGCCTGCAGGGACCACATGACATTCAACAGCTTCCGAATGTTGTCTCCTCCCTGTCTCCCAGAAATGAACCCCGTCTGATCTTTATGCACTAGCTTCTGCATCACCGTCTGTAGCCTTCGCGCCAGTATTTTGGCCAGCACCTTAGCATCCAAGTTAATGAGCGAGATGGGCCGGTAAGCTCCACAGACCGTGTGGTCCTTCCCTGCCTTAGGAATAACTGTTATTCCCGCTTCCGCCATAGAGGGCGGGAGCCCCTCCCCCATCAGCACTCCATTATAAACCTCCATTAACAGCCCCCCTACCTCATCTTGCATTACCTTGTAAAATTTTGCCGTATATCCGTCTAGACCGGGCGCTTTCCCTTTCTTAAGAGATTTCACCGCGCTCGTCACCTCCGCATACGTCACCTGACGCCCCAATTCAGCTGCCTCCTCTTCCGTAAGCCTGCCCAGGTCGCATTGAGCCAAGAACTCCTCTCCCTTCTTCTCAGCCCCCGTCACCTCACTGCTGTACAGTTTTTCATAGTATGCTGCAAAGGCCTTCCTAATTTCCTCCCCCTTATGCACCATTTCCCCTTTTTGGTTGCGCACCCCCCCTACTATAGATCTTTGTTGCCGTGCTCTCAAGCGGCAGGCTAATCTCCTTCCTGCTCTGTTCCCTCCCTCGTACCACCCCTCCTTTAACTTGGTCAGGTTGTAGGCTATCTCAGCCGCCCTAAGCTGTCCAAGCTCACCTCTCACCCGGAGCAGTTCCTGCAGAGTCCGTGTGTCCCCCCCCCCCCTGTTGGTGCTGCCTTTCTAAACTCTCCACCTTCTCCAAAAGCTGGTCTTCCCCCTCTCTCCTTCTTCTCTTTTCCTGGGCTGCTATACTGATTAGGTGGCCCCTCACCACAGCTTTGAGCCCATCCCACACCATTCCGGTGGCCACCTCCCCATTCCAGTTGATCTGCAAATAATCCCGTATCGCCTCTGACTCTGGCCACATATGTTTGCTCATTCAACAGGGAGTCATTCAGCCTCCAGAAACTCACCCCGCTGTCTCTGACCTCCAAATCCAGCACCATATGTACCGGAGCATGGTCCGACCAGGTGATATTGCCAATTTCCACCGCTTGTACCTTAGTCCCCCAACTCCCACTCACCCACAGCATATCAAGTCTACTATAGATATCATGTACTGCCGAGTAGAAAGTATACCCCCTTTCCCCAGGGTGTCGCATCCTCCACACATCAAGCAAACCCAGTCGCTCCTTTAGGGTTGCTAAGGTCCTCCTCTCCTTCCCCCCCTCTCTACCTCCCCCTCCACTGTGATGCACTCTAGGGTTCATTGTGAGATTGAAATCCCCTCCCATAATCACCGGTATCGCCCCCCACCCCTCCAATTCACTGAGGAGCCTATCATAAAATCTCTCCTTTAAGGCATTGGTATCATAAATACTAACAACCCACACTTCCTCCCCACGTACCCTTATTTTAGCAGCTACCCACCGCCCCTCTCGATCCCTTCTTTCCTCCACCATCGCTCCTGCATACTTTTCCCCTATCAAAATCCCCACCCCTCCTTTCCGCGGAGCATCCCTGTGGCCTGCCAGTAGAATTCTCGGGAAATGCCTAGTCCTTAACAACCCTTCTTGACCCACTTTCAAATATGTCTCCTGAATGCACACCAGATCTGCCCCCAACCGTATACCCTCCCTCTCCAGCAGGCGCCTCTTGCGCCATGTCCGCAATCCCTTGGTGTTTACTGTGACCACTACTAGCTGCTCCCTACCCCCAATTTTGTTGCCCTTCGGACCCCCCTTCCTATCTCCTCTCCCCCCTCGCCCTCTCCCCCCCCCTCCTCCCCTCACCCACCCTCCCACCCCTCCTCCCCAACCCCTCTGCCTCGTCTGCGACCAGGCTGACCCGGAGTAGTGACTCACCTGCTCCTCCCCAACCCCTTATACATCCCCGCCCCGCCCCTCCCCCTCCTCACTCCACCCACTAGACCACTTGCCCCCTTCCCCCCGCCAGCATACCAAGTGCCATTCCCCCTCGTTCATCCTCCCCCCTCCCCCCTCTCACAACCGCACCCCCATGCTATGATCTTACCACATCCCTAACCCACTTTCACTCTATCACATTGTGCAATCACATTCTCAGTGTCTATATTGTCCATCATCTCTTCGCCCCTCTCCGCTGTGATCTGCGATGGTCTCCGTCCGTGCCCTTGGGTTGGTCACGCATCATTGCTCCTTGCTTGAGGGTTCTAGCTCGATCAAGCGCCGCCTCCTGCCACTCCGTTCTAGCTACTGCCACCGTTCCTTCCATGCCTGCTTCTTTCAGCGCTGCCCACGCCGACTCCAGCGTATGGATTCTCCAGGTTCTGTGCCCTTTTGTAAAGGCCAGGCCAAATGGGTAGAGCCATCTGTAGCGCACCTCCTCCTTTCGGAGTGTTTGTGTTATGGGGGCTAGTTCCCTCCTCCTCTGCAAAGTTCCCAAGGAGAGGTCAGCAAATATAGAAACTGTATAGCCCTGCCATTGAAAATTGCTCAGCCCCCTCATTTTGGTAGCTATGCGTTCCTTAGTTTTGTTGTCCTTGAGACAAATAACTATGTCCCTGGGCTGGTTATTGCGGGCGGCTCCCAGCGCTCTGTGAGCCCTGTCCAGCAGGATCCCGCCACTCGGGGGCTCCTCCCCACCTTGCCGTAGGGCCTCCAGGCAGACAGACTCAGCCACCTTAGCACAGTCTCTAAATTCCACTGCCTCTGGAACACCCTTAATCCGCAAATTATTTCTCCTAGAGCGATTCTCTAGGTCCTCCAACTTTAGCTGGATCTCCTCCTTCCACCTCTCCTCACTTTGGCGCTGGTCCCTCCAGTCCTTGTGCTGCTGCTCCAGCGCTTCCAGGCGATTTTCATGGTCCCCCATCCTGGCGGTCACTTCTCTCACTTCCTCCTTGAGATTATTAAGGAGTCCTTCGAGCGCAGTCTTAGAGCCTTGTACCTCTGCCTTAAGCTCGTGGAACCACTGTCTCATCTCCTCTCGAGTCGCACTGCCCCTGTCGCGAACAACAAGAGTCACCTCCTCTCTCTCCACAGCCGGCGCGCTCTCCGCGGCCTGCTCACACCGCATGGCCTCCGTCCCGGCCAGCTTGGCTTCCCCCGCCGACGAGGCCGCTCCGGCGAAAGCGAACTCTCTCAAGTCCGCGGGTTTTTTTCGGGTGGTCATACTGCTCACAGCCTCCTCCGTCGTTCCCACCGCTGTTTCCACCTCTCGCCAGCAATTAGGGGCGCTTAATACTCCTTTTTTGTCGGGGTCAGGCTGGAGCTAGACACTCACACAGCCATGCAAGCCGGTGACGTCACTTCCTCCCCTCTTGGGTTTTAACAACTTTAAATAGTTTTGTGTCATCTGAAAATTTGATAACCTCACTCGTTATTCCACTTTCCAGGTCATTTATGAATATGTCAAAAAGCAGCAGACCCAGCACAGATCCCTGGGGTACACCACTATTCACCTTTCTCCATTGGGAAAATGGCCATTTAGCCCTACCCTCTGCTTTCTATCTTTTAACCAGTTCCTGATCCACAATAGTACACTGCCTCCTATCCCATGACTCTTTAGTTTTCCAAAGGTCTCTGATGAGGGACCTTGTCAAAGGCTTTTCTGAAAGTCCAGATACACTATATCAACCGACTCACCTTTGTCCACCTGATTATTCACTCCTTCAAAAAAACATAACAGATTAGTAAGACAAGATCTTCCTTGTCTAAAGCCATGTTGGCTGTCTCCCATTAGGTCATGATTATCTACATGCCGAGTAATTTTATTCTTTATGATGGTTTCTACCATTTTCCCGGTACTGATGTGAGGCTCACCGGTCTGTAGTTTCCCGGATCACCCTTGGAACCCTTTTTAAAAATTGGTGTTACATTGGCGATCCTCCAATCTTCAGGTATTAGAGGTGATTTTAATGATAGTTCACAGATTACTAATAGCAGGTCTGCAATCTCATATTTCAGTTCTTTCACCACCCTTGGATGTATACCATCCGGCCCAGGTGATTTGCTACTCTTCAGTTTACCTAATAGTTGTAATACATCTTACCGATGTATCGATATTTCCTTCAATTCTTCCGCACCTTTAAATACCACTTCAGTCATGGGTAACATCCCTACATCTTCCTCAGTAAAGACTGAAGCAAAGAATTCATTCAGTCTCTCCGCTATCGCCTTGCCGCCTCTTAGTGCTCCTTTAACCCCTTTATCATCTAATGGACCAACTGACTCTCTCACAGGTTTTTTGCTACGAATGTACTTGAAAAGGTCTTTACTTTGCGTTTTTGCTTCCGCAGCAAGCTTCCTCTCAAATTCTCCCTTTGCCTGCCTTTGACTTGCCAGTGCTTGTGTTGTTTCCAGGTTTCGTCGTTTGGCTCTTTTTTCCATTTCCTGAAAGATGCTTTTTTGGCAACAGCCTCTCTAACCTCACCTTTAAACCATGCTGGCAGTTTTTTGGACTTTCTTCCACTTTTCTTAAAGCGTGGAATACAGCTGGTCTGGGCTTCCAAGATAGTATTTTTCAACAACAGCCAAACCTGATGTACGTCTTTAACCTTTGCAACTGCTCCTTTTAGTTTTTTCTTAACTGTTTTCCTCATTTTATCATAGTCTCCCTTTCGAAAGTTAAAAGGTAGTACTGTGGATTTCCTTACTATCCCTCCTCCACTAATTAAATCAAAGGCGATCATGCTATGATCACTATTGCCAAGTGGCCCCAACAACCTTATCTCTTGCACTAGATCTGGTGTTCCAGTAAGGACTAGGTCTAATATGGCTTCCCCTCTGGTCGGTTCATGAACCAGCTGCTCCAAGAAGCAGTCATTTATTTCATCTAGGAACTTTATCTCCCTAGCATGTCCCGACGTGACACTGACCAAGTCGATACCGGGGTAGTTGAAATCACCCATTATTATTACTGTGCTGTGACTTTTATTAGCTTCCTTGATTTCTTTGAGCATTTCGTCATCCATTTGGTCATTCTGGCCAGGCACTCGATAGTACACCCCCACTGCCATTGCCTTCCCCCTTTTACATGGAATTTCAATCCATATAGATTCTACAGCAGATTTTGCTTCCTGCAAAACTTTAATCCTTTCTGACTCAATGCCCTCTCTAACATAGAGAGCAACCCCTCCACCAATTTGATCAGCTCTGTCATTTCGATATAGTTTGTACCCAGGTATCACAGTGTCCCACTGGTTGTCCTCCTTCCACCATGTCTCTGATATTCCAATCATATCTAACTTTTCATTTAGTGCTATATATTCTAACTCTCCCATCTTATTTTTTAGACTTCTAGCATTTGCATACAAGCATTTTAGAGAATGTATTTTATTCATATTAATTTGGCTATTGTTAGACATGGGTAATTTGGGATCTTTAAGCTCTGTCTGCTCCATACTTGAGGGCATTTGGGCTACTTCTTCCAGCTTTTGTAGATCTTTCCTCATGTTAACTACTCCCTCGGGGGAGTCGACTCTGTTGCAAATTTTCGTGTCATCTGCAAAAAGGCAGACTTTTCCATTCAGTCTTTCAGCAATATCATTCACAAATACATTGAACAGTGCCAGGCCCAGGACCGAACCCTGGGGCACCCCACTAATCACCTTCCTTTCATCCGAGTGAGCTCCATTTACCCTCACCTTCTGTCGCCCGTCAGTCAACCAATTTCTGATCCAGTTTACCACCTTGGACTCATCCCCAAACTACTGAGTTTACTGATAAGCCTCCTATGAGGAACAGTATCAAAGGCTTTGCTGAAATCCAGGTAGAATGGCATCCATTGCATGCCCCTGATCTAGTTATGTGGTCACCCAGTTAAAGAACTCAATCAGATTTGTTTGGCAAGATTGTCCTTCGGTAAAACCATGTTGCCTCAGATCTTGCAATCTGTTGGTTTTGAGAAAGTCCACTATTCGCTCTTTCAGGAGCGCCTCCATTACTTTTCCCACCACCGAGGTAAGGCTCACAGGCCTGTAGGTTTGTCACTTCTTCCCTGTCACCACTTTTGTGTAGAGGTACCACATCAGCCATTCTCCAGTCCTGAGGAACTTCTGCTGTTTCCAAGGGTCTATTAAAAACATCCTTTAACGGCCCTGCAAAAACCTCTCCGAGTTCTTTCAGTATCCTGGGATGTATCCCATCTGGTCCCATGGCCTTGTCCACTTCAGTTTTGCAAGTTGTTCTAACACATCATCTTCTGTGAATGGCGTGGAATCTACTTCATTCCCATTTTTATATTTGGGAGTCACAGGTGGTCCTTCTGCTCTGTTTTTACTAAAGAAAACCCTGGAGAAATATTTATTTAGCAATTTCGCTTTTTTAATGTCACTTTCCATGAGTCCTGCAATTCCACCTCTGGTCTTCTTCCTTTCCCGATTATACCTGAAGAAAGTTTTGTCGCCACACTTCACATCTTTAGCCATCTTTTCCTCTGCCTTTGATTTTGCTTTCCTTATTTCTCTTTTTGTCTCCGAGTTTGATCCTGCATTCATTTCTGTGTTCCTCTGTTTGCAAGCTTTTGAATTTTGCGAAAGTTGTGTTTTTTGCCTTTATTTGAGCAGCCACTTCTTTGGAAAACCAAATTGGTTTCCTTCTCCTCTTGTTTTTATTTACTTTTCTTACAAATTTATCTGTTGCCCCTTTTATTGCCACCTTTAGTTTAGCCCATTGCAATTCCACTTCCCTTATCCCCTTCCACCCTGCCAACTCCTCCTTTAGGTACTTGGCCATTTTACTGAAGTCAGTATTTTTGAAGTTTAGGACTTTGAGCTTGCTATGAATGGACTGCACCTTGGCTTTTATCTCAAACCACACCGTGTGATGATCGCTGCAGCTCACAGGGGCACCCACCCAGACATTCGGAGGGAGGAGTGGCCTAGTGGTTGGGGCAAGGTACTTCAGGCCGGAAGGTCGGTGGTTCAAATCCCACTAGAGGACAGCAACCTTGGGCCGGAAGGACTGGGATTAATTTCAGTTTGTTCAATGTAAACCGCACTGATGCAGAATAGCGCAGTATATAAGAGAATGTAAATAAATAAATAAATTTGACACGCTATCACCGTTGGTGAGCACTAAATCCAGCGTTGAGCTTACCCTGGTTGGTTCCATCACCATTTGTCTAAGTAACACATCTTGGAAAGCATCCACAAATTTTTTGCTTCTTTCCAGATTCGCAGAAGGAGTAATCCAATCCACATAGGGTAGATTAAAGTCACCCAATATGATCGCATCCCCCTTTGTGGCTATCTTGGCAATATCTATAATCAATTCGTTATCTAATCTCTTCGATTTGAGTTGGAGGTCTGTAGACTACAGCAGTATGGCTGACAGTGCCATCTCCTCTTTCCAACACAATCCAGAGCGCTTCTTTTCCCCATGCCCCTTGCATTTCAGTAGCTTTAATATTGCTTTTGACATACAAGGCTACTCCTCCCCCTTTTCCATTTTCTCTGTCTCTTCTGAATAGATTATAGCCAGCTATGGCTATATTCTAATCATGTGATTCATTAAACCATGTTTCTGTAATGGCCACAATGTCCAAGTCCATTTCCACCATTAGGGCTTCCAGGTCCGGAACTTTGTTGGCTAAGCTTCAAGCATTTGTGCTCATTGCTTTCAAGCATTTAACTGGCTTGCGTGTGTTTTGCATTGATTTTGTTCTGCCCACTTGCTTTTGATGTATGGTTTAAAAGTGTGGCTGTTTCTGATGTTATTCTACTTTTGCAAGGAGTGACGTCCTGAACTTGACCTTCCCCATCCGTCACCCCCTTTTTATTTATTTATTTAACGTACATTTGTATCCCGCTGCTTCCAGTGATCAGCAACGGTTGCTATACATGGGGGAGTTGGCTGTACCGGCCGGTAATTAGAGTATATACATTTCGATTAGGGAGGGGAGATAGTGCACAGCAAGCATGGGGTTACAGGATTTACAGTTGATTGAATATCGCAGCTACATACAGGGTACTTAAAAACATATTTACAATTTATACAAAGGATCCTTATATACATATTTACATTACGGCTGGGTGCATTTCATGAGATTAGTGTATTTCATGAGGTTAAGTTGAAATGAGGTTAGGTTTTTCTAGTTTAAATGCATATCCACATACTGCCTGAATTTTTCACTTAGGATTCTTTACCCTGCGACAGTGAGATGTAGTCCATCAGCACAGTATAGTCTCTTGTTGGTCCATCTGTTTCCCCAGTCGCCTATAAATCTGAATCCTTCTCTGTACCAGGTCTGGAGCCATGTGTTAAAGCTGTTTATGCGATGTAGCCTTTTTGCCCCCTTACCAAGAATAGGTAGAACTTCTGAGAATGCTACAGTGTTAACAATGGGTTTCAGTTTCTCTCCTAGAGTTTGGAAGTCCCTTTGAACTGCAGTGGCACTGTTTCTAGCCAGGTCATTTGTACCCAAGTTGATGACATCATCAATTTCGGAGTGCTCACTAGGTCACTACTCAGTCCAACTCCTCCAGGCACTGCACCATAACACCTGAATCATCATGGAGCAAAACCTCTGCTCAGAGTTGGCCTAGATAAGCCAGTCAACAGGATCTTGGAGAAGGTTCTGGGAGCCATTGTAAGCCCAAAAAGGTAAGGTGTGAAACTGGAAATGGCTGCCAAGGATGGCAAGTCACAGAAATATCCGTGGATCGTCCCATATAGGACTATGAAATACATCTTAGTAAGGTCCACGGAGGTCAGATACTCCCCCTTCCGGACCACCTGGATCATGGAACAGTTTCACCATGGCAGAACTAAGAGACCCTCAGGCAGGCCATTGACTTCCATAAGGTCATGAATCGGCCGGGAAAGGTAGTTACTCACCTGTAGCAAGTGTTCTCCATGGACAGCAGGAATTAGTTATCACGTATGGGTGATGTCCAACAAAGTCTCGCATGGGAACGCTCACCAGCTTCTATAGGAAGTTTTTGGGAGGCTCTACCATGTCCGCATGCCTCCTGCCCGCCTGCCACCATGGTGTCATCTTGATTCGGTCTAGTAACATAACTGTAGAAGATGATAACTCCTCAGGGAGGAGGGAGGGTTGTGAGGATCAATTCATTCTGTCCACAGAGAACACCTGCTACAGGTGAGTAGCTATCTTTTCTCCATGGAATAGCAGGAATGAATCCTAGCGTATGGAAAGCGTAGTTACTCATCTGTAGCATGTGTTCTCTAAGGACAGCAGGAATCAGTCCTCATATATAGGTGACATCAGTGCCAGACAGAGCCCGTGCAGTTGATATAGTGTATCTGGACTTTCAGAAAGCCTTTGACAAGGTCCCTCATCAGAGACTTTTGGCAAAACTAAAGAGTCATGGGATAGGAGGCAGTGTACTACTGTGGATCAAGAACTGGTTAAAAGATAGAAAGCAGAGGGTTGGGCTGAATGGCCAATTTTCCCAATGGAGAAAGGTAAATAGTGGTGTACCCCAGGGATCTGTGCTGGGTCCGCTGCTTTTTGACATATTCATAAATGACCTGGAAAGTGGAATAACGAGTGAGGTTATCAAATTTTCAGATGACACAAAACTATTTAAAGTTGTTAAAACCCAAGAAGATTGTGGAAAATTGCAAGAGGATCTTGATAAATTGGAAGATTGGGCATCAAAATGGCAGATGAAATTTAATGTGGACAAGTGCAAAGTTATGCACCTAGGGAAGAACAACCCAAACTATGATTACACAATGCAAGGTTCCACATTAGGAACCACCACCCAGGAAAAAGATTTAGGCGTCATTGTGGATAAAGTCTGAATCATATCTCCCCTGTCCCTCCTTCTCCTCCAGATTGTACATATTTAGGTCTTCGAGTCTCTTCTCATAAGTCTTCTGACGCAGGCTCCAAATTATTTTGGTCACCTTCCTCTGATCCGCTTCCAGCCTTTTATATCCTTTCCGAGATACGGTCTCCAAAACTGAACACAATACTCCAAGTGAGGCCTCACCAGCGACTTGTACAGTGGCATTAGTACCCTTTCCTTTCTCTGGTAATTCCTCTGTATGCAACCCAGCATCCTTCTGGATTTTGCCACCACCTTGTCACACTGTTTCACCACCTTGAGATTCTCAGAAACATGAACTTAGAGTAGTCCCTGCTGTGAGCCACTAGAGAATGATATTGATCCAATTTCTCCAGAGGAAGAACTGGGCCAGATCAGCCAAGTTGCACATGATGTTCTTCAAAAACATGCCCATATACATAGAGCTGGTAAGAGGCCATGTGGACTACAAACATGGAACTCTGGAAACACCTTCTCCCTAAAGCGTCCAATGTCTGAGTCTTTCTCCCTGAGATCACCAAGAAATGGAGTCTTGGTACTCTTGATTCTCTTTCTGGTGGATTCAACCACCAAGGAATGGTAAGGAAGCAGAGGCTTCTAGAACCTGGGAGCCTTCTGAACTCTGTACATGGAGTCTAGCCTTCTACTAACCGGAAGTAGAGTGAAGGGGGTTCTCCCACATACCCTCTGCAGGATGCAGAGCATTGCACAGTCACTGCCTCCTTAGGGGCCGAGGAGTACTGAAGGATCTCCAACTCTTCTGCCCTGGACTCATCCCCAGTCTCCAAAGAAAATGGAATGGCCTTGGCCATATCCCTCAAACTCGTGGAAGGTCATGTCTTCAGGAGGCGGCTTGCGCTGCTCATGAGGTGGAGAAGGGCCCTATGGGAGTTCAGAGGACTTGCCCTCAGACAAATCCTCCAATTCCACATCGTGACCCAGCCTTCTAAGTCAGACTCTGAGAGGAAATCAAAGTACTTCCCAGTCTCTGCCTGGATTTCCCTCCTGCTTTGAGGGCATCGGGAACTCCTTCAGGAGCTATGATGCACAGATACTCTTCTAGATTTTAAGGGTGCAGACTCCAAGATGCTAGATAGGGATACTGCTGTGCAGGCATCGGTGTCTGGGTCCTTTGATTGCCCAATGTCTATTCTTCTCCCACAGGCAGTGCATGCGTCTCTAGGAACAGCTGCACAGCAGCCGATGTCAATGCAGCCAATGTTGAAGCCATGGCATGCTGCTTCATTAGCAGTGCTAAGATGTGTTCCTCTGTTGCATGCAGTAGGCGCTTCTCCATGGCTGCCGATTCCGAAGACTGCAGAGCATGAGAATGTCAACCAATGTACCCAGTATGTGTACAAGAACATCTGGCAACTGGGTCTTTGCTGTCTGTAGGCAGTCTGTGCCCTTTCAATGTCCTGGAGGATGAGCTCTCCCTTCCAGGAACGATCACATGAACCCCATCATTCTTGATACTTTGCCTCAATGGGCTCTGATGCCAATGCACCACCTGTTTCGCATGGTTACTCCTCAACATGAAAGATGACGTGGCTGAATCCTTCCTATCTTCAGGTGGAGAAGGATCGAAGGTCAATGCTCCAGGGCCTAAGCCAATGCTTCTAGAGCACATTCTCAGGGGGCCTCTGAGGCTTGGTTTTCAATAAACCATTCATCAACTTCTCCAGATCTTCTCTAAAGAGGAGACAACCTTTGAAAGGCAACTTTATAAGACAGCCACAAGCAGCACCTGGTTGCAATAATTGCAGCCACTGCTACATCTGCTAGCCAACTATGATACACAGCATTCACCTAAAACGTTGCTGCGGATTTTAGGTGGACTGACTCATAGTCCACCGGTAGCTACTGGATCCACTGAAGAGCCCTAGCCACCAAGCTGCCACAGACTAAAGTCTATATAAGTGCAGTGGCTGAGAAGACTGGTCTGCCAATACTACTGATGCTCGAGGGCATCCTGCCCTCTACTAGAACTGTGGTGTGCCAGGTGACCACTGTGACCAAGGCATCAACCAGCTGTCGATGTTTGAGTTAGGGCATACAACTTGTCCATAACCTTGTTCCCATGCAGGAACCAGTATGGGGCCTACCATTCAGTTAGAATCATACCCTAGACCAGTGCTTCAACTTTTTTTTTTTTTCTTTTTTTTTTTAAGTTTCAAGACACACCAAATTTTCTTGACTCACAAAACACACCAAAACAAATTTTGCAGTCACTGTATTTGCTAGTCGCTGGCCACTGGCTACTTGACCGTTAGCAGTCACTATGTGGTAAAATGTCAGCCGTGCAATAAAAAAAAAATATTTTGCTTGCCAGACATAGCAGCTTGCCCCCTCACACCCCTGCAGTCTGCCCCTCTACACACAACTGCAGCCTATTCCCTCATGCTACCCCAACACTTGAATACAGCTAGCCTGCACCTCTCTCTGCCCCATGCCTGAATGTACATGACCAGCCCACCCCTTTTGACCCTCCCCCATAAATGTGCATGGATAGCCTGTCCCTTTGAGCCACAGACACAAAGTCAGCTCTTTCCTTTCCCCCCAGTTTATGTAAACCTCTTATAAACATGGCAAAATTGCAGTATATATAAAAAACGTAAATAAAGAAATGACACCCCCCCTTTCCCATAGGCAGCACTTTATACACACACACTCTCCAGGCACAGACTTTTTCACCCATCCACTGGCAGCACTATTCATCACCCCCTCCCCACCTCAGAGGCAGCAGTTTTTTTTCCCTCTTGACCTGACCCTAATAGCAATTATTTTCTTCTGTCCCCCCACCCCAACCCACCAGAGAGGTAGAACTTCAGCACCTTTTCCTTACGCCTCCTCCCACAAGCAGCATTTTTCCCTAGGGGCCTATGTCCATCTATAGGCTGCTTTTATTTTTTCTCTTCCCCCAACCACTTTTATTTATAGCATTTTTTTCCTTCTTGGTCCTCCGCCCCCCCGCCCCCCAGACAGCCTTCATTCTCTCCATCCACAATCTTTTTTTCAGGTTCCCACCATTTTTACTTGGCTTGTTGATCTGGCCAGGCTGCTCCTCGCAGCAGACTCCTTGAGCAGGGTCATTAGGTGGACCTCAATGGCAGCAGAAATAAAGGGACCCCTCTTCAGACTCTGGGGAAGTAGCAGCATTAGGGGGGGTGCTGGGAGTATCAGTCAGCAGCACTGGGGACTTATCAGCCATGGCAGCGTGGGGTCTCAGTGTGAATGAGCAGCAGCGGCAATGACAACAGCATATGAGGCTCTCAGTATCCTGTGGCAGCAGGAGGTGGGTGGACAATCCTGTTAGCCACCGGCACAGGCATTAATTCCACCCAAGCAGCCCGACAATGCTGGGGGTGCAGAAAGGGGTCTCACATAGCAGCAGCATGGCAAGCTTACTTTATCATGCTTGACACACTGCTCCGCTTTAAGTAAATTCACCACTGGGTCTGCATTCCCTGCGGCAAACTTACAAGAACAGAGCAGCATGGCAAACAATGTAAGTTTGCTGCGCTGCTGCAGCCACCACTGTATTGGGGGGGGGGGGGGGGGCCTGACACTACTATGACAATGGGGAGCCTTCAGCAAAATTTTTCTTGGGGTCCCCCTCACTGTAACTTAAGCCACTGCCACAGGGAGGAGACTTAGCATCTGCAGAGGAGTGGAGGACCCTCACTAAATCTGCCTGGAAGTATCAAGAATCAGCATCTGCAGTGGTTCTGTAATAGTAGCACACTTAGAAATACCAGAAAGAAGCCCGTTAGCTAACATGCACAAACCATCCTGTTACTGGGCCTGTGTACGGCAGCCAAATGCAATGGGGAAGAGGGCAGCTCTCGCAGCACAACAGTTGAGAACTGCACTACACAATCTGTGGAAGGCACAAGGCCTTGGAAGGGCATCAGCAAGCCCTCCAAAATGGGATCTGCATCCTTTACAATGTGGAGGGCTGAGCTAAATTCGTGCCAGAAGTGTTGAATAACCCGAGCATTTTCTTTCTGTAGGGTTGAAAATCTACCCCTCCTCCAAGCTCCCACTATCACCCAGATTACCAGAATTCACTCCCCTTATCCCCAGGGGAAGGGGGTGGGGAAATCAGTGAACTCAAAGCCCATCACACACTACCTCATCCACATAAAGGCAGGAATACTTCTGCAAAGCAGGCCTGAGGAAATCCGACTTGTGGTCCACAGCTGAAGACCCCAGGGGGAAGAACAAAAAAAAAAAAACCGACACCTCATAGTAGGTTGCCTCCTGCTTACTAGCAATCTAAACTTTGGACCCTTCAACAATGTTTGGTGCAGGAAACGCAAGAATTCAGGAAATCCCCCATCCCCAGGTCTCTGGCAGCAAGAAAAGAGTGCCAAGGACAGACTAGATAGGCCATGTGATCTTTTTCTGTCGTCATTTTTCTATATTTCTAAATGTGGTCACCCACAGGCACCCAAGCCAACTCCTACACGCCATCTGCAGCGATAGACCCCCCCCATCCTAAAATAGTGGCATTCCCTGACATTGTCGGCAAGGCCCAAGTCTACATGGTCATTTGCTGGCATCAGGCCTACCACTTTCTATGGTGACAGGTCTACAGCATGGCAGCTGCCCTCTCATGACTTGGGGGGAAGCGGGTGGGGGACAAGCGAGGAGCCAAACCCCTACAAACTTTTTTTTGTGCCATCAAGTCAGTGCTGACTCCTGGCGACCCAGCTGCCTCTGGGTTTTCTTGGCAATGTATCACCGGAAGTAATTGCCAGGCCTTTTCTTACGAGGCAATGGAGGGTAAAGTGACTTGCCCAAGGTCACAAGGAGTGCCAGTGGGAATCGAACCCTTGATCTTCTAGGTACTAGGCAGTTGCCCTAACCACTAGGCTACTCCTCCACTCCAACAAAAACTAGAGATTCAATATAAAAAATTTCAGATCAGTTACTCCTAATGAAGTTTTAGCATACAGAATATCCAAGGGTGCAAAAAAACAAACAAAAAAACCCCCCACACAACCCAAAAAAATCCTGAACCTCTGTAATCAGCAGTGCACAATACATTCTACTCATCTTTTTTAGCCTTTTTCCAGGTCTCCAGCTTTTATCTGGGAAACTCCCATGTTCTTTAAAACTTTAGGTAAAGAAAACACAATAATCTCAGAGCTACAGTTTCTCAGACAAGAGAGAGAACAGTACTTACCTGTGACACACCAACTGAGGATCTGCTGCTTATTTCAGAAACCCAAAGATCTTCATTTTCTTTAGCTGGAATTTCAATTAAAAATTTAAAAAGTCATATACTGCAAATTTTGCATATTTTCAGAAGTGATCCCTTCTAAAGACCTTGCCCCTCTGAATTCCTGTTCCAGGATACTTGTGATGCACTGGGATCCTAGCAGTTTATGATTTTGTTAGCAATCCAATGCCAGCACGTCTACTTTTAAAGAAGGCAAGAACTACTAATTGAAAGCAAACTCTGCTACAAGGGACATAGGATGAGGGTGAAAAGGGATAGACTCAGGAGTAATATGTGGATATAACATTTCTTTTAGAAAGAGTGGTAGATGCGTGGAATAGTCTCCTAGTGGAGGTAGTAGAGACTAGAACAGTATCTGAATTCAAGAAAGCATGGGACAAAACAAAGAAAATCTCTAAAGGAAAAAAGGGAACTATTGTAGTTGATGTGGAAGGACAGCAGAAAAAGAGCACTTACTCACCTTTAACAGGTGTTCTCCAGGGACAACAGGAATCAGTCCTCACTTATGGGTGACATCGGTACCGCCGGATCCCACACGGAGCAATTCCCCAGCTTTCAAAGAAAGCCTTTGGGATTGCTGCCATGCATGCATGGTCCTCTTCCAGCCCAAGGGTGCCATCTTGCTCAGTTAGATCCCACAGCTAGAGCCCTACTAAGCAGATGACAAGGGAAGCAAAATAAACGGCAACTTAGAAGGGGAGATGGGAGGGTAGTGAGGGCTGATTCCTGCTGTCCCTGGAGAACACCTATTACAGGTGAGTAACTATGCTTTCTCCAGAAACAAGCAGGAAGTCAGTCCTCACTTATGGGATTCCCAGCTATAGGCTACCGAACCTGCAGTCAAAAAATCCTCCGTGAGCAGAAACCGATGCCCGAAGGAGCCCAAGCCCTCGGGTACTTGGGGGCAAGCTCTCAGTAGCTGCAGAAGAAGGGTCGGAGGGCAGGAGTTGCTTATTCCATGAATAGACTATGGAGTACAGCCTGGCCGAAGGCACTGTCTTGGCAGAACTCCCTTTACAGGCAGTAGTGCGAGGCGAAGGTATTGGCCGAAGACCAGGTCGCAGCCAGGTAGATGTCCGCTAGAGGCACTGAGCGCAGCGAAGCCACCGAAGCCGCCTTGGCGCGAACGCTGTGTGCGGTGACTCAGTGATCCAGTGGGGTCCCAGCCTTTCCTGGGCGAAAGCGATGCAGTCCGCCACCCAGATGGAGAGGGTGCGCTTGGTGACAGCCAGACTCAGACGACTAGGACCGTAGGCGATAAAGAGGCGATTGGACTTGCGATGATCCTGAGTATGCTGCAGGTAGAAGGCGAGAGCCCTCTTGCAATAAAGTGTGTGTAGGACCACCGATGCTCGGTCGGCATGAGGTCTCGGGAAGAAAGTCGGCAGGACTATCTCCTGGTTGAGGTGGAAATCAGAGACAGCTTTTGGCAGGAACTTGGGGTGGGTACGAAGGACCACCCTGTCCCCATAGAACCTGGTATAGGGGGCCTCAGCCATGAGGGCTTTGAACTTGCTGACTCGCTGAGCCGAGGTCAGAGCCACCAGGAAGACAACCTTCCAAGAGGTGCCGGAGCAAGCATGTCGCCATCAGCTCAAATGGTGGCCACATGAGCTGCATGAGCATAATGTTCAGGTCCCACTCCACTGGCAGAGGCCGGACGGGTGGCTCGGAGAGCAGGAGGCCCTGCATGAAGCGGGAGACCAGAGGCTGCCCCAAGAGGGGTTTACCCTCGACAGGGAGGTGGTTAGCTGAGACAGCACTGAGGTGTACCCTGACCAAGTTGGATTTCAGCCCCACCTGTGAGAGGTGAAGGAGATACTGGAGAACCCACCTGGTAGAGTAGAACGGGTCGATCTGGAGCTCGGAGCACCAGACCGAGAAGCGCTGCCACTTGAAGGCATATGCCTTCCTTGTCTAGTCCTTTGTCGATGCGAGGAGGTTCTCCTCAACCTCCCCTGGTAGGTGCAGCGGAGCTAAGGTGACCCGTTCAGTTGCCAGACTGTGAGGGATAGCAAGGAGAGGTTTGGGAGTAGCACCCGCCCTTCCTCCTGTGTTAGCAGGTCTGGGGCGCAGCCCAGGGGAAGGGCGGCTCAGAGGAGAGCCAGAGCAAAAGCGGAAACCAAGGCTGGTGGAGGCCAAGAGGATTACCGAGGTTTGGTCCCGCTGGATCATGTGGAGGGTCCTCACAATGAGGGAGGGGGGGGGGAACGCATACAGCAGCTCAGAGGTCCAGTCCAGGAGGAACGCATCTGGGGCTACCCTGTGGGGATGCAGGACCGGCCCGCAGAAACGGGGAAGCTGCATATTTGCCGGGCTGGCAAACAAGTCCAGGGACGGAGTCCCCTGCCGTTGAAACAGGAGAACAACCTCTGGGTTCAGGCGCCACTTGTGAGGGCGAAGAAGCCTGCTGAGTCTGTCCATGAGAACATTGTCCTGGCTGGGGATGTAGACCGCTCTGAGGGTCATACTTCGGCGCACGGTGAAAAAGCAGAGGAGGACTGCCTCCTGGCAGAGAAGGCGAGAGCCCATAACCTCCCCTCCTTGTTCATGTAGAACATCGCAACCCTGTTGTCGGTCTGAACCAATATCAACTTCCCCTTCAGGTGAGGCTCGAAGGCTTTCAGGGCCCACCGGATCGCTCAGAGTTTGAGCAGACTGATCTGCTGCTGGGACTCCTCAAGGGACCATTGCCCCTGAGTGCATAGGTTGCCACAGTGGGCTTCCCCAGCCCAACAGCGAGGCATCTGTCATCAGGACGAGCTCGTGTGGTGGGGCCTGGAAGGGCATGCCTCGGAGAAGACTCCAGGGGTTCTGCCACCACTCCAGGGAGCTGCGTAGCTCGCAAAAGACCCAGACGAGGTCCCGAAGACGGTCAGAGGCTTGGGTCCATTGTGTTTTCAGGCACCACTGGGTTGCTCGCATGCGCATGTGGACATGGGGAATGACGTGGACTGTCAAGGCCATGTGCCCTAAGAGGCACAGCATGGTCCACGCCATCACCCTCGCTTTGCTTTGGACCTTGGCAGCCAAGGTGCGGAGACTATCCGTGCAGGCTTGCGGGAGGAAGGTGGTCGCCCGACAGGTGTCTAACAGGGCACCGATGAACTCCAGAGTCTACACCAGCTGGAGGTAGGACTTGGATTAGTTGATCAGGAAGCCGAGATGTTCAAGTAGAAGGTCTGTGCAGGACACCCCAAGGCGAGCTTCTTCCGCAGACCCCCCATGACGAGCCAATCGTCTAGGTAGGAGAAGACAAGTATGCCCTGCTGCCAGAGGTGTGCCGCGGCCATGGATAGGTACTTTGTGAAGACCCAAAGAGCGGATGCGAGCCCAAAGGGGAATACCCTGTACTGGTAATGCTCCCCTGCACCCTGAAGCGCAGGTACTGCCTGTGCCTCGGATGGATCAGTATGTGAGCGTAAGCATCCCTGAGTTTCAAGGAGGACAGTCAATTGCCCTGTCGGACGAAGGGCAGTAGGACGTCAAGAGATAATATTCTGAACTGCTCCCACACCAGGAATTTGTTCAGGTTCCGCAGGTCAAGGATGGGGCGAGGAAGTATCAGGAGTAGAATCCCCAGCCTCGGAGATGTGGAGGTACCCTTTCGACTGCCTGCTGACCGAGGTGGTTATCCAACTCTTGCTTTAGGCAAGCCTGATGCGCGGGAAGCCGAGAAGGCTCGGCTATGGGAGGAGGCCCAGCTAGGTGAAGACAGTAACAGTCCCGGATCACCTGGAGAACCCAGGCGTCTGATGTGATCAACACCCATTCGGGTGCGAAGAGGGATATGCGTCCTCCCACAGTCGGCAGTGCCGCTGGGGGGCGAGAGGCTATGTACTTGGCGTCAAAATCCTTGGGTTGGCTGGGGCGGCGCCAGTGGTTGGGTCTTGAGCTCTTTCGGCTTGCTATGGCCCCGAGTTCCCCCCTTCCCTGTGCAGCTGGTGCCGGTGTAGGAGTGGGTGGGTACCCTCTGTAGGGGAGCCCCTTCCATTGGTAGAAGGGCTTCTTGGTCTGTTGCTTCTTCTGCAGCAGGGAAGAAATCTTCTGCGAGAGACGAGTGTGGGTTACGAACTCCGTCTCTATTTCGGCTGCCTTATCTTCCATGGCCTTGCCAAACAGTTGTTCACCAAGACAGGGCACGTCCAAGAGCTTCTCCTGGACTCACGGCTCCAGGTCCAAAGACTGGAGCAATGCCAGCTGCTGCTACACAGGCTGAGGATTCAAACCCGTTGTATGCAGCATGGGAGAGGTACTTGGAACCATCCGCGACCGACCTCAGCAGGGTCTGGAACCTGAGAAGGTGGTCGCCCCCGAGGCCCACCGAGAAGCCGCCGAGTTCTCTGGTGAGGTTGCGCAGGAACATGCCCATATAAAGTTGGAAAGCCTGGATGCGGCATGCCAGCATGGACCCTTGGTAGGCCTTGCGCCCAAGGGCACGGGATTCCCTGCTGGGTGGGACTGAAGAGTGCGACTTCGAGTTCTTTTGTTTCCGCATAGTGGACTCGACTACCATCGAGGTGTGGGGAGGCTGAGTCTTCCGGAACTCGCTGAACCCGGTACAAGGCATCGAGCCTCTTGCTGACAATGGGGACCAAAGCAGGTGTCTCCCACATGTGGAGAAGCAGCCGGGCCAGGATGGGCGGCACTGGGACTGTAAGAGATTCCTGAGGCGGGGACTCATACTGCAGGATGTCCAATTCCTTGACTCTCGGTTCCTCCTCGGTCAGCATCTGCAGGTTGAGGGCCTGCACCATGTCACGCATGAACACCAAAAAGGAGGTGTCCTCTAGAGGCGAACGCATCTGCGAGGCGGGAGGAGATGGATCCGAGGGCAGATCCCTGTGGGCACGGGTCTCAGGGGAAGTATCTCCATCCGATTCCCAGCCTGAAAGGTCCGAGTAGAACTCAAGAGTCGGGCTGGTTGTCCTGTTCCACAGCCATAGGCGCTGGCCTTGGAAGACTTTGCCCCCGAAGAATGGGATAGCAAGTGAGACCGGTGCCGAGGACCTGCACAAGGGCCACAGCTCTCGGGGTTTCCAAGGCAGAACTGGGTCCCTCCTTCGAAGGGCCCTGGGTCTTGAGGCGCAGGCCAGACATGCTGGGTGGACGCCAGCTGGGCAGCTAGGAAGGCAGAAACTCTGCATTCTAGTGCCAGCATTCAGGACTCCCACTCGGGCGTGGGACCCTGCGACGCCGACGCCGGGGTTACCGGGTCTGGCATAGAGGAGAGGGGGTCCTCACTGGGACGACCCCATGGAGACAGTGCACCTTCGCTGGAGGACTCCGCGTCTGTACGTGGTACCTTTTGAGGCCGCTCCTCGTCCGACTTTTGGGAATGCTGAGGAGGGCTAAGAGACCGAGCATGAGAACGCTCACGCTTGTCCGATGCCCCCAACAGCGACTTCGAGGACCTCTTCTTGCACCACTCCACTTCAGGGGATCCCTGGTAGGAGTGCCTCCTTGGGTGCAGGGGTCTCAACTGGGGATCAAACGAGCAGCGTGACGGATTGGGGTGCTGACAGGGATCCCAGGGCTGTCTTACAGAAAATGTCATCAGACTTCTTCTTACGACTTAGCAGGGCCTTGGCAGACTCTCTCTTACACAATGAGCAGAGCTCCGGGTTATGGTCAGCCCCCAGGCACCACAGACAGCAGTCATGGGCGTCTGTGAGCGACATGTTTTTGTAGCATCTGTCGCATTTCTTGAAGCCAGTAGCCACTGGGGCAAAAGGGGCTCCCGCGAGGTCAAAGACCCTCGAGGCCAGCGGTTGGAAGAAAAAGGGCACAAAAAGGGGCCCAAGAGAAAAAAAAAATCCTAAAAAAAAGATGAAAAGGGATCACCTCGTCGACAGGGAGCAGGGGCGAGGAATTGGACGGGTAGAGGACCAGTGCAACCGGAAAAAAAAACAGGTCAGAGGCCGAAAAAATGAACACTTTTTCCGAGGGACGAGGACGTGCGCCCACAGGGCTCCGCGGAAAAAGGGAGAATGAGCAAGAGGGCACCCTTGGGCAGAAAGAGGACCACGCATGCGTGGCAGCAATCCCAAAGGTTTTCTTCAAAAGCTGGGGAATTGCTCCATGCGGGCTCCGTCAGTGCCAACGTCACCCATAAGTGAGGACTGACTTCCTGCTTGTTACTGGAGAAAGACCATATGACCTGTGTCATACTGGATCAGACCAAAGGTCCATCAAGCCCAGCATCCTGTTTAACAGTGACCATTCCAGGTCACGTTCTGCTAATGCCTGTGTGCACACATCACTCAGGGCCACATGCACACAATGTAATAACAAAATTTCTGATTTGTGTTCTCTTTCCAGGTACTTTCTTCACCTGGTGTACATCCTCTAGTCTACCTCTAGCAAGAGTTCCTCACATTCTGCCTCTCTAAGCCATTGCTGGTCAGATTTCACTCAAGTTTCTTCTGTTTACCTTAATTATGCACCTCCTGGAAGACTATTTGTGATCAAGACCCTATTCCTTCTGCATGGATTACCAATCTCACTCTTGGGCTTCTCTCATTTGCTTATGTAATTTATTATTATAGAACTTCAAAACAGTATGGTCCCAGACCCATGAAATAAGTCATTGTCCAATCTGTACTCAAGAAACCCTCACTAGATCTTGGAATTCCAGCCCATTACCGTCCTGGTTTCCAATTTGATTTTTCTTACCAAAATCCCTGAGAAAGCACAGTTACTTACCTGTAAATGGAGGTTTGATTATTAAAATTTCCTATATCATCCTTCATAATGGCAGAGCAGTTTACAATATTCAAAATAAAAACACAAATTAAAAGAAATATAAAGAGAATGCCAATACATTGAAAGGAAAGGTGCGAAAAATGAAATACAGACATAGCAGGAGGGACAGAGGTAGGAAGGGTCAGAGAAGAGGGTAGGGAGCAGAAATCAATCCAGATACAGTTGTTCAAATGCAAGCGGGAAAAGATGGATTTTGAGGAGAGACTTAAATTTTGGAAAAAGTATTCCAAGAGGATATCAGACAGGAGTGAATTCCAGAGGCTAGGACCAAGAAAATAGAAAGCAGAGTTTCTAGTGGATTCATAGCAGGCATGGGAAGGAGGGGGAAGATGACGCCAGTTTGTATGGACAGAGTGAAGGAGAAAGTGGCAGAGCACAAGGAATAATGAGCGAAGAGAGATAAGCAGGAGAGCTGATGTGCAAAGTTTTGTGAACAAAAGAAGTTTAAACTGAATCCAAAAAGTGACAGGTAACCAGTGGGATTTGCTAAGCAAAGGGGAGACAAGATTGAATTTAGAAGCATGATGATGGATAAGGATGGCGGTGTTTTGGACTGTTTGTAAGAGTGAATTGATAGTGAGGTAAACGGGAATAAATGACATTACAGTAATCTAAACGAGATATGATGGGAAGCAGCAGCAAAGTTGTAATGGCAGAGTCTGGCAGGAAGGAACAGAGGGAGTGAATCTGGCAAACAGTGAAAAAAAGAGCATTTGATCACGGTGCTCTTCTGTTCATGAAAGTTAAGACCAGAATCCAGGATAACCCCAAGGTACTTAAAGTGAGGGCACCAATAGGAGAGCTGTCAAAAGAAGGGGCCACAGAAGGGGTAAGGGAAAAACTGGTGAGCCATATAGTTGATGTCTTAGAAGGGTTTCATTTAAGTGATTAGAGTGCAACCATAGAGCTATATGGTCAAAACAAGAATAGTAGCGAGATCTGGGGAAGTGGGGTGAGTGTGAAGAGAGTAGGAAGTTGGGGGGCGGGGGACTGGAGGTGGTGGGGATTGAAATGAAACTGAATAAGAGTGGCCAGAGAGAAAGGTGTGAAAACTATTGGGAGAACAGATCCATGAAGGCCAGCAGTTTGCAGAGGTGACAAGAGAAGAGGGTGACTAACAAGATCAAAAGCAGATGATAGATTGAGAGAGACAGCCAAAGAAATGTTACCCTTATCCAGTGATTCCAGAATTTCATCGAGGACATAGCAAAGAATGGTTTCCGTGATGGGGGTGAAGAAAGTTAGTGTGCTCAAGATGGCCCGCAAGATTGGCAGAGACAAGTTTTTCTAGAACTTTGGAAAGAAAGGTAAGGTTGGAAACAGGGCAGTAATGTGCTGGGTACACCAGGTTGCAAACCTGTGCCATTTCAGAGTGTAAGCTATCCTAGAAGAGGCCTTGCGAGAGGCCAGCAGGATCTCTTCTACCTCACTGGAAAAGGTTGAAAAGAGCTAAGGTCACCCTTTCAGCAACGACACTGTCAGAGACAGTAACCCCAGGTTGGGGTACAGAAGAGAACCCCCTTCCTGAGACAGGAGTCCCGGAGAAGTTCCCAACAGGATGGGGATCTCCACTGTTAGACAGAGGAGCAGGGGGGTAACCACGGTTGCCTGGGTCATCGAGGGGCTATCAGGATGAATGAGGCCTTGTCGCAGAGGATACTGAACAAGGATTTGGCAATCAGCGGCATGGGAGGCCCTCAGACCACGAGACAAGGAACATGTCTGCTGCCACCCTGAAGGGGTGGGCCTGCCGGGAACAGCAGCAGGGCAACTGGAAGTTGTCCGGACTGGCGAACAGGTACATTACGGGTTTCCGCCAGATCCAGAAGAGCCAGATGGCCACAATGGGGTCCAGCTGCCACTCGTGTGGCTGAAGGACTCTGCTCAACCTGTCGGATTGCGTACGAGTAGAAGAGCATCGCCTCCTGGCAGAGGGCATCAGACCCCTTGCCCCCCTGTTTGTTCCTATAGGACATCGCCACCTGGTTGTCCGTCTGGACCAGCACCAGCTTGTGACGCAGGTGGTGACAAAAGGCTCGAAGGGCTAAGTATATCACCTGTAGTTCAAGGAAGTTGATCTGCTTGGCACACTCGGTCTGGTGACCAGCTGCCCTTGGTATGGAGTTCCTTGCAGTGGGCTCCCCAGCCAAGCAGGGAGGTGTCCGTGGTAAGAACTTTTAAGGGGATCGGGGTCTGAAAGGGCATTCCCGCCTTGAGATATTGGGAAGTCTGCCACCAGGTTAGAGGCCACCAGTTGACGGGTTATGGAGACGGTCTCTGAGGCACCCCATGGCCCGAGTCCACTAATATGGAGGTGAATGTCTGGGGTGACGTGAACCATGGAGGTCATGTTTCCGAGAAGGCGCAGAAGGCGCCGAGCGGGCACAGAGGAATGGGTCTGTTTATCCCGTGCCAGAGTCCTGGGGCAGTCTGCTCGGTCCCTAGGCAGGAAGGCCTTTGACTGGAGTGTGTCCAGCTTTGCCCCGATGAACTCCAGATTGGGTCGGAAGGAGATGAGACTTGGGGGAATGTATATAACAAAGCCCAAGTGCTGCAGGACCTGGATGGTGTGTGCGGTGGTCTGCTGCACCTCTGAGGCCATGCCTCCCTTTATGAGCCAGTCGTCCAGGTAGGGGAAGACAAAGATCCTCTGTAGGTGGAGGAAGGCAGCTACAACTGCCAGGCATTTTGTGAAGGCCCTTGGGGCAGAGGCCAAGCCAAAAGGCAGCACCCTGTACTGACAGTGTCCACCCCTCACTATGAACCGCAGGTACTGCCTGTGGTTGGAGTAAATGAGGATATAAGTGTAGGCATCCTTCAGGTCTAAGGAGCATAGCCAATCTCCCTGCTGGAGGTAGGGCAGCAATGTTCCAAGGGAGAGCATCTTGAATTTCTCCCTCACCAGGAAATTGTTGAGGTTGCACAGGTCAAGGATGGACCTTAAACCCCCTGTCCTTTTTGGCACAAGAGAGTACCTGGAGTAGAACCCCTTGCCCTTGAGATGGTGGGGCACCGGATCCACCGCTTTGTCCTTGAGAAGACCTGCCAACTCCTTCAGTAGAAGGTCCCAGCAGGTGGGAGACCGGAGGGGCACTCCCGGAAAATAAGGGGGAGGTGTCTCAGTCAGGTAGAGGAGGTAAGCCCGGGCTCCGGTGGACTCGATATAATCGAGTCAAGCCACTTGCTTACCACCAGCACTGATGCCGGTGTCTCCCACATACAGAGCATCAGCTGTTCCAGGATGGGCGGGATGAGCAATTGCTTCGGAGGAGTCTCATACTGGAGGATTTCCAACTCAACCGCCCGAGGGTCCTTCTCCGACTCCATAGGGAACACCAGGGCATTAGACATATCCTTGACAAAATCAAGGAAGCCCATATCCTCTGGTGGAGAACACCGCCAAGGCTCCGAGACTGGAAAGTCTGAAAGGACGTTGCAGTGGGGACGGGTATCAGGGGATTCCTCATTCTCCGTCTCCCACTCAGAGTAGTCTGTCGAGGACTCGTAGGAGGGATGGTCCACGTGCCTTGGGGCTAACCCCAGCCCATGGCCTCCTGATGCTCCGCAGCTGGTGCAGAGCACACTTGCCAGGGATGATCACGGTCCCGTCTAGCAGGAATTGGATCGAGACTTCGGCAGAGGATTGACGAGGGCCTGGTGGTCAGGGCGGATGAACTGGTCAAACTAGACAACAGCGCACACTGCTGGTCCATGAAGGCAGACAAACTGCACTCCAGGGCCACCATTCTGGACTCCAGGCCAGAATGCTATGTAGCCTTTGGCACGGGCACCTAGGGATTCAAGTCCGTTGCTGGCTTCCCCAAAGAGGAATCCTCAATTAGGATGGTGCCTGGGGACCGAGGCCAGTCTGAGGTCGAGTCCTTCTGGGGGATCTTTGAAGACCTCTCCTTCTCCAATCCCTCGGATGAGCGTCTTGGACTGTGGGACCTCACTCGGGGAGCACCTGGCCGGTCTGATCTGTCCAAGGATGCCGCCTTCAAGGCTTTCTTCTTTCTGAAGGCCCACAGCAGGGCTCGGGCTCAGAGGGGTTTGGCCAAGGTGTCGAGGCTTCAGAGGCACCAGGGATTCTGGGAAAAAAGAAAATGTATCGTGCTGCTGCTGGTGGCTCTTGAGGGCCTTGCTGGACATCCTTTTACAGAGACTGCAGGCTGCCGGGTCATAGTCTGGCCCAAGGCAGAGGAGACAACAGTCATGTGTGTCTGTTAAAGACATGATTTTCAAGCACCGATCACACTTCTTAAAGCCAATGGTAGCCATGGAGGAAAAAGTACCCCCGCAAGGTCGAAGACTTGCCGGGCTGCCAGTTGGGGGGAAAAAGGCACAAAGACATAAGAAAATTAAAGACAAAGAAAACTGCAAAAAAAGACCCAAACTCGACTGAGGTAGCGAGGTCGGGAGGTGGGAAGAGTACTAGTGTGATACTAGAGGAGAGTATGAAACTCAGAAAAAAAATCAACTTTTTCCAGGGACAAGCCAGATGAACGTCTGAAGGGCTCTGTGGAAAAAAGGAGACTGAGCAAGATGGCACCCTTGGGCGGGAAGGGGACCACACATGCGAGGTAGCATCTCCCAAAGGCTCTTCAGCAAGAGCTCCATTGATGCACACGTCACCCATATGTGAGGACTACTTCCTGCTTGTTCCCAGAAAATACCTCAGTTCGTCACATACAGAAGCTGAGCAGCCATCAGGCAGAAGGAGTTTGTGTGTGTGTGTCTTGTGGTTTGGCACTATGAGCTGAATAGTGCTGCGGTACTCTTGTTCTGCATGGGGGTTTTTTGTGGGGGAAGGCAGGCAAGTGAATGTGGCTGCATACCCCTGTTGTCTACAGAGAACCCTCATTAGAGGTAAGCAACTGCAACTGCACTTGATAGATGAATCCAGAGCTCAGGGCTGCCCCAGGGTCTGTTGGTCTGCGGCCTGTATATCCTGTAGAGGGCAGTGGAATACTTTCCGAACTATGAAGGTTATTAAGGAAGCAAAAAGGTTCCTGAGAATCGCCTGGCCAAAGGCAAGGTCCTGAGCTGAGGAGCAGTCCAAACTGTAATGCTTGTTAAAGATGTGAATTGAAGTCCAAGTGGCTGCTTTGCAGATGTCTTATACAGGAACAGAGAATAAGTAAGCTATGTTTGCCGCTGTAGCCCGTAGATGATGCGGTGCTATGCGGTTAGGCGACTGCTGTTGCGCCTGTGTATTAACTGTAGATGCAGTCCAATATCCAGGAGGATAGTGAGGCAGGTCTCCCTGGATTATTGGGATTAAATGTGACAAAGAGCTGCAAGGTAGCTCTGATATCCTTGGTTGCTTGGAGACAGAACAGAACCCATCTACAATCCAATGCGTGTTGGGTTGTCTCTAGAGAGCCAGCTATAGGACTGGGAAAAAGACAGTAGAACAGCTTGGTTGAGATGAATGGAAGAGATGAACTTGGGGAGGAATTTCAGATGCATATATAAGGTGACGTATGGAAGAACTGTATGTATGGTAGATAGTTAACCAACACCTGTAATTCATTAATTCTTCTTGCCAAGGTGATTGCGACCAAAATGAAATTAGGCCTTACCTGCTAATTGGCTTTCCTTGACTACTTCCAGTCCAGTTCCAACCTCTAGGTAGTCAACAGCTACCAGCAGCTTGGAGACCAAGCATGTCATCTTTTGACGACATCAGTGTACTTAGGAAGCTGGAACTCCTACCAGCCCCAGTAACCTATTGGCAAAACAGACTCACGGGAGCAACAAATAAGTTAACATTTAAACTAAAGATAAAGGTTCCAAAAAATCCTGCTAGAACAAGGTCCCCCAACCCTATCAGGGACCTTCCTCCACCAGGAAGATTAAGCTTACCTGTCTCATGTCTATTCCAAAAGACGAGGCTAACTTGCCAAAACATGAGAAACAAGGTACCAAAAAATTCTTGATAATCTGTTATGTTATCAAAGGGAATGTGGCTCTCCCTCAAAGGTTCTCAAGCCTCTAATGCCATAGCTTCTTACAAGGAAGCTCCTGGACTTCACCCAATGCCGAGCTTCTTCAGGCCCAGGGTAGCTAACGCCGCCTCAGTGAACTGATCAGAGGGGGTTCCAGGACTGCACTGGAGGTACTCAAGGAAAGCCAATTTAGCAGGCAAGGCCTAATTTCACCTTTCTAGACCAGTCCCAACCTCTGGGATGTATCATAGCAGTACTAACTATGGGAGGGGCCCGCAAGTCTGGCCTGAACTACCACCGCACCGAATCTTGCGTCCCCCACCACCTCCACATCCAGGCAATAATGCTTCACAAAATGTATAGAGGGATGACCACATGGCTGCCCTACAAATATCTCCTGGCAGAACTAGACCATACTCTGCCCACAAAGCAGCCTGAACTCTGGTCAAATGAGCTCACAGCCCCACTGGTACAAAAACTCTCTTCTCAAAACATATGCTGACACGATAGCCTCTTTAATCCACCTACAGATAGAGGCTTTAGCTGCTGCCTCTCTCTTATGTGGACCTCCAAAGAGGACGAACAAACGATTTGATTTTTGAAATAGAGCCGTCCTCTTCAACTACCGCAACGCTTGCCGATCAAGGAGGCATAACTGTAGATCAGAAACCTCCTCTGGCACCCCTGAGAGCACTGACAGGGTGACTGGCTGGTTCAAGTGAAAAACTGAGTACCAGACACAGAACCACCTTCTTAGAGATGGAGCGAAAAGGCACCATACACGACAGAGCCTGGAGTTCAGATATTCTCCTGGCAGAACATATCACAACCAGGAAAAACATCTTAAACGTCAAGTCCTTCAGCGTGCAGGATCCCAGAGACTCAAAAGGTTCTTCTGCTAGCACTAACATTAAATTGAGGTGCCATTGAGGAACCACTGATCGCAGCAGTGGACAGAGCTGCTTAACCACCCTTAGATAGTTACCCACGTACAGGTGAGCCCCTAACGACACCCCTTGGATCCTGCCACAAAGACAGGTAATTGCTGCCACCCACACCCTCAAGGAACTACATGCCTGGCCCTTCTCCAGACCAGACCACAGAAAAGCCAGTACCTTTGGGTCCTAATGCCACGCTGCACACCAGGCCTCAACGATCCATCACACTCTGATATATGACTGCGAAGTGGACCTTTTCAGGCCTTCAACAAAGTTGAAAATCACCGGGGCAGAATATCCTTGTTTCCTTAACCTAGCCCTCAACAGCCATACCGTAAGCAAGAATGGATCCACCTGAGGCATTAGGACCAGTCCCTGGGCCAACAGGTCAGATTGGAGTGGTAGTTGCTATGGCTGGTCTGCCATTAGGCAGACCAGGCTACATACTATGGGCACGTTTTGGCCAATCAGGGGCAACTAGAATGACCATCCTTCGGTGCCCATTGAGCCACTGTACTATGTGTCCTATGAGTGCCCAAGGAGAAAATAAGAATAGTACCCCTCTGTGAGCCACCACTGTACCAGGGCATTCAGGCTTTCTGACATTCTTTCCCCCCTCCTGCTAAAGAATTGGTTCGCCTTTGGCCGTTGCAAATGTTGCCATTTATGATCGGTGTGCCCCACCGTTGAACTATCTGAGAGAAGACTGCACCTCTGAGCACCCATTCCCCAGGGTCCAAGTGAAAATGACTTAGGTAATCAGCTGTCATGTTCTCAGTTCCTGTGACAAGCCCTGCCAAAACTGCTTGTAGATAGTTCTCCTCCCATTCCAACGACACACTGGTCCCGCTTTCGAGGCACACGCTGCCATGCTCCATTGATGGTTGATGATTGATGTAGGCCACCGTGGTAGTGTTGTCAGAGAAGACCCGGACTGCCTTTCCCTGTAGACAGGCGTGAAAATCTTGGAGAGCAAGGAAGACTGCCTGCATTTCCAGCCTGTTGATGGGCCAACCACTCTCCTCCAGGGTCCACCCAAGCCAGAGCAATGCACCCCTCAGAAAGCCCCTAGCTAGAGAGGCTGATGTCCATTGTTAGAGGAATCCAGTGTGGTGATTCCAGAGGAATCCCAGCTGATAGCTTTTCGGGCTGTAACTACCACCTGAGAGCACTCTGGGTCGCCCACAGTCAGGACAACAGCTGTGTCAGGGGACACAGTTGGTGCAACCATCTGCAAGCATGTGGGCGTGAGTCCAAGGGACCAGAGTGATTGTCGCTGCCATGTTCCCCAACAGATAATGCCAAGCCATCAGCGCCTTCATTCTGAGGAACTGCTGCACCAGCTGTGGTAGAAACACCTTGACGCAGTGAGTGTTCAAGCAGGCTCTTAGGTACTCCAGGGTCCTGTTAATGCACCAGCCGACTCTGGTTACGTCGAGACTCTGCAGAAACTCAATGACCCTCGCTGTGGTTTCTTCACTCTCTCGCCTGGATTTTGCCCGAATGAGCTAGATGTCGAGGTAAGGATACCACCACAACCATCACTTTGGTAAATGCACGGGGGAGGGGGGCCTATTGCCAGCCCTAAGGACAACATCCTAAGTTGGTAGTGTCCCATGGGCACCGCAAAGTGGAGAAACTGATGGTGGTCTGGCTGGATGGCAATGTACAAACAGGCTTCTGTGAGGTCAAGAGATGTCAAACTCCCCTTCTCGCATGGCCATGATGACAGACCGAAGGATCTCCATTTAGAATAGGTGGCACTCGCAGACATTGGTTCGCTTGCTTGAGATAGAGAATGGACAGAAAAGAGCCTTCCTTCTTGAATACAATGAAATAAATGGAATACTGACTGTAGCCGGCCCAGGGGTATCCGTATCATCACCTCCAACTCCTGGAGCTGCACAAGGTTGTCCCGCACTGGCTTGCCATGTGCTTTGCAGTGAGAGTGCACAAAGGAGGGTGCGAGAGGCCTGCTGAATTCCAAAGTGTAGCCCTCCATGATGACCTCTAGGACCCATTGGTCGGACATGATCCAGATGCAAAACATACAGCATAGAATCGCCTGAAATTACATGCCGGTGCTAAGGAGCACACCTGCTTCTGATTGCCCTCAGGGAGCCCCCCCGTAAACCATGAGAAACTCTGGGCCAAATTAAGCATGGGTATACCAGAACACCTGATCGTACTCTTGCACAATCTGTACATTGATCAAGAAGCAACAGTTCGAACAGAACAAGGAGAAACAGAATGGTTTAAAATAAGCAAAGGTGTAAGAGACAAGGCTGCATACTTTCCCCCTACCTGTTTAATTTATATGCAGAACAAATCAGAGAAGCAGGATTGTATGAAGACAACAGAGGTGTGAAGATTGGTGGAAGACTCATCAACAACCTTCGCTATGCTGATACCACCACATTACTGGCTGAAAGTGAAGATGATCTGAAACATTTGCTTCTCACAATCAAAGAACAGTCTCAAAATGGGCCTGCACCTTAATGTAAAGAAGACAAAGATCATGACAACTGGCATAATCAACAGGTTCATCGTTGAAGGAGAAGAAATTGAAATTGTGAACAACTTTAACCTACTTGGATCAACTATCAATAAAGAAGCAACAAGCAGTCAAGAAATCAGAAGACGCATTGCTCTTGGCAGAATGTCTATGAAAGACCTAGATAAGATTCTCAAGAACAGAGATGTCTCTCTCCATACAAAGATTTGATTTGCTCAAGCAATGGTATTTTCAATAACATCATATGGATGTGAAAGCTGGACAGTGAAAAAGATAGACAGGAAGAAAATTGATGCCTTTGAATTATGGTGCTGGCGGTGAATACTGTGTATTTTTATTTATTTATTTATTTATTTAGCAAGCATTTGTAGCCCGCTCCTTCCAGCGATCAGAAGCGGGTAGGATTACTATTGTGAAACTGCCGAATCAAGGCAGGCACAAATTTTGTTTACATACAGATTGTCAGAAAAGCACATCATACAGAGTTAACACTTCTTAGCTATGGGGGAGTTCATTTACATATATACATAAATACATATATACAGGATAATCTTCTTGGACACAGTGGTCAGGGGCTGCTCCATCTGTGGGTTTAGTTCAGGTTGAAATGTGATTGGAAAATGTGCGTTTTGAGTTTCTTTCTGAAGTCTAGAAGGTCATTGCTAGCTCGTAGTTCTGGTGGGAGTTGGTTCCACAGTGTTGGCGCCGCATATGAGAAAGCCCTGTGGCTGGTGTTAGCTTTGGCAGATCTTATATCTGTTGGAGTGTGAAGGATGTTGGAATTGTGGGTTCTTCTGTTTCGGGTAGGAGGTTGCAATCTTACTAGGTTGTTGAGGAAGGAAGGTGCTAAGTTGTGGATGAGTTTGAAGGTGGTTGTTAGCATTTTGTATTTTGTGCGAGCTGTTATGGGTAGCCAGTGTAATTGAATTAGTACTGGTGTGATGTGGTCACTTAGATTTTTCTTCATTATGACCCTGGCAGCTACATTTTGTGCCATTTGTAATATGTTTAGGGTTTTTTTAGGTAAACCTTGTAGGATGGCGTTGCAGTAGTCAAAATGTGGCATGATGAGTGCTTGGGCCACTGTTCTGAAGTCTTGGGGATCAATATTCCGAATGGGTTGGAGCACTCTAAGCTTGTGGAAAACTGCTCTGTTGGTCTTTCGGAGGTGTTTTTCCATCTTTAGGTCACAGTCAAATGTGACTCCTAGATACTTTATTTCTTTTTTTGTTTGGTAAGTGTTGTTACATAGTGTTATTGATGTGGGAGGGTCAAAATTCGGTTCTTTGGAGATATACATTACTTCGGTTTTTTTGTGATTAATTGACATACTACTTTGTTGTAACCAGTCTTGCATCTCTCCGATACATGTCTCCAGTGGGTTGTAGTCTGGGTTTTTAGTGTCTAGTTGTGTGTATAGCATGATATCATCGGCATAGATGTGGTAATTAATTTCGTGCCGTGAGAAAATTTTGCATAGTGGCTGCATATATGTTAAACAGAAGTGCTGAGAGAGCAGAGCCTTGGGGGATTCCCTGTGTTTGTGAGAAAGATTCTGCTTTTTCTCCGTTGAATTGAACCTGTTGTGTTCGATTTGAGATGTAGGATGAGAACCATTTTAGTGGGGTTCCTGTTATTCCTATTGATTTTATCCTATTTATGAGGGTCCCATGATTAACTGTATCAAAGGCAGCTGAGATGTCAATGAATACAAGAATGTACATTTTCTTTTTGTTTTCAAGGCCCTTTAGGAGGTTGTTAAGTAGAACTAGTAACAGGGTTTCAACTCCATGATGTTGCCTGAAGCCATATTGCTGGTCATCAAGAGGAGCACTGTCAGTCAGATGGTCTTGGAGTTGTAGAAGGACCGTTTTTTCTAAGATCTTTGCCAGGAATGAGATACTTGATATGGGACGGTAGGAGGCTGGGTCTTCTCCGTTGAGTGTAGTGTTTTTTAGGATCGGTCTAATGACTGATTTCTTTAGTTCTGAGGGCATGATTCCTTGTTGTAGGGATAGGTTAACTATGTGTGCTATGTGAGGTGCTATGTCTTGTTTCACTGCCTTGATCCAGGATGCAGGACAGGGATCTAGTGGGGAGGTGGTGCTTTTCAGGCTTGTGACAATGGCTGTGATTTGCTTGGTTCCTATTTTGTGGAAGTGCTCCCATAACTGGTTTTGCGTTGTGTTGTTCTCACTTCTGATTTGTGGTGTTGGTGGGGGGGGGGGGGGGTGGAGGACCAGGGGCCGTCAGTTTGGTCGCGTAGTGGTTTGCCAGTGTTTGGACCTTGATGGATTTGTTGAGGTTGGCATTTTGGTCGGTTTTGGTTAGTGATTTGACTAGTTCAAATAACTCTCGTGGGCGATTGATTGCCTTGTTTAGGATGTTGGTGTGATGTAATTTTTTTGCATTGTTCACGTCGTCTTTGTATTTTGCGAGATGGGCCATGTATTTAGTTTTGAGATCGGAGGATTTGGTTTGTCTCCATTTTCTCTCTATTTTACGGAGCTCCCTTTTTGATTTTTTTTAGAGTTCCTGTGTACCAGGGTTCCGAGTTGATCTTATGTGGGTTTGATGTGTGTTTCAGAGTTGGGTTAGATGTATTTTGGATGTGTGTGTTCCATCTGTTAGTTAGTTCGTCTAGGTCTGTGGAATCTAGGTTTATGTGGGATGCAATGGTGCTTATGAGGTGTTCCTCGTTGAGTTTGCTGAATTTCCTAATGGGGTTGGTCATTCTCATCTCCTTTGAGTTTTTGGGTTGGCACTGTAGTTTAAGTTTACAGTTGATTTGGTGGTGGTCTGACCATGGTACTTGAGTTATGTTTATTATAGGTGGTTCATTGCTTTGTTGTGGATTTCTGGGTATGAAAATCATATCTAGGATGTTTCCTCTATCGTGTGTGGGGTTGCTTATTATTTGTTGGAAACCCAATTGGTCGATGGCTTCATAGAAGGAGTCCGTGTGGGACGGAGGAATTGATGCTAGGTTCAAATCTCCGAGGATGATCTGGAATTTTTTGCTTTGTGTGGATGTGATGGTTTCTAGTGCTGTGGCTAGTGTTTCGTGCTGTGGTGAGGGAGGTCGATAGATTAGGCAGATGGATAATGCCATGCTCTCGACTTTAAGTATACCATGGACTGCCCGAAGAACAAACCAGTTGGTACTAGAGGAGGTCAAACCTAAGCTTTCTTTAGAAGCTCAGATGACAAGACTTCGACTTTCATACTTTGGAGATAGAAGGTCAACGCAAAAGAGGAAGGCCAGCAATGAGATGGCTCAATACAACAGCAGCAGCTACGGGTACCAGTTTGTCAACAATGAGCCGCCTGACTGAAGACCGAACACAATTTAGGATAGCCATCCAGAGGGTCGCCATGAGCTGACTCCGACTTGACGGCACTAAACACCACAACAACAAGTTGCACAGGGTGAGTCCCTACCAAGAGACTCTGCAGGAACTAGCATCCAGCATCACCATCACTCCGGTAGCCTGAACACAGAAGGAACGGAGTGCAGGAGTTGCCTAGACACCGAAAATACTTTGGATTACTGCCTGGCCAAAGGCACTGTCCCTGCAGGACTCACTCTCTAGGCAGTAGGAACTGCAAATGTATGTGCAGAAGACCATGTGGCAGCTTTACAAATTTTTGTCATCGGCACTGAGTGGAGGTTAGCCACCAACATGGCCTTAGCCTTCACACAATGAGCAGTGATCCGGTGGTCTAGGGAGAGGCCAGCTCACTAATAAGTGAGGGCAATACAGCCACCACCCAAGAGGACAGGATTCGCTTGGTCATAGGTAGCTCCAGCCTGCTGGAGTCATACGAGACAAAGAGCTGGGGAACCTTGCAGTGGGGCCTGGGTCCTCTGTAAATAGGACAGGACTCTCTTACAATCCAATGTGTGCAGAACTGACTCTGCCTTAGCAGTATGAGGCCGTGGGAAGAAGGTGGGGAGGACCACCGTGGGAAGAAGGTGGGGAGATGGAAAGTGGACACCACCTTCAGGAGGAACTTGGGGTGTGTGAAGCACAGCCTTGTTCGTATAGAACCTGGTATAAGGGGGGGGGGGGGGGATCTGCCACCAGGGCTTGCAGCTCACTCACTCTGCAAGCAGACGTCAAGGCCACCAGGAAGGCCAACTTCCAGGAGAGATACCTCAGTTGGCAAGTTGCCAAGGGTTTGGATGTCAGTCTGGTGAGCTATAAAAGCACCACATTGAAGAGGTCACGTGATGCGGTGAGGACAGCAGACTTGTTCTGCTTGTGCTCCGGTCTCCTTTGCCCCAAACCGGCAGATTAAAGCGTTTTTGCAAGGTCCCCGGGGTTCACGGTTAGTCCCAGCATTAAGGGACGACCGGGGAGAGCTTTACAGGAATAGCCCACAGATTGCTAAGGTGTTCCGGTCCTTTTCCCAAAACCTATATACAGCGGAGACCGACTCCCCTTTGCAGATGAGGGATTATTTCACCGATTTGGATCTCCCTTAACTAACTGAGGCGCAAAGAGTGCAGTTAGACCAACCGATTACAGTGCAAGAGGTGCAGACCGTTATATCTAAGGCGAGCTGTTATAAATCTCCAGGGCCTGATGGGATGGGTGCGGAATTTTATAAGATTCTGAGTGATTTGGTGTCGCCGACCCTCCTGGCGGTGCATACTAGGAGAGCCGAACAGGGCTTCTTTCGCTGGGGCAGTAACCAAGCCCATATTATACTTCTTCCGAAACCCGGGAAGGACCCGCTTCGAGCAGCTTCCTATCGACCTATCTCACTCCTTAATTTTGACCTTAAATTGCTGGCGAAGATTCTAGCGGAGCGTTTAGCAGACATGCTTGGACAGCTGGTCCATGATTCGCAGGTCGGCTTTGTGAAACATAGATATGCAGTGCGTAATTTACGAAAAATCTTGGCATCGTTAGAATTGATGCATCGGAGGGATCAGGAGTCTCTTCTAATAAGCTTTGACGCCGAAAAAGCTTTTGATAGGGTCAGTTGGCAATATCTACAATATTTGCTCCCGCGGTATGGCCTTGGCGATTCCTTTTGTAAAATGGTGAGCTGCTTATACGCAGATCCGACGGCGGCGATTTCGTGCAATGGGCTGCTTTCTGAGGCTTTTCCCCTTCGTCGAGGGACTAGGCAGGGATGCCCCCTCTCTCCCCTTCTTTTTGTCCTGTCCCTGGACCCTCTAATACGAAAAGTGGAACGGTCCCGTGCGATACGGGGAATTCATATGGGTGGGCAGGTGTTTAAAATTTCTGCTTTTGCGGATGATCTCCTGGTACATTTATTATCTCCCCATGAATCTTTGCCGGCGTTGCTGCAGGAATTTACGGCCTTTAGGCAGTTTGCGGGCTTTCGTATTAATAGAGATAAATCAGAGGCCTTGGATATCTCGGGTCACTTGAGGGCTACGTGGCAGGGTGCTTTCCCCCTCAGATGGGCCGGAGACCATTTTGTGTATTTGGGGATTCTTCTAACGCCTCAGCCAGCGCACCTCTATAGGGCCAATTTGAATTGGGTGATGACTAAATTACGCGTCCAGTTGCAGGCGTGGGGACCTCTCCCGTTGTCTTTATCAGGGAGAATAGCCGCGGTTAAGATGGTAGTCCTTCCTCGGATACTTTACTGGCTACAAACCCTCCCGGTTTGGGTTCTACAGCGAGATCTTCTTAGGCTTGAAGGGATGATTAAAGTCTTTTTATGGAAAGGGGCAAGAGCACGTATCCCTTATAGGAGATTGATGGGAGGATGGAGACAGGGGGGTTTGGGGCTTCCGGATCTGGAGGCCTATGCCTTGGCCTGCCAGGCTCGGCATCTGGGGGACTGGCTGGGTGGTACCAAGGTTTTCACTCCTCGGACCCTAGAGGAGGCCTGTATTGCCCCGTTTTCATTATTAGCCCTCTTGCATCAGGAGAATCGTTTACTTCCTAATTATATTACTGAAAGTGTGCTCCTGGGCTCCGTACGGCAAACTTGGCGGCAGTTAAATATATATTGGAAGAGAAGTTGGAAGGCCTCGAGTTGGCTGCAGTTCCAGGGTAATGTAAGTTTCACCCCAGGAACAGATATGGCGATCTTGCGAGATTGGGCAGCGAAAGGCATCTGTAATGTCGGGCATGTAGTGGAATCCTCGGGCAAATGTAAACCCTTCTCATCGCTTAGGGCGGAATATGAGTTGGACCCAAACCATCTTTTTTCATACTTGCAGCTTTCTCATTATGTGACTTCACTGCCAGCTGCGGAGCTTCAGGCGGACCGCTCGGCACAGATTCTAGAATTTTTTTGACTTGGGAGGGGAAACCCCACCGTCAATCCGATTATTGAGGACTAGATTGGAAAGGTATAGACCTCTTCCGGATTACCAGAAGGTAGAAGTAGCATGGGCTAGAGAGATGGAGAGAGAGATCCCCTCGGGTACTGTTCTTAAGGGCCTTTGACGGATGGCCGATCTTGCAGAGGGAGTGCGTTGGAGAGAAATACATTTTAAATCTCTGACTAGGGTATACTTTTCGCCATGGCGGGCCTTTCGCAGTCATTTGACTGTAGATGGCAGCTGCCCGAGGTGCTCCGATCCAATGGCAACCTTACTGCATATGTGGTGGGGTTGCCGATTTCTCCGTCCTTACTGGGCAAGAATCTCTTCATACATGCAGGGTTTGTTGGGACAACAGGTGGGTTGGGATGTCTTGTTTGTTACATTGGATTGCTTAGGACTTACACACCCCAAAAGGGTAAATGGGAGCGGTTGCTAGTGCGTAAGGCATGCTTGGTGGCTAAAGGGCCTATACTTCGGAGATGGCGGGAACGGTGTCTGCCTACTTTTTGGGAGTGGCGGAATAGTTTCCACCAATTGATGCTTGCGGAGTGTAGGAGCGCCCGAGGTAACCCTCGTAGGTGGTCAACTTTTCAGATACTTTGGGATCCATACATCCAAAACTTGAGCCCTCGTAGCCGTAATGAAGTTTTTCAATGGGCACCAACAGAGCAAATTGTAGACCCTTGCAGGTGATATGGTGGTGGATTTAGTGGTAAGCCTAGCTGAATATCCCCCTTGAGGGAGTGATAGTATTTGGTTTTGACTATGTATGTGGGGAGGGAGGGGGAGGGGGTAGCGGGGGGGATATAGATGTCTTCTTAACTAATGAAAACAAAAACACCTGTAAACTTTTCTTGCCCTGACGTGGGGATCAGAGTTCCCCCCCACTTCGGGATTACTTTTTGTTTGATGTTATTGTTTATTGCTGGTGTATAAATAAAAAGTTTACAAAAAAAAAGCACCACATTGAAAACCCACTCTAGTGCCGGGGAGTGGAGAGGGGGTTTTGACAGCAGAAGACCTATGAGGAACTTGGAGACCAGAGGCTGGCATGAGAAGGGTCTCCCCTCCACAGGGTGGTGGTTAGCTGCTTTGGCACCGAGATGCACCCTTACCAAATTAGGCTTCAACCCCGAATGGGAGAGATGCAGCAGGTACTGTAGTATGAGCTGCAAACGGCATGAGAAGGGATTCTCATTCCATTCCGCATACCACAAGGAAAATCTCCTCCACTTCAAGGCATGTGCCCTCCTGGTGGAGGGTTTTCGAGAGGCTAAGAGGATCTCTTGCACTTCATCTGAGAGGCTGAAGGGGGCTAGTGCTACCCTTTCAGTATCCATGCAGTGAATGTTAGGGATCCCAGGTTGGGATGGAGAATGGGAGACCCCCACTCCTGTGGGCTACCTTGGAGCAACCAGGATCACTGTGGCATGGTTGCTCTGGATTTGGCTATCAGAGGGATCGGTGGGAATGCATAAAGCAGGCCCTTCGACCTGGAAACCAGAAAGGCATCCGCTGCCAGCCTTCTGTGGTGCAGCTGAGGTGAGCAGAAACTGGGTAGCCGTGCATTGTCCAGGGAAGCAAACAGGTCCAGACAAGGCTTGCCCCAGAGGCAGAAGAGCCTCTGTGCCACCCTGAGGTCCAGGCACCACTCAAGTGGGAGAAGGATCCTGCCAAGCTTGTCCACCATGAGGATGTCCTGGCCTGGCACTTACACCGTTCTCAGGAGCATGCTGTTGCACACTGCAAAGGAATGGAGGACCACCGCCTCCTGACAGAGGGAGTAGGAGCCCGTGCCTCCCTGCTTGTTCACAGAGAACATGGCCACCTGATTGTCCATCTGTATGAGAACAGAGAGGTTGCTCAGGAGGTAGCGGAAGCCCTGCGGTGCCAGGAAGATGGCCCCGAGCTTGAGGAGATTCATCTGTAACAGAGATTCTTCTGGGTGCAGTGGCCCTCGCAATGCATGCCCCAGCCTGCCAGAGAGGCGTCTGATGTCAGGACCTTCTGTGGTGCTGGTATCTGGAAAGACATCCCTGCCCTGAGATGTTGTGGGGACTGCCAGCAGTTGAGTGAGGCTGCCAGTCAGTGGGTGACCTTTATCCTGTCCCTCAGCCTGCCTGTGGCCTGCGTCCACGAGGATCCGAGGCACCACTAGGCTGCTCGCATGTGCAGGCGAGCTAAGGGCACGACATGAACTGTTGAGGCCATATGACCTAACAAGCAGAAGAACAGGTAGGCTGGCACCGATCTGCAGTCTTGAACCTCCTTCGCTAAATGCATATAGCGTTATTAGAAAAGGTACAGAGAAGAGCCACCAAAATGGTAAAGGGGATGGAAGGCTACTCCTATGAAGAGAGGCTACAAAGGTTAGGGCTCTTCAACCTGGAAAAGAGACGGCTGAGGGAAGATATGATAGAGGTCTATAAATTAATGAATGGAGTGGAATGGGTAAACGTAGATCGATTGTTTGAGGTATCAGAATATAGAAAGACTAGGGGACATGTAATGAAGCTACGGGGTAAACTATTTAAGACAAATAAGAGAAAATATTTTTTCACTCAACGTGTAATCAAACTCTGGAATTTGTTATCAGAGGATGTAGTAAAGAGCTGTTAGTGTAGCTGGGATTAAAAAAGGTTTGGACAAGTTCCTGGAGGAAAGGTCCATAAACCATTATTAAAAAGGGACCCAGGATATCAATGCTTGACCCAATACAAGCATTGTGGAACCTGCATCTCTTGGGGATACTGCTAGGTACGTATGACCTAGATTGGCCACTGTTGGAAACAGGATACTGGGCTTGATGGACCTTGGTCTGACCCAGTATGGGATATCTTATGTTCTTATGGAAGAAGGCCTTGACCTGCAGTGTCCAACTGGGCCCCTATGAACTCCAGGTCTTGAACTGGGGAGAGGCTGGACTTGGCGTAGTTTATGAATCCCAATTGCTGCAGGGTGTGGATTGTAAACCTTACGGCTTGGCTGGCCTCGAGGGCCATGCTGCCTCTGATAAGCCAGTTGTCTGGGTAGGGGAAGACATGAGCTCCCTGAAGGCACACAAGGGTGGCCATGACTGCCAGGCACTTTATGAAGACCCTTGGAGAGGCGGCAAGGCCGAATGGTAGCACCCTGTACTAGTAGTCCTGCCCCCCCCCCCCAACCACAAACCTCAGGTACTGTCTATGGGAGGGATGGACCGGGATGTGGGTGTACACGTCCTTGAGGTCCAAGGAGCAGAGCCAGTCTCCCTAATTGGGATAGGGCAGCACTGCCCCAAGCATTTTGAACTTCCCCCTCACCAGAACCTTGTTCAAGTTGCGCAGGTCCAGAATGGGCCGGACGCCCCCTGTTCTTTTTGGGACAAGGAAATATCTTGAGTAGAATCCCTTTCCAAGAGGTGTTGGGCCGCCCTGTCCCTGAGTAAGCCTGCAAGTTCTGCGATGAGCAAGGCCTGGTGGAGGAGAGGCTCCCCTGAGAAGAAGTCTGGAGATTTCTGTTGTAGATGGAGATGGAGATGGTAACCCTCCTGTACCACCTGCAGGAGCCATCTGTCTGTGGTGGTAATGGACCATTTGTGGTCAAATGAGGTCAATCGACCCCCAGTGGGCTGAGGCAGGACTCCTGGGGGAGAGGAGGCCCAATTCAGGAAGTCAAAAGCTCCCCCCCCCCCGGTTGGGTGGGAGCTGGTGCCTTGGGCTTTTTCTTGGGAAGGGTCGAGGTCTTCCTGGACAGCCTATGCTGAGTGACCACCTCAGCCTTGATTTTCGCCTTCTCATCGGACATCAGTTTCCCAAATAGGTTTTTGCCATTGCACGGGACATCGAGAAGCTTTTCCTGCACCCACTGCTCAAGGTATGAGATTTGTAACCATGCCTAGCGCCGAGCGCAGATGACCACAGCTGCCACCCTGGCTGACTCGAAGCCATTGTAGGCGGCCCTTGAGAGGAATTTAGAGCAGTGCTGGATGCCCACCATCAGGGCCTGGAATCTCTGCAGAGATTCCCAACTGAGAACCCCTGGATCAGACCTTTCAAGTACATACCCATGTACAATTCGCATGCCTGTATGTGGCACCCGAGTATGGTGCCCTGATAGCACTTGGGACCAGGGCATCGAGGGCCTCGGCCTCCCTGCCGGGGGACCTGAATAACAGTTTTTTTTGACTCTTCATTTTCTGTATTGAGGACTCCACCACCATTGAGTTGCGGGGAAGTTGTGGCTTGTGGAACCCTGGACCCTTCCGGATGTGGTAAATGGCATCCTGGTGTTGACTGACTACCGGCACAGAGACTGGAGTCTCCCACATCTAGAGTAGCCGCCTTTCATGATGCCAGTTCAACCCATCCTTCAGGGTCTCCTTGGATGGGGACTCATATTATAGGATAGGAGCTCCTCTGTGCGTGGGTCCTCCTCCAATACGGTCTGGATCAAAAGAGCCCAGGCCATGTCGCGGATGAAGTCATGAAAGGCTACGTCCTCAGGAAGGGAGTGTGCCGAGGCTCTGGGGAGATGGCTCGAAGGGGATGTCCCTATGTCGGGGGGGTCTCCTGGGATAATTAGTCCTCAGAGGACATCAGGGAGTCAGCCTCAGGGGCAGCCCTGAGGAACTGGGCTCCCCTGGACGACCTGGGGTCAGACTCCCAAAAGCTCATCGGGGAAGACCGGATCCCAGAGGGGTATGACCAAGACCTCAATCAACGCTGAGGACTTACCTAAGACCGGATGGCGCTCTGTGCTTAAAATCGATGCCCGGGGACTCTCCTGAGATGGGGGGGGCCCAGTGTCGGAGTAGACGATGCTGGCAACCCAGACATCAATGCCCGCTGCAAGACCAGGATGGAGAAGAGGTTCTGCTCCATGGCCACCATTTGGGACTAGAAGCCCGACAACTGTGCAGCTCCCGGCGTGGACACCGAAGGCCTCGGGTACGACACCAGAACTTCAGAGAGTGCATCCTCGAAGACTACAGGTTCACGGGTCCTAGCGTGGTCTCCACAGGCGAGAACTCTTGTCTTGAGACTTTGAGGGCACTGGCCGGCTTCACTGGAGGCACATCCTTTGGAACATTCTTCTTCTTCGGAGGGTCCGGGGTAGCACTGGAGAAGCCACCGCCACAGGACTCAGAGGACATCTGGACCTCCCGTGAGGGGCCGGCATTGGGGCTCGGCGATGGGGAAGCTGGGGCAGAGTGAGATCTGGGAAACAGCTTCCCCTGCAACTCAGACTGCCTTTTGTTTGTCTTGGAGGTCATGGCCTGGCACCGGTAGCAGGTGGACCTATAGTGGTCCGGGCCCAGGCAGCAAAGACAGCAGTCATGAATGTCAGTGAATGAGACAGTCTGACTGCAGCAGTTGCACTTCTTGAACCCACCGGCAGTCATGGTAGCAGAACACTCTGCCGGGGTCGAGGACCCCCAGGTGAAAAATGGCACGAAGGCCGGTTGAGGTGGAATCTCGAAAAAAGGAAAGAAAAAAATAGAGCTGAGACCAACACCTGGGGTGCCGCCTTGAGGTGGGCAGGGAACCTGTATGCAATCTGGAGAAAAAGGAAGGAAAGTTTGGCATGTTTTCCAGGGAAGTAGAAAACTACGTCCGTTGGGCTCTGCAGAAAAAGGGAGATTGAGCAAGACTGCACCCTTGGGCAGGAAGGGGACCGCACATGGTGGTAGCATTCCCAAAGGCTTTCTTTGAAAGCTGGGGAAATGCTCCGCGCAGGCTCTGTTGGCGCCGACGTCAGCCTTATGCGAGGGTCGACTTCCTGCTTGTTCCTGGAGAAACTGAGGTACTACGGAGCCAGCAGGGTAAGAAGAGTATGCATGCTCAGACAAGTCATAAGAACATAATATATGCCATACTGGGTCAGACCAAGGTCCATCAAGTCCAGCATCCTGTTTCCACCAGTGGCCAATCTAGGTCACAAGTACCTAGCAGTTTCCCCAAAAGACACAGGTTCCACAATGTTTGTACTGGGGCAAGCAGTGGATTTCCTGGGTCCCCTTTAATAATTATTTATGGGCCTTTCCTCCAGGAACTTGTCCAAACCTTTTTTTAAACCCAGCTACAATAACAGCTTTTACTACATCCTCTGGTAACAAATTCCAGAGCTTGATTACGCGTTGAGTGAAAATATATTTTCTCTCATTAGTCTTAAATAGGTTATGCTGTAGCTTCATTACATGTCTCCTAGTCTTTTTATATTTTGATGGCGTAAACAATTGATCTACGTTTAACCGTTCCACTCCATTCATTAAAGGCTTATCTAAGCTAGGGAGAGCCTGGCACATCGGTAACATCAGAGATGTCACCTATCAAATGCAGCTGAATCTCCATGCTTATCTGCAGAGGAATATTGAGACAACTACAAGTATCCTCCACCCATGACAATCAGGTTTTGTTCACACATAGTACAGATACTATTCTGGCAGCTTTAGAAAATGAGATCCACAAAAGCACAATTGCATTAGCAGTACCTTTGGATTTAAACAGCAGCTTTAGATTTGATTACTATAACTACTACTACTATTGAGTATTTCTATAGCGCTACAAGACATACGCAGTGCTGCAGACATGTAAGACAGTCCCTGCTCATCAGAGCTTACAATCTACTTAAGACAGTAGGTGTAGACGGATACCTCTAGGGGGAATGGTAGGGAAACACTAATGAGATCAGGTGAGTCAATATCCAAAAACAGCAGCAAAGAGGTGAGTTTTCAGCCTAGATTTGAAAAGGGCCAGAGAAGGCACCTGGCGTACAGATTCAGGTAGTTTCTTCCAGGCATAAGGAGCAGCAAGGTGAAAGGAGCAGAGTCTGGAGTTAGCAACAGAAGAGAAGGGCACAGATAGAAACAATTTGCCAGAAGAGCAGAGTTTCCGGGGAGGGGTGTAAGGAAGTATAAGAGAGGAAAGGTAATGAGGAGCAGCAGAGTGAATGCAATTCTAGGAGAAGTTTGAACTAGATGCAGAAACAGATAGGGAGCCAATGAAGCGACTTGAGAAGAGTAATATGAGCATGAGGAGGCTATCGGAAGATTAGCTGTGCAGCTGAGTGTTGGAACAGATTGAAGGGGAAAGAGATGATTCAGTGGGAGACCAGCAAGGAGTAGGTTGTAATAGTCAAGACAGGAGGTGATTAAAGAGTGGATAAGTGTGTTAGTAATGTGTTCAGAAAGGAATGGGCTGATTTTGTTGATGTTATAGAGAAAGAAACAGCAGGTCTTAGCTATCAGTTGGATGTGTGTGGAGGAGAGAGAGAGGAGTCAAAGACTATCAAGGTTGCAAGCCGAGGAAACAGGGAGGAGTAGAGAGTTATCCACAGAGACTGAGAAAGGAGGAAGGGGAGAGGAGGGTTTAGGGGGAAAAATAAGCAGCTCAGTTTTGGCCATGTTCAATTTCAAGCAGCAGTGAGACATCTGAGCAGCAATGTCAGAAAAGCAGGCGGAGATCCAGGTGTAGAGAGGTAGATCTGGGAGTCATCAGCATAAAGATGGTACTGAAAGCAATGGGAAGAGATGAGTGCACCAAGGGACTGGGTACAGAAAGAGAAAAGGAGTGGACCTAAGACCGATCCTTGGGGTACTCCAACTGAGAGCAGGATAGCAGCAGAGATGGGTCCACCAGAGCAGATGGGAGAGGTAAAAGGAGAACCAGGATAGTACAGAGCCATTAAAACCAAGTGAGGACATAGTAATGAGAAGGTTGTGGTCAACAGTGTCAAAAGCAGTAGAGAGCTCAAGAAGGATGAGAACTGAGTAAAGGCCCTTGGACTTTGCCAGAACAAGTCATTGGAGACTTTGGAAAGAGTCGTTTCAGTAGAATATAAAGGACAAAAGCCAGATTGTAAAGGATCCAGGAGGGCTTGAGAGGAAAGAAAGTCAAAGCAACGGCACTACTGCATGTTCAAGTAGTTTAGAAATGAAGGAGAGGAGGGAGATAGCATAGTTACTACCTGTAACAGATGTCCAGCAGGAATCAGTCCTCACATATGGGCGACGCTCTGCGCAGGCTGCGTCAACATTTCCCCAGCTTTCAAAGAAAGCCTTTGGAAATACTACCATGTATGCATGGTCCTCTTCCCACCCAAGGGTGCCATCTTGCTCAGTCAGAGATGGCAGTAAAATAAGGTAATATATAGAGGCAACTCCCAGGGGAGGAGGGAGGGTTGTGAGGACCAATTTCTGCTGTTCCCGGAGAACACCTGTTACAAGTGAGAAACTACAGTTTCTCCAGGAACATATATGGACTCCCTAGCTCCAGGCTACCGAGGACCAAATCAGAACAGCACCAATGGCACCCAATCAGGTAGCTGTGAGTTGCAGAAGATGAGTTCCAAGCTGAGACACTCTGTGAGACCCTAGCATCCAGTGACACTATCACTTCGGTAGACTGAACACAAAGGTCAGAGGGCAGGAGTTGCTTACACCCCAAAAATGTTACAGAGTACTGCCTGGCCAAAGGCACTGTCCCTGCAGGACTCACTCTCCAGACAGTAGTGAGCTGCAAACTTATGAATTAAAGACCGTGTGGCGGCCTTGCAAATCTCAGTCACTGAGCAGAGGTTGGCAACAGATGTGGCCATCACCCTCACGCGATGCACTGTGGATCCAGTGCTCAAGGGAAAGGCCCGCTTGCTCATAGGCGAAGGCAATGCAGTCGTCCAACTAAGCAGACAGAGGTTGCTTAGATATGGGAAGCCCTAGTCTGCTGGGGTAATAGGACACAAAGCTGAGGAGCTTTGCAATGGGCCCAAGCCCGCTGTAAGTGGAAGGACAGGGCGTGCTTGCAGTCCAGTGTATGAAGGATCAGTTCCTCCCTGTCTGTGTGAGGCTGTGGAAAGAATGTGGGGAGGACTACCTCTTGGTTAAGGTGAAAAGGAGATACCACCTTCGGGAGGAATTTGGGGTGTGTGCAGAGCACCATCCTGTTCTTATAGACCCTTGTATATGGCAGGGCCTGGAGCTCGCTTACTCTTCGAGTGGACATAACGGCCACCAAGGCGGCCTCTTTCCACGATAGGTACCTAAGGTGGCAAGTGGCTAGAAGCTCGAACGGTGGTCTGGTGAGCTGGGAGAGCACTACACTGAGGTACTGTTCCGCCAGAGGATGGAGAGGGGGCCCCCGGAGGAACCTGGAGACCAGAGACTGGCTAGAGAGGGGTTTCCCCTCAATGGGGTGGTGGTCAGCAGTTACGGCGCTCAGGTGCACCAGTACTGAGTTAAACTTCAGCCTGGTGTGCAATAAGTGCAGCAGATATTATTGGACAAGCTGCAGATGGCAGGAGAAGGGATTCTCCCCTCTCTCCGTGCACCAGATGGAGAATCTCCTCCACTTGAAGGCGTATGCCCTTCTGGTGGAGGGCTTCCGGGAGGCCAGAAGGATCTCCTCTACTTCTATTGGAAGATTGAAAGGGACCACGGCTACCCTTTCAGCGGTCAGACCGCTAGTGTCAAGGATCCCACAATGGTGTGTAGGAGTGAGCCCTCTCTTCTGGGACAGGTCCAGGACCTGGCCCAGTGGAACTGGGAGTGCACCGACAAGGAGAGAAGCAGTGGGAACCAGGATTGCTTCTGCCACCTAGAAGCAATCGGTATTACTGACGCTGTGAACCTTGAAGAGGGTCCTGGCTAACCAGGGGGGGGGTAGAGAATAGGCCCTCGATCTACGAGATTAGGAAAGCATCTGCTGCCATTCTGTCCGGGTGGGGCTGACAGAAGCAGAAGCGGGTCAGCTGTGCATTGTCCAGAGGCACAAACAGGTCCATCACGGGTGTGCCTCAGAGGTTGAAGAGCTGTCTTGCCAACCTGGGGTTCAAGTGCCACTCGTGTGGCCACAGATCTCTGCTCAGCCTGTCCTTTTCCTTGTGTCCATTGAAAAGAGAGTCTATTGCACTTGTCACATGTGTAATCAAGCGATTGGGATGATATGGACCGTGGAGGCCATGTGTCCTAAGAGCCATAACATTTGTCAAGCTGTTACATGGCTTTGCTCTTGCATACATCTTGCCAGCTCGATGAGGCAGGCAGAGCAATCCTGTGGTAGGAAAGCTCAGGCCTGTTAAATGTCTAAAAGCGCTCCGATGAACTCCAATCATTGGGTATGAGCAAAGTGAGACCGAGACGTTTATGACAAAGCCCAAATACTGTAGCACTAGGATGGTGCGATGAAGAAAGTTATACCTCCTGAAGGGAGTCTCTCCTGATCAGCCAGTCGTCTAAGTAAAGGAAAATGAATACTCCCGAGGTACGTAAGCAGGCAACGATTACTGCCATGCATTTTGTGAACACTCTTCGGGCAGAGAGAGCAAAGTAGAGAACCCTGAATTGATAATAGGCTTCCTGAAACATGAAGTGCAGTTATTGTCTGTGCAAGGGATGAGACAGTAAATGCATGTATGCCTCCTTTAGGTCTAGAGAACATAGACCATCTTGTCTCTGGAGGTATGGTAGAAGAGTTCAGAGAGAAATCATGTGAATTTGTTTAGGTCTCAGATCTAAGATGGGAATAAAGCCTCCCATTTTCTTTGGTATGAGAAAATATGGAGGAGAGAAGGAATTCTTTCTATAGCACCCTGGAAAAACAGGGTGGTCACCTCTTCCTTTAAGAGAGTACTTTGAAGGGGTTGTGTTGGGTAATCCCCTGAAAAGCTGTTGGGGATAAGGTTTCAAAGTCTTTTTAACATCTTTGTTAGTGATATAGCAGAAGGGCTGTTGGGTAAGGTTTGCCTCTTTGCAGATGACACCAAAATCTGCAATAGAGTAGACACCCAGGAAGGTGTAGATAACATGAGGAGGGATCTAGCTAAGCTTGAAGAACGGTCTAGAATTTGGCAGCTGGGTTTTAATGTTAAAAAAATGCAGCAATCCAAGGGAGCAATATAGTATAGGGGGTGAAGTATTTTTGTCCACTAAAGAAGAGTGAGACCTCAGTGTGGTTGTGTCTGATGATCTTAAAGTAGCTAAACAGGTAGAAAAGGTGACAGCAAAGGCTAGACAGAAGCTTGGGTGCATAGGGAGAGGAATGGCTAACAGAAAAAAGGAGGTGATAGTGCCTCTGTATAAGTCTTTGGTGCGACCTCATTTGGAGTATTGTGTGCAATTCTGGAGACCGCACCTTCAAAAGGATATAAACAGAATGGAGTCAGTACAGAGGGTGGCTACTAAAATGGTTAATGGTCTTCATTATAAAGCATATGAGGTCAGACTTAAGGATCTTAATATAGAGGAAAAGCGGAATAGAGGTGATATGATTGAGACGTTTAAATACCTCCGTGGCATAAACGCACAGAGGGAGAGCTTCTTTCGATTGAAAGCGAGTTCTGCTATGAGGGGGACATGGGATGAGGGTGAAAGGGGATAGATTCAGAAGAGATATGCGGAAATATTTCTTTACGGAAAGAGTGGTGGATCCATGGAAAAGTCTCCCAGTGGAGGTGCTAGAAATGAGAACAGAATCTGAATTTTAAAAAGAATGGGACAAACACAGAGAATCTCTAAAGGAAAAAAGGGGACTGCTGTAGTTGATATGGAAGGATAGACGAGATAGGCCACGTGGTCTTTTTCTGTCATCATTTTTCTATGTTTCTAAGCTGATAAGCCCTTGGACTATCTGGAGCGCCCACTGTTCTGATGTTGTGAGGTGTCACCTGTGAGCATAGTGACAGTCTGTCTGCTATGTGGAGGGGCTGAGGACCCTCCAGGGGCAGATTGGCAATGCTCTCCAGTTATCAAAAAACAGGCACAGTGTGTGCGCCTGTGGAGCTGACTGAGGCTTAGGAATCTTGGGCTTCTTGGGCTGGCGAGGGCCCTGCTGTCTCTGCTGAGTATGTTGAGGTTGTTAAGCAGCAGAAGGTGGGTAAGAAGGATATCTTTTTTTTTTTTTTAGGAATACAAAGATTTTTTGGGAAGAGCCTTCCGCTTGAATGGGTCAGTTGCCTTCTTGGAAAGGTGTTTGAGGGTGAGATATTGGGTCCAATATCTCCTGCTTTTCCCCTCCAACGTTTGCCAAGAAGGTTTTCTCTAGTACATGGGATATTGACAAGTTTATCTTTAACCCATTGCTTGAGATCTGATGCCTGTAACCAGGCCATTATACGAGCACCTATGCAGACAGCTTAAGATCTGCTGATTGATTAAGGCATTGAAAGAGGGCCCTGGTAAGAAACTTAGAAGTATTGTGGCCTTGCTTGATGAGTGTCTGGAAAGCACTCTGCTTATCTTCAGGCAGCATGGAGGTGAAAGTCTCCAGATCCCTGGTGACATCCTTCAGAAACATGCTCACACAGAGCATGTAAGAATTTATTCTGGAGGTCAACAGGCGTTGAGTGCCCGAGTCTCTGCCAGGTGGCATAGATGAATGGTTTTTAGAACTCTTTATGCGGTGCATTGCAGATTCCAACACCATGGAGTGGTGGAGGAGCTGAGATTTTTGAAAGCTTGGGCACTGATACATGGTATTTAGCCTATTGCTGACATGCTTCCCACATACGGAGCAGAAGGTATTGTGGGATCCAATGCACCGGCAATTTAGCTGCCTCTTTGGGCGTAGGAGAGTACTGGAGTATCCCCAGTTCTTACGTCCTCTGTTCCTTTTCCTGAGGCAACTAATGGCGAGCTCTGCTGCCATGTCATGTATGAAGTCCTGAAAGGACATATCCTCTGGTGGAGACTAACATCATTCCTGAGGTGGGGAAGGGTCCGAAGGGATGTCAGTAACACCGGGAATCGAGCAATTCCTCGTCAGACTCTGAAGAGCTGGAATACGAGTCTGGCAAGAAGTCAAAAAGTATCAGCGATCCTGAGCATGACCTTGATGTTTCATTGATGTCAAAACCGATGGGCTGAGGTACTGGAACCGAGAGTTACCTCAGGTTCCGCTGGTTGGATACCGGGAAACTGGTTGGTTCGAAAAACAGTACCTCCCTCAGTGTCTCCATCGTTGCGGGCTCGAGGGACAGCATCGGGGCTGATATACCTGGCTGAAGGCTTGGTGCCAAAGCCTGCACTCTTGGAGTTCTCAATGTTATTGGTACCAAGGCTGCCAGGAGTACAGCCAATCTCCTCTTGAGAGCCAGTATGCACTGGTCCAGGGAGATGGCCGTTGTCTGGACTGAATCTGCAATGGGGCTTTGAACCATTGTCCCAGAACATGGAACCAGTAGCTCTCCGAGGTTGGTTTCTCGGGAGTGCCCCGGAGCCCCTCTTTTGCTTTGGAGGACAGATCCTCCTGCCAGGGCTGTTTGGCTGGCCGGTAGCATCAGAACCTCCCTTAGGGGAGTCACGATGCTTATAATGGGACTTTTCTCTCACCTCTGCATCGGTCTTAGATGTCAATGACTTCAGTGCGGCCAGAGATTTAGACTTACTTTTATGTTTGGATTTTGAAGAAGCCCGAGACCCATTAGAGGAAGACTATGCCCTCAAAAACATAGAGGCTACTGACAGTCTGAGGGAAATAATGATCCATATTGTATAGCTCAGTTCTTGAGGCCTCAATCATTTGTTGGCACAAAGGACAAATACTGGGTTGATGTTCAGGTCCCAAACATTTGAGAAACCAGTCATGTTTATCAGCGACAGATATTGTACGAGAATACTTTGCAAACTTTTTAAAATCACTTGTTGGCTTTTCCATGCCTTCAAAATGTTGTCTTCAGGATGAAGATAAGGCTATGGAGGCCTTAAGATCTAGTTTAGTGGTGACATCTTTTAACATCTTTGTTAGTAATATTGCTGAAGGGCTGTCGGGTAAGGTTTGCCTATTTGCAGATGATACCAAAATCAGCAGCAGAGTAGACACCCAGGAAGGTCTAGATAACATGAGGAGGGATCTAGCTAAGCTTGAAGAATGGTCTAGAATTTGGAGCTGAGATAATGCTATAAAAATGTAGGATCATGCATTTGGGCTGCAACAATCCAAGAGTGGTACAGTATAGGGGGTGACGTATTTCTGTCCATGAAAGAACAGGACCTAGGCGTGATTGTGTCTGATGATCTCAAAGTAGCTAAACAGGTAGAAAAGACAGTGAAAGCTAGAAGGGTGCTTGGGTGCAGAGGGAGAGCAATGGCCAGCAGAAGAAATGAGGTGATAGTGTCTCTGTATAAGTCTTTGGTGCAACCTCATTTGGCGTCTTGTGTGCAATTCTGGAGACCGCACTTTCATAAAAGGAAATAAACAGGTTGGAGTCAGTGCAAAGGGTGGCTACTAAAATGGTTAATGGTCTTCATTATAAAGCATATGAGGACAGACTTAAGGACCTTAATATGTATACTTTAAGGGAAATGCACAGGAGATCCTCTTTTGATTGAAAGCAAGCTCTGCTATGAGGGGACATAGGATGAGGGTGAAAGGGGATAGACTCAGGAGTAATACACAGAAATAATTCTTTATGAAAAGAGTAGTAGATGCGTGGAATAGTTTCCTCACATATGGGTGTCATCGGCGCCGATGAAGCCCCAGCGGAGCATTTCCCCAGCTTTCTATGAAAGCTTTCGGGAATGCAGGCACGCATGCGTGGTTCCCTTCCCGCCTAAAGGTGCCATCTTACCTCAGTCAAATGACATAGCTAAGAACAGCACACAAAAATGAAAAAATAAACTATGTACAACTGCAACTCCAAGGGGAGGAGGGAGGGTTGCGAGGACTGATTCCTGCTGCTCCTGGAGAACACCTGTTACAGGTGAGTAACTACTCTTTCTCCAGGACCAAGCAGGAACTCAGTCCTCACATATGGGTGACTCCCAAGCTCTGGGCTACCGAGGAACCCAGGCTGAACAAGAGTACTCCCTCTAGTCTCAGCAGCAAAGAAAGGCTTTCCAAGGACACAACCTCCACCGGTAGCCCAACAGAGGGCAGGAGTTGCCTAAACCTCAAAGAGATTCCAGCGTACTGCCTGGCCAAAAGCACTGTCCCTATGGGACTCCCTCTCCAGGCAGTAATGGGCTGCAAAAGTCTGGCTTGAAGACTCAAGTTGCAGCCCTGCAGATGTCTACCAAGGGCACAGAGCGGAGATGAGCCACTGAGGCAGCCACTGCCCTGACACGGTGGGTCGTAACCCGACCCTGCAAAGGAAGGTCAGCCGCCTGGTAAGCCCAGGTGATACAGTCAGCCACCCAGATGGACAAGGTACTCTTGGACACAGCCAACCCCAACTTATTAGGGTCAAAGGAGATGAAGAGCTGAGTAGCCCTTCTATGCCCCTGCGTATGGTCAAGGTAGAAGGATAAGGCCCTCCTACAGTCCAGGGTATGCAGGACTGCTTCAGCCTGGCTAGCATGAGGCCTAGGGAAGAATGTTGGAAGAACCACCTCCTGATTGACGTGGAAAGAGGAGACAACCTTAGGGAGGAACTTTGGATGAGTCCTGAGGACTACCCTGTTCCTGTAAATCCTGGTGTAAGGCCTGTCACTGGACCAGGGCTTGAAGCTCACTTACTCGCCTAGCCGAGGTAAGGGCTATTAGGAAGAGTGTCTTCCAGGAGAGGAAGCGTAGTGGACAAGTAGCCATCGGCTCAAAAGGTGGGCGAGTCAGCTGCTGCAAGAGCACATTCAGCTCCCACTCAGGGGCAGGACGACGGATGGGAGGCTTGAGCAAAAGCAAGCCCCTGAGAAAGCGGGACACCAAGGGGTGACCAGAGAGAGACTGTCCCTCTACCAATGAGTGGTGAGCCGCTAGAGCTGAGAGGTGGACCCGAACAGAATTGGACTTAAGTCCCTGATTGGATAAGTGCAGTAAATACTGAAGCACCACTGGCACAGTACAGGAGAAAGGATCCTCTGTACGTAGCTGACACCACACAGAAAACCTTTTCCATTTGAGAGCATAGGTTTTCCTAGTGGACTGTTTCCTAGAGGCTAGGACAACCACCTCAACTTCCTGAGGTAGGCCCCAGGGAGCCAAAACTACCCTTGCAGCCTCCAGGCCATCAAATTGAGAGACCTGAGATTGGGGTGCAGAAGGGAACCCTGGTCCTGTGTGAGAAGGTCGGGTTGCAACCCCAGAGGCAGTGGATGATCAACCCCCAGTTGAAACAGAAGAGGAAACCAAGGCTGTCTCGGCCATCTGGGAGCTACCAGCAGGACCGAGGCCTTGTCCTGGAGAATCTTGAACAGGGTTCGGGCCACCAAGGGCGTGGGAGGAAACGCATAGAGGAGGCCCTGAGACCCAGATATCAGAAAAGCATCCGCTGCTATCCGCAGAGGATGTGGTTGCCTGGAGCAGAACTTTGGCAGCTGCTTGTTCATGGGGCTGGCAAAGAGATCTATCAAAGGGAGACCCCATTTCAGGAAGATCTTCTGAACTACTGAAGGATGGAGCTGCCACTCGTGGGGCTGCAGTATCCTGCTTAATCTGTCTGCCAGGTAGTTGTCCTGGCCCGGAAGGTACACAGCCCTGAGGAGTATGTTGTGCTTGAGGGCAAAAGAACAAAGGTCCTGAGCCTCCCGACAAAGGATCCTGGACCCAGTTCCGCCCTGTTTGTTCACATAAAACATGGCAACTTGGTTGTCTGTCTGAATCAGGACAGACTGTTGAGCCAGGGTAGGAGTGAAAGCTTTGAGTGCTAATCGAATAGCTCTGAGTTCGAGGAGATTGATCTGCTGTGCAGCTTCCCAGGGAGACCAGAGGCCCTGGGTGCACTTGCCCAGACAATGAGCTCCCCAGCCTTGCAGGGAGGCATCTGTTGTCACCACTGCTGTATAACCTGGAATCTGAAAAGGCACCCCTTTCAGTAGGTTGGGTGGGTGCAGCCACCAGTTGAGGGAGTGCAGAAATGGTCTGGACACCCTTATCCTGTCTCTGAGGCTGCCTGTGGCCTGTGACCACTGAGTCCGAAGGCACCACTGTGCAGGCTTCTATGGAGCCTGGCATTGGGGGTCACATGTACTGTCAAAGCCATGTGGTCAAGCAGCCTCAGGCAGAGTCTGGCGGAGACCAGGGAGTTGCTGAGAAACTGACTTGCCAAGGCCATCAACCTTTGGGCTCTGTTTTCTGGCAAGAATGCCTTTGCCAGGAGAGAGTCCAACCTTGCCCCTATGCACTCCAAGTTCTGGGAAGGGAGCAAAGTGGACTTTACGAAGTTTATGACAAACCCCAGGCGTTGTAGAAGAGCAATGGTTTTGAGGGTGGCTTGATTGGCCTCCTGACCTGTCTGACCCCTGATGAGCCAGTCGTCCAGATAGGGGAAGACAAAGATGCCCTGATTTCTCAGGTAGGCCGCCACCACTGCTAGGCACTTTGTGAAGACTCTGGGGGCGGAGGTGAGGCCAAAAGGCAGCACTCTGTACTGATAATGGTTTCCTCCCACGATGAACCTCAGGTACTTTCTGTGGTCTGGATGAATGAGGATGTGAGTGTACGCATCCTTTAGATCTAAGGAGCATAGCCAATCTCCCTGCTGGAGGTAGGGCAGAAGGGTTCCAAGAGTAAGCATCTTGAACTTTTCTTTCACTAGGAACTTGTTGAGGTTCCTGAGGTCCAGAATGGGACGAAGGCCACCGGTCCTTTTGGGCACCAGGAAATACCTGGAGTAGAATCCGTGACCTTGCAAGTGGGGAGGCACAGGCTCCACCGCCCTGTCCACCAACAGACCCTGAAGCTCCTGACGGAGAAGGTCTGTGTGCAGAGGAGGCCTTGGAGGCTCCCCTGGAAAGTATGGGGATGGCAGTTGGTGGAAATGGAGGGCATATCCCTTGTGGATTATCTCCAGTACCCAACTGTCCCCGGTGATAAGGGGCCACTGGTAGGCAAAGAGGGAGAGGCGACCTCCTGTGCAGGGTTGGGAGAACAGAGGAGGAGAGGCTATGCTCAAGGAGTCAAAAGCCCCCACCCTGCTGAGTGGTAGCAGGGGCCTGAGGCTTGGGGGTCCTCTGCCTACGGGGCCCATTACCCTGGCCCTTGGCTTGCTGACCCTGGGGGGGCAGCTTGGACAGCCTGATACTGTGGATACTGTTTGTAGGCAGTGCCCTTCCTCGGGTAAAAGGGCTTTTTACCCGAGCCCTTCTTTTTATGAGAAGGGGCAGAGGTCTTCCTCGACAGCCTTGTCCGGGTGAAGTGCTCGGTCTCGAGTTGAGCGGCCTTCTCGGTCATGGGCTTGCCAAAAAGGTTTTCACCTCGGCAAGGGACATCGACCAACTTGTCCTGAACCCATGGCTCGAGGTCCGATGACTGCAGCCATGCCTGGCGTCGAGCCGCGATGCCGACTGCCGCAACTCGGGCCGAAGCCTCGAAGCCATTGTAGGTGGCGCGGGACATTAACTTCGAGCAGTCCCGAATCCCCGAGGACAAGGACTTAAATCTCTGCAAGGGTTCCCCGGAGAGACAAGCAGAGAACCCGGCCAACTCCTTGGCCAGATCCCGCAAGTACATGCCCATGTACAGCTGGTAAGACTGGACATGGCAAGCAAGCATCGAGCCCTGAAAACACTTTCTACCGACGCCATCGAGGTTTCGGGCCTCCCTGCCAGGAGGCACTGCAAGTGCATCTTCTGACTCTTCAGACGATGCATGGCCGATTCCACAACCATGGAATGGTGTGGTAGCTCTGCCTTCTGAAAACCAGGGCTCTTTCGAAGCCGATAGATCGAATCGACTCGCTTGCTAAGAACCGGCGCCGAGGCCGGTGCCTCCCACATACGGAAGAGGAGCCATTCCAACATCGGAGGAACCGGGACAGTAAAGGCCTCCTTCGGAGGAGAGTCATACTGCAGTGCCTCGAGCTCTTCAGCTCGAGGCTCTTCCTCGGGATCTGCCGGAATAGCCAAGGCAGTGGCCATATCCCGGACGAACTCCGAGAACCGGGTGTCCTCCGGGGGGGGGGACCTACTCCGGGGCTCAGACTGCGGTGAGTCCGAAGGGACGCACCGAGTCTTAAAGGTGTCAGGAGACTCCTCGTCCTCCGTCTCTGAAGCCGACTTGTCCGAGGAAGAGTCGGGGTCCGACCCCGCGGAGCCCTGGAGTACCCGCCCCGACGCCGGAAGCACCGGCGTCGACACCCTCGGTCCCGAACGGGAGGTTGAGGGGGACCACGACCGAGGTCGACTCCAAGCCACGATGGACTCTAGTATCGGCTCTGTCTCCAGGGTCGACTTCGACGTTGATGCCCTGGTGGTCGGGGCAGATGCGCCAGACAGGCTGGCCATCAGTGCCCGCTGCTGCTCCATGAAGGCAGACATTCTGCTCTCCAAGGCTGTCATCCTGAGACTCAGCTCGGGAGATGCAGCAGCCACCGACTCGGGCCCCAGTGCTGCCTGGCCCGATGTCGGCTCCCTGGGAGGAGAGTCCATGAGGACTATGGGGCTTACATGTCCAGCAGACTCCGGCTCCACACAAGGAACTTTGGCAGGCTTCTCTGGTTCCACAGGCCCGGGGCGACGGTCGGGGTTCTTAGACCTGGCCCTCGAGGAGCCAGGGACCTCTTCTGATGACGCCCTCGCGAGCTGTTTCTTCCTCTTGCGTTCCCGGTCGGGGACCCCCTGTCCGAGGAGCTTCGACGGCGCTCGGGATCGGAATCCCGAGATGTCGAGGCCTCAGACGAGGTCCGGGCCCGGCCGGAGGCTGAGTCCGAGAAAAGCCTTTCCTTTGCTGCTGGCGACTTCGAAGTGCCTTGGAAGACATTTTTTCACAGGCCCTGCACGACGTAGGATCATGGTTGGGGCCGAGGCACCGAAGGAAGCAGGCGTGTGTGTCGGTGAGAGACATTAGTTTCTTACACCGATCACACTTCTTAAAACCACTGGAAGCCATCGGGGAAAAAAAAAAAGAGTCCCTGCGAGGTCAAAGGACCGGCATTCCAGGGAAAAAGAGAAAAAAAAGGGCGCGAACGCCAGCCACGAAGGGCAAAAAACGAAAAAGAGGAATCGGGCTCGATGCCGGTGTACCGAACCCGGCGGGAGGGGAGCCGGCATCGAACCGGTAGAAAAAGAGCAAAAAAAAAAAAAAAAAGACACTGAAAAATCTAATTTTAACTGGGAAAACTGGACACACGTCCAGTGGGCTTCACGGAAAAAAAGAGACTGAGGTAAGATGGCACCTTTAGGCGGGAAGGGAACCGCACATGCGTGCCTGCATTCCCAAAAGCTTTCATAGAAAGCTGGGGAAATGCTCCGCTGGGCTTTCATCGGCGCCGATGACACCCATATGTGAGGACGGACTTCCTGCTTGGTCCTGGAGAAGGAAGTAAGTACTACCAAGAACATGACCTTCCACGAATGGTACCTCAGGTGGCAGATAGCTAGAGACTCAAATGTTGGGCAAGTGAGCTGCACCAATACCACACAGTTCCTAGTCTGTTGCTGGAGGGCGAATGAGGGGTTTGGGTAACAGGAGTCCTCTCAAGAAGTGAGTTACCCAGTGGCTGGACCGAAAGGGGCTTGCCATCAACAGGATGCTGATGCACCACCAGGGCACTGAGGTGCACTCTCATGGAGTTTGATTTGAGCCCAGAATGCGAGAGATGAAGAAAGTATTGCAGCACCAGCTGCACCGGACAGAACGGATTCACCCGCTGTTCTGCGCACCAGACCGAGAACTTGCGCCATTTGATGCGTAAGCCCTCCTGGCAGAGGTCTTACATGAGGTCAGCAGGATCTCTTCCACTTCTCCTGAGAGACTGAAAGGGGACCAAGATCGTCCTTTCACAGCCATACTGTCAGTGATAGGGACCCCAGGTTGGGGTGCAGGAGGTAGCCATCCTCCTGAGGCAAGAGCCCTTGGGAGCTCCCCAGGGTGAATCAGTCTCCACTGACAACTGGAGTAGCCGTGGGAACCACAGCTGCCTGGGCCAGCAGAATCAGTGATGCTCTTGTCACGAAGAGCCTTGAAGAGTGTTTTGGCAATCAGCGGCGTGGGTGGGAAAGCACACATGAGGCCGTCTGACCATGGGATGAGGAATGCATCTGCCGCTACCCGGGACAGATGGGGCTGCTAGGAACAAAAAGTGGGAAAACTGGTAGTTGTCCAGGCTGGCAAAGAGGTCCACACATGGAGTTACCAAGAGACAAAAGAGCTGGTTGGCTACTCTGGGGTCCAGCTGCCACTCGTGTGGCTGGAGGACCCTGCTCAATCTGTCCGCCAGAACTTTGTCCTGGCCTGGTAGGTATACTGCCCACAGGAGTATTCCCTGTTGAATTGCGTAGAAGCAAAGTATCATCGCTTCACTTCAGAGGGCACAAGACCCCGTGCCCCCCTGCTTGTTCACACAGAACATTACCACCTGATTGTCTGTTTGGATGAGCACCAGCTGGTGGTCTCAGGTAGTGGCAGAATGATCAGAGGGCCAGCTATATTGCCCGAAGCTCCAGAAGGTTGATCTGCTGGTTGCTCTCAGCTTGAGACCTGCTGCCCTGGGTGCCAAGTTCTTCACAGCAGACTCCCCATCCCAGCAGGGAATCATCCGTAGTGAGGCCCTTAGAGAGCTTGGAGTTTGGAAGGGCACATCTGCCTGCAAGTGTCAGGGATTCCACCATCTGATGGATCACTGAGACTGTCTTAGAGACTGTCCGTGGCCTGTGTCCACTGGTCCCAAAGGCACCACCAAGCGGCCCTCATATGCAGACAAGCATCTGGGGTGACATGGACCATCAAGGACATGTGCCCGAGTAGGTGCAGTAGAAGCAGAGGGATGGTGCTGCACCTCTCCGGTCAGTGCCCTCAGATGGTCTGCCCGGTCCAGAGGAAGGAAGGTCTTTGCATGAAGAGTGTCTAGCCTTGCTCCTATGAACTCCAGACATTGTGTCAGGAGGAGTTGGAATTTAGGGTAGTTTATCACGAACCCCAGACATTGTAGGTAATGGATGGTGAATGCTGTGGCCTGCTGCACCTCTGTGGCCAAGCCTCCTTTTATGAGCCAGTCGTCAAGGTAGGGGAAGACATACCTTCTGGAGACGGAGGAAGGCGGCTACTGCTGCCAGGCATTTGGTGAAGACCCTGAGGGTAGAGACCAGGCAGAAAGGGTAGCACCCTATACTGGTAGTGCGTGCCCCCACCATGAAGTGAAGGTACTGCCTGTGGCTGGGGTGAATGAGGATGTGGGTATAGGCATCTTTCAGATCCAAGCAGCATAGCCAGTCTCCCTGCTGGAGGTAAGGCAGCAATGTTCTGAGGGAGAGCATCTTTAACTTCTCCCTTACCAGAAACTTTTTCAGGTTGCACAGGTCTAGAATGGGCCTTAGGCCTCCTGTTCTTTTTGGTATAAGGAAATACCTGGAGTAGAACCCCTTGCCCCTGAGATGATGGGGTATTGGTTCTACCACTTTGTCCTTGAGAAGCCTGTGAGTTCCTTTAATAGGAGGTCCCAGCAAAGGGGGGCTCGCCTGAGAAGAAAGGAGGTGGTGTCTGAGACAGGTGGAGGAGGTAGCCCTCCTTGACCACATGGAGGGCCCAGGAATCTGTGGTGCTAGTTGGCCACCCATGGGCATACAAAGTTAGATGTCCTCCTGTAGGCTGCTGCCCTCTGTGGGGTACAGAGGCTATGTGCAAGGAGTCAAAAGCTCCCCCCCCCCCAGCTGGGCCAGAGCTAGTGCCCGGGGCTTGGGAGTCTTCTGCTTACAAGGACCTTGCCCATGTCCCTTAGCCTGTTGACCCTGCTGGGGAGGCCTGAAAATGTGGGTAGCTTTTGTAAGCAGCCACTTTCCTCTGGTAAAAGGACTTTACACCTGAGCCCTTCCATCGGGGAAGAGCAACAGTCTTCTTGAAGAGACTGTCCCTCATGAACTCAGATTCCAACTCGGCAGTCTTTTCGGTCATGGGTTTGCCAAAAGGTTCTCCCCTTGGCATGGGACAATCGACCAATTTGTCCTAAACCCATTGCTCAAGGTTGAAAGACTATAGCCAGTCCTGGCATCAGGCACTGATGTCCGCCGCAGCTACTCTAGCTGCCAACTCAAAGCAGTCATAGGCTGCTCAAGTTATGAATTTGGAGCACTCACAGATGTCCTTGGACAGGTTTTTTGAACCACTGCAGGGGTTCCTCGGAGAGCCCAGCCGATAATCTGACTAGTTCCTTCGCAAGGTCTCTCAGGTACATGCCCTGTACAGGTGGTGGGCTTGAATCCAGCCCATGAGCATTGAGCCCTGGTAGCACTTTCTGCTGAGGGCATCCAAAAAGTGTGGTCCTCCCTACCTGGGGGCACCGAGGAGTGCATCTTCTGGCTTTTGAGCCAACGCATGGCAGGCTCCATCACCATAGAGTCGTGTGGCATTGAGATGAGCTGCTTGCTCACTACTGGCACAGATGCCAATGTCTCCCACATACGGAGCATTAGCTGTTCCGGGATGGGTACCGAGTGATTCCCTCGGTAGGGCTTCTTGCTGAAGGATTTCCAATTCCTCCATCTGACATTCCTCCTCTGATTCAGTCGGGAATGTGAAGGCTTTTGTCATCTCACACAAAATCGAGGAATGCCATGTCCTCGGGCGGGGACAGACACTAGGGTTCCGAGGGTGGCGAGTCAGAGGTGACATCGCCATGGTGTCAGGTGTCCGGCGACTCATCGGTCTCCCACTCAGGGTAGTTGGAAGACTCCTCAAGGGAAGGGCGGCTTGTGGACTCGGGGCTGGAGCCCTGCCCGCATCCCACAGAGGCCCTGCAGCTGGTGCCATGAACACTAGCCGGGGAAGACCTCTGTCCCAGTCAAGTGGGACCCAGAGCAAGACCTAGGCCGAGGATAGACTCTGGGCTGTATGGTCTTGAGGATTGACTCGGCCTCCAGGGAAGTCCTCTATGTCAAGGGCCCGGTAGTCTGGGCGGAGGAACTGGTTGTACCAGACAACACCACCTGCTGCTGGTCCATGAAGGCAGTCGGACTGCGCTCTAGGGCCGCCATCCTGGATTCGAGTCCAGAAGACTCTGAAGCCACCAGCGTTGGCACAGAGAAACTCGGGCCCGGCATAGGGTCCCCAAAGGAGTCCTCAACAAGGATAGGCTCTGGTGACTAAGACCGATCTGCGGTAGACTGCTTTTGGGCAATCTCGGTAGGCTGCTCCCGCTCCAATCCCTCCGACAGCCGAGGACTGCAGGACTTGGTGGGCTTACCAGATCCCATCAGAGCCATCCAGAGATGCTGCCTTCGAGGGTTGCTTCCTCTTGATTTCCTCAAGGGAAACCCCCCTTTCTGAAGAGCCATGGTGTCGACCATGGTCTGCAGGGACATTACAGGACTCCACAGCTTCAGAGGGGACCTTAGCCTTTGGAGTTGGGGACTCCAGGAAGAACTTGTTGTGCTGCTGCTGGTGGCTCTTGAGGGCCTTGGTGGACATCTTTTTATATAGAATGCAAGCTGTGGGGTCCTAGGAGGAGTAGGCAGCAGTCATGTATGTCGGTGAGGGACATTATCTTGGCATACCAATCACATTTCTTAAAACTACTAGTAGCCATGGGGGGGAGGGGGCGGGGGGGACGACGACCCGCGATGCAGCCAGTTGTGGAAAAGGGCATGAAAGTGTCAAAAGGAAGCAAGAGAAAAAACGAAGGGACTCGAGACCCATGCCAGGGCAGCGGGTTTGGGTGGCAGAAGAGTACCGTGCACAACCAGAGAGAGTTTGATACTCAGGTCGAGAACAAACATCTTTTTCCAGGAGAAAAGAGACAGGGCTCTGCAGAAAAAGGGGACTGAGCAAGATGGTACCCTTGGGTGGGAAGGGTACCATGCATGCGTGGTGGCGACTCCCAAAAGCTTTCTTTGAAAGCTGAGGAAATGCTTCCATGAGGGCTCTATAGGTGCCGATGTCACCCATATCTGTGAACCGACTTCCTGCTTGTTCCCAGAGAATGCTACAAATGCAGAAAACAGCAGGAAACCTTCACACTGCAATAATGATCGTCATTAATCTACCACGAATTGCATCCCACACGGACAGAATTGGGATTCATAATTGGCTCATCTCTACTCCCATGAAACTGTTATACTGACTTTGCAGCAGTGCATTTAGAGTGGATGGCAAGCTGATCCCTCAGAGCTTTCAGATCTTCTGGAGAGCAGCAGGGGGCGCTAAGGTTGTGCGAGGCTGCTGCACTCTTCCAGACCCTTCCAAATTTGTGGCTACTCAACAGGTTCTTATCATACTGTAAGAGTATGGAGCTGAACCACTTTTCCCTCCTCCTATGACTACCGACAAGACAACAGTCTAGTGGAGCCTCCCCAAGTTGCGCTCAAGGGAGAGGGAGTCACCCTTCAAAGGTGGTCTGTCACAATTGTTTATTTATTAATCTTTTCCTCTCAGTTCTTCAGGTAGTGGATGTATTTATCTGCTGTAGATAAAAATACCAAAGGAACCACTGGTGGCTGAGGTGAATAGAGACATGGGAGTGATGTTATTGAAACCAGGGCTTTTTTTGGTTCCTTGCCTCCACCAATCTGCTGGTAGGGGAACACAACCCACTTGTCTGGACTGGTTTAGCAGAACAATATGGAAAGCAGCTTTATTTCTGTCCTAGCTTGTTCATCCTCCACAAGATGGTTATCCAGGACCTTCCCCCAGCTCCAGCTAAAGTTCCTATCTCAGAACTCCTTTGCACGGCTTGTCGTAGAAGAATTTCTAGTTCCATGGGTCTCTCCCTTCTGCAGCCTGCTGGGTTCTTAACCTATGCCTCTGAGCTACACCCTCCCAACCCTGAAATCTGGGTTGCATGCTTTTAAAGGGGATGATTGATCCTTTTAGAGAGGAACATTCTATATACACCTCATTACACATCATCCCCCCTTTCGCTCAACCATGCCCCATTGAGTGCCTGCTTCACCTCGGAGCCCCACCAAGGAAAAGAAGTACGTGTTCAGGCGAGCCTGACCAGCCTTACGGCAGACTTGGTAGGGTTGGAGACTCAAAATCCACTGCATAATACAGCCATTAGATTCCTTAAGTTGAGCCAGGCACTTGAGGGGTTGGTGGCCTGTTATCAGTGTAAATGGATGGCCGAGTAAGTAGTATTTGAAAGTTTCAAGTGCCCCCTTGACAGTCTTCTCTATCACTGCATAATGCCGCTTCAGAGGAAGCATTTTGCTGCTGCTGAAGGCTATGGGATGTTCTTCACCCCTGACTTCCTGTGCCAGAACGGCTCCTAGGCCTACCTAGGAATGTAATGACCACCAATCAATTTCTGCATTAAGACCATTTGGTGCAATCGTATTCAATTTAAAAATCCATTGTTGTTCCTTCAATTGCAATTTTGAAAAACGATCTCCCCCCCCCCCTAACATTGAAGGGAACATAGTCTATCACTAACCACCTTAAATCCTCAAACTGATGCTGCAATTAGGAACAATGCATAGCCATTGGAGCGGTTAAAATGTTCAGAAATTGCTTGGTGGTCATTACGTTCCTGATGTTAAACATGATGAAATTAGACTTACCTGCTAATTGTTGTTCCTTGAGGAACTCCAGTCTAGCCCGAACCTCTGGGGTTAAGCATCTCCTCCAGCAGCTTTGGAGACTGAGAAATGTGATTCTTCTGATGACCCTGGTACAAATACTCCTGGGACCGCCTCCTCTGTCCAGTAATCTATTGACAAAACAGACTCACCAGAGCAACAATCAAGTAGCAATATCATAAACTGTCAATTAACCTAACTAAACAACGGGAAATAACTACTCCCATTATCACGCCTTCGAAAAAATGAAGGTACTTACATCAACCTGTGCTAAGGAAGTCCGCCCTTCCCCGCTCCCCGAAGGATGACTTCCCCTGAATCCCCTTCTTTTCAAAAACCCTCCCTCCTTATGGCCCGCACCCTCACAGTAGATTCTTCTTCTTACTTCTTGACATAATATCGTGCTTCAGGCCAAATCCACAGAACAAACAAGGGAGGGATGCGGGACTAGACTGGAGTTCCTCAAGGAACAACAATTAGCAGGTAAGTCTAATTTCACCTTCTTTATCGTCCCTCCAGTCTAGTCCCGAACCTCTGGGGATGTAACAGAGCAGTGAAAAAAACTTTAACGGGAGGGACCTGCCAGGCCAGCCTGAAGCACCGCTGAGCCAAACATAGTATCCCTTTCTGCCTGCACATCTAGACGGTAATGCTTTACAAACGTATTCAAAGATGACCAAGTAGCCGCCTTACAGATCTCAATAGCCGTCACTGGATTGTACTCTGCCCATGACGTTGCATGTGCCCTAGTCGAATGAGCTCTAATGCCTTCTGGCACTGACTTTCCTTTCAGAATGTAAGCTGACGCTATAGCCTCTTTAAGCCACCTTGCAATGGAAGCTTTACTGGCTGCTTCTCCCTTTCTTGCTCCTCTAAATAGGACAAAAAGCCTATCCGTCTTTCTGAAACTCGCTATCCTCCGAAGATACTTCTTTAACGCTCGATGAACATCTAGAGACTGCAAGGATCCCGAGTTTACCTTTCCACCAGGCTCCTCAAAAATTGGAAGAGAAACCACCTGATTCACATGAAAAGCTGAAACTACTTTTGGCAAGAAAGACAGAACTGGCCTCAAGATCACCTTCTTATCATAAAAGGACAAAAAGAGCTTCCGACAAGACAGCGCCTGCAGCTCCGAGATTCTATGAGCTGAACATATCGCCACTAGAAATACTACCTTGGGCGTCAGATCTTTAACAGACACCTTAGACAAAGGCTCAAAAGGCTCGCGTACTAACGCGTCCAACACCAGAGCAAGATCCCACTGAGGAACCGGAGATCTACATGGAGACCTCAAAAGAGACACTGCCCTTAAAAAACGCTTAATATCTGGATGCATTCCTAGCGTTTCCCCTCTTATCTTTCCTCTATAACATGCCATAGCCGCCACCTGCACTTGCAAGGAGGCTGCCGCCAATCCTTTGTCAAATCCGTCTTGCAAGAAAGCCAACACGTGTGACACTGAAGCACTCAATGCCTGTACCATCTTGTCCGTACACCATGCCTCAAACACTCGCCAAATACAAACATACGCCAATGAAGTAGACCTTCTCCTAGCCTTCAACATGGTGGAAATAACTGCCAAGGAGTATCCTCTCACTCTCAGCCTTGCCCTTTTCAAGAGCCAAGCCATAAGCGAGAATCGATCTACCTGAGGCATGAGTATGGGACCCTGGAACAACAGATCCTTCCGACCCGGTAGACACCAGGGCCGCTCCACCAAAAGTCTGATCAGATCCACGTACCATGGCCTTCTCGGCCAATCCGGTGCTATCAGAATTACCTGTCCCTTGTGAACCTCTATTCTTTGTAGCACCTGATCTATTAAGACCCAGGGGGGGAAAATGTACAGGAGCTGCTGCTCTGGCCACTTTTGAATGAGAGCATCGAGCACCTCTGACATTCTTTCCTTTCTTCGGCTGAAGAATCTGCCGGCCTTTGCCGACTGGAATGTCGCCATTAGATCCATCACCGGCTCCCCCCAGTGGTTCACTATCATTTCGAAGACCTCTGGATGGAGAACCCATTCTGGTTCCAACAACAAAGCACAGTCCCACGTGCTAAGTACAAAACCAGTCAAAGACACGGACAGCAAGGAAGGATGTCCTTTATTGGTCAATAAAAGCCTATGGCCCGACACAGGCCGTGTTTCGTTGCCTTCTTCAGGGGCAGGCTCTATAAATATTCGTGCATCCAATGTGCTCTATTCAATTTCTAACAGTATGAAAGTCAGGAACGCAGCCCTATAAAGTCCTACCGGCTATTATAGCACATTGATGTCGAATACCTGTTTAAACAAGGTATCTTGAACATCCTTGAGAGCGGCACTACCTTACACTGGAATGGTAGTCTTCTTGGTCACTGCCAAGACCGCTGCATCTACCTTCGGTGACAAACTCCTCCCGATCTTGATCAACTAACGGGATAGGATAGGAGGCAGTGTACTATTGTGGATCAGGAACTGGTTAAAAGATACAAAGCAGAGGGTAGGGCTAAATGGCCAATTTTCCCAATGGAGAAAGGTGAATAGTGGTGTACCCCAGGGATCTGTGCTGGGTCCGCTGCTTTTTGACATATTCCTAAATGACCTGGAAAGTGGAATAACGAGTGAGGTTATCAAATTTGCAGATGACACAAAACTATTTAAAGTTGTTAAAACCCAAGAGGATTGTGAAAAATTGCAAGAGGATCTTGATAAATTGGAAGACTGGGCATCAAAATGGCAGATGAAATTTAATGTGGACAAGTGCAAGGTTATGCACCTAGGGAAGGACAACCCAAACTATGGTTACACCATGCAAGGTTCCACATTAGGAACCACCACTCAGGAAAGAGATTTAGGCGTCATTGTGGATACCATGTTAAAACCCTCGGCCCAGTGTGCAGCGGCGGCCAAGAGAGCAAATAGAATGCTATTTATGATAAGGAAAGGAATGGAAAATAAAACAAAAGATATTATAATGCCTCTATATCGTTCCATGGTGAGACCGCACCTTGAATATTGTGTGCAGTTCTGGTCGCCGTATCTTAAAAAGGATATAGCGATTTTAGAAAAGGTACAGAGAAGAGCCACCAAAATGGTAAAGGGGATGAAAGGATACTCTTATGAAGAAAGGCTAAAAAGGTTAGGGCTCTTTAACCTGGAAAAGAGACAGCTGAGAGGAGATATGATAGAAGTCTATAAATTAATGAACGGAGTGGAACGGGTAAACGTAGATCGATTGTTTACCTTATCAGAATATAGAAAGACTAGGGGACATGCAATGAAGCTACAGGGTAAACTATTTAAGACTAATAAAAGAAAATATTTTTTCACTCAACGTGTAATCAAACTCTGGAATTTGTTACCGGAGGATGTAGTAAAGGCTGTTAGTGTAGCTGGGTTTAAAAAAGGTTTGGACAAGTTCCTGGAGGAAAGGTCCATAAACCATTATTAAGAAGTGACCGAAGATATCAATGCTTGACCCAGAACAAGCATTGTGGAACTTGTGTCTCTTGGGGAAACTGCTAGGTACATATGACCTAGATTGGCCACTGTTGGAAACAGAATACTGGGCTTGATGGACCTTGGTCTGACCCAGTATGGCATATCTTATGATCTTATGATAAAGGCAAGACATTATCCTGGAGCCCTTAAGCCCTGCTTCGGGCATGTCCCATTCTTCCTGAATCATTTCCCGCACCACTTTGTGTACTGGGAAAGCTCTCTGTGTCTTACGAACCGCCTGTAACAAGGGATCTTCTAAAGATGCATCCTCCACAGGCCCTGCATATTTAGTGCTTTCAGTGTTTTTGCTATGAAAGCAGCTAACTCATCACGTCGGAAAACCCGGATCACCTTCACCTGATCTTCGTGTTTCGCTAACTCTCCTTCCTCTAACTCATCCTCCATCTTCAGGTCCTGCTCTCCGTCCTCCGAGAGAGGGCCCTCCGAAGACACTGACTGCTTATTCTTTCCCTTCCTAGACTTTTTTGAAGGAACTTCAATAACCCCCAAGTTTAGAGGGGTCCCCGGACGCTTTACGCCCAGTTCTACTTCCACTGCAGCAGTCTCTGGACCCTTCTTACTGCCACTGAAGGCTTGTTGAAGCAGAGCCACAAAATCCTGAGAAAATATCACCACCAGCCCTCCTGGCAATGCCGGCTGAGAAGGTGGTATATCCAGAGCCCAGGAAGGCCCCTCCACCGGCTCCAGTAAGGGTACTGAAGGAGAAACAGGTTCTGGGATAAGTACCGATGCTCCCTTCTGGCTCTCCCCACCAATTTCTAAAGCCTGCTCCATGGATTCGGCTTTGTGGACACGGCCTCTACAGACTCCTGTTTCTGATACCACTCCCTTTCTAATACAGCACACTAAACACTGCGGCCTAGAAGGCATCTCTCACCCGCTTCACTGACCACCTCTCTGGTACTCCTTAACCCCCAATATAAAAGGAGACTATCCACTGTGACACACATATATACATACACACACACACACACACACACACACTTCTATCTTCCTAAATCCAAATATCAGCAATCTGCACTAGCTGAAAAAACTATGCAAAACAATACTGTTGCAGACAAAAACGCCTACTTTCACAGCACTACTATGCTTTGGGCTGACAAAACTAAGCAGAACGCAAAGGCCCCAAAAAAAACTGAAGTTCCTGCAGGCCCGACATTCTAACCGGCTTTCCTGTGCTTCTGTCACGCAGCTGCGGATCCCACTAAAAGTAACGCTGCACTCGCGCCGAGCCCCCCCCCCCCCGACTGCCAAATGCCCGATGGTACACCGCTTACCTGAATCACAACTGCCTGCAGGTGCCCTGATTGATTCTCCTCGCGCTCAGCCGAAAAGCGGCTTCCGCGACGGGAGAGAATTTTGAGCTGGGGAGATGATGCTTCGGCGAACAGCAGCCTTGCCGCGCGTTCAGACACTGAGCCACTTACTTCTCTCCTCTGCTCCCGCTGCCGGTTCCTCACCCAAACAGTGGGTTCGGGAACCGGAGCACAGCCCTTTAATCCTCCTTTTGATTCCTTCCTCCCCTGCCCCCGCACTGAAAAGAGAGGGAGGGAGACAGGAAGGGGGCCCCAGCACAGCTTCTGTCTGTCTTTTTTTTTTTTTTTTAAACGCTATCTCCCAAATTGAGCGTAGAATAAAAATAGCCTATGCATTGCCTAATCCACTCTCCTTAAATGTTTCTCCAGTGAGCCTCGAACGTCCAGGCTCACCACCCTCCAGCTGCTATGGAGACTGAGATTACTGGACAGAGGAGGAGGTCCTAGGAGTATTTCTACCTGTGTCATCAGAAGAATGACGTTTCTCAGTCTCCAAAGTTGCTGGAGGAGGTGCTTAACCCCAGAGGTTCGGTACTAGACTGGAGGGATGATAAGGAATGAAAGTTCTTATACGGTGCAGACTACATTAATTGCCAGTTCACCTGTATTTTCAGCATTAGGTCATAGATAAAAACCGGAACCGGATATACAACAAGGTTCACAAGTTTGAGGAAGAGCTGAGAAATTACATGGCTTGAAACACTACGTGGTGTCGTGGGACCTGGTCGACATTCTTTTGTCTTTGCTGAGGACTAAAGGACCTGGGTTTTGAGTCCTGAATTGGTCAATATAGCAGAGGAGCAGTATATAGAATAATCTAGTGGCGTGGAAGACGTCAAGTGGATCCTGTTCATTTATTTCGACATTTTGGAGAAACATCTGATCATCAGATAAGTGTGCATGTGTTAAGTTATTCTTTCGAACAGTGAAATACTTGAAGAAAAACTTTAATTGGACGAGTATAGGAACGGCATGCTTTCATGTGGCTAGTTCCATTGAATTTTTAGACCTGAGGGTCTCTTTCTTTTTTTTTTAAATCCGACTAAAAAGGAGGATCCACTACAAGGGAGGTTTGTCCTCTAAAGGTGGATGATCCAACAAAAAAATTATAGATATAGTTTAGGACATCTTTATGATTTTCGGTGATTATGGGTAAAAGTGGGTGAATTGAAAGATTAGTAAATCATCTTATTGTAGGAATAATCATGTTCTGGCAATGAACCAGTTTTTAATACTATTTCCTAAGTATTTCCTTTTTTAATTGGTCCTTTTTATTTGATTCTTTTGTGTGTCAAATATGTGTGCATATATAGTCCAAAGCAATTTCACTGGCCACTTTTTCCTTTTAGGAGATCTTGGGAATTAAGGGGTTGCACTGCAGGGGTGCCAATAATGTTGACCACAACTGTACTCTATTAGCTCATATACTCTGGGCATGGAATACACTTCCAATTTAGAAGCTGCATTGACCCTCGAAGTCAATGCAGAATCTGATGCTTCTGTCAGGTTTAGGAACCAAGACCATCGGTGACGACCAGCCACTTATAGACTCTTCTTTAACTCCAAGTTAAGCATCTCTTCAAGGTCCTTGGCAACAGCCAGTCACCAGTGGCTCCGGAATCAGATAAGGTTGCTGACGGATAACCACCCCAGGGTCAGTAATGTCATATGACAAAACATTGTGTGTTCATCTTGGGTGAATGGAGAACACCTTTAGGTTCCGATGGATCAAACCTTCTATCTCTCTTCTCTGGACAGCAGAGAGCTGGTCTCCAATTGGGACTTGAGTTGGATTTGACGGGGCTGAAATTCCCAGCCTAAAATCATCTCCCTGTACCATCAAAATCATCACTGGAGTCCACTTTTTCAATAGGTTAATATGGTAACTTTTGGCTCTCTCTTTTATCTGGCTAGGCAATCTTGTAGTAAACAAACCCTAAAACACTTTCACCTCATAAGGCCCCTGCCATTTACAGGGTAACTTGCTCTTTTATGAAAGCAGCAAGGCAAACTGTCTTCTGGGTGGAAAATGTGGTGTATGGCTGCCCGATTGTAGCCCCTGGCCTGCTTGGCTTGGGCTTTTTATAGACCAAGTTTGGCCACCTCTGTGGTTTCTCAGCTGGTCTTGCATTTGTATAATGTACTCCACCAAATTACACCTGGCACGGGGCTCTTCTTCCCAGATTTCCCTTACCATGTCTAATGTTGTCTCTTGGCCATCTTCCGAAGAGCAATTCAAAAATTCAAAAACTGTGGAACTCAGAGGTACCTCGCAGATGGCAAACATCAAATAGGGTAGGAGAAAGTCCCAGAGCTTCCTGTCCTCCTGCATGAGCATTTCAGAGTTTTACTGAATTGCTCAATGAGGCCATCTGTCTGGATGATATACTGACGTTCTCAGCATCTTGACCTTTATCAAGGCACACACTTGATTCATCACCTTGGATATAAAGAGTATTCCTTGATCTGTAAGGATCTTATTGGGTAGTCCCATCCATCAGAATACATCCCAGAGGGCATTAATGATCGCAGTAGTCTTCATATTCCTTAGAGCAATGGCATCTGGGTATCAGGTAGCATAGTCCAGTATGACTAAAGATATTTGTTGCCTCAGGTGGTTCACTTCAAGGGACCTACCAGGTCCATGGCCACTCTTTCAAATGATAGACATAGGCACCAGAGAAGAGCAGGTCAGACTCTGGCAGGGTTATGAAGTTGGCAGGTGGGGCATGTCAGGCAATATAACTGAACCTGTTTATGAGTCCCGGGCCAGAAAAACTGGGCTAACACTTGCTCTAGTGTTTTCTCCACCCCCAGGTGTCCTCCTAATAAATGGCCATGGGGCAATAACACCGGCTGCCATTAGTTCCCCTGCCCTATCACTTCTACCTTCTTCCCCCTCTAGGGCTCCCTTCAGCCACACTGTATAATTAATCTCCCTTTAGCACAAAATAGGGAAAGGTTCTGACAGGGGACTCTCCATTACCTACTGGAACCCCATCCACCTCCAAAACCTGCTCTTGAGCATATTTAAAGGGACTCATCCTTTTGCTGAGCCCTCCTGAAGCTTCCTAGGATTTTCTCCATCCTCCACTCAGTGGACAATTGTATGTGTCACACTACCTGAGCTCTGAGCTATCCTTAGGGTTTCTTCCCTAGGCTCTCCCTCTCCATATCTCCCCCTCATAGCTGCCCCAAGATTCTGTTGGTAGCATAGCTTTTCTTGGCAATGCAGATTCCGGGACTTAGGTTTGGGAGTCGACATATAGAACCGGGTCTCCTAGGGGGAAGATTTCTGGGAAGTCTTCCTGGTCTGACTTAGCGGAGCTGACAGTTAGCCAGGCACATACCTCTCTGAGGTTTGGGCAGTCTCAGCCAATCGCCACTGAAAACGATAGCCAGGGCAGCACCACGACCTGTAAAGCACAGTTACTTACCTGTAACAGGTGATCTCTGGGAACAGCAGGAATAAGTCTTCACATATGGGTATCGTCGGTACCGACGGAGCATGCGCGGGAACGCTCCCCAGCGTCCAGTAGGAAAGCTTTTGGGAGCATCCCACAGTGCCTGTGCGCTGCCTTCCCGCCTTTCCCAACCGCCTCTCTCCAGTTCGAGTTTTAAAAGCTGAGACAAAGAGAAAGAGAGGAAAGGAAAGATAGAGAGATACAACTCCTAGGGGAGGTGGGTGGGTTGTGAAGACTTATTCCTGCTGTTCCCAGAGATCACCTGTTACAGGTAAGTAACTGGGCTATCTCCAGGAACAAGCAGGAATGAGTCTTCACATATGGGGACTCCCCAGCTGGAGATGCCAGGGAGATCCCCAAGGTTGTGAGTCCCTGAGAAGGGCTCTACCTTCCCCCATGGATCTCGGGCATCCAACCAGGAAGTTGATTAGGTATGGAACAGGTGTTTGAGAACAGCCTGACCATACAAGGCATCCCGGCGGGAGTCCTTGTCCAAGCAGTAATGGGCTGTAAAGGTATGAACCGAGGCCCAGGTGGCCGCTCGACAGATCTGGTCGATGGACACAGAGTTTAGATGAGCCATAGAGGCTGCCATGGCTCTCACATTGTGAGCTGTGACATGGCCCTCCAGAGAAAGGTTCTTACTCTGGTAGGCGAAAGAAATACACTGAGCAATCCAATTTGACAGTGTTCTCTTAGAGACTGGAAGTCCTAAATGAGAGGGATCAAAAGCAACAAAGAGTTGAGAGGACTTTCTATGTTGCTGTGTCCTTTGTAAGTAAAAAGCGAGCGCTCTCTTACAATCCAGGGTATGGAGATTCCTCTCTGCACTTGATGCATGAGGTCCTGGAAAAAAGTCAGGTAAATACACCTCCTGGTTCAGATGAAAAGGTGAGACCACTTTAGGCATAAAGTGTGGATTGGTCCTGAGGACTACCTTGTCATGATGGAACCTTGTATAAGGAGGATTAGCCACCAAAGCTTGCAGCTCACTGATGCGGCGAGCTGAGGTGACTGCAATGAGAAAAATAACCTTCCAGGAAAGGAATTTCAAGGAGGTAGTAGCTAAAGGTTCAAAGGGTGGCTTCATAAGCTGACCAAGAACTAGATTCAAATCCCATGCCACTGGAGGTGGTCTAATGGGAGGTTTAGTTAAAAGAAGGCCTCTCATGAATCTTTCAATAAGAGGATTTGAGGAAATAGGCTGTCCATTGAGAGGCTTGAGGGTTGCTGAAATAGCACTCAAATGGACTCTTACTGAATTCGTTTTAAGGCCTGCATGGGATAAATGCAGCAAATACTCTAGTAAAGAATTCAGAGGTATTGCAAGGGGGTTAAGACCCTTCTCTGCACACAAATGGTAAACCTTGTCCATTTGAAAGCATAGGAACGTCTAGTGGAAGGCTTTCTGGAAGCATGAAGGATATCCTGCACTTGCTGAGAAAGATGCAAATCTTGAAGGTCTAGGCCTTCAGCAACCAGGCCCTGAGATGGAGAGACTGGGGATTTGGATGACATAACATTCACTCCTCCTGGGACAGGAGGTCTGGAGCAGATCCCAAGTCCAGGGAAGGAGCTTGAGAGAGATGCAGAAGTAGAGGGTACCACACTTGGCGTGGCCAACGTGGTGCTATGAGGATCATAGACCCTCGATCTCTCTGAAGCTTGAAGAGATTTTTGGGAATTAGGGGAATGGGTGGAAAGGCGTAAAGGAAGCCTTGACCCCAGTGAAGGGGGAAGGCATCCTTGGCCTGAACTCCCTGACACGGAATTCTGGAACAGAACCGGGGAAGTTTGGCATTCCACAGACTTGCAAAGAGGTCTATGTCCGGGGTTTCCCAAATCTGAAAGATTCTGGTTATCTGGTCCATATGGAGGGACCACTCGTGTGGAAGCAGAACTCGACTGAGTTTGTCTGCCCAAGAGTTTTGAACGCCTGGAAGATATACTGCTAGAAGATGAATTTGATGCTCTCTGGCGAAGGCCCACAATCTCAAAGCTTCGTTGCAAAGTGACAGAGAGCCAATCCCGCCCTGCTTGTTCACGTACAACATGGCTACTTGGTTGTCCGTGTGGATGAGGACTGTCTTGCAGCTGAGCAGGGTGTGGAAGATCCTGAGAGCTAGAAAAATTGCTCTGAGCTCCAAGAGGTTGATATGTAGAGAAGTCTCCTGTGGAGACCAGATGCCCTGGGTGGAGAGATCTTGTAGATGAACTCCCCAACCCTTTGGAGAGGCATCTGTTGTAAGGGTTGCTTGGGGTAACAACTGTTGAAAGGGGGACCCCCAGCAACAGGTTTTGAGTGGACTTCCACCACTGGAGAGACCAAAAATGGCGACTGGAGGTTGCTATTTTGTCTGATAGGCACCCTGATGCCTGGGTCCATTGGGTGGATAAAGTCCATTAAGCTGCCCTCATGTGAAGGCGAGCGTAAGGAACCACATGCATGGTGGATGCCATGTGGCTTAACAGTTGTAACATCTCTCGAGCAGTTAAATGGGACTTTAACTGAATCTGGGAGGCTAACTGCACCAAGCGTAGGCAACGGGCCTGGGGAAGATAAGCTCTTGCAGTTGTGGTATCCAGCAAGGCCCCTATGAACTCTAGTGACTGAGTAGGGGTGAGATGGGATTTTGGGATGTTTATTACAAGTCCCAGATACTGAAGAACACGCCTTGTGCAGGCTAGGGAAGTCTGGGCCTCTGACTGGGATGGAGCTCTGATGAGCCAGTTGTCCAGATATGGGAATAGGAATATTCCTAGAGTGCGTAGAAATGCAGCTACTACTGCCATGCATTTTGTGAACACTCTTGGTGCAGAGGCCAGACCGAAAGGAAGCACTCTGTATTGGTAGTGCTTTCCTTGATAAAGGAACCGAAGGAACCTTCTGTGTGTTGGATGGATGAGGACATGGGTGTACGCATCCTTGAGATCTAGAGAACAAAGCCAGTCCTGACTCTGAAGGTATGGAAGGAGAGCACCGAGAGAAATCATCTTGAATTTCTCCTTGCATAGAAACTTGTTCAATTCTCTGAGATCTAAAATGGGTCTGTAGCCCCCTGTTTTCTTTGGGATACGAAAATAGGGGGAGTAGAACCCTGAGCCCTGTTGAAGAAGGGGTACTTCTTCTATTGCTTTTTGGGCAAGAAGGTTAGCAATCTCCTGACCCAGAAGGTCGAGGAGAGATGTTGGAGAATTGAACTGTCTCACCATGGTGTGAGGAGGAAGGTTTAAGAAATGAAGCATGTACCCCTCCCTTATGATGGAGGGTCCATTGCTCTGCTGTGATTTGTTCCCATCTGGGAGCAAAGTGAGCTAACCTTCCTGGAATAGTGAGAGGCTCTGGTTCTTCTAGAGCCAGAAAGTCTAAGTTCTCTAGTTGTAAGTCAAAGGCCCTGAGGAGGCTAAGGCTGTTGGGCCGTAGCAGGCCTTGCAGCCTTAGGCTTGGCCTGTTTAGGTTGTTGCTGATGCTTTGCAGCAAAACGACCTGCAGAAGATGTCTGCTGACCATAAACAGGATAATATCTCCCTTTTTTGGGATAAAAAGCCTTTTTGAACAACCTTTTTTTAACAGGAGCAGAAGTAGACTTTGATAGTCTATCTAAAGCAGAATTTTCAGCATCCATCTGAGTGGCCTTTGCTTGCCAATCTTTTCCAAAAAGGTTTTCACCTGTACAAGGAAGATTTCCTAAACCATCTTGGACCCAGGGTTCCAAATCAGAAGCTTGTAGCTTGCAGCTATGGCAATAGCCGAGGCTCTGCTGGCACACTCAAAAGAGTCAAAGGCTGCACGGTTGGAAAATTTGAAAATATCCTGGGCATGTTTAAGCCAGGTGAGAAACTCCTCCCTTTTATCTTCTGAAAGAAAAGGGGCTAAAGTCTGCAGATGATCTGTAACTTCTTTTAGAAACATCCCCATATAGAGACTATAGGAGTCGATTCTGGCAGTAAGCATGTTGGCCAGGAAAATTTTCCGGCCAAAAGCATCTAAGGTTCTGCATTCTCTTCCTGGAGGATGAGATGAGTGCCTTTTTGCACTCTAACTTCTTCATGGCAGACTCCACCACAATAGAGTGGTGAGGAAGTTGAGTGTTATGAAAGCCAGGACAGGGAGGAACACGGTACATGGTGTCCAACCTACGAGAATGAGGGGAGGTGGTGAGAGGAGTTTCCCATATGCCCAACATGTGATCATAAAGGATCTCATGAATTGGTAAAGTAGTTGCCTCCTTAGGAGCCTTAGGATATTGTAAAATATCCAATTGTTTGGCTCTAGGCTCTGACTCAGGGGCCACAGAGATGGAGAGGCCCCTGGCCACTTCCCTAATGAAGTCTTGGAAAGACAAGTCTTCTGGAGGAGACATTCTCCTTTTTGGAGAAGGTGGCTCCTGAGGAAGGAGTACCGATGCTTCGACAGAAGCCTCTGATTCATCAGAGTCCTCGGAGGAATCAAAGTATCGCCTGTCTGGATGCTCCTGCAGAGCCCGATACGCGTACCGAGTGGTATCGACATCGGGAGTGATCGGTACCGGTTCGGTACCGATGGGCATCCTAGGACAGGGGACCGTTGCAGTCGACAGCGAAGCCTATGTCGATGCAATCGGTGCCGGTGCCGGAACCGATATCGGTGCCGGAACCGATACCGACAACGGAGTTTGTTGTGGTACCGGAGGCGTTGCAGCTTGTATGAAATGCCGTAATGGCACGCTGCATGGTCAGAATATTCTGATCCATCGACACCACCAATGTCTGGATGTCGGTACTAGTGGAAACCACCGGTACCCCAGAACATGGCAACAGGTGATCGGTCGAGGCCACGCCATCGATGTCAACCTGTGACCCCATAGATGAAGCTTTGGAAGCCGGGGCTTCCCGCCGGGGTAATTTTGCCGGTGTAAGATCCTCGAGGGCAAGCCCGGAGGCATCTCGATGCTTAGAGGGAGATCTACCCTTCGAGGACCGGCTGGACTTATGTTTGGTTACCTGAGATCCATGAGAGGAAGAAGCAGCCCTGGAAGACGTCGATGCCACCGAAGCTGCATCAGAGGGAAACAGGGTACTGAGCTTAGCTGCTCGGTTCTGTCGGTCTCTTTTAGACATCATGGAACAGGATGCACAATCCGTGATGGAATGGTCAGGACCCAAACATTTTAGACACCAGTCATGTGTGTCGGTGACAGAAATAGTACCGCTGCACTTCGTGCACTTTTTAAACCCGGAGGCGGGCTTTTCCATGAGGAAAAAATATTTCCTAGGCCTAAGGCCGAAGAAAAAATGCACAGAAGTGGGAAACGGTAGTTTGTTTGGTTTTTTTTAGAAGAAAGAAAGAAAAGATCGGCGGTACCGGTCCGACGTCGAAGGCGGCAGACCCGAGACCAAAGAACTAAAAAAAATAAAGAAATTCAGCGGTGACAGGAACACGACCTGCTGGCTCCGCGGAAAAGAAGAACTGGAGAGAGGCGGTTGGGAAAGGCGGGAAGGCAGCACGCAGGCGCTGTGGGATGCTCCCAAAAGCTTTCCTACTGGACACTGGGGAGCGTTCCCGCACAGGCTCCGTCGGTACTGACGATACCCATATGTGAAGACTTATTCCTGCTTGTTCCTGGAGATTGTGGCTTTCCCTACTGTAGTCTTAAGTGAAACCTGTGCCGTTGGATACTTCCTCTGGTCTCCATGCACACAGTACAGAAAGTCTGGAGCGAGGCGACTTATAACAAGAAATATATTTTACTAAATTGCACGTAGAAATCTAATGTAGAACCCTACCTGTTGTGTTTCGGCTAGGCCTTCATCAGGGGTTGAAATCGCAAATGAAAAGACACACAAAAGATATAATACATTAACCATTAAGAAATATAAGAACAAATTAAAAAACTGAGGAACACATAAAAAGGTGACAGTCATTAAATAATTATACATAAATATGCAATGGAAAAGCAAAAACAAAGTGGAGAGTCAATATGAAAACCCATAAAACAAACAATTTCTCAATCATTTTAAAATTTCACAATATTCTATTGTTTTGCGTGTTTTAATATTGATGACTCCACTTCATTTTGCTTTATTTAAATGGCTTTGATGTCACCTTTTTATTTGTTCTTCAATCGTTTTAATTTCTTAATGGCTAATATATTTTCTCTTTTATGTGCGTTTTCATTTGAGGTTTCAGCCCCTAAAAAAAACCTAACAAAGACGGCCAGGTAGAGTTCTACACTGGATTTCTACATGCAAGTTAATAAAGTATATTTCTTGTTGCAAGTTGCCTCGCTCCAGACTTTTGTAATTTCACAAGTGTAAGCTCTCCTATTTGGGACGGTACCTCCATGCACGCAGGTCAGTGCTACTGTCGTTGCATAATCAAATTTGAAATCTGCTTACGGTTTCCCAGCGAATGAGGATCCACACTCTCAAAATCTATCAAGGCCTGGAGGCTGGTCTCTGGGCTCTACTGGAATCAAAGATTGGGCCCCTGAGTGGGAAGTGTCCACAAAAGTGCAGGTGCGAGATATGGTGTATGATGGTATCTACCTCTTCAGATGCTATGTGGAGCATTTCTTCTTGTCTCCTCTATTCCTTTAACTAATCACTGTATCTCTTATTCTGTCCTATCTAATTAATGGCGTTCTTTTCATATTTTCTGTAACTTTTGTGTAATATTATTGTAAACCGCTCTGATGCTTTGGCTTGAGCGGTATATCAAATGTTATAAACAAACATGGTTAGGCAACATCCATGGGTTCTTCCATAACCTGGAAACATTCCTGAGTAAAGTGTCCCCAGACTCCACACCTAAAAGAGGTGAAGGGCCATGCCCTCTCCTAGATAATAACTATGGGGGTCAAAACAGCAAGCCAATATCCGCTCTGACTTCCCTTTCTGTCTTCCTGGGCTAAGGGGTCACTTCTTCCCTTTCTCACTATCTGCTTCAGTCACCGGCTGGCCTTCATGATACCACTCAGCTATTTCCAGTGCACTCTAGTGTAAGCTTCAGGTGTTGACATAGCCGCTATTTCATTGGGGCAGTCAGGCCCTCAAAAAACTGCTCCAATAGCCAACATTGTGCTCTCTCAGTCCCAGTCTTTCCTTCTGGTTTCAGCCACTTTCATGCAAGATCCGTCAACCGATAAAGGAGAGTCCTCAAAGGTTTATCTGGAGGGCCCCCCCCCCCCTTTTCTGAACTGTTAGCAGTAGGGCTCTGGGATACAGCTGGCCCATTCCAGTATGGAAGCCTTGACAGATGCATATGTAGCTCACCCATCTGGGTTGGCGTCCTGGAATGCAGCCTGACTGCTACCAATCAGCAGATTCCCCAAATAAGTAGTCCACGTTTCCTCCAGCCACCCGGGCAGTTCATTCAAATTTCATCATAAAGTGGTCCGGTTCATCTTCTGCCATCGTTTTAAATAGCACTAGCACTATTGGGTGGAGTTGTGGTCTCTATAGGGCCTGAATCAACTGTTACTGCTGTTGTTGCTGCCCTTCCAGCAGGGTGCACTGAAACGGTTGCAGCTGCTGCTGCAGCCCTTCAGCCAGAATCTGGAGGAGCCGCTCTATCCCGGCTTGTCACTGTCCTCTTACAACACCACCAGTTTTCTCTTCTGCAGCTTAGTTAACCCTGCAGTATTCCAGCTCCAACAACTCATAGCAGCCTCTAGTGGCAAAAACAGAACCTGCCTGTCTGGCACTAAATCACCTTCAACCTCCCTAACTAGGGTGAGACTAACCCTCTCAGCCCACACAAACAAGAAAATCCTGACCTGCTGTAGAGGCCCAGCCCTGGAGGTATGTGGATTTTCCCTCAGTCACGTGGTTAGAGGAAATTCGCAAGCTGCCACCATATGTAGTAGTGTGGCATGCAGTGGGAAGAGGTTTTCTTTACAACACAGGTCAGACAGCAATGCAGGAAAAACAAAAACAGTTTTTATTCTGTCCCAGCTGTTAAAAATTCACAAACTGGTTCTCCCGGCCCTTCCTGCAGTCCCAGTTAAAGTCCCTACCACAGAATGCCTTTGCGCAACTTGCCTTGGAAGAACTTCTAGCTCCACGGGCCTCTCCCTCCTGCAGCCTGCTGGGTTCTTAACCTCTCCCTGAGCCATACCCTCCCAGCCCTGAACTCTGGGCTGCAAACTCTCAAAAGCGGACTGTTGATGATCTCATTGGAGAGGAAAGGGTAACCTTCTATATACCTCATTACACTAGGTTTTTATCCAACAACTTTATGCTTCATACATTTACCTTACCTGACACGTTGTACGTCTCATTGGCCACATCTGCAATACCTTCCTCATTGCTCATCTGAAAAACAAACTAAATGGTAAAGGAAATCAAATATCTTCAGTCCCTTTAATGTCACTAGCAAAATAAAAAAATATCAGTTGTAATATGAGCCTGATCTATCAATCAGATATATACACACACCACCACCATTTTCTACTGATGAACAGTGAAATTTTACTTACTGATAATTTCCTTTCCTGGAACCCTGCTAGACCAGTCCGGACAAGGGGTTATGTCTCCCTGCCAGCAGATGATGGAGACAAAGACTAGAAGCTTCAGTGATATCACTGATGCTAAGGCTGGTGCAGCTAGGGGCACCCTGCAGTAATTCTGTAACAAAGCACACGGACAAGTCCACAGTGAATCCTCTCAAGGAACCCAAGACTCAAAATATTCCTCTTTTTCACAGAAAAGGCTAAAAGTCCCAAGCCAAAAAACACAACTTGCATGGAACCATCTACAGACCCGCAAGAACAGCCTGACCTATGAACTTTTTTTTTCTCTGCTGTACACTTTTGAGGCAGTCCTTTTAAAACTAACAGATGGGTGCTGGACTCATGCAACAGGATAAAGTCCAACCAAAGAGACAACATACTCGCAGGGATATGGAGATCAAATAAGGAGCGAGGCAGCATAAAACCATAGAAGGCAATTTTGTAGAATCCAAAACCTTTGGCATCTCAAAAGATTCCACCCTACACAGGCAGTGTTTTGGCAGTAGGCCTTCTTCAGGGGTATGAGAGCCCTTAATGTACATTATGATTCCTTTCTCACTAACAAAGTTAAAACACACAATAAATAATCAAACTCAAATATATAACAAAACTAAAAAGATATAATTACGTCTGCAAAAAGTATTAAAACAATTAAAATATTAGGGAAGCATATATAATAGAGTATGACTAAAATATATACGAAAGGACTAAGAACCTCCAGAGAACATATATACATGAGGAGAATAAAAGAACGTAGCACAACATTTGTAGACTATAGAAAAGATGGGGGACTTAGAATTATAATGAATGAGATATTAAAAACATATAAAAGTCAAGTGTCATTAAAGAATAAAAATTATATATTATATATATAAAAAGGCATCATGTAAATCTGTAGAGATCATCAACTGGAGTAAAAAACAATAGCATGATCCAAGTGTAGGTACTAATTAATTACTCAGTGCGTATAAGAAAGAAAGAAGGAACGAACCATTCAGAAGATGAAACTGGGTAGTCACGTGATGCAGTTGCTTTCATGGCTAGCTCTAAGGGATCCCACCCAAAAAAACAATACTGCAGAAACGTATTTGGAAAAGTACCTATAACGACGGTTTAGAACCATCCGGAACCTCCTCACCTCCTCGGAGGGTATAACAGACACGGTTTATTCGATGGCAGCAAAAATAACTTGAAAAGGAAAGGAGTAGGGTGCCAGAGGATAAAATGGCGGCCAAACCCTCATGAAGCCCGCGTCCTGACCAACTCTTGGATATGGTGGAAGAAGTCACAAATGCAGTAGTAGCTGCATTGGAATGTCTGTCTCAGGCTCTCTTGGAGCAATTAACTAAGGTCGGACAGGCCATAAGTGAATATGGGAACAGAATGGACTGAGCTAAATAAAGAATTTTGAAAGCGGAGGACATGTAGCAAGAACAGGCCCAGAATTTGCAGCGGTTGGAGCAAATGCCTAGAAAACAAGAGGAGAAACTTGATTTGGAAAACCACGGTCACCACAAGAATCTGCATTTTGTTGGTATTTCTGAAACCATAGTGGACAATGAACTGAGAGGATATTTAGAGAACTGGATATCTTCGAAAGATATGTTGGATGCCTCCCTGGGTTCCGGGATAATCGAACGAGCGCATTGATTGGGAGCCCGGTGGGGAACCGGAGACAGACCCTGAGTTGTAATTGTATGGATTTCTTATTTATGTTCAAAAGAAGGCTATATTAAGTGCGGCACGGAGCCAGTGCGTACAGAAACCAGAGTCTGCTAAAATATTGGTATTTCAGGATTATTCTCCTTTTGTAAGTCGAAAACGTAAGGAGTTTGCTACTGTGTGTGAAACACTAGCAAAAAGAAGAGTCCGGTTTTCTTTGCTGTATCCTGCGCGACTCAGGGTGGAATATCAAAACCAATAGAAGCTTTTTGCAAACCCAATGGAGGCCCAAACATTTGTGGCAGAGATAATGCAGGACTAAGGGAGAGGAACATCGCTGGGACACTGGTGAGCATAAATATGATTTGGATGGTGATACATTTTTTTAACATCCCAATTCCTTATTGCTTTCCTAACTGTTAGAGATTAACCTTATTGAGTTGGGAAGGGAAACTAAAGTTATAAGAAGAACAGAGAAATGGAGCAGAAGAGACTCCTATATCATGGGAGACAGAGTTGGGAATTTGGACATGGTGGAGTGCATGCAGCTTGGTCATTCAAGACAAGGCATTTATTTGTGCGGCCTAGACCTCACATAATTTAACAGAGACCAAACTTGAAGGAACTCGGGCTGCCAGTAACTTTAGCACAACAACGATGGATACGCTATTGTTGCTTGGTATGGAGGAAGAGATGAACAGAAAGGAAGATGTGGTGATGGTAGGTTCTGGACCAGGAGTGGTTTATTAAGCCACCTGTAACCTTTGTCTGGGCCCTATCCCAATCAAGCAAATGCTCAAGTGAGCCCCAATGTCTCACTAATTACTTACTTATATTTCATGAAGGGTGCCTTTCTTTGTTATAGGTAATCCCCTTTATCTGTTTTCTTTCCCCCTCTCATCATTATCACATGTAGCTCCCTGCTTTTCACTTCCTTGGGTCTGATATTGTTGAATGTGCTGCTGCCTGTTTGTATCTGCCTGCATCTCACTGTCTGGGGCGTAATCTTAAGCCGTTTGGTTTTTTTCTCCTCTCTTTTTATATTTGTCTTTGTTTCTCTCTGGCCAGCAGGTCCCGTACTCGGCCCCCTCCAACCGCCTGGTGTCGGAGGACGCCTGGTTGGGGGAGGGGCAGTTGTGTGGCTGGAAATCACTCCTGGGATGCCACCCATTAAAATGGCATGGGGTATGGACATAGCTAGTATGACTTGTTTTGATGCCCTTTCTTCCCCCTGCCTAACACACCAAGAGGGGATTATGTAAATTCTGTAGTGCTTACCCTTGCAATGGGGGTTGATAGGATACATTTTGTTAGTTAAGGCAGACACTTGGCTAGGGGTGTGTTGGGGAGAGGGGATGTTATTAACTTGTCCCGGGTTATGCTGGATCTAATTGGGTGTCTAGTGTATTTATTAAGACTGCTCTGCTATAAAGAATAATGGTACACTCAATAATATCAGACAGATTTGCAAGATGCGGGAGCATAAGGCAGGAGGAGGGTAGGAAGAGATAGGCATGGTGATAAGATGGGGGGGTGAAGAGGATAGGCATGTATAAAGATGTTTCATTCAATATGGGGGTCGTTTAGGGGTAAGCAGTAAGAGGGGGAGTAGGGGGAGGCAAAGAAATATTAAATTGGCATATTTGGTTAAAGAGAGGGGATAGAGATAAGGAAGAGGCAAAATATCAAGCAAGGAATACTTTGGGGGGGGGGGGGGATTTAAAACTAAATCTTAGTGACCCCACACTGAACATTATGGTTTGGGTAGAAGAGGCAGGAGGATTATGCTGGGGAGTGCAGGAGGGACGGGGTGGGTAATAACTGGAATATCAAGTGGGGGTGTTGAAGGGGGGGGGAGAAAAGGTAAGGTAACAACTGAATTTGGGTGGGGGCCCAATGCATTACTGTGGTTCTCTAAAGCGGACTCCAATATGGAATGTGATAGAGGTTGTAGTTGGGGATTAAAAGGGATTAGGGAAGAAGGGACAAGGTTCTTATCTTAATATGGGACATTTGTTTGGGGATGATACACAGACTCTTGGGTTCGCACAGAGGAGCACTGGGGGGGGGGAAAGGCATAGGACATTTGAGGGATATAAGGGATGGTAGGAAAGAAATTAGATGTAGGATGGGAAAGGGGGGGCCCTAGGCTGGAGGGGCCAACCCTAATGCAGAGACGTATTTTTCAGCAGGTGGATCACAATAAGAGGCTGTAAAAATGGATAGAGGGCTTCTCCTGGTGGCTTAGAATGTAGGCTGTTTGGGTAATCTTATAAAAAGGCATAAAGTCCTACAGGTACTACGTGATTGATAAGCATTCAGACTTCACTTTCTTACAGGAGACACACCAGACAGTAGTTGAACATAGTAAGTTAAAGAGATGGTAGGTAGGAGAAGTATTTGGAGCATCAAAAGTATTTGGAGCATTTGGAGGAGTGGCCTAGTGGTTGGGGCAAGGTACTTCAGGCCGGAAGGTCGGGGGTTCAAATCCCACTAGAGGACAGCAACCTTGGGCCGGAAGGACTGGGGTTTCCAGTCCCACAGGTGCTCCTTGTGGTCTTGGGCAAGCCACTTAACCCTCCATAGCCCATGTTCCCTGTAAAATAGTTATCTCCAAGTTATAATGCCCTGTTCAATGTAATTTCAGTTTGTTCAATGTAAACCGCACTAATGCAGAATAGCGCAGTATATAAGAGAATGTAAATAAATAAATAATCATTCGGACGGGGGGGGGGGGGGGGGGAAGCTGGGGTAGCCATACTGGTGAGCAAACAGATTTTGTGGCGGAGTAGAATATCATTGACCCCGGGGAAGATATATTGTAGTAGGGAAACTCAAGGGACAACGAATAGCATTGGTCAACTTATAAGCCCCTAACACATATGATCCATCCTTTTATAAGATCAGTAATTGTCTGGGTGGATTGGGCTCAATTCTGCTTCTCATTGTGGGTGATTTTAATTGTGTAATGGAGTCAATGGACAGATCGGTCAACCGAATTAAGACAAGCGACAGGAGAGCACAGCGAGTACGAGGAATATGCAAAGGGTATGATTTGGTGGATTATTGGCAAGCACTACATCCACTGGATAGGGATTACATGCATCTACTGAGGGCTCATGATACAGGATAGATTATTTTTTAGGTACAAGAGTGCTCTTTGACTGCGTGATCAAAGCTGAGATTGGCCCTGTGACAATTTCTGATCATGCTCTAGTATGGGTAGACTTGAAATAGGAACCGCATCCAATAGGGACTCTCTGGCGTTACCCTCTTGGGAACACCTCAGATGCACAATTTAAGGTACATAAGGACAACCCAACACTATTTTGGGATGTGGCTAAAGTGGTACTATGGGACAGGATAATTGAATTTGAAGCTACAAAACGTAACACACAATGCAAACATTTACTCCAACTGGAGAACAAATTGTGCCAGGCTCGACAGAACTTCGCTATGCAGTCCACTTCTCAAGGGAAAATCACTTTAGATCGGCTTTAAAAAGAAGTTAATTCTGTACTTCAAGGGGGTGATCCAGTCTGACATGCTATAGATAAAAGCTATAAAAATATGGGAATAAAGCTGGGAAGCTTCTGTCAGGGTTAATTAGAGCAAGCAAAGGAAAATCCCAAGTGGGGATATTGCGAGATACAAATGGTCAGTTGCGGACTTCACAACTGCAAATTGAAGGAATTTTTTGGGAATGCTACAGGTCATTATACGCAGCAGAACTGGATGCCACTAAAGCGGTGACAGAATTTGAAGCAGGTCCGGATGCCATGACTATCTACGGATCAAAGGGAAGCACTCAATATACCAATCACCGAATCAGAAGTACAAGCAGCAATTAAAACTTTACATAGAAACAGAGCCCCAGGGCCCGATGGCTTGAGGGGAACTCTATAAACTGATGAGCATACAAATAGCTATTACTCTGTCGGCATACTACACTGACTTGGTGGAGCGACAGACGTTTCCATATGAGGCAGATCGAGCAATTCTGACAGTGCTCCCCAAGCCTAGTCACGATCCTTTATCATCAGGTTCTTATAGGCCAATATCATTGTTAAATGTAGATATAAAAATATTAGCAAAAATAATGGCAGAAAGATTGGTACCGTTTATGCTGCATTTAGTACATGAGGATCAGGTGGGCTTTGTGCAGGGTCGCCATATAGTGAAGAATATTCATAGGATTCTCTCATCCCTATATATAATAGCTGCAGCTGAAGTACTTGCACTACTGATCAGTTTCGACGCGGAAAAAGTGTTTGATCAGGTTAATTGAAGCTACATGTATCAGGTGTTGGATTCCATGGGGATAGGGGGCTTTTTCATTGATGCAGTAAGATTATTATATTCTGACCCTAGGGGACAAGTTTCAGTAAATGGCTCTTTACTGAAGGACTTCCCAATGTGCAGAGGGACCCGACAGGGCTGCCCCCTCTTTCCCCTTTTTTGTTTTAACATTAGAGCCCTTACTGGAGCAACTATGAACACAACTGGGTTTGTTGGGGGCACGAATTGGGCAAGAGGAGTTTCACATATCAGTGTTTGCTGATGATATTTTGGTGTACATAGGATCCCCACATAGTTACATTATCTGTACTATTGAACATTTTTGATGATTTTGGTAAATTCTCAGGCTTAAAACTAAATTTAGAAAAATCAGAGGCACTAGCTTTACATCAATCTGCACAGTTGGGATTGAACAACAACTTCCCATTGAAATGGGCTAGTACTGATTTTAAATAGCTGGGCATTCGACTTCCAGCAGATATAGGGAAACTGCAGGAACTTAATATGGGCATACTACTTACAGATACGAAGAACATTTGGCAAGGTGGAAGGACCTCCCCTTATCGCTGGGAGACCTATTGCTCTTTACAAGATGGTTATATTCCCTAAATAGCTATATGCACTACAAATTCTGCCTATATTGCTAACGGGCATGGAATTGTCTACTTTGGAGCATAGTCTCAACAAATTTGTTTTAGAGGGGATGGAGACCTATAATCTGCCTCTGATGCCTCCAGCAACCTTGGGATCGCAGAGGAATGGGAGTACCTGCCCAAAGCTGCTATAACATGGTGTGTTTACTACAGAACTTAAGTGATTGGCTTGGTACAAGAGCGGACTATACCCCATTGGCATTAGAACAAAAGGTGGCATACCTTTTGGCGTTACAATATGTCTTGCACGCTTCTGCCTCTGCTCTCCCATTAACACTTTGTGCACACCCAGTATTTAAGGTAATGAAACAGGTGTTGCCGCTAACGCGTAAGCGCTGTCGGGGGAATCCAGGGACCACACTATTCCTCCCCTTCTAAGGCAATGGGCTTTCTTACTGGGTGTGAAGGAAGGGGCATATCAAAAATGGGAATCCATAGGTATAATGGCTATCGAGCAAGTCATAGATGAGGCGGAAGGGGTCTTGCCCTTCACCGAGCTGTGGACCCAATATGGCCTTGGCAGGAATGATATTTTTTGGTATATGCAAATACTGTATGTAGTTATATCCAGAGTCTGGTGGCGCAGGACAGCATATATACGAGATTAGAGGAACTCTTATATTCTGGTACGATATCTCAGGCTTGAATAACTACGCTACACAAAGAATATTTAGCTATGGAGGGGGAACCACAAGGACAACTGGCTACTAACTGGTCACAGGACCTGGGGGTGGAGATATCCAGGGAAGATATGATTGCTGCGTTTGCCACTATTCCCAAAGCTAGTACTAACTCGGATTTTCGGGAAACACAATATCAAGTACTACAGGAGCCACTTTGCGCCGCACAGAGCATGTCAAGTGGGTAGTAGTGCAATTGCAGACTGCCCAAAATGTGGCACGGAGAAGGCAGATCCGGGGCATATGTGATGGAATTGCCCAGTGGTTGTGCATTTCTGGGAGGCAGTACATAGATTCTTGACATTGCTTTCAGAATTTAATATATCACTTGATCCAAGGGTATATATAATGGGACTGTTATCCTATGCGGAGGCAGCCAGAGGCCCACAGCGGTGCTGACTTGGCTATGTTTTACTGGTCGCTCGCTGCCTGCTACTGTGAAATTGGCTACTCCCAATGGGTCCTACACTGGGCCAGTGGAAAAAGGAGGTCTATAATTTGCTAGTTAGCGAACAGGTTGGAGCGCAAATTAATGGGAGATATAAGGATAATTTCTTGGTGGAATGGGGACCCAACCTTCAAATGCTGACCCCTAGAATCCAAAGCTGTATACTCAATGTCCTTTAGCTATAGGACACATGAAAGATCAAGGGGGGGGGGGGGGGTGCTCCAGAATTATAACTACTATGGGAGGGGAGGAAAAGGAATGAGGAATATCCTAAGCGAAGACCTGGGATAGTGAAGGGGCAAGGTAGGATAACAGTAGAATGAGGGCAAAATGCTGTCCGAAAATGGGTTATATGTAAATCTGAATATAATTAATATAAAGATTGGAGGGTGAAGTATTTGGTTAATAAGCCACTGTAGAATGGGACAGATTGTAAGGACATTTATATTGTAAATAGGGTCAAGATAAATTGGCGATATAAAAGAGACATATACCTGTTGAGAAAGTGGAGCATTAATGAATAAATGTAAGGGATGTGTCCTATGACATGGTGAGCCCCCAAAGGAGTCGAGAGGGGGGGGAGGAATGAGGAAGGGGAGGATAAAATGAAAAACGAGACACAAAATGTAAAGAGCATTTGAATGCTGATGTTTCTTTCCCTTGTCATTTAATAATGTTGTAAAGGGTTCATTATTCCTTTCCCAGCACTTCTTATCACTAACCCTGGGGACGTCTGTCTGGGTTGAGGACTCATCTTACCTTCTCTGTCTGGAATCCAGGGGAACAAACACACACACACTTGCAGATAAGTGGTATGCAGTTTATTCCAAAGGGTGGAGGGATTGTCAGTACTTTTATACATTATCAGAGACATAGTCATACGTCATCCACCCATCTTCTGGGGGCCCACTATAGTTTATCAGTAACTAATACAAAAACAAGTCATCCTTGAGTAGAACAAACAGTTTAGCTTACAGAGCACATTCCTTTTTCCAACCCACCAGAATGTACAAAGGGCATACACATAGAATTCTGATTTGATTTCTATAAGATTCCAATTTCTCTTGTGCAGGCCTCTTGTATATACACTCAAACTAAGCATTATTATTACAATGCAATGTGTGCCTTCGAGTCAAAGGACATATATATAAGATTCTGATTTCCCTAACAAATGTTTGAAACGGTTGCATAGTATGTTAACTTTCCATTTGTAATGTGAATTGTATTGTGTATTAATTTATTCTTGTTGATGTCTCAATAAAGAAAAATTTAACTAGAAGATGAAACTTACTATTGTAGGCTGATTAGAAACTATGATCATGACACAAAACAATGTAGCTATAAATAAAAGCAAAAGAGAATTATAAAAGAATCACAAAAAGGGAAGAAAGAAGGGGAAGGAACTAGGGAGATATTAAAAAACAAAATATTTATATAAAAAATTAAGATTGAATTAGCCATTAGGATCCATAGAGGTATCTGTGTATAGGTGAGGGGGGGGAACAAAAAAAAACTATTAAGATAAATAGAAACGGCAGTTATGTTAACCAACGTTCTACTCCATCCCCCCAACCATAAACATTATGACTAATTAGTGCCTACACTTGGACATCATTATTGTTTTTACTCCAGTTGATGATCTTTAAGGATTTACATGATGCCTTTTTATATATGATTTTTACTCTTTAATTACACAGGTACACTACCAAAAAACTGATTCCTATAGATTTTGGGGTGCTGAATCCAGGAAAAATAGCCAAAATGTTCCATCACGTCACGTTTTCTTGCAAAATTAGATTTCTTACCCATATAAGGAATGTTCACATAATTTCTTTTTAACCGACTGCGGTTTATTTTCTTGGCCCAAAATAGAGGTTGTAATGGTTAACTAACTAGAAACACTCCCTCATGATATTTTAGAGTGTTTTGTATTCATTTTATACATTAACAGGACAATTGGGAGGCGGGGGGCTAAATCCAGTACTCGCGCTGGCGCATGTTCTTTCCTGTTCGCCTCGCCTCGTTCGCTCGCTCAAACATGGTGGTTGCGACATGAACGTTCCTGTCAAATTTCAGTTTCTTGCAAGTTCATTATTACCTTTTGTTTGCTCAGTCGTAATCCAGCTTTATTCCGAAGTGGTTCACTACAGTTGTAGTTTGCAGTGCTGTGTATTTGTGATGGCTCAAAGAGCCAGAGGTTGCGTCAACTCTCCGGACAGTTTTTGTTTTATTTGTGGGGAATATACCGTGAAAAAGCGGCAGAGGAACATTTCTGCATTTATTAAAAAAGTATATTTCGCCTATTTCGGTTTGAAGTTAGGCGATCAAGACAAACCGTGGGCTCCTCACAAAGTGTGCAAGACATGTGAGGAAGATCTACGCTTATGGATGAAAGGTAAAAAACAAGCATTTCGTTTCGGAATACCTATGATGTGGCGTGAACAAAGAGACCACAGCAGTGACTGCTATTTTTGCTCTTGCATTGTGAAGGGATACAACTTAAAAAATAAGAACGTAATAAGTTACCCCAACCTTCCCTCAGCAATTAGGCCTATGCCTCATAGCAACGAAGTACCTGTGCCTGAACCACCAAAATTTGGATCATATTTGTGTGGACGGTTCTGATCATGATGAGACTCATCAGATGGCTTTTCCCGATGAGTCCAGTACTTCCGAGTTTGAAACTGAACCAGATCCAAAACCTGAACTTTTCTCTCAAGCTGAATTGAATGATTTAGTCCGGGATTTAGGACGCCCAAAAGATGCTGCCCAACTGCTAGGTTCTCGGCTCTTAAACAGAAAAATCTATTGTCACCAGGAACAACTTTTTATTGGTACTGCAACCGCGAGACACAATTTTTGAAGTATTTCAGCAAAGAGGAAGATTTGGTATTTTGCAACGATATATACGGAGTGATGGAAAAGTTTAAACTCAAGTATGATCCTGCTGAATGGCGGCTGTTCATTGATTTGTCAAAAGACAGCATAAAAGGTGTTCTTCTTCATAATGGCAACACATTCGCTTCAGTTCCTATTGCTCACTCTGTTATTCTCCAAGAAAAATACGAGAATTTGGCCCTGATTCTTCAGAAGATTCGTTATGATGAGCATAAGTGGATGATTTGTGGAGACTTTAAAATTCTATCCATGCTATTAGGGCAGCAATCCGGTTTCACCAAATATCCCTGCTTCCTTTGCTTGTGGGATAGCCGGGCCCGCGACCTACACTGGGGGAAAAAAGACTGGCCAATTTGGGAGTATTTGAGACCCGGTGAGAAAAATGTTCTTCATGAGAGCTTGGTACCTCGTGATAAAATTCTATTACCACCTCTCCACATTAAGTTGGGTCTCATTAAGCAATTCATCAAGTCCCTTCCAAAAGATGGTGAGTGCTTTCGGTACCTTTGCTCAAAGTTCCCCTGACTTTCTGAAGCAAAGCTAAAGGAAGGAGTGTTTCTTGGCCCTGATATAAGGAAACTCATTTCAGATGGAGCATTCGCTGAAACGATGTCTGAGAAGGAAAAAGAAGCCTGGGATTCCTTCAAGGATGTTGTTCTCAAATTCTTGGGGAACAGGCGGGATGAGAACTATAAGGATATTGTTGCCAGGATGCTCAATGCCTTCAAAGAACAAGGCTGTAACATGAGCCTGAAAGTCCATTTCTTGCACTCCCATGTGAACTACTTTCCCGAAAACTTGGGGGCGTACAGTGAAGAACAAGGTGAAAGGCTTCACCAGGACATCAAGGACGCAGAGAGAAGGTACCAAGGAAGATGGAACACCACTATGATGGCTGATTTCTGCTGGTTGCTGCTGCGGGAAACCCCAGATGAAAAATACGCCAAGCAGCGCACCAAGAGAAGCATTCGGGGGAAGAAGAAACGGGCCCACCAGGAGATTGATTGACCCAAGAATGACTTTAAAATCTAAACTGTGTTGACAAATATCATGTTTTTACTAAACTTTGAAATAAAAATTTGCTAGTTATTACCACAGTGTCGGATCTCATTTATTAGAATTTTATTTTCACACCATCGGGTGTTTGTCTTCATGTATTGCAATGGTGCGGTTTGCATTTTCTATTCTTACATACATACCTGTACAACATTTTTTGCACATTTCTTTGCTTTGCTTTGTGTCTAACCTCGCTCTTCTATGCTCAATGTTTGTGCACATGTATGTGGCTGTTTTAAGTGCAGACAATTTTGCTACCATCACAGTGTGTTTTGTTGACATTACTCTATTCTTATGTGCTGCCTTGTTACAATTTTCTTGATTCTTATTTGAATAACTACTAAACAATTAGTATAAAGAATTCATCCAAGAAACTTTTATCTCGATCGCACTCAATCTGAAACGTTCACCTCAAACTGCTAACCCAATGTAGCAAAAAATCTGTACGTGATGGAGCAAATTGGTTACCAGATTTGGATTCAGCGCACCAAAAAACGTAAAAATCAATCGAAACATTAGAGGCAGTTTAAAAAAAAAATTTTTTAGTGTACCTGTGTTATACTTGACTTTTATATCTTTTTAACCTCTCATTCATTATGATTCTCCTAGTCCCCCCCCCCCCCATCTTTTATATATTCTACAAATTTTATGCTTCATGCTTTTTATTCTCATGTATGTGTGTTTTCTGGAGGTTCTTAGTCTTTTCATTTATGCTTTTGTCATACTCTATTATATATGTTTCCATAATGTTTTCTTTTAATACAATTATTTTGTTTGAGAAAAGTATCTTAGTCTCGCTATATATTTATGAGTTTGATTATTTATGATTTATTGTGCTTTTGATTTTAATTGTTCTTAATTACATTATGATTATGTTTCTCACTAAGGGTTCTCATACCCCTGACAAAGGCCTACTGTTGAAACACTGCCTGTGTAGGGCAAAACCTATTGAGACACCAATGAAGATTTGGATGCTACAAAATCACCTTTTATGGTTTGTTCTGCCTTGCTCTTTATTTGATCTCTGGTCTAGTGGGATATTATCATTAAGTAAAAATTTCACCTTCTGGATCATCTGGTTAGATAAATCCAAACAACTGGGAAGTACCAAAGCTAGTCTACCACAGGGTGAAGAGAGACCGCTACTGCCAGCACACTGGAGCCGAAACGGGCTTCTGCCTGAGCCTGGAAATCAAGGCAACAACACCTAACAAAAGGTAGACTACGTCGCCACTCAGATATCCATGGGAGAAACCCTGCAGGATCCTGCCTAGGAAACCGCCTAAACCCTGGTAGAACGAATCCTAAGACCTTAGGGACAAGAATATTTATTTAGCCACTTTCATATACCACTTTATCTGTTAGTCAAAGTGGTTCACAAATTAATAAAATGTAGTTTTACATGGTAACAATTATAATGTACAAAATACATGATAGAAAAGATGTTGAACTTATAACATGCGATAAGAAATATCAACTAGGAATTGGGTAAGTGGCCTATATGGGCTCAAGATATCAATTTATGCTATGATGTGTCCATGTAGTTGTGTGGCATGCCTAATTTTCTCTACTAAAGTGCTCAGAGAAGGGTTTTTCTTTCTTTTTTAGCTTTTTATTTTTTATGTGATTGAGATATTCACAAGGTAATTCACTTGTTACAGAAAATATACTAGGAAAACAAACAAGGCAAACTGCCTCATATCTCAAGAACTATAAAGGAAAAAAAAGTTACAGGCAATATTTACTTGCCCACCTCTATAGAGAGGTCAAGACCATTACCAATAGAAAGGAAATACGATACAACCAGTACAGTAATACTCTCTAAATTAGTCAAGCTGCTCCACATCTAAGGAGCAGACCTCTGTGATTCCAAAGGCTGTGGAGAAAGTCTGACGAGTTTACTAACAATGAATTGGGTTAAATGACTAGGGTCAAAGAAAATATAACTAACCCCTCTGAAGCTTTATCAGGCATTTGCGTGGATCTCTCAAAAAGACCCCCCCCCCCCCATGCAATTCTTTAGGTTGTAAAAAAAACTGCTTTCTATGCCTTTTAGTTATCTTGGAGATGCCGGGGAATATCAGAACCAGTGCACCCATAAACGATTCATTTTTTGCCTTAAAATATAAATGTCAACCAGCAGTCCCAATCTGGCTCTAAAGGTACAGTAAAGCAGGAGTGTGGCTCGTGGACAAGATTTTGGAATAGAACTCTCCAAAAACCCAGTTAGATTTAAAGAATCAAAAAGGAAAGCTGCTGAGCTGGCAAAGTCCCAGATTCCTTACATTTGGCCACCAGGAGGAATAAAATTCTGGCCAAAGGAGGAACAGACTCCAATGGAATTTACAGGATAGAAGTAGCATAAGAGTTAAATAATTCCTTTGGTGAAATTTTAGGCACACATGGGACGTTCAAGTAAGTTTCTCTTCCTGACAGAATTCTCCAGAGATTCTATTTTTGTATGAATACTGGCTAGATCTTTAACCATAGTGCCTACGAGACTAGTTAAGCCCTCACATTTAACTTCCAGCCGAGTCACTCGAGAAGTTAGCAGTCACCTCCTTCTTGGGTTGATCCAGAGCCTTTGCAATACCAGTGAAGACAGCTTGCAAAGATGAAAAGTGAGAGGAGAAAGGATTCTAATGCCAGCAAACCATCCCAAAGAGTCCCAAAATTGAATTGTGAATGTCTCACCAATGTAGGCCTGAACTGTAAGGCTCCAGTTGACGCCAACTGCTGCATAAGAAGGCATTAACCCCAGAAAGATGAAGGTACTCCCCTCTGCCACTACTGAGGCCACCACAGCTCCAGCAGGCGTTGCTGCCATCCATACCTGATAAGACAGAGACTTGGTATGTTCTCTCACTGCCAATGTCCCAGCAAAAACTACCCAATTTCTAGGATCATCTGCCATCGTTGGAGCAAAGCCATGAGCCGAGGGCTATGCTGGGGCCAACTGCTCCTCCGGGCTCAGGGTGACATCAGGCTCAGACTGTGAGACTCCTTCCGTTCCCACAGTCTCCAGTGAGCCTTTCACCAGGTGATTTTTCAGCTTTTTTTACAAAAAAAATCTTAGGTCAGTTATAGCACAGATGCTCTCTGGAAGAGTTCTAACTTGTCTGTGCGTAGAGGGAAAAGGCTTGACTGAAAGTGAAGAGCAGCCAAAACGCATCTAGATTGGGGATGAATGTTTTTTTGCATGTTGCTCCTTCTAAATTTATTTGGTATTACAAGTAATAATGATTGCAGGTAAACCAATGAGAGGCCATGAGATTGTATGAATGTAGTCCTGCAATATATACGCCAAAGCTATAAACTTCCAACATAAAAGCATAGCCTTAGATGCCACCTGACCTTTCCATGGTCCAGCAAAAATTGACAATCAATCTTTCAAAAGCCAAAATGGATTTGTAATCTTGAGGTGACAAAGCAGCACTCTGCAAACATCCACTAGACAAAGGTCTTTCTCCTTACCTGTGACATGCTCCTTGACAAAAAGGATAGCTTTCCATGTCAACCAGACTGACACAACCTTGGGCAGAAAGAAAGGGTTGGACTGCAATAAGACCCCAGAAGACAAAAGACAAAAAGGGATCCCAACAAGAAAGGGCTTGCAGATCCAAAATGCAGCACACCAAAGCAATGGTCACTAGAAAGTCTGCCTTCAAGGAAAATTGTTAACAGCGGCCCTCTTCAAGGTCTCCAAAGGAAGCCTTTATAAGCGCACTGAGGAAAAAGAGAGAGAGAGAGAGAGAGAGAGATCAAGGAAGTACAACCAGCCGCACAGGATGATGTAAAGTACACTCTCAGAAAAACCAAGCCACATTCACATGGGAAGCAAGAGAATGAACAGTCACCAGACATGACACCCCCCACCCCCACACACAAGACAGAGCCGCAATCTGCACCTTCAGGGAGTTTAAGGTCAGACCCTTATCAAAACATTCCTGGAGAAAAACACTAACACAGCTGCCACCTGCACTTGCTATGGAGAAAGAGTAGTTACTCACCTGTAACAGGTGTTCTCCAGGAGCAGCAGGAATCAGTCCTCACATATCGGTGACGTCTGTGCCGGACCCCCGTGCGAAGCATTTCCCCAGCTTTCAAAGAAAGCCTTTGGGAATGCAGCGCGCCCGAGCGGTCCCCTTCCCGCCCAAGGGTGCCATCTTGCTCAGTCTGATGACATAGCTAAAAGACAGCAAAAACCAAAATAAAGTATATGACTGCAACTCCAGGGGAGGAGGGAGGGTCATGAGGACTGATTCCTGCTGCTCCTGGAGAACACCTGTTACAGGTGAGTAACTACTCTATCTCCAGGACCAAGCAGGAAGTCAGTCCTCACATATGGGACTCCCCAGCTCTAGGCTACCGGGAACCCAAAGCTGAAAAAATGGATGGCTCCCTCTGAAGAGCCTCAGCATCCATGATAAGAATATCCTCTGAGAACACCCCCGTACGGTATCCCAACACAAGGGCCAGAGGATAGGAGTTGCCTAAACCTCAAAGAGATTGCAGAGTACCGCCTGTCCGAAAGCACTGTCCCTTCGGGACTCTCTCTTGAGGCAGTAGTGGGCTGCAAAAGTCTGGCTTGAAGACCAAGTAGCGGCCCGACAGATGTCTGCCAACGGAACAGAGTGGAGATGAGCTACTGACGCAGCTTTCGCCCTGACATGGTGGGCCATGACTCGACCCTGCAAGGAGAGGCTGGCTGCTTTGTACGCCCAGGTGATACAATCTGCTACCCAAGTGGACAAGGTACGCTGGGAGACAGGCAACCCCAGTTTATTAGGGTCAAAGGAGATGAAGAGCTGAGTAGCCTTTCGGTGCCCCTGCGTACGTTCTATGTAAAAGGACAACGCCCTCTTACAGTCCAGGGTATGCAAGACTGTTCCAGCCCAGCTGGTATGCGGCCTGGGAAAGAATGTCGGAAGAACCACCTCTTGGTTGAGGTGGAAGGAGGAGACAACTTTTGGGAGGAACTCTGGATGGGTCCGTAGGACCACCCTGTTCCTATAGAACCATGTGTATGGTCTATCAGAAACCAGAGCTTGTAGTTCACTCACACATCTGGCCGAGGTAAGAGCTACCAGGAAGACAGCCTTCCAAGAAAGGAAGCGCAAATGGCAAGTAGCCATCGGCTCAAAACGGTGGGCGAGTAAGTTGTTGCAAGACCACGTTCAAATCCCACTCAGTGGCAGGTGGACGAATCGGAGGCTTGAGCAAAAGCGGGCCTCTGAAGAAGCGCGACACCAAGGGGTGAACCGACAGACAGTCCCTCCACCGGTAAGTGGTCTGCTGATAGAACACTGAGGTGGACCCGAACAGAGTTGGACTTAAGGCCTGGGTCCGACAGGTGAAGTAGGTATTGTAGTACTACTGGCACAAGGCAGGAGAAAGGATCTTCATGGCGCTGAGCACACCATATTGAGAACCTACGCCACTTGAGGGCATAGGACTTTCTGGTGGATTGCCTCCTACAGACCAAGACCACCTCCTCAACTTCCCTAGGTAGAAGGGAGCTAGCACTATCCTTTCAGCAGCCAGGCCATCAGATTGAGGGATCTGAGATTGGGGTGCAGAAGGGAACCCTGATCCTGAGACGGGAGATCGGGTTGCAACCCCAGAGGGAATGGAGTTTCCACTGCCAACTGCAGAAGAAGTGGAAACCGCGGTTGCCTTGGCCATCTGGGAGCTACCAGAATCACCGAGGCCTTGTCCCGTAGAATCTGGAACAGAGCTCGGGCCACCAGGGGCGTTGGAGGAAAGGCATACAGGAGGCCTATAGACCAAGAAATCAAAACACACATCTGCTGCCATTCTCAGGGGATGCGGCTGTCTGGAGCAAAACCTGGGCAGCTGACGGTTCAGTGGACTTGCAAAGAGATCGATGGATGGAAGTCCCCATCATAGAAAGATCTGCTGGACCACCAATGGATTCAACTGCCATTCGTGAGGCTGGAGAATCCTGCTTAGTTTGTCTGCCAAGACGTTCTCCTGACCAGGTAGATAAACTGCTTTGAGAAACATGCCTTGTTTGACTGCAAAGGAGCAAAGGGCCTGCGCCTCCTGAAACAGGAGTCTGGGTCCCTGTGCCCCCTTGCTTGTTCACATAGAACATTGCTACCTGATTGTCTGTCTGAACTAAGACAGACTGGTGAGAGAGCGCATGAGAAAAAGTCTGTAGAGCCAAGCGGATTGCTCGCAGCTCCAAAAGATTGATCTGCTGTGTGGACTCCCGAGGAGACCAGAGGCCTTGAGTGCACGTGCCCTGGCAATGTGCACCCCAGCCCTTTAAAGGAAGCATCAGTCGTCAGCACCCTTGTGTGTGCTGGGGCCTGAAAGGGTACCCCCCTGAGAAGGTTTGGGATATGTAGCCACCACTGCAAGGAGTCCAAGAGTGGTTTGGACACCTTTACTCTGTCTCAGAGGTCGCCTGTGGCTTGCGCCCACTGAGCCGCCTGCATGTGCAGAAGGGCATTTGGGGGTCACATGTACCGTGGATGCCATGTGGCCCAGGAGCCGCAGGAAGTGTCTGGCGGAGACCTGAGAATTGCTTTGGAACTGGTCGGCCAAGTCCATCAGCCTGTGGGCCCTGTCCTCGGGAAAGTAAGCTCTTGCCTGCAGGGTGTCTAATCTTCCCCCTATAAACTCTAGGTTCTGTGAGGGGAGCAAAGTGTTTATGACAAAGCCCAGATGCTGAAGAAGAGAGACAGTGCGAAGAGTGGCTTGTCTGGCCTCCTGGAGAGACTGACCCCTGATGAGCCAGTCATCCAGGTATGGGAAGACAAAAATTCCCTCATTTCTGAGATAGGCTGCCACCACCACCAGGCATTTGGTGAAAACCCTGGGGGCGGAAGTTAGGCCAAAGGGAAGTACTCTGTACTGAAAATGGTTTCCTCCCACCACAAATCTGAGATATTGTCTGTGGTCTGGATGGATGAGAATGTGAGTATAAGCATCCTTTAGGTTTAAGGAGCATAGCCAATCTCCCTGCTGGAGGTAGAGCAGCAGTATCCCAAGGGTAAGCATCTTGAACTTTTCCCTCTCCAGAAACTTGTTTAGGTTTCACAAGTCTAGGATAGGCCGGAAGCCTCCTGTCTTTTTGGTATCAGAAAGTACCTGGAGTAGAAGCCTTCCTCCTCTTTCAGGTGGTGAGGCAACGGTTCCACCGCCTGTTCCTGTAGAAGACTTGCCAGCTCATGAAGGAGGTTTCTGTGCAGAGGGAGTCTTGGAGGCTCCCCTGGAAAGTAGGAGGGGGGTATCTGGTGGAAGTGGATCATGTAGCCCTTTTGGACTATGCTGAGGACCCAGGTATCCCCTGTGATGGCTGGCCACTTGTAGGCATACAGGGTCAGCTGACCTCCTGTGCTGAGTGGAGCCAGCTGTGGAGAAGAGGCTATGCTGTGGGAGTCAAAACCCCGTTCTCTGCTGTGCAGAAGCCGGAGCTGGCGGCTTGGGGGTCTTCTGCCTATGGGGCCCATGCCCCTGCCCCTGCCCCTTGACCTGCTGGCCCTGTTGGGGAGCTGAAGAGGCCAGATATTGAGGGTAGGATTTGTAGGCAGCACCCTTCATCGGGAAAAAGGGCTTCTTCCCCAAGTCCCTTCTTTTTCTAAGAAGGGGCAGAAGTCTTCCTGGACAGCCTTATCCTGGTGAGAGTCTCAGTCTCGATTTCCGCAGTCTTTTCAGTCATGGGCTTACCAAAAAGGTTTTCACCTCAGCAAGGGACATCGACCAACTTGTCCTGCACCCATGGCTCCAGGTCTGATGACTGTAGCCAGGCCTGACGGCATGCACCGATACCGGCCGCAGCTACCCGGGCCAAAGCCTCAAAGCCATCATAGGCTGCTCGAGAGATTAAAAAAAAAAAAAAAAACTTTGAGCACTCTCGAATCCCTGTTGACAAAGCCTTGAACCTCTGCAAAGGTTCCTCGGAGAGGCCAACTGAGAACCCAGCAATCTCCTTTGCCAGTTACCGTAGGTACATGCCCATGTACAGCTGGTAGGTCTGGACACGGCAAGATGGTAGAAAGTCCTTCCAGGGCTCTATGCTGAGGGCATCCAGGTTCCGGGCCTCCTGGCTGGGGGGCACCAAGGAGTGCATCTTCTGACTCTTCAGACGGTGCATGGCCAATTCCACAACCATGGAATGGTGCGGTAACTGCGCCTTTTGGAAACCAGGGCTCTTACTGACTCGATAAATGGAATCGATCTGTTTGCTAAGAACCGGCGTCAAGGCTGGTGCCTCCCACACATACGGAAGAGCCGCCGTTCCAGCATCAGAGGAACCGGTACAGTAAAGACTCGACTCGAGGATCGGCTCGGTCTCCGGGATTGACTTAGACGTCGAGGTCCTGGTGGTCGGGGCAGATGCACTGGTCAGACCGTCGATCAGCACCCGCTGCTGTTCCATGAAGGCAGCCAAGCTGCTCTCCAAGGCCGTCAACCTGAGTCCAAGCTCAGGAGACTCAGCAGCCCCCGACTCGGGCCCCGACGGCGTCTGGCCCGACGTCGGCTCCCCCGTAGGAGAGTCTACGAGGACAACTGCACTTACGTGATTCGGGGACTCCGGCTCCACACGAGATAGCTTGGAAGGTCTCTCCAACTCCGAGAGCCCGGGGCGGCGGTCAGGGCTACGCAACCTGGCCCTCAAGGAACCAGGAGCCTCCACAGACGCCGCCCTCGCTAGCTTTTTCTTCCTTCTGTGCTCCCGGGAGGGAGACTCTCTTTCAGAGGAACCCCGACGGCACTCGGGGTCGGACTCCCAAGATGTCAAGGCCTCTGACGAAGTCCGGGCCCGTCCGGATGCGGAGTCAGAGAAAATTCTCTCACGTTGATGCTGACGGCTCCAAAGCGCCTTCGACAACATTTTGCCGCACGGGCCACAGGCCAGCGGGACATGGTCGGGCCCGAGGCATCAGAGGCAGCAGTCATGTGTGTCGGTGAGAGAGACATAAGTTTCTTGCACCTATCACACTTTTTGAACCCGCTGGCAGCCATTGGGGGAAAAAGGGTCCCTGCAAGGTCAAAAGACCAGGCTGCCAGTGAAAACACAAAAAGAGCGCGAACGCTAGTCACAAAGGACAAAAACCGAAAATCACAACTCCGGACTCGATACCGGTGTACCGAGCCCAGGCGGGAAGGGGAACCGGCGTCGAACAGGATAAGACAAATGCGAAAATCGCAGAAAAAAAAAATCAACTTTTTCCGGGTGACACGAACTCACGTCCGTCGGGCTCCGCAGAAAAAGAAAGACTGGGCAAGACGGCAGGCTTGGACGGGAAAGGGACCGCGCAGGCGCGCTGCATTCCCAAAGGCTTTCTTTGAAAGCTGGGAAAATGCTCCGCACGGGGGCTCCGTCGGCGCTGACGTCACCCATATGTGAAGACTTGACTTCCTGCTTGGTCCTAGAGAAAGACACTGACACCAATCCTCAGATGCCAGAAGCAAAACAGAAAGGTAATGAGGATGCATGCACCCACTGCCACTGTATACCCCTTGTGAGCTAATAGTCACCTCTCAAGGGCCAAGCCATAAGCAAGAAGGAAGCCAGATCATCCAGAGGACCCCCACCGCAGCAAGTCCTTGGGCCCCCAAGAATAGAGGCTCTGTTACCAGAAGCCTCACTAGGTCCACATACCAGGGGCGAACCTGTCAAATCGAGAGCCAGCAACAGCGTTGGGTGATCTTCAATGGGTCAAAGGACGGCAGCGATCATAGCCTATGGAGATGTGTAGAGGAGAGCTCTGCAGAGCCATGACTGAATCAACACATTGACACACCTGAGACCTGTTCTCCTTCTGGTGGCTGAAGAAGCAACAATGGCATTTTGATGTTGATATCCATCACCATCAGGTCCAGACTGTGAATCCTCCACCAGTTCACTATGTGGTGGAAAGCCCACATTGCCAGCTCCCATTCCCTAGGATCCAAACTTATGATAGCTGAGGAAGTCTGCCTAGACATTCTCCTACCCTGCAATATGCTGAGCTGACAGAGCCTGCAAATGCCATTCGGCCCAAGGGAACAGGAGACTAATCTCCACGGCCACTCCTGTACTCTCGATTCCTCCTTGGTGATTCACATATACCACAGCTGTGGCATTGTTAGACAGCACATGAACCTGAAGCAAGTGCTGGAACATACCTTAAAGCAGAGTGTAGGGCACACACTTTTTGCTGGTAGGTGGTCCAGTCCACCTCCCTTAGAGGCCAATAAGCCTGTGCCATATAGCACAAGCAGTGGAGTTCCCCAATCTCCCAGACTGGCATCTATTGTCAGTAACACACAAGACAGAGCCTTGGGCAGCATGCCCCACACCACCTTGTCTGGACAGGATCATCAGTGGAGACTGAAAGCGTAGTTGCTCACCTGTAACAGGTGATCTCCAGGAATAGCAGGAATTAAGTCTTCACATATAGGTATCGTCTGTACCGATGGAGCCTGCGTGGGAATGCTCCCCAGCGTCCAATAGGAAAGCTTTTGGGAGCATCCCACAGCGCCTGCGTGCTGCCTTCCCAACTCTCCCTCTTCAGTTGAGTTTATAGTTGAGATAAAAGGAGAGAAAGAGAGAACTCCTCGGGGAGGTGGGTGGGTTGTGAAGACTTAATTCCTGCTGTTCCCGGAGATCACTTGTTACAGGCGAGTAACTACGCAATCTCCAGGAACAAGTACGAATGTAGTCTTCACATATGGGGACTCCCCAGCTGAGAGATGCCAGGGGGATGACCCCAGGAAGCTGCAAACCCATGGTGAGATGGGTCATGCTTCCTCCCATGGATCTCTGGCATCCAAACCCGGGACGGCGGGTAGGAGTTGTACTAAGTCTGAAAGAGATGCTGGAGAACAGCCTGGCCAAACAAGGCATCCCTACGGGGGTCCTCATCTAAGCAGTAGTGGGCTGTAAAGGTGTGTACCGAAGCCCAAGTGGCTGTTCTACAGATGTCGTCAATGGACACAGAGCGAAGATTAGCCATAGAGGCTGCCATTGCTCTCACATTGTGAGCTGTGACATGGCCTTCGAGAGAAAGTCCCTTACTCTCATACAAAGGATATGCAGTTTGCAATCCACCTAGAGAGAGTTCTTTTGGAAACTGGACGTCCCAAATTACTAGCATCAAAAGCAACAAAAAGCTGAGAAGATTTTCTGTGTTGCTTAGTTCTTTGAAGGTAAAAAGTCAGGGCTCTTTTACAATCTAAGGTATGAAGATTCCTTTCTGCATTGGAGGCATGAGGCCTAGGAAAGAATACAGGAAGGTAAACTGCTTGGTTTAAATGAAAAGGTGAAACCACTTTTGGCATAAAGTGAGGATGAGTCCTAAGAACTTCCTTATCATGGTGAAATCTTGTGAGGAGGATCTGCCACTAAGGCCTGTAACTCACAGAAGTGAGAGCAACTAGGAAGATGACCTTGCAGGAAAGAAACTTTAGAGCTGTAGTGGCTAAAGGCTCAAAGGGCGTTTCATGAGCTGCCCGAGAACAAGATTTAGATCCCATGCCACCGGCGGTGGCTTAATGGGAGGTTTTGTTAAGAGTAGACCTCTCATAAATTTTGCTACAAGTGGATGAGAGGAAATAGGTTGTCCATCCAGAGGCTTGCAAGAAGCTGCAATGGCACTAAGATGGACCTTTACTGAATTGGTTTTAAGACCAGAATTTGATAAATGGAGGAGATACTCCAGTAGCGATTCAAGAGGCACCAAAAAGGGATTAAGCCCCCTTTGAGAACACCATACAGAGAACCTTTTCCACTTGAAGGCATATAATCGCCTTGTGGAGGGTTTTCTGGAGACCACGAGGATATCTTTTACCTGTTGAGAAAGATTGATATCCGGAAGCTCTAGGCTTTCAGCAACCAGGCTCTGAGATGCATAGACTGGGGATTCGGGTGCAATAGCATCTCGTTCTCCTGGGAAAGAAGATCTGGAGCATATCCCAACTCCAGTGGCGTGGCTTGAGAGAGACGTAGAAGCAGAAGATACCACGTGTGCCATGGCCAACGTGGAGCTATGAGTATCATAGACCTCTGTCTCTCTGAAGCTTGAATAGTGTTTTGGGAATGAGGGGAATGGGTGGGAAGGCATAGAGGAAGTCCTGACCCCAGTGGAGGAGGAAAGCATCTCTTGCCTGACAGTTGTGAGCCGGAATTCTGGAACAGAATCGGGGAAGTTTGGTATTTTGTGGACTTGCAAAGAGCTCTACATCTGGAGTTCCCCTGATTCGAAACACTCAAGCAATCTGGTCTGAGTGAAGAGACCATTTGTGTGGCAGCAGTATTCGACTGAGTTTGTCTGCCCAAAGATTTTGAATGCCCGGAAGATATACCACTAGGAGGTGGATTTGAAGTTCTCTGGCGAGGGCCCACAGTCGCAAAGCTTCATTGCATGACAGAGAGCCTGTTCCGCCCTGCTTGTTCACATAGAACATGGCTAACTGATTGTCGGTCTGGACCCAAACTGTCTTGTAACTGAGCTGGGCCTGGAATACTCGAAGAGCATGGAAAATAGCTCTGAGTTCTAGGAGGCTTATGTGAAGACAAGCCTCCTGTGGGGTCCAGAGACCCCAAGTCAAGAGATCGTGCAAGTGAGCTCCCCAATCCAATTTGAACGCATCTGTTGTTAAGGTGGCCTGGAATAGAGGCTGCTGGAAAGGAGAACCTACTAGAAGGTTTTCCAGTGATTGCCACCTTTGAAGGGACGAAATGAGACGTGTGGAGTTTCTGATTTTGTCCAACAGGCGACCTGAGGCCTGTGTCCACCGAGAGGAGAGGGTCCACTGGGCTGCTCGCATGTGAAGGCGAGCATAGAGAATCACATGGACAGTGGATGCCATATGCCCCAAAAGCGGAAGCATTTCCTGAGCAGTCAGGATGACTTTCATAGCTGCTTGGGATGTCAGCTGCACTATACGAAGACAGCGGGGCTGTGGTAGGAAAGCCCTCGACTGTCTGGTATCTAGACGAGCCCCTATGAATTCCAGGGGCTGAGAAGGGGTAAGATGAGATTTTGGGAGTTTTATGACCAGTCCCAAGTAGCAAAGAATTTGCATCGTGCGAGAAAGAGCGAAGCTGGCTTCTGGAGCTGTCGATGCTTGAATGAGCCAGTCGTCTAAGTAGGGGAAGACAAACATTCCTAGAGTTCTCAGAAATGCTGCTACTACTGCCATGCATTTTGTGAAGACTCTTGGGGCAGAAGCCAGACCAAAAGGAAGAACCTTCTATTGGAAGTGTCTTCCCTGGAAAAGGAATCAAAGGAATTTTCTGTGATCTGAATGGATGAGAATATGCGTACATGCATCCTTTAGATCTAGAGAACATAGTCAATCCCGACTCTGAAGGTATGCTGAAGTGTTCCGAGGGAGATCATCTTGAATTTTTCTCGGAACAGATATTTGTTCAATTCTCTGGAGGTCCAGTATGGGTCTGTGTCCTCTTGTTTTTTTGGAATGAGAAAATAGGGGAGGAGAACCCCGTACCCTGTTGGGGTAAGGGCACTTCCTCTATTGCTCCCTGAACAAGAAGTGATGCGACCTCTTGGCCCGAGATTGGTGGCAGGGACTTGGGAATTGAACTGTCTTATGATTGTAGGAGGGGGCATGCTGTGAAAATGAAGTCTGTAGCCCTCTCGTACAATGGACAGAGTCCAATTTTCTGATCTTATTTGTTGCCATCTTTTGGCAAAATGGCATAACCTGCCAGGGATGGTGGAGGGTTCTGGAACTTGCAGGGGCAGAAAGACTAAGTTCTCTAGGAAGGAGTCAAAGCCCCTGAGGAGGCTGAGTCTGCTGAGCTGGCTGAGCTCTTGACACTTGTGGCTTCCTCTGCTGTCTGTTCTGTTGCCCGTTCTGTTGCCACTTTTGGGGAATATGAACTGGACAGTGAGCCTGATGAGTGTAAGATGGGAAAAACGTTTTTCTTGTTGAAAAAGGGTTTCTTGGTTGATTTTTTTCTTTGCTGGGTTGGCTGTAGACTTTGATAGTCTGTTCAAAGTGGTATTTTCAGATTCAATCCAATTAGCTTTGTCCTGCCAATCCTTGCCGAAGAGATTTTCTCCTGTTCAAGGAATGTTTCCCAGTTGCACCCATATTTCCAAGTCTGATGCCTAAAGCCAGGCAATACAACGTGCACCGATGGAGATAGCAGAAGTTCTGCTGATGCATTCAAAGCAATCAAAGGTTGCACAGTTTACAAACTTGGATACATCCTGGGCATGCTTGACCAGAGTAAGGAATTCCCCTCTTTTGTCCTCAGGAAGAAGAGGCTCATGAGCTCCAAGTCTCCTGCAATCTCCTTGAGGAACATTCCCATATAGAGAATGTAAGAGCTGATCCTGGCTGACAACAGAGGATTGGAAGCATCGACGCCCAAAGGCATCGAGTGTCCTCGATTCACGGCCTGGAGGATTGGAAGAATGTGTTTTAGCACTCTTAATCCTACGCATCGCCGATTCCACTGCCATTGAATAGTGTGGTAACCGCATCTTTTGAAAACCAGGACAGTTTGGAACTTGATATATGGTATCGAGTCGTCGAGAGTGTGAAGACACCGTTAAGGGAGTTTCCCACATTCTTAGCATAAGGTCATGCAAGATTCTATTCAATGAGCAGAGTGCTTCCTCTTTAGGAGCCTTAGGGTACTGAAGAATTTCTAATTCTTCGGTTCTGGGCTCCTTTTCCGGAGTCACCGTGATTGCAAGTCCTCGAGCTAAATCACATATGAAATCCTGGAAGGACATTTCTTCTGGAAGAGACATTCTACGTTGAGGAGAAGGAGATGGATCCTCTGAAAGGATTGCCCTAGTACCGGCAGAGTCATCAGAGTAACTGGAATCGGAGGATTCAAAGTATCTGTGTGCCAGGAGTTCCTGCAATGCATGGTAGTGGTATCGTTCAAAGTCGGTATTGGGTTGTCTCGGTACTGGTCTTTCGATATCTGAGATAGACTCAAGGCTTGGCATGGGGGGGAAGCATACCGGCTGAGGCAGGTGCAGTCGGGTACCGGCATCGCTGCCGGTACAGATACCTGTGGAATCATCTGTAGCGGTCTTAGCTGTACCGAAGCTGCTAAGAGAGCCACTAAACTGCGTTCGATAGCAAGGATTCTCTGATCCATCACTCCTGCCAATGCTTGGGTGTCGGTACCGGTGGAAGCGGCTACGACCCCAGAACATGGCACCAATAGTTCTGCAAGAGGTGGAAGCCTCTGGAACATTCTGGAGCCCCGTTAATGCTTTGGAAGCCGAAGCCTCCCGCCGGGGCTCTTTTGCCGGAGAACTTTCCTCAAGGGCAACGCCAGTGGCATCTCGATACCTGGAAAGAGATCTACCCTTTGAGGACCGGCCAGTCTTAGAAGACTTAGATTTAGTTACCTGAGATAAGAACATAAGATCATAAGATATGCCATACTGGGTCAGACCAAGGTCCATCAAGCCCAGTATCCTGTTTCCAAAAGTGGCCAATCTAGGTCATACGTACCCAGCAGTATCCCCAAAAGACAAAAGGTTCCACAATGCTTGTATTGGGTCAAGCATTGATATCCTGGGTCCCTTTTTAATAATGGTTTATGGACCTTTCCTCCAGGAACTTGTCCAAACCTTTTTTAAACCCATTTACACTAACAGCCTTTACTACATCCTCCGGTAACAAATTCCAGAGTTTAATTACACGTTGAGTGAAAAAATATTTTCTCTTATTTGTCTTAAATACTTTACCCTGTAGCTTCATTGCATGTCCCCTAGTCTTTCTATATTCTGATAGCGTAAACAATTGATCTACGTTTACCCGTTCCACTCCATTCATTAATTTATAGACATCTATCATATCTCCCCTCAGCCATCTCTTTTCCAGGTTGAAGAGCCCTAACCTTTGTAGCCTCTCTTCATAGGAGTAGCCTTCCATCCCCTTTACCATTTTGGTGGCTCTTTTCTGTACCTTTTCTAATAATGCTATATCCTTTTTAAGATATGGCGACCAGAATTGCACACAATATTCAAGGTGCGGTCGTACCATGGAACGATACAGAGGCATTATAATATCCTTTGTTTTATTTTCCATTCCTTTCCTTATGATACCTAGCATTCTATTTGCTTTTTTGGCTGCTGCTGCACACTGGGCGGAGGGTTTTAACATGTTATCCACGATGACTCCTAAATCTTTTTCCTGGATGGTGGTTCCCAATGTGGAACCTTGCATCGTGTAACCATAGTGTGGGTTGTTCTTTCCTAGGTGCATAACTTTGCACTTGTCCACATTAAATTTCATCTGCCATTTGGATGCCCAGTCTTCCAATTTATCCAGATCCTCCTGCAGTTTTCCACAGTCCTCTTGGGTTTTAACAACTTTAAACAGTTTTGTGTCTGCAAATTTGATAACCTCACTCGTTATCCCTTTTCCAGGTCATTTATGAATATGTCAAAAAGTAGCGGACCCAGTACAGATCCCTGGGGTACTCCACTAGTCACCTTTGTCCATTGGGAAAATTGGCCATTTAGCCCTACCCTCTGCTTTCTATCTTTTAACCAGTTCCCGAGCCACAATAGTACACTGCCTCCTATCCCATGACTTTGTAGTTTTGCCAAAAGTCTCTGATGAGGGACCTTGTGTCAAAGGCTTTCTGAAAGTCCAGATACACTATATCAACTGACTCACCTTTGTCTACCTGTTTATTCACACCTTCAAAAAAAACATCTCAGATTAATGAGACAAGACCTTCCTTGTCTAAAGCCATGTTGGCTGTCTCCCATTAGGCCATGACTATCCACATACTGTGTAATTTTGTTCTTTATGAGATCCATGGGAGGAAGATGAAGCCCTGGAAGACGTCGACGCAACGGACATCGTATCTGCAGCAAAAAGGGTACCGAGTTTTGCAGCTCTATTCTGCAGGCCCCTCTTGGTCATCTTCCTGCAGGAGCGACATTCCGATAGAGAATGGTCAGAACCTAAACATTTAAGGCACCAGTCATGGGTGTCGGTGATGGATATGGTACCGCCATACTCAGAACATTTCTCGAAACCACTAGCTGGTTTCTCCATGTTTGAAGAAAAGTGGACCAAGTGACCAAAATGGCACCTAGCACCGAGAGGGGAAAGGCCCCTGAAGAAAGAAATTCTTCAGAAAGATAGGTTTTTAAAATTTTTTTTGAAGAAAAGAAAAGAGAACTGGCGGTACTGGTAGTGGTGTCGAATGAAGGCAGATGCGACCACAAAAAAACAGAAAAGTACAAAAAGATTTTCTGCGGTGACAGGGTGTGCGTCCTGTCGGCTCCGCGGAAAACGAAGAACTGAAGAGGGGGAGTTGGAAAGGCAGGAAAGGCAGCATGCAGGCGCTGTGGGATGCTCTCAAAAGCTTTCCTATTGGATGCTGGGGAGCGTTCCCGCGCAGGCTCCATCGGTACCGACGATACCCATATGTGAAGACTACATTTCTGCTTGTTCCTGGAGATCCTCACTTACAAGAGAAGAAGATGTATATTGCAGACCTAAGGCGAGGGTGACCAGCGAGTCAGCAGTGCTTGCTACAACAGACGCATGTGTGCCTGTGTCCAAGGAAAGAGGTCCAAGTTAGCAGCCAATGAGCCAAGCAACTGCAGGTAATCCCATGCCCTGGGAGCCCAGTGACTCTGAATGGCCAAGAGCTAAAAAAACAAGCCAATCATCCAAATAAGGACAGACAAATACTCTCCGGGTGCAGCACTGCCACCACCACCATGACCACCAACCCAAAGGACAAACCACAGGAAGAGCTGTTGATCCTCTTTTATAGGAATGTGAAAGTAGGTCTTCATGAGATCCAAAGAGGCAGGAAACTCCCTCTTCCAAACTGCCTTGATGAATGACCTCAATGTCGCCATGCGAAACCAGGCGATCTTCAGACAGACATTGATCCCCATCCTGACCTCCTTTCTACAGGTGGTACTGGGAGAAATGCTCAGAGGCCCAGGAGACATTGCAACCTGGACCGCACTGCTGCACAGAGATACCAAAAAGGCTTCCTGAATAAGCTCACACACCACCACCAATACTATTTGTATAGCAGTAAGATGTACGCATCGCTTCACCTTCCCCTTCCAGGAAATCCGCTCTCCAGCTTTGCACTACCATGAAGTGCTTTTTCTCTGCCTGGATTCCTCCCCTCCTCCGCATTTCCTTCTTCTCTACATTCCTACGGCTATTTCCTCTCATAGCTGGGATGATTTCCTACTAACCATCTCCGAAATCTCTTCCCTCTACACTAATGTTCTGTTTCTAGGCGACTAACCTTCACCTAGATTCTCCCTCTCAATAAGGCTTTTGCCTCCCTCCTTGATGACCTCTCCCTGAGCCAACATGTCCCCTTTGCAACCCATGCTGCGGGTCATATGGATGGTCATTGATCTTATTGTTATTCCATCCGCCTTCCCTTTTATTCAGATGCTATTCTTGTCACTTTGTCTCCCATGGACAGAACCATTATTGCGTCTGCTTCTCTCTACAGCTTCTATTCCCCTCTAGCCCCCACCCCCTTTAGTATAGCTGTATCATCCCCCAAACTTTGCAACAATTTCCCTCAGCAGATCAGCTCCACCCATCAGACCTCTCTTATCTCCAGATTCCCAGGTCCTTACTTGGAATTCTATCCTCTCCGCTGCACTTGATCTCCTGGCTCCCTGTCATTGTCCTCCTGCTGTCATTCTCCCACCCGGCATCCCTGGTACCATTCCATCTCAATCTTCTTCAGTCCCATCTGCCCTGTGCTGAGCGGTCCTGATGCTCACACATTCCTCCACCGATACTCTTTATAATGTTCCATCAACAACATTGAGAGTATTACTCCTCGATTAATCTTGCCAAGCACGAGTACATTTCTCATCTCATCCTCCCATTCATCTTGCCAGCTATACTCTGTTTTGGATCCCTCTCGTCCCTGCCTTCTTCTTCTTCTTCCCCTTCATTTTCAGTTCCAGATTCCTTTAAGTTGACAGACTTTTTCTCAGATAAGGTTCTCTCCCTTTATTCATGGTTTCCTTCCTGCCCATCTCCACTATCTCCTACCCTTCTGTCTCCCTCACCGACTCTCCCCCTCCCCCCCAATCGCATACTTGGTCGTCTTTCCACCCGATTTCTGCTTCTAAGGTCGCTACTACTCTATCCTCCACCCGTAAAACCACCTGCTCCTTAGACCCTATCCCTTCCACTTGGCTTCTTGAGCCTTCATCTCACCCTCCTCTTCTTTCCATGCTCAATTCTAGTCTATCCCCACTGGTTCTTTCCCTGCCCCCTGGAACCATGAGTTAGTCAGCCCAATCCTTAAGAAACCCTCCCTTGATCCCTCTGTTTTGGCTAACTGGCACCCAGTATCTAATTTTTGCTTTCTCTCCAAATTGTTAGAGCACTTTGTCTTCACCCAGCTGTCCTCATCTCTTTTCTACCAATGCTCTTCATCCCCGTCAGTCCAGTTTTCATGAGGATCATAGAACGGAGTCTATTCTTCTTCCCCTGCTAAATGAGCTTCACATTGCACATGACCACGCTGAACTCACTCTCATTTCCCTCAACCTCTCCTCTGCGTTCGATCTTGTAGATCATACTCTTTCCCGTCCTGCGGATTTTGGTGTTTCAGGAACCCCGTTGACTTGGTTTAGATCAGGGGTCTCAAACACGCGGCCCGCGAGAGCATCTTGTGCGGCCCGCGAAGTACCAGCGAGTAAAAAAAAAAAAAATTCAAAACTTGCCGCCGCAGTATTAAGCGTCCCGCGGGCCCCTCTGCCTGGTCCTCTCCTCCCTGCAGTATCAGCTCCAAAAGCGGCGGCTTTCAGAGCCGCGAAGAGAGAGAGTTTCTCTCGCGCGGTTCTGAAGAGCAGCGCGAGAGTCTTCAGAACCGCGCGAAACTCTCTCTCTCTTCGCGGCTCTGAAAGCCGCCGCTTTTGGAGCTGAATGCTGCAGGGAGGAGAGGACCAGGCAGAGGGGCCCGCGGGACGCTTAATACTGCAGCAGCAGCAGCAAATATACATTTTTTTAAAATCTAATTTGGCTAATGGTGGGAGGGGGGTTAGGACTGGTAATGGGCTATGGGGGAGGGGCTAGGACTGGTAATGGGCTATGGGGGGGGGTTAGGACTGGTAATGGGCTATGAGGGGGGTAACTGAAAATGGGGTGATGGGGGTAACACTGAAAATGGGGTGATGGGGGGTTAGTACTGGTAATGGCCTATGAGGTGGTAACTGAAAATGGGGTGTTGGGGGTAACACTGAAAATGAGGTGATGGGGGGGGGTTAGTACTGGTAATGGCCTATGAGGGGATAACTGAAAATGGGGTGAGGGGGGTAACACTGAAAATGGGGTGATGGGGGGGTAGTACCGGTAATGGCCTAGGAGGGGGTAACTGAAAATGGGGTGATGGGGGTAACACTGAAAATGAGGTGATGGGGGGGGGTTAGGACTGGTAATGGGCTATGAGGGGTAAGACTGGAAGTGGGCTATGGGGGGTTAGGACTGGTAATCGGCTATGGGGGGGCTAGGACTGATAATAGGCTGGGGGGTCTGCTAGGACTGGAAATGGGCTGAGTGGAAGGGGGGCTTGAACTGCAAATGGCTGATGGGGAGGGGGGCTTGGAATGGAAATGGGCTGTGAGGGGAGGGAGCTAGCACTGGAAATGGGCTGATGGGGGGGAGCTACGATTGGAAATGGGCTGATGGGGGGCTAGGACTGAAAATGGGCTGATGCAGTGACTAGAAGGGAGGGGGTGCTGTGTGGGACTGGAACTAGAAGGGAGCTGATGTTGGGGGAGGATTAGAATGGGATGGAGCTGGGAGAGTGAAATGGAGAGGGGAAAATATTTTGTGTGGAGGGAAGACAAATCTACAATTGGCCAGGTAAGTGGGGATTGAGGATGGAGGGGTAAAATTTGAGTGGATGAAAATAGGAATGAGGAAAGAGCAAAAGGAGAAAGATTAATATGTTAAAGCAGATGTAGAGGGAGAATGGAAAAAGCTAGAAGAGAGAAGGACAAATGGACAGCAGACGATGGAGAGTTAGCAGAAGGCACGAAGAAACCAGAAGAAAGTGGCTGGAACTGAAAAAAAATGCACAAAAGGTAGAAAAATATCTTTATTTTGAATTTATTAACTGGAATATGTCAGTTCTGGGAAATGTGCATCAATAACGTCTGCGCTTTGTTTAGTACAAGAGGAAATTAATTTATAGTTTTATTTCTACAGTGTTGTTGTACATTCCAAGTATGGCTTTTGGGGGGGTCCCAGTTTAAATTGTCTTGTTTCTAAATTTTGATTCCTTGTTTGGTGATGGTGTATTCTGCATGTGTAACTGAGCTGAGGTATTCTGTTTATGTAATTCCTATTTGACATTGCTACTTGTTCTCTGTCCCCAGTAGGTCATGTATTGTTATTCTCTGAAATGTATTGATTTAATATTTGCAGTGTTGCCTTTTGATAGGTAGGGTATGGTGCTTTGTGAGTCCTGGTAGTGCTGTTAGGATATGGCGGGTTTGCTATGGGTTCTAAATGGGCAGTGTTTGTTTGTAGTAGTTCCTAATGTGCCTGGCGGTTGCCACTGGATTATAGTAATGTAGAAATCTTTTAGTCTTTCTTTATTCATGCACTCATTAAGAGGCATGTTTACTAAAAGTTAGGGTATGGTAACATTATGCAAATATTTATGCAAATGAGGTCCCTTATGCAAATGAGGTCCCACATCTCATGCGGCCCCCGGGTTATTTTACAAGTCCTCATTTGGCCCTCAAAGCAATTTGAGTTTGAGACCCCTGGTTTAGATCCTTCCTCACAGCACGCTCTGTTTTTTTCCAAAGCATCAGCTTCTCCCCCTCAGGGTTCACTCCTGTCCCCCCTTCAACATCTTTCTGGCCCCTCTCTGTATTCTATTTCAACAATTTGGCATCTCTGCATATTACTATGCAGATAACATTCTTTACACCATACTAATTGCTTTGCTCCTGATCTCTCCTCACTAAATTCTTGCCTTGGCCATATCCATTCTAGGATGGCTTTCAACTATCTTCATTTGAACCCGGCAAAATAGTCTGCCACCTGGATTACCTTTGGGATTACCTTTGGGACTCCCTCCCCTTCTTTGCCCCCCCCCCCTTGCTTCCACTTCTGTCCCCCTGGTGTCCTCTTTCAGATATCTTGGGGTCATCTTGGATTCCTCCCACTCCTTCACGGAACATCTCTCTTCCGTCTCTCACTGCTCCTTTTATCATCTTTGTCAGATTTGTGCTATCCATCCATTCCTCTCCTCTGCTGCCTTGTCCACACTCCTTCTGTCTCTTATTTCCAGAATTGACTACTGTAATATTGTGCAAGCCGACCTTCCACAATATCAGCTTCGACTACAACTGCTTCAGAATAGAGCTGCCCGTATCCTCAACCACTCCTTCACCCCTTCTTGTTTGTCTACACTAGTTGCCCGTCTGTTTCCGAATCCAGTATAAAATTCTTATCTTTGTCCACAAGGTTTTTCACACTTTCACCCCCCGGTATTTGGTTGATCTCCTCCACTTCCATCATCCCCATCATCTTCTCTGTTCAGTTCATACTCATCGTTTAGCTCTCCCCTCAGTTTCCCAAGCACACCTTGAATGTACGCGAGGTGCTTTCTTCTTTCTGGGTCCTGTTTTGGAATTCCAGACTCAGATAGTTTGTTCAAGGAATAAGGAGCAGCAAAGTGAAAGGAGTGAAGTCTGGCGTTAGCAATAGAAGAGAAGGGCGCAGATAGAAGCGACTACCCAGAAGAGGAGGGGTGTAGGGAAGATAAGAGAGAGGAAAGGTAGTGAGGAGCTGCAGAGTAAATGCACTTTTAGATCAGCAGGAGAAGTTTGAACTGGATGCAGAAACTGATAGGGAGCCAATGAAGTGACTTGAGAAGAGGAGTAATATGGTCCTGTTGGATGATGTCAAGGTCCCAATGATCAGATGTTATCCAGGCCCATTCCTAATAAAGGTGAAGCTTGTACCCTCCTGCAGCACCTCAAAATGGGTCCCCCGCCCATCAAAGAGAAGACCATGAGGAAGATGTTTTATTGGTGGAACTGAAATATTAAGAGAGTCACGTTATTTCCAGACCCTCACAAAAGGGCTGCAACTTAGATCCCAAGCTGGGAAAAGACCTGGAATGCTTTCCTGGACGGTACCCTTCTGGAGTCATGAAATCAGAATAAGAGTAGAGACAGCAGCAGTAGAAAAACTACCACTTAGAAGAGGGAGGTTCAGGCTTATCCTCCAGTAAGCGCTGTTGCCTGGCCTTTCCTAAGTCCTTGACTAACAGAGGTCTTCACTATAACACAGCTTGCCCCTGAAGGGTAGCCTTGCTAAATGGGGTCTGGAGGCTGTATCTACAACCTAGAGTCAAAGCCACTGATGCACAGCTATAACTGCAGTCGCTCCTTTAACAGCCAAATGGTTTATGGTTTATTCAGACCAGATATACCACATTTCAGGTACAGAGTGCTTTACAAATATATGTTTAAAAAAGTAATAAGGTTGGTTGACTTATTAAACAAAGCAAGGAGGAAGGAGGAGTGGCCTAGTGGGTGGGGCAAGTTACCTCAGGCCAGAAGGTCAGGGTTTCAAATCCCACTAGAGGACAGCAACTTTGGGCTGGAAGGACTGGGGTTTCTAGTCCCACAGGTGCTCCTTGGGTAAGCCACTTAACCCTCCATTGCCCATGTTCCCTGTAAAATAGTTATCTCCAAGTTATAATGCCCTGTTCAATGTAATTTCAGTTTGTTCAATGTAAACCGCCTTGATATCATGAAAGGCGGTATATATGTTTATGTTTATTTATCATTTGATATACCGCTCAGGCCAAAAGGCATTAGAGCGGTTTACAATACAATATCATTTGAGAAAATAGAAAAGAACGGCATTTATAAGATAGGACAGAATAGAGGACAGAAACAGTCAAACAGATAAGAAGAGGAGGTGAACAAGAACAGCAAGTTACCACGAATGCAGGCATCTCAATCCAGTCCGTGATATCAGTGTATACTCCAGAGACAGACGCCACGGTCCGACACCTAAGGGTAACCACTTTTCATCCTCCTCCAACCAGCCTGAACAGCTTCATGTCCCTGCTGAGTCCTCCAAGTCCAATTCCACTAGCCTGACTGCAGATGACACCACTGCTCCTGATCTCTTTATCCAATTTTTCCCTGATAAAAGATCAGGACCCTTCGTGCATCATTCCCAGACTGTCCACCTCCAGCCCAGCTCTCTACTCCTCACCATCTTTAACACACCTGGTCCTCTTTCCATTCGTTGTCTGCCCCAGAATTTCAAGTTAACAACTTCTTCCAGCAAGACCACCTGTCTTTTCTGACCCCACCCCCTCTGCTTGGCTGATGGAAGCTTCACTTGCCCTTCTGCCCTCCATTCTTGCCATTTTGAACAGACTTACATATGACATCTTCTCTTCCCCCTGGAAAAAATTCTGATCTGCCCCATCTTGGGGGAGAACAAAAACAAAAACACAACTCATTCTTGACCCCCCTTCCCCTGCTCATTACAAGCCCATTTCTAACCTTCCATTTCTGTCAAAAATCCTTGAGAAAGTAGTTTTCGCTCAACTCAAAACACATCTAGACTCAACGCATACCCTCCATCACCATCACTCTGGTTTCCGCACTGGGCACAGCATCTAAACAATACTTCTTTCCCACCTCAAAGTCTTTGAATCCTATGACAGTGGTAACATATCCCTCAAAGTCTCACTCGACCTACTGCCCGCCTTTGATCCTTGGTTAATGAGACACTCTTGGTGAAATGAAAAAGTCATGGGATAGGAAGCAGTGTACTATTATGGATCAAAAACTGGTTAAAAGAAAAAAAAAAGCAGAGGGTAGGGCTAAATGGATAATTTTTCCAATGGAGAAAAGCGAATAGTGGAGCACCCCAAAGAACTGTACTACGTCCACTGCTTTTTAGCTTTCGTAAATGACTTGGAAATGGGAACAAGTGATGCAATCAGATTTGCAGATGAGACAAAAGTATTCAAAGTTGTTAAAACCCAAGAGGATTGTGAAAAATTGTCAGAAGACCTTGAGAAACTGGAAGACTGGACTTGCAAATGGCAGATGAAATTTAATGTGGAACAGTGCAAAGTTATGCACCTAGGACAGAACAACAAACTATGATTACACAATGTAAGGTTCCACATTAGAAACCCCACAACCCAGGAAAAAGATTTAGGCATCATCGTGGATAACATGCTGAAACCCTCTGCCCAGTGTGCAGTGGCGGCCAAGAAAGCAAATAGAATGCTAGAAATCATAAGGAAAAGAATGGAGAACAAAACCAAGGATGTTATAATGCCTCTATCATTCCATGGTACAACCGTGCCTCGAATAGTGTGTGCAATACTGGTCGCCCTATCTTAAAAAGGCTAAAGCAGAATTAGAAAAAGTACAGAAAAGAGCCAACAAACTGTAAAAGGGATGGAGGATACCCCTATAAGGAGAGGCTTAAAAGGTTAGGGGTCTTCAACCTGAAAAAGAGATAGCCGAGGAGAGATATAGAATCATGACAACAGAAAAAGATCACATGGGCTATCTAGTCTGCCCTTCCATATCAACCACAACAGTCTTTTTCCCTTTAGAGATCCTGTGTGTTTGTCCCATGCTTCTTTGAATTAAGATACTGTCCTCATCTCTACCACCTCCACTGGGAGACTATTCCACGGGATCCACCACTCTTTCCATAAAGGAATAATTTCCGCATATCACTCCTGAATCTATCCCCTTTCACCCTCATCCCATGTCCCCTCGTAACAGAGTTTGCTTTCACTTCAAAGAGGCTCTCCATGGAGGTATTTAAACATCTCAATCATCTCATCTCTATCCCACCTTTCCTTTAAGGTATACATATTAAAATCCTTAAGTATGTCCTCATATGCTTTATAATGAAACCCACTAACCATCTTAGTAGTCACCCTCTGTACCGACTCCAGCCTGTTTATATCCTTTTGAAGGTGCAGTCTCTAGAATTGCACACAATACTCCAAATGAGGTCACATCAAAGACTTATACAGAGGCACTATCACCTCCTTTCTTCTGATGGCCATTTCTCTCCCTATATACCCAAGCATTCTTCTAGCTTTTGCTGTCGCCTTTTCTACCTGTTTAGCTACTTTAAGATCAGACACAATCACGCCTAAGTCACGTTCTTCTTTAGTGGACAAAAGTACTTCACTCCCTGTACTATAAAGCTCCCTTGGATTGCTGTAACCCAAATGCATGACCTTGCATTGTTTTAACATTAAATCTCAGCTGCCGAATTCTAGATGATTCTTCAAGCTTAGCTAGATCCCTCCTCATGTTATCTACACCATCCTGGGCGTCTATTGCTGATTTTGTTATCAGCAAAGAGGCAAATCTTACAGACAGCCCTTTCGCTATATCACTAACAAAGATGTTAAAAATTATCACACCAAGGACAGATCCCTGGGGCACACCACTGATAAACTCCTCCTCCTCCGGGTGAGTTTCATTTGCCTGTACCCTTTGTCACCTCCCACTCAACCAATTTCTAACCCAAGCAGTAACTTTAGGGTCCATCCCTAGGGTGCTCAGTTTGGTTATAAGTCGCCTGTGAGGTATGGTGTCAAAGGCTTTACTGAAATCTAAATACACCACATCTAGGGCTCACCCTTGGTCCAACTCTCTGGTCACCCAGTCAAAGAAATCAGATTTGTCTGACAAGACTTGCCTCTGGTAAATCAATGCTGCCTCGGATCCTGCAATTCGCTGGAATCCAGAAACCTCACTATTTTCTCTTTCAACAGCGCTTCCAATAACTTACTCACCACTGAAGTTAAACTAACCGGCCTATAGCTTTCAACCACATCCTTACTTCTGCTTTTGTGCAAAAAGGGACCACATGTGCCTCTCTTCAATCCTTTGGCACCACTCCTGACTCCAACGAGGCATTGAAAAGGTCAGTCAGTGGAGTTGCTAGAACGTCCAAGTTCCCTCAGTATTCTAGGGCATATCCCATCCGCTTTGTCTACATTATGTTTAGCTAGTTCCTCACAAACACAGTCTTCTGAAAATTGGTCAAGATGACCCTCGCTTCTGTTCCTGTTTGTGGGTGTTTTCTGAGGTCCTGCTCCTGGTTCTTCATCTGTGAACACAGAACAGAAATATTTGTTAAGCAATTCCACTTTATCCTCATCAGCTTCTACATATTCCTCCCCATCACCCTTGAGTCTGACAATACTACTTTTGCCCTTCCTCTTCTCACTAACATATCTGAAAAATGTCTTATCTCCCCATTTTACTGAATTGGCTATTTCCTCCTCTTTTTGAATCTTTGCTTTCCTAACTACTTTGCTAGCTTCTCTGTTTTCCCAAATATAGATTCCTGTCTTCCTCTTTCTGTAATCTCTTGTATTTCATGAAGGCCTCCTTTTTCTTCACATTTTCAGCTTCTTCTTTCGAAAGCCATAGCAGTCTCCTTTTCCTTTATTTACCATTTTTACACAAAGGCTGGTTGCCCTTAAAATATCCCCTTTCAGTTTTGCCCACTGTTTTTCTACATCCCACAACTCCTCCCTGAGGTATTGGCCCATCATGGCAAAGTTAGTTTTCCTAAAGTCTAAGACCCTCACTTTTGAATGGATTTTAACAGCCCTAGTCCTAATACTGAACCACACCATCTGGTTATCACTGGATGCAAAATGATCTCTCACTATATCAGAAACACTTTCACCATTGAAAGCACCAAGTCCAGTATGGCCCCCTTCACGTATGGGTTCTATTATTACCAGTTGTCTGAATAGTTCTCCCTGTACAGAATTCAGGATCTCCTTACTTCTAGATGATACTGCAGTAGGGATGTGCCAATCAACAAATGGCATATTGAAATCCCCTATCAGTAGTGCTTCCCCTTTCCTGGCAAGGCTGCATATGTCTTCAATTAACTCTCTGTCCACCTCTTCCTCATGTGAAGATGGTCTGTATATCACACCAATGCAAATAAATGTATCCCTCTTTCTAGTTTAACCCACAGTGCCTCCTCTCTCCCTTTTAAGTTCTGTAGTTCCAAAGCTTTAATGTTATTTTTTTTTTACATATAGTGCCACTCCTCCTCCCCTTCTTCCTACTCTGTCCTTTCTGAATAAAGTAAAGCCTGGAGCAGTTACATCCCAGTCATGGTTTTCTGTAATTGCCACTAAATCCAAGTCAGCCTCTCCATTAATGCTTCAACATCTGGGCTCTTATTTCCCATGCATTTCTACACACGGCTTTCTATATGTTGCCCCTTTTACCTATTTCCATAAAGGTATTTCATGTTCCTCTTATCTGGGGACTTTCACCACCCATCTCTTCACCCAAGCCCTCTTCAATAGATTAGCCAGTCTGCAACTGAAGGGACGTCAACCTTTCTTGGACAGATGGAAGCCATCTCTCCTCTGCTACCAATGGAACATCATCCCATGGTCCAGGAAACCAAAACGCTCTTGATGACACCATTCATGCAGCCATTCATTCATCTCCAGAATGCAAGCTTCTCTGCCTTAGCCTTTACCCTCAACAGGGAGGGTTGAAGAGACAACCACCTGCGCCCCTATCTGCTTCACCCTTTGTCCCAGAGCCATAAAATCACTTTTGATAAAACTCAGAGCGATACCTGGCAGTATCAATGTGCCGACATGGATTAGTAACATTGGGTAATAATCAGTGGGCTTGAACACTCTCAAACTCTTCTTAACATCTCTGATTTTGGCACCTGGCAGATAGCATCTCTCTCTGGATATCAAGTCTGGTCGGCAGATGGACGCCTCAGTACCCCTCAGAAGAAAGTCACCAACCACCACTACCCTTCGCTTCCTTGTGGTCACTGATTCTGCAACTTTGGGGTGCTCGAGCTCTGATTCTTCCCTTTCCAGTGATGCTTTCACCTCCTCCACTTCCAGGTCTGCATAATGGTTCTTCAATTCAAGGGCTAGAGAAGTTGGATTGGTGATTCTGCAGGCCCTGGTGATGTGTCCAACCTTTCGTCATTCTGTAGGCTCCCATCTTCTTCTCTGCTGGAGAACTTGGATGTTGCAAGAAGCATCTCATCAATGTATTTCTCACTACCTTGAATGCTCCCCACCTCTTCTCGGAGTTCCTCCACTTGTTTTCTGAGAGTTTCAGTGTGCAGGCATCCTGCACATGGAACCAGTCCTTCAATTGGCATTAGGACCTCTGTCTGGACAGAGGCAGAAGCTGTGACAGGGACAACAGCTTTGGTGATACAATTTTTCCCAGTCATTGTTCAGTTGGTGGAGCTTAGGTATATGTTGAAGAAAAAGAGTGAGATACCTACCAAAGTACCAGACGGTTTCCCAGCTGTCCTTTCAGAGAGAACAAAAAAAAAAAAAAAGTTAAATCTCTTAAATGTGTTCAAAATGTGTTGTTCCAAGTCCCTGTGTGTAGTTAATTGGGGAGGTGCCCTATAAAGCAAGGCTGCTCACTAGGGGTGGGTGGAAACTAACACCTGATGAGGTGTCAGTAGCTTCAAAGAGCTGAGAAAGATACTAAGGCAGAGTTTTAAACTTACCCCACTAAAGAGCATCTCCCCAACTTTCAAAAGAAAGCCTTTGGGAGATGCAAAAATGTATGTGTGGTCCCCTTCATGCCCTAGGGTGCCTTCTTGCCTCAGTCTTGTGACATAACAGACAGCAAAAATAAAATATAGTAAAGAAGAAACTCCAAGGGGAGGACAGAGGGTTATGAGGACAGATTCCTTCTGTCCCCAGAGAACACCTGTTACAGGTGAGTAACTATGCTTTCTCCAGGAAAAAGAAGGAAGGCAGTCATCACATATGGCACTCCCTAGCTACAAGCTACCGAGAACCTGTAAAAACATCATGGCGAACTGCAAAGATTGAGCCGTGATCAGAAGCAGTTGAGTCCCTACTGAGAGACTCACACAAGATCCAGCGGAGAAAAGCACTCCGGTAGCCTGAACACAAGGGTCGGAGGGCAGAAGTTGCCTATACCCCGAAGAGATTACGGAGTTCGGCCTGGCCGAAGGTGCTGTCCCGCTGGGACTCCCTCTCCAGGCAGTAGTGAGCTGTGAAGGTATGGACCGAAGACTAGGTGGTGGCCTGGCAGATTTGTGTCAGATACGGAATGTAGATTTGCCACAGAAGTAGCCATGGCCCCGACACAGTGTGCTGTGACCTTCTGGTCCAGTGAGATTTCCACCTGCTCCTAGGTTAGGGCAATGCAGTCTGCCACCCAAGTGGACAGAGTTCGCTTAGTCACTGGGAGCGCCAGAGGACTGGGGTCATGGAATGCGAAAAGTTGAGGCACTTTGCTGTGGTTCAGAGTCCGTTGCAAATAGGAAAGGGCCTGTTTGCAATTCAGAGTATGGAGAGCGGTCTCCACCCAGCCACCATGAGGTCTCAGAAAGAAGGTAGGAAGGACCACCTCCTGATTGAGGTGGAAAGGGGACACCACCTTCTGCAGAAACTTGGAGTGTGTGAAGCACCACCCTGTTCTTGTAGAACCTCATGTAGGTAGGAGGGGGGGGGGGCTCTACCATCAAAGTCTGGAGCTCGCCAACTCTGCGAGCTTATGCAAGTGCTACAAGACAGACAACCTTCCAGGAGAGGTACCTCAAGTGGCAGGTAGCCAGAGTCTCAAACGGCAATTTGGTGAGCTGTGAGAGCACCACATTGAGATCCCACGCCACCTTTAGAGGGTGGACAGGGGGTTTGAATAGCATGAAGCCCCGTAAGAACGGAGACACAAGGGGCTAGGCCGAGAGGCACTTGCCCTCAACAGAATGGTGACATACTGTGATAGTGCTCATGTGTACTCTGACAGAATTGGACTTTAGCCCCATCTGCAACAGATACTCCAGAACCTGCTCTACCACTTGTGCCAAAAGATGGGCGAACCTGTTCTCCTGCTTGGCACATCACACCATGAAACGGTGCCACTTGAAGGCATAGGCCCTTCTTGTGGAAGCCTTATGAGAGGCCAGAAGAACCTCTTCCACATCCTGTGGGAGGCTGAAGGGGGGGCTAACTTCGAGCACTCTTTGACCGCCGAGGTCAGAGACTTAAATCTCTGCAGGTGCCCCCCCCCCACACCAACCAAGGCCTGCCAAGAATCCACCGAGCTCCCTCAACAGCTCCTTAAAGGTACCTGCCGATATAGAACAGATAGCACTGGATCCAGCAAGTCAGCATAGAGCCCTGAAAGGCCTTCCAGACGAGTGGCAACGATGAATGAGTGTTTTGGTTCTTGAGCCTGTGCATGGCTGACTCAATGACCATCAAGTTGTGGAGCAACTGGATCTTCTGGAACTCAGGGTTTCAGTGCACTCAATACATGGAGTCGAGGTGTCTGCTGACGATGGGTACCGATGCGGTGTCTCCCACATCAGAAGGAGGCGGCGCTCAAGGATCAGAGGCACCGGTACTGTAAGGATTTTCTTAAGGGGGAGAGGGAGCCTCGTACTGGATTATCTCCAGTTCTTCCGTACATGGGTCCATGTCAGCCTCAGTCTTGATGGTGAGAGCCTTAAACCATGTCCCGCACAAAGTCAAGGAAGGAGACACCCTCGGGCAAGGAATGGCATCAGAGCATGATTATGTAGAAAAGACAGAGTTTTATTTAATACTCTTATTAGACACATAATCTTTTCCACATAATCACGCTTTGGAATGGGTTTGTTGGTATACGTGATTATTTGCCTTTTCATGGAAGGAATGGCATCAGGACACCGGAGGAGACTGGTCCTAAGGCATATGTGTGTCACTGAATATCTGGGAGACGCTTCGTCCTTGGTCTCCCATTCAGATTTGAAGTCCAAGTAGGAGTCTGAAGCCCCGTGATCACCATGGTCGAGGTCCGCAACCTCTCGAGGATCTGTGGTACGAGCCGCAGGCGCTCGCAGGAGAGGACTGGTGTTCTGAGGAACGGGACCAGGACTTCGTCCGGAGCCGTTGGGTCTTTCAAGGTGGATGGCGCTCAAGGATTGGCTTGATGCCCGGAGAAGCCCTCTATGTTGAAGGTTGTGATAAGGAAGCTTATCATAGCTCAGGTAGGAGCTATAGAAAAGATGATGTGACTCTGAACAAGCAACCTGTCAGTTCTGGTAGAAGCAAGAAAACAGAGTTTTCACATAAAAGACTACCAGTCCCAGAATGCACCAGGTTTCCAGCAGCCATGAGAGGGGCTGAAGTGAGAGAGAATGTGTGCAATCAAGAGAGCTATGAGGTAATCCCTAAGCACTCATCTCAAAGGGCAGGGCTTGATTCAACACAGCTGCGCTGTGTTAGGGAGCAGCACACATTAGGAAAGAATAAGAATAGAGATTATTCTTCAGATAAGAGATTGAGGGAGAGTTGGAAGAACAGCTTCAGCAAAAGCCACGCAGATAGAGAGAGAAGGAAACTCTCTGGAAGGAAGAGAAGAAAGGCCATTGGAAGGTCTGGGAGATTCCAAGGCAGTACTCATACTGGGAGGTATTCCAAAAGCCAGCAGAGTCCATTGGACTGGATTCAGCCAGAGGAATGGAGTGGCAGAGATAGGAATCACCAGTGGCTACCTGGAAGAGAGAAGACTGCACGTGGAAGGGACTTTCAGACCAAGGCCAGAAGGTATGTGAGAGGCGATCCAGTGTCCAGGGATCAAGATTGGAAGGCTGGACATCAGAATTGGATTACATATTGGCCAGGCTTTACAGAGAGGAATTATGATGGCAGGAGAGGCTCAGGTATGAACACTGATCCAGACCCTATCTATAATAGAGAATGGCAGCAAGGGAATAAGCATTCTCATGATAGTTCCTTAATGAAAGACTCATCTGGGACAATGTATGATAGTGACCATATGCTGATTGATACAGCAGATGAAAATACAGTTTACATGGACTGTTTTCTATCTAAATGCTATTGCTAGTTTTCTGTGAGCAAACACATCAGCCATCACAAAGAAACCTAACTTTGTTCTTTATTTCCACTGCAAACAGCTCTTAAAGCAGGATTTGGGCTCACACAGTAGCAGCCAGCCAGCTAAAGGCTTTCAGCTGGTCCATTGATAGTAATTAGGGCGGCACCTGATTGTGTGAGTGAGCAAGGGAGAATCACTGCTGAGATCTGCGTGGAAAATAAGCAGACGTTAACCTAACCAGCAAAGTTTATTCTTTTCTTTGTGCCTTTGTATTTGGTAATTATTTGCTAAGAAAACATTAGCTAATTGCCTGACAAGCTGAAGGTTGTTTCTGGTTTACTTTGTGACTTTTTGTTATCCATTTTAAACACTGCAAGCAAGTAACCTCATTTATAGTGCTATCAAGCATACATGTGCTGGGTGAATTAAACCCCATCAATAAAAGAAGTATTTTATTGATCTTACCACTTGGTTTCACAACTCAAATTATTGTCATCAGCTGTGTTTGGGAGTGAATGAACTACAATACCCACAATACCTTGCAAGAATCATATGAATATATGCATCGTCAAGATTGTGTAAGTTCTCACCCTAGGCAGCCGTCTGACAAGGTCCTGTCGTCAGGGAAAATGAACCAAAGGCCAGCTGCATGGCCATGAAGGTAGAGATACTGCTCTCTAAGGCCGCCATCCTGGTCTCCATACCAGTTGGCTCCATAGCCTTTGATTTGGGCACTGAGGACTTTGGGCCCAGCATTGGCACGGTCAAGGGGGAGTCTGACAAGGATGGCCGCAGGTGTCTGAGGCTGGTTGGTGAGTGCCGATGACTTCTTACAGAGCAGCTTGTGAGGCCACTCCCGCTCCGACTCCTCGGACTCACATCGGGGACTGTGGGGCCTGGAGTGGGACTTCCCCTTCTTCCTGGATCCGCCCTCCAAGGCGGTCTTCGAGGGTTTCACCTTTTTGTGTTCCATCTCCAGGGATTTCCTCTCAGAGGAACTGCGGCTGTGGGACTCAGAAGAGGCTCGGGCTTCATGGGAGGTACTGGAGGGGGCCATGGAGCGTGGTGTCGGAGACTCCTGCCTGGAGTTGGATTTTTGGAAGAATTTTTCTTGCTGCCAACGATGGCTTTTTAGGGACTTTGAGGTCATGGTTCAGCAAAGTTCACAGTCAGTTGTTATGTTCCAGGCTGAGGGACTGGAGGCAGCAGTCATATGGGTCGGTGAAGGACATCCTATTGCTACATCAATTGCACTTCCCAAAGCCACTTGAGGCCATTGGGGGAAAAAAAAAGGGGTCCCTGCCACCCGGCAGGGGTCCAAGATCTTTGACCAAAAAAGGGCATGAACGCCGGTCGGGGGACACCTCGAGATAAGAAAGGGAAAATACAAGGAACAAACCCGAGGAGCGATGAAGAGGCGAGCTGGCTCGGGAGCGGGAAAGAACTGGTATGCAAACTGGACAGAAACATACCAAAAATCACACTTTTCTGGGGGAAACTGGATAGACGTATGGAGAGCTCTGCGGAAAAAAGGAGACAGAGGCAAGATGGCACCCTTGGGTGGGAAGGGGACCACACATGTATGGTGCATCTCCCAAAGGCTTTCTTTGAAAGCTGGGGAGATGCTTCCGCAGGGGCTCCGTTGGCACTGATGTCACCTATATGCGAGGACTGACTTCCTGCTTGTTCCAGGAGAAACATAGAAACATGACTGAAAAAGACAACATGGCCTATCTAGTCTGCCCTTCCATATCAACTGCAATAGCCCTCGATGAAGCTACGGTGTAACCCGTTTAAGACTAAATAAAGAGAAAATATTTTTTCACTCAATAGATAATCAAACTCTGGAATTTGTTACTGGTGGATATAGTAAAAGCTGTTCATGTAGCTAGGTTTAAAAAAGGTTTAGACAAGTTCCTGGAGGAAAAGTAAATAAACCATTAGTAAAAAAGATCTGGGAAATAGCATAGTTACTCAACTGTAACAGGTGTTCTCCGGGAACAGCAGGAATCAGTCCTCACATATGGGTGACGTCAGCACCGATGGAGCCCTTGTGGATGCATCCCCCCTGCTTTCAAAGAAAGCATTTGGGAGATGCCATCAAGCATGCGTGGTCCCCTTCCTGCCCTAGGGTGCCACTCTGCTCAGTCAGATGACAGCTAAACACAGCAAAAATAAAAGAAGGTAAAGAAGCAACTCCAAGGGGAGGAGAGAGGGTTGCGAGGACTGATTCCTGCTGTCCCCGGAGAACATCCGTTACAGGTGAGTAACTACACTTTCTCTGGGAACAAGCAGGAAGTCAGTCCTCACATAGGGGACTCCACAGCTACAGGCTACTGAAAGCCCATAGCGAACACCACGGTCGCCCTCAAGGGGAACCACAAGCAGCAGCAATTTAGTCCGTGTCCACAGACCGCAGTAGGACCCCTATGTCCGATGAAACCAGCACTCCGGTAGCCTGAATGCAGAAGGGTCGGAGAGTAGGAGTTGCCTAAACCCCAAAGAGGTTATGGAGCACGGCCTGGCCAAAGGCACTGTCCCGTCAGGATTCTCTTTCCAGGCAATAATGAGCTGCAAAGGTATGGACTGAAGATCAGGTGGTGGCCTGGAAGATGTCTGCCATCAGGACAGAGTGCAAGTTTGCCACAGAGGTCGCCATGACCCTGACATGGTGCACCGTGACGTGGCCTTCCAACAGAAGCCTCACCTCCTCATAAGAAAGGACGATACAGTCCGCTTCCCATGAGGACAGCATACGCTTAGTCACCGCCTCTCCTAGCCTACTGGGGTTGTAAGAGATGAAAAGCTGAGAAGCCTTGCGGTGGCCCCGAGTGCATTGGATATAGAAAGACAAAGCCCTCTTACAGTCCAAGGTGTGAAGGATCATCTCAGCCCAAATGGAGTGAAGTCTTGGAAAGAAGGTAGGGAGCACTACTTCCTGTTTGAGATGGAAGGGCAATACTATCTTCGGAGAAATTTGGGGTGCATGCGAAGCACCACTTCTTGTAGTACCTGGTATAAGGCACCTCTGCCACTAGGGCCTGAAGCTCGCTAACTCTACAGGTGGAGGTGAGCACAAGCTGGAAAACCACCTTCCAAGAGAGGAAGCAAAGGTGTCAGCTAGCCAGAGGCTCGGAGGGAGGGCGAGTGAGCTGCCCCAACACTACGTTGAAGTCCCATTCGTTTGCTTCGATAGGAGCAGGTCCCGAAAAAAAACAGGTCACCAAAGGCTGGACCGAGAGTAGCTTATCATCCACCGGGTGGTGGTGCACCGCCAGGGCACTAAGGTGCACTCGAGTGGAGTTAGAATAGAGCCCGGATTGAGAGAGGTGCAGAATGTACTCTAACACCAGTGCCACCGGGCAGGAGAAAGGGTCAGACCTATGCTCAGCACACCAAACCAAGAACCTGCGCCATTTGAAGGCGTAAGCCTTCCTAGTAGAGGCCTTGCAAGAGGCCAGCAGAATGTCTTCCACTTCAACCGAAAGGTTAAAAGATGCCAGAGTCACCCTCTCAGCATTCACGCTGTTAGCGACAGGGATCCCAGGTTCAGGTGCAGGAGAGAGCTCCCGTCCTGAGAGAGGAGCCCTGGTATGGTCCCCAAGGGGATGGGGGTCTTCACCGTCAACTGGAGAAGCAATGGGAACAACGGTTGCCTGGGCAACCGAGGAGCTATCAGGATGAGCGGAGGGTCCTGAACAAGGTATTGGTGATCATGAGACAAGGAACACATCTGCCGCCACCCTGAAGAGGTGGGCCTGCTGGGAACAGAAGGGAGGCAACTGGAGGTTGTCCAGGCTGGCGAACAGGTCCATCACGGGTTCCCCCCCAGATCTTGAAAAGCCGATTGGCTACCATGGGGGTCCAGCTGCCACTCGTGCAGCTGGAGGACTTTGCTTAGCCTGTCAGCCAGAAGGTTCTTCTTGCCTGGTAGGTACACTGCCAGCAGAATACCTTGTTGGATTGTATATGAGCAGAGGATCACTGCCTCCTGACAGAGGTCACAAAACCCCATGCCCCCCTGTTTGTTCACGTAGAACATTGCCACCTGGTTGTCCGTCTGGTCCAGCACCGGCTGGTGATGCAGGAGGGCTAAATGTATGGCTTGGAGCTCCAAGAGGCTGATCTGTTGGGTGCTCTCGTCTGGTGACCAGTTGCCCTGGGTGCGGAACTCTCTGCAGTGAGCCCCCCAGCGAAGCGTCCATGGTGAGGATCCTTGAGGGGCTTGGGGCCTGAAAAGGCATGCCCGCCTCGAGATGCTGGAGAGACTGCCATGAGACCAGGAAGTCCGCCAGTTGGCAGGTTACAGAGACTGTCTCTGAGGCAACCTGTGGCCTGAGACCACTGGTCCCGGAGACACCACTGTGCTGCCCTCATGTGGAGTCTGGGATGATATGGACCATGGAGGCCATGTGCCCGAGAAGGTGGAGAAGCCAAGCGGGCACCGAGGGATGGCACTGTATGTTCTGTGCCAGAGTCCTGAGACAGTCGGATCGGTCCCTGGGCAAGACTGGAGAGTGTCGAGCTTTTGCCCAGATGAACTCCAGACACTGTGCCGGGAGGTGGTGAGACTTGGGGTGGTTTATGACAAAGCCCAAGTGCTGCAGAACCTGGATGGTACGCGTGGTGACCTGCTGCACCTCTGAGGTTGTGCCTCCCTTTGAGCCAGTCGTCCAAGTTGGGGAAGACAACCCCCCCCCCCCACTATGAACCGCAGGTACTGCCTGGAGTGGGGACGGATGAGGATATAGGCATCCTTGAGGTCTAAGGAGCATAACCAGTCTCCCTGGTATGGCAGCAATGTTCCAAGGGAGAGCATCTTGAACTTCTTTCACTAGGAATTTGAGGTTGCGCAGGTCGAGGATAGGTCTCAGGCTCCCTGTTCTTTTTAGTACGAGAAGTACCTGGAGTAGAACCCCTTGCCCTTCAGATGGTGGGACATCGGTTCCACTGCTTTGTCCTCAAGAAGGCCTGCCAACACCTTCAGTAGAAGGTCCCAGTGAAGGGGATATCTGAGGAGTTCTCCCAGGAAATAAGGGGGAGGTGCGAGTCAAGTGGAGGAGGTAACCCTCCCTGACCACCCGTAGTGCCCAGGAGTCGGTGGTGATGGTCAACCACCTCTGGGCATAGTTGGCCAGATGTCCCCTTGTGGGCTGCTGATCTCCGTAGGATAGACTGACTCCTTGAGCATAGCCTAAAACTCACCCCTGGCTGGGCCTGAGCTGGTGCCTAGGGTTTTGAAGCCTTCTGCTTACGAGGGCCATGCCCATGTCCCTTGGCCTGCTGACCCTGTTGGGAAGCTGGGGAGGCCTGAAAAAGTAGGTAGTTTTTTTTATTTATTCAACATTTCTTAAATACCGCCTTTCATGATATCAAGACGGTTTACATTGAACAAACAAATTACACTGAACAGGGCATTATAACTTGGAGATAACTATTTTACAGAGAACATGGGCATGTGCCCAAGACCACAAGAAGCACTTGTGGGGCTAGAAACCCCAGTCCTTCCGGCCCAAGGTTGCTGTCCTCTAGTGGAATTTGAACCCCTGACCTTCCGGCCTGATGTACCTTATTTATTTATTTAGACAGTTTTGTATACCGCCTTATCCTTCAATCAAAGCGGTCACAACACAATTGGGGGATACATTTAACACGCGGGGATATGAGACACATACACTAATACTTACAGGGAACATGGGCAATGGAGGGTTACGTGGCTTGCCCAAGACCACAAGGAGCATCTGTGGGACTAGAAACCTCAGTCCTTCCGGCCCAAGGTTGCTGTTCTCTAGTGGGATTTGAAACCCCGACCTGAAGTACCTTGCTCCAACCACTAGGTTACTCCTCCCTAGTTTCTGTAAACAGTCCCTTTCCTTGGGTAGAAGCACTTTTTACCTGAGCCCTTACGTCAGGGATGGGCAGAGGTCTTTGAGAGCCTGATCCTCGTCATGAACTCTGTCTCTAGCTTGGCAGCCTAGTCGGTCATGGGTTTGCCCAAGAGGTTCTCTCCTTGGCATAGGGCATCGACCAATTTGTCCTGAACCCACTGCTCAAGGTCGGAAGACTATAGCCAAGCTTGGTGCTATGCACCAATGCTCACCACCGCTACTTGAGCCGCCAATTCGAACCAGTCATAGGTCACTTGATACATGAATTTGGAGCACTCACGGACTGGTTCTTGAACAACTGCAAGGGTTCCTCGGAGAGGCCAGCCGAGAACCCAGCGAGTTCCTTTGCCAGGTCTCTCAGGTACATGCCCATGTACAGCTGGTAGGCCTGAATGCGGCCAATGAACATTGAGCCCCGATAATACTTCCTGTCCAGGGTGTGGGCCTCCCTGCCAGGAGTGCATCTTCTGGCTTTTCAGCTGACTTTAAGGCCGACTGCACTACCATGGAGTTATGTGGCAGCTGAGACTCTTGAAAGCTCGGGCTCCGGCGGACTCGATACATCAAGCCGAGCAGTTTGCTCATCACTAGTACCGACGCCGGTGTCTCCCATATCTGGAACATCAGCCATTCTAGGATGTGAGGAATGTGCACCGTGAGTCTCGTACTGGAGGATTTCCAATTCATCCGCCTGATGGTCCTTCTCCAAATCGGTAGGAAAAGCTAGAGCCTTTAACATATCCTTGACAAAATCAAGGAAACCCATATCCTCCGGCGGGGACTGCCATTGAGGATGGTCGGATGGGACATCATGGTGGCGACGGGTGTCGGGGAACTCCTCATCCTCCACCTCCCACTTTGAGTAGTCCATCGAGGACTTGTAGGAGAGCTGCTCCACAGGCTTCAGGGGAGTACGGCATACTTGCCAGGGCTGGTTGCGGTCCCGTCGAGCGAGACTTGTGATAAGGAAGCTTATCATAGCTCAGGAAGGAGCTATAGAAAAGGTGAAGTGACTCTGAACAAGCAACCTGTCAGTTCTGGTAGAAATAAGAAAACAGAATTTTTCCATAAAAGACTACCAGTCCCAGAATGCACCAGGTTCCCAACAGCCATTAGAGGAGCTGAAGTGGGGAAACGTGTGTTCAATCAGGAGGGCTATGAGGTAATCCCCAAGCACTCATCTCAAAGGGCAGGGCCTGATTCAGCACAGCTGCGCTGTGCTAGGGAGCAGCACTCATCTAAGCAGAATAAAGGTAGAGTTTATTCTACAGAGAATCATCTTGGACATCCTCAGCTTGCTCATCTTCATCATCTGGAGGATCATCAGAAGCAGAAGCCAGAGCGGACGGACAGAGAGAGCAAGACACACTTTGGAAGAAAGAAGAGAAAAGCATTTGGGAGGTCTAAAGGAGTCCATAGCAGTACATATACTGGGAGGCATTTCAGAGGCAAGCATACACCATTGGATTGGGGAAAGCCAAAGGAGTGGTGCTGCAGAGCCAGGGATCTCCAGACGGTACCTGTGAGGGAGACAGCTGCACTTGGAAGGGACCCTAAGACCCGTGCCAGAAGGTATGTGAAGAGAGACCCAGTGTCCAGGGATCTGGATTGGAAGGCTGGACATAAAAACTGGACTACATACTGGCCAGGCTATTTAGAGAGGAACTCTAACAGCAATGGAAGCTCAGGTATGAACACTGATCTATGCCCTAGCTATACCCTTGAAAGACAGCAGGGAAGCAAGTATTGTCCTGAGAGTGCTCCATTGAGAAATTCCTCTGTGCCAATCCATGATATTGAACCCATGATTGTTGAAGAAGGGAGAGGTTGCAGATGAAGGCTGTGTTTACATGGATTGCTCTCTGTCTAAACTCCTGTGGTAATTTTCTGTTACAAAGTACAGCAACCATCACAAAGAAATACAAACTTGTTCTTTAATCTACTCAGAAAAGCTCCTGAGTAGGATTTTGGGCCACACAGTAGAAAGCAAGCCAGTTAAGGGGTTTCAGCTGGATAACTGCTAGCAATTGAGCCTTACCTAATTGCTTGTGAGCTCTGAGGGAATCACTTCTGAGTCTATGTGGGAAGATATAAGAAGTTAACCTGAAAAGAACAGTTTTTCCCTTCTTTGTGGATTTTGTTTGTTGTTTGAAACACTGCTAAGAAAATATTAGCTAAAGCCTACAGAAAAGACCAGTTTGTTACCAACCAGGTCTTTATTCTTTTGCTTTGATTGCCTGACAAGTTCAGCTGTTTTCCTGATTTTGTTTTTCTGAGTTTAACACTGAAAGCAAGTATCCTGTTTTATGTGCTACCAAGCATATCTGTGTTGGGAGAAATAACCCCATAAATAAATATCTTATTGGCTTTACACTCAAGCACAACTAATTATTGTGAGCAGCTGTGTCAGGTGTGAATGGACTGCATTTCCCACAATCCCTTGCAAATCATATTGATATATGCACTTGCCAAGACTGTGAACATTCTCACCCAGGCAGCCGTCTGACAGACTCTAACCATGATCTCGACAAACTGCGCTCCAGGGCCGCCATTCTGGACTCCAGGCTAGAATGTTCCGCAGTCTTCGGCGTGGGCACCGAGGGTCTTGGGCCCGACGCCAGCACCCCCAAAGGGGAATCCTCGACTTCTTCTTCGAAGCTTCGGACGAGCATCTCGGACTGCAGGACCAGGTCTGGGGGAGGCACCCGGCCAGTCGGAACTGTCTAAAGACACCGACTTCGAGGGTTTCTTCTTCTTCCTGGGTTTCCTCGAGGTAGGCCCCATTTATGAGGACCCACAACAAGGCTCGGGTTCAGAAGGTTCCACTCGAGGCCTCAGATGAGGCCCTGGCCTTCGGAGGCACCAGGGACTCGGGGAAAAACTTATCGTGCTGCTGCTGGCGGTTCTTGAGGGCCTTGCTGGACATCTTTTTGCAGAGACTGCAGGCTGCCGGGTCGTGGTCGGGTCTGAGGCAGTGGAGACAGCAGTCATGTGTCGGTCAAAGACAATTTTATAGCACCGATCACACTTCTTAAAACCACTGGTAGCCATGGTGGAAAAAAGTACCCCTGCGAAGTCGAAGACTCTCCGGGCTGCCAGGGGGAAAAAAAGGTGCGAAGACGCCTGAAAGATTAAGAATGAAAAACTACAAAAATAGACCCGAACTCGACACCAAGGCAACGAGGTTGGTTGGCGGGAAGAGTACCGGAGCGATACCAAAGGCGAGTATGAAAACTTGGAGAAAAATCAACTTTTTCAGGGGACAAGCCAGACAAATATCTGAAGGGCTCCACGGAAATAAGGGAGACTGAGCAAGATGGCACCCTTGGGTGGAAAGGGGACCAAGTATGCGTGGAGGCATCTCCCAAAGACTTTCTTTGAAAGCTGGGGGGAACGCTTCCACGAGGGCTCCGTTGGTAATGATGTCACCCATATGTGAGGACCGACTTCCTGCTTGCTCCCGGAGAAGGATTCTCTTCTTAAGCAGGCCTTTGACTGGCTTTGCAAGCTTCCATTTGTGGGGCCTGTGTGACAAGGATATCTATCTGCTGGCTCCAGGGACTAGTGCCAGGGGAGCTGGATGCTCCGCAAAATCACCTGGAAGTTACCAAGCTGGGATAAACTTCAGCATACTTAGCAGATGCCTTTTATAACCTCGTGCGAGTTTCCTCTAAGAATATGGCTTCCATCATTGCAGTCCGGCTAACATGTCCTTCAAGACTTGACTCAGTAAGTTACCCTTTAAGGGCAAGCTGCTGTTTGGGGAAGTGATGGAACAAGCTGCTGTTTGGGGAAGTGATGGAAAAATTGGTGAAAGATTTAGGGGACTCTAAAGGAGCTCACCTACCAAAGGGCAAGTCGATGTGGCCTAGACAAGGCAGTCCAGGTTGGCCGGAGGACAGGATCCAGAAGCTGCAGTTGCAAGTGTGGCGATTTCTGGGGATGCTGGCACCCAGGGCTTGGTATTCTCTTCAAGTCCTGGGGTCTATGGTGGCAGCCTTGGAACCTGGTGCCGTCAGCACAGGTGTGCATGAGGCTGTTGCAGCAAGCCCTGCTGTCCAGATGATCCCCTCAGCATCACCCATTGTCCTGGAAGTTAGTCTGTCTTGCTGAGGTGAAGATGTAGCTTGGGTGAAGGCTGCAGGATTGTCGTCATCTGCAGACGGGGATGTCATTAGAAACACCAGACTGGGTGGTGCTGACAACAGATGCCAGTCTGTTAGGTTTGGGAGCACACTGCCAATGAAAAGTGGCACAGGGGATCTGGACACAGGAGGCGAGCTTATGGTCCATCAACTGTCTGGAAATGACAGCAGTATTTCTGGGCCTACAATTCTTTCACAAGCACCTTCAAGGTCAGGCAGTGCGTGTTTGTTCCGACAACGCAACCATGGTAGCCTACATCAACTGCCAGGGAGGCACAGGCAGTGGAGTCCTGGCAGCGGAGGTCCAGCCCCTGCTGTCGTGGGCAGAGGAGAACCTGGAGGCTCTCTTGGCAGCACATATGGCAGGAAAGGACAACCCACAGGCCAACTTTCTCAGCTGGCAATGGATGGACTGAACGAGCAGTCTCTAGAAAGAGCAGCGTTTCACAAGATTACCAAATGGTGGCACGTACCGATCATGGACTTGATGGCAATGCCAAGGCGAGCAAGTTTTACAGCAGGTGCAGGGAATGCATGTCAGAGGGACTGGATACCCTATGCAAAGGTGGCCCACAGAGTTTGCTGTATGTGTGTTCCCTCTGTGAGCGCTCACTGGCCTGCTTTTGCAGCAGACAGAGGTGCACCGGGGTCTAGTGATTCTCACTGCACCAGAATGGCCATGCTGGCCTTGATATGAAGATCTGGTGAGACTGTTGATTGCTCCTCTCTGGTGTCTTCCAAGCACGGTCAAGCTACACTTGCTCTTGTAGCCAGAAGCTTGCCCCAGGAGGAAGAGAGAACCAGAGGAGTCTCATACACACCTGGGTCGCAGAAGGCCAAGCTGCACTGAAACCAGCCTCAAACTGGTCAGGAGCTGTAGGCCTTAAGGGGCAGGAGAAAGAACCATCTGCTGGAGACAGAGAAAATACTGAGGGCTACCTCTAACTGTGCTAAGTTTTATGCCAGTGGTGATGTCATGGCATAGTTTTGCTTTCTTTTCTCTGTCTCCCATCATCTGCTGGCAGGGGGAGATAATCCATTTGTCTGGACCGACTTAGCAGGAAGATCTGGAAACAAAAATTCTTGCTTGCACTCAAACCCCATATGTGCAAGCCAATATTTCTGCACAATATTACGATGGTGGCCAATTTACTGTGAAGACAAGAATGAAATATTAATGTATAAACTTAAAATTACATTTACATACCAATGAATTCTCTTTTGAGTCTTCACTTGGAATATCTGAGGTCTCATATTCTGTAAAAAGTAATTTAATATATGAACAAATACAGTATAATAACTTGCAACGGTTATATCAAGCCTACAACTTAAACTAGACTAGTGTAGTAAATATATAATTACATATGGACAGATTCAAACCTTTGGACATTTCCTTGATAGTCAAATTAAAAACAAAACAAAAACTTCAGTACCATGAGGCAGGTGCATTAAGGTGAAATTAGACTTACCTGCTAATTGTTCCTTACGGAACTCCAGTCTGGTCCCGAAACCTCTGGAGTTCTGCTCCTCCTCCAGCAGCTTGGAGACTGAGAACGTCACACTTGTGATGTCACTGGTACATAAGCTCCGGAACCGCCTCCAGACACCAGTAACCTATTGACAAAGCAGCCTCCCCGGAGCAACAATGAAGTAGTAAACATTATAAACAACAAGAACCACTGACTAACAGTATTCAAAACCCCCAACAATCACACCTTGACCGCAAACTGTTCCATAAATGCCCCGGTCCGTTCCCCCCCTTGTAGGGATCATGGCATCTACTTAAACTCAAAGAATGCCTGTGTTGGGGAAAACAAACTCACATGATCTCCTCTTGCTCGTGCTACTTATTTGTAACTTCCTCGTGCTTCAAGCGCTCGAGAACTACAAACCCCAGGACGGGATACGGGACCAGACTGGAGTTCCGTAAGGAACAACAATTAGCAGGTAAGTCTAATTTCACATTCCTTAACGTCCCTCCAGTCTGGTCCCGAAACCTCTGGGGATGTAACAGAGCAGTGAAAAAAATCAATGGGTGGGATCCTGCAGACCTGCCTGAACCACCGCAGATCCAAAACAGGTATCCCTTCCTGCCTGGACATCCAGCCAGTAATGCTTGACAAAGGAATGCAGAGACGACCAGGTCGCTGCCTTACAAATTTCCGCAGCCAGCACCAAACTGCATTCTGCCCAGGACGCTGCCTGCCCCCACATAAAATGAGCTCTCAACCCTTTCAGCACTAACTTGCACTTGAGAAGATATGCAGACGCGATTGCCTCCTTCACCTAACGGGCGACAGAAGCCTTAGAAGTTGCCTCTCCCTTTCGCGCCCCCGCAAAGAGCACAAAAAGCCTATCTGACTTCTGGAAGGGGGCCGTCCTACGCAAGTAGTGCTTCAAAGCTCTCCGGACATCCAGGCCATGTAAGCGCTTTGAGGAAGAGTTGTCAGCTGTAGACCCAAAATCTGGCAAAGAAACCACTTGATTCATATGAAAAACCGAGACCACCTTTGGCAAAAATGACGGTACCGGACTCAGAACTACCTTTGACTCGCTAAAAAATAAAAAGGGCTTTCGACAGGACAACGCTTGCAACTCGGAAATTCTCCGCGCCGACGCAATAGCCACCAAGAATACCACCTTCAAGGTAAGATCCTTAAGCGACGCCCTCGACAGCGGCTTAAAGGGTTCGCGCCCCAATGCTTTGAGAACCAGAGGCAAATCCCAGGTCGGTACCACAGACCTCTTCGGAGGGCGCAACAGGGCTACTGCCCTTAAACGCTTAATATCCGGATGTACTCCAAAAGCCACCCCTTGAACCTTACCTCTATAGCAGGACAGTGCCGCTAACTGCACCCTTAGGGACGAGGCCGCCAAACCTTTTTGAAAACCATCCTGCAGAAACGACAGGACCTGCGAAATAGAGACTCTCAACGCTTCCAGCTGCCGCTCCTGACACCAAGCCTCAAATATTCGCCAAACCCGGATATAGGCCAAGGAAGTTGAACGCCGACGACCCTTAAGCAAAGTGGAAATAACTGCCGCCGAGTACCCCTTTGCCGTCAACCTTGCCCTTTCAAGAGCCAGGCCGTAAGCGAGAACCGATCCACTCGAGGCATGACCAGCAGCCCCTGAGAGAGAAGGTCTATCCACCGAGGAAGACGCCACAGCTTTCTGATCACAAGCCTCATCAAGTCTGCATACCACGGTCTCCTGGGCCAATCCGGCACGATCAATATCACCTGTCCCCGGTGACGCTCTATGCGCTGCAGCACTCGCTCTATTAAAGCCCAGGGCGGAAACACATACAGAAGCTGATCCTCTGGCCAGGCCTGAATAAGAGCATCCAGCCCTTCCGACATTCGCTCCCTTCTCCTGCTGAAGAAGCGACCCACCTGTGCCGACTGAAAGGATGCCATGAGATCCATCACCAGCATCCCCCAACAACGGGCCAGCATGGCGAACACTTCCGGGTGAAGAACCCACTCTCCTGGGTCTACTCTTACCCGACTCAAGAAGTCTGCCTCCACATTGTCCACTCCTGCTATATGTGCTGCCGATAGTACCAGAAGATTCTCCTCGGCCCACACGAACAAATCCCCGGCCTCTGCTTCGAGTGCCGCACTGCTGGTGCCCCCTTGACGATTGATATACGCTACCGCGGTCGCATTGTTGGAAAACACTCGAACGGCTTTCCCTGCGAGAGAAGGCTATAGAACATGCAGCGCCTTCACCACCGCCCTCAACTCCAGCCTGTTGATGGGCCAGCTCCTTTCCAGCTCTGTCCACTGCCCTTGAGCGAAACTGCCCTGACAATGAGTCCCCCAGCCTGAGAGACTGGCATCCGTCGTCAACGCCACCCACACTGGGGCCTCCAAGGACATTCCTCTTTCCAGACTTCCTGAGCGCAACCACCAGTGCAGCGCCACGCGCATTTCCGGAAGACAGGGCAGCTGCCGTGCCAACGTATCCGTTTGATGGGACCATCTTCGCAACAACACCCTCTGCAACGGCCTCATGTGCGCTCGCACCCAGAGAACCAACTCGAGCGTCGCTGCCATTGTCCCTAGCAACTGCATGTAGCTCCACGCCGTTGGAGACGGTTCGCGTAGAAACTCCCGGACCATCTGCCGTAGTCGTTGCGCTCGCAGCTTCGGTAGAAAAAAAATTTCCCTAAGCTCATATCGAAGCACACTCCCAGATAGTCCAGGTGCTGCGATGGCGTCAACTTGCTCTTGGACATGTTGACCACCCAGCCGAGACTCTGTAGAAACGCTACCACCTTGGCCGTCACCACTTCGCTTTCTGCTCTCGACTTTGCTCGGATCAACCAATCGTCTAGATAAGGGTGAACTAGCACACCCTCCCTTTCGCAGAGCCGCTGCCACGACCACCATCACCTTGGTGAAAGTTCGTGGCGCCGTCGCCAGTCCAAAAGGTAACGCTTGGAACTGAAAGTACCCCAAAGGCACTGCAAACCTGAGAAACCTTTGGTGCTCTCGCCATATCGGGATGTGCAGATATGCCTCCGACAAGTCCAGGGACATGAGGAACTCCCCTCTTTGTACCGCCACTATCACCAAACGCAAGGTCTCCATCCGAAAATGGGACACTGAGACAATGGTTTACTCGCTTTAGGTCCAAAATTGGCCGAAAAGTACCCTCTTTCTTCGGCACTATGAAATAGATGGCGTATCAACCGCCGCTGCATTGGTCTGAAGGTACCGGCATTACTACATTGAGGGCTAATAACCTCCACACCGTGTCGTACACTGCCATTTGTTTGAGCCTTGCCCCACACGGTGACTGCACGAAAGAATCTCGCACTGGTCTCTGGAACGCTAAGGCATAGCCCTCTCGAATCACTTCTAGCACCCACTGATCCGACGTGATCTGGACCCAAAGCAGGGTAAAAATCCTGTAACCGACCCCCCACGGGAACCAACCCCACCTGGGCCCGCTCAGCTTCATTGTGACTTCCGAGTACCTGAGGAAGCGGAGGAGGCAGCGGCCCCAAACCCCCTCCACAAAACCCCCAAAACCCCTGTTTCTATAGGGAAAGCGCCCACGCTGAGCTTGTCCAAATCTGGGGAAAACGAAAAGCGTCGAAATTCCCGAAGCTGACCCTTAGGCCCGGAAAGGGGACGCCCCTGTTTGTTTATCCTCCGGCAATCTGCCGCCCTTAGACTCCCCCAAATCCTTAACCAACTTATCCAAGTCCTCTCCAAACAATAGCTTCCCCCTAAAAGGAAGCTTACTCAACCGTGCTTTGGAAGCGCCGTCTGCCGCCCAGTTACGTAGCCAAAGGTACCGCCGAGCAGCAACAGCAGACGCCATACTCTTAGAAAGGCCCGATAAGGTCATAATGAATATCCGCTAAATAGGCTGCCCCGGATTCCAACCTGGCGGCCTCCGCCATAATCTCCTCGGCTTTATCTGTCTGAATACGCTGTACCCATCTCAGGCATGCTCGCGCTACCCAAGCCCCACAAATAGACGCTTGCATCGAGAGTGCATTGACCTCAAAAACCTGTTTCAACAGAACCTCCAATCTATGGTCCTGGGGGTCTTTAAGGGCCACACCCCCTTCTACTGGAATGGTAGTTTTCTTAGTAACTGCCGATACTGCAGCATCAACTCTGGGAGACCTAAACAACTCACGATCCTGGTCTGCTAGCGGATAGAGCCATGCCATCACTCGAGAGCCCTTTAGGGCAGACTCCGGCAAATCCCATTCTTCCTGAATCATCTCCTTAACCACTCTGTGCGCCGGGAAAGCACTCCGAGTCTTGCAAAAAGCCTGCAACGGATCCTCTAGGGAGGAATCCTCCAATGGCCCCCCCTGCTGGCATATTTAGCGCTTTCAGCGTGTCCGAGATAAGCACCGACAACTCCTCTCTCCGAAAAACGTGCACGACCCTGGCCTGAACTTCCTGCTCCATAATTTCGCCTTCCTCCAGGTCGTTCCCCAAATCTAACTCGATATCCTGCTCCTCCGAACGGAGACCCTCCGAAGCCACGGACTGAGCCTGTCGGCCCTGGACATTTTCACCAACATTCCTGTCATGTCTGTATCCATCGGCGTCCCCGGGCGTTTCAGAGCTGAGATCCCCTCTGAGGCCCCGGAAGCCAGCGTACCCAAAGGACTGCTAAAGGCCTTCTGAAGCAGTATCACGAAATTTGGAGAAAAAAATCGCCGCCAAGCCCTCTGGCAGCACGGGCTGCGCGCTAGGAGGGTCAGAAGACGACGTGCCTGGCATGGGCTCCAGAGAAGGGATGCTTGGGGAACCTGGTTGATGAGGGGGCATGGGGACCTTCCCCCTATCATCCTCTGCCTGCTCTGCAGCCAGTTCCAGGGCTGCAGTCTCCCGAGTGCAGCCCTTACAAATCCCCGCTTCTGACACCGTGCCTTTTTTAGCCCCCACAAATTAAACAAAGTGGTCTAGGCATCCTGTCCTTTGAACGGTGCTCTAGCACTATCCTGCACCGTGCTGCACTGGAGTTCAAAAGCCACTCCCGAGTCCTAGGCCCTGCTCCCAGCACAGACCAATCTGCTGCGCTGTTATGCTGCGACTTTCTTTTTTTTTTTTTTAAACGAAATTAACTCACATTAAGCACTATCCGTGCCTCCAAATTAACCGCCGTGAAAACGAGGCTGCCCGACACCTCTGCTAGCCGCTGAAAACCAAATAAAACGCCACGGTGTTTTCCCGCGCGTTCACCACGCGGTTCGGCTGTCTCGCCGACGCCACAGCGCTTGTCTGAGCCCCGTGCCCTGCCGCTCTCCTGACCACCGAGGCCCCTCTTACCTGCGGCCTGGGACGCAAAATAGAGACTTTTGCTGCTCTGGGCTCTACCGCTGTGCACGGGAGCCGTCGAGCCGAAGCTCTCTGTACCACACAGGAACGTGAGGAAACCAACGTCTCTCCTGCTGCACTGCCTGTGTCCCCGACGGCCTCGGTAGCTCTAGCAGGCAGCACTTCTGCGCGCTACGGGCCTCGGTACCGGACTTCTTCTGGTGAGTCTTCGCCCCCCCCCAGTCAAGCAGATGCCACCGGGGGGAGGACTGCAGAACAGCACAGCACACACACAGCCCAGCCAAACTGAAGGCCTGAGAATTAAATTAAAGAAAGTAAAATAAATAAATAAAAGGATCCTCTCTTCTTTGACCATTAACCAGCCAAATCAAACCCTCACTGGCTCTTAACTCTCCTTAATTGCTCCTCTGGTGAGCCGTGCCCGGCTCACCACCCTCCAGCTGCTTGGAGACTGAGGTAACTGGTGTCTGGATGCGGTTCCGGAGCTTATGTACCAGTGACATCACAAGTGTGACGTTCTCAGTCTCCAAGCTGCTGGAGAAGGAGCAGAACCCCAGAGGTTTCGGGACCAGACTGGAGGGACGTTAAGGAAAGAGTTTTCCCCATTTTCTCTTTACAGGAAAAATGTTTAGTACATGTGGTTTTGTAAGAGGTCAACAAACTGAGCAGCTGCAACTATGGCCTGGGAGCCACTGCTTAAGAAGGCCTAGACCAGGAAAGAGTCCCTCAGGATTGCGTCCCAGGAGCTGCAAAGAGCTGGCTCAACTTTGGGAGGGGGGGGGGTGGGAGGGAAACAGCAGCCCTTAGGCTGTGAGCCCAAGGAGCCTCAAAACAAAAAACACCATTGAATCAGCTAGCAATTACCATCTGCCACTGACAGAGAAATATGGAAGGGTGCCCTAGCTGCACCAATTCTTACACTAGTGAGCGATCACTGGAAACTTCTAATTTCTCTGTCTCCATCTGCAAGCATGAGGGCATTACCCATTTGTCTAGAATGGTTTATTAGGGTAACTGGAAATCTTGTTTAATCTGTATATTCCATGTGTTTTTTAAACCATAATCTGATAAGCTCAGTCTTGTGGAAAGGGGGGGGGGGAGATTATAAATTTTTGTTAAATAAAATCATATTTAAGACATCTGGGGTTTTTGTGTCACATTTTATAGGAGTAAATAAATGGAGGAGAAAATTGGTAGGTGCAGAAAAAACACACACTTCCCTTCATTCGTAGTCTAATGAATCTCACTCAATTGAGTCATAACCCGTATTTACACACAACACACCTGCAGCTTCACATATTGAACATTCCCAATTGTCCCCTTAAGAGGTGCACATAAGGCATTATGCATATTAGAGGATTGTAGCCAGGAGAGTTGATGTGTAGCTTCTGCACAGTGACTTTCTATAAATGTAACCCCCAAACAGCTAGTGACTCAGGGAAATTTCACTTTGCCCTGTTCCTCCTGACTTTGGAACTGTAATGAAAAGGATGTGACTAACCAGAGAGCTTGGAGCAGGGGGTTGGGGAGAAAGTTTTATGAAATAAGTAACTGGGAGGATCAGCAAGAAAAGTGCATGACTAAGAGGAGATGTAGGAAGGTCCATCCTCTACATCGAGGGAAAGATAGTTGAGTTCCTCAGATTGAGCTGCAAGTGCTGTTTGCTAAGACCCTTGAAGATTACTTTTGGCTTCTTGAGTGGAACAATGACAAAGTGCTGGGACCCTGCACAATGTCAACTACAATTCTGGGCAGGGGGCCGCAAACCATTCAGGGTATCCAAAATTAATATACATGAGATATTTGAATGCAGTCCCTTCCATTGTAAGCAAATCTCTCATGCATATTAAATTATGGGTATCCCAAAAGTCAGACTGGTTTGTGGCCCTCTAGGATTGCAATTTGGCACCCCTGATCTGAGTGAGATAGCTGAAGTGAACTTCCAGAATCCAGCTGGCAGACATTCATGCTACAGAGTGATATATACCCTTCTGGTGGCTATGCAGTTATCCGAAATCCAAGCAGAGTGAAGCTCACATAAGAATCCCGTTATAAAATAAGGCCTTATGCAAGAATTCCACAAAGGCACCTATTTTATAAAGGCAACATAGACACCTACATGCCTTTATAAAACAGGCTCCCAAATCCAATGTTGATAGTGCTAAAATGCCAACACAAATATCTATTACCTGCTCCAAGAACACACCTCTGCTCAGCCTCAACTATGCCCACAGGAGCACATACATATACATATATAAGTACACACCATCTTGTCTGTGGGTGTACTTACATTGCGTCAGTTTTATAAAAGTGTTTCCATTTGTAAAGCTTTACCCCATAGTTGCATATGCTGCTGCTGGAGGGGAGGGAAAAAAAAAAGTCTTGTCATACGAGTTCTGCAAGTTGTAGCTGGGCTTATAAAAACACCATGATCCCCTTAAAAAGGGAGATTGCTGGACTTGTTCTCCATTCCTAGGCTAATTTAAGTGCCTACTACCATATGAGAACACAGCTGGATAAAGGAGCTCTTTTGAAAAGTGGAGCAGAGATTATGCCAGGCTTAAGTTCTCCAGAGGTTATCAGAGGATTCTGGTTTCTCTCCTTCAAATGAAGACCATATCTCATATTTCTCCTTAGTGCTTATTCATAGCACTAAAGTATAGCTTGGTTAAAGTGAAAACTTGACGTATTCTTCATAAAGACCTAAAGGCGGTATGTTTCTGAAAGAGGGTTTACACTGCATACATTCATGGTTATACTTTTTCTACTGTTAGCCTGCACAAGAAAGGTTTTTCTTAAAAGCCTGGTTCTGGGAAAAATAAAGTTATTTGGATTATTTTGGTGTACTCATTCTTGCAAAAGGGATTGGATGCACTGTTATAATACCCACTTCAGAAACGGTTTCCCGCAGGCTTTTATCCACAGAAGGGAAACCCATCACTACACTGATCATACAGCAGAGTGGGGGCTACACAAAGACCAACCATGCAGAACACTTATGTCAAATCCCAACTGTGATGAGGCTATAAGACATTTAAAAATGTTGTACAACAGGCCCAGATTTGCGGAAGGAATAATTTTATCTGCAGTAACTAGAAAGGAGGCAATTTTAATAAGGCAGTATTGCTGGGCTTAAAAAGAAGTCTGATCACAAATCACAAACATCTGTCAGTGGATGAATTTAATGCATAATTATCAGGGATGTCAATAGTAAGAACTCTGGAAATCAAGGAATAAGTGCCTGATCTGAAATAAGATTAGGCTTTTTGTGATTATGAATGCAATATTTTGCTTTGTGACTATAAAAAAAAAAAAAAAAATATATATATATATATATATATATATATATATATATATATATATAAAATCTAAGAGTTACTGTAATGGTTATTTTAAGCAAGAGAAATCACCACACACCTGTTATCATGGAATTTTCGTTTTCTAACTTCCCATCTTCGTTTAGTTGCATGCTCTGTAAGGAAAATAGAATATGGATTTTCTTGGGGCATCTAATGACACATATTAAAATATTTCAAACACCACTCAGGAGCCAAAGTCTTATTTAAAGCTTTTGAAAACAGGCACATTTGTCTTACAACTAATATTCTAGTTCAACAAAAAAAAACAACAACCCATAATCAATTCTCACCCTTTTAGCTGATCCAGACTTTACAGAAGACTCAAACAATGAAGAATTTCCAGAAGGCCAAAATGTGTTTGCTATTATAAAAAAAGAAAAAAAAAAAAAAAGATTTCTGCCAGTCACATTGGTTTTTCACTTTGACCCATAAATATGAAAAAGTAGTACATTTACCATTCAAGATACTAGCTGGTAAGGAGGAGCATGGGAAAACATTCTTTATTGAAACGGCCTTTACTACTATGTTTATTGCAAAATGGAAAAAGGCAGACCTACTTAGATTTATCAATTGAGAGAATGACCGAATAGGCAGTTTTCCAAAACTATTTCAGATCTCATACCTTCAAGTAAATCAGATGTCATATCCGCCAAGCTGATTTGTATGTCCTCTTCAAAGGGATGGTTATACTATGTAAAAAGAAACCAATTTTAACATACCACAAAGGAAATGGAAAGGAATGAAAACAAAGTTTTAGGTATATGAGGTGGCACCTTCCATTCAAACAGGATCTAATGCAACTTACAAGTGCATATAAAGCATAGTTACTCACCTGTAACAGGTGATCTCCACAGGAATTTAGTCTTCACATATGGTTATCGTCGGTACCGACGGAGCCTGTGTGGGAACGCTCCCCAGCGTCCAATAGGAAAGCTTTAGGGAGCATCCCACAGCGCCTGCGTGCTGCCTTCCCCCCTTTCCCAACTGTCCCTCTCCAGTTGAGTTTATAGCTGAGACAAAAGAGAAAGGGAAAGAGATAGAGAGATACAGCTCCTAGGGGAGGTGGGTGGGTTGTGAAGACTAAATTCCTGCTGTTCCCGGAGATCACCTGTTACAGGTGAGTAACTATGCTATCTCCAGGAACAAGCAGGAATGTAGCCTTCACATATGGGGACTCCCTAGCTGCAGATGCCAGGGAGATGGCCCCAGAAAGATGTGTGCCCCTGTGAAAGGGCTCCACTTCCCCCCATGGATCTCTGGCATCCTACCAGGGATGGTGGGTAGGAGTTTAAGTCTGGAACAGGTGTTGAAGAACAGCCTGACCAAACAAGGCATCGGGCGGGAGTCCTTGTCTAAGCAGTAACGGGCTGTGAAGGTATGAACCGAAGCCCAGGTAGCTGCTCGACAGAATTCATTGATAGACACAGAGTGAAGATGAGCCATTGAGGCTGACATGGCTCTCACATTGTGAGCTGTGACATGGCCTTCAAGAGGAAGGTTTCTTACTCTCATAGGCAAAAGATATACACTGTGCAATCCAGTTGGACAGTGTCCTTTTGGAGACTGGAAGTCCCAAATGACTAGGATCAAAAGCAACAAAGAGTTGAGAGGACTTTCTATGTTGCTGTGTCCTTTGCAAGTAAAAGGCCAAAGCTCTTTTACAGTCCAAAGTATGAAGGTTCCTTTCTGCATTTGAGGCGTGAGGCCATGGAAAGAATACAGGAAGGTAAACCACTTGGTTCAAATGAAAGGGTGAAACCACCTTTGACATTAAGTGTGGATGAGTAATAAGGACTACCTTATCATGGTGGAACCTTGTATAAGGAGGATCAGCCACCAACGCTTGCAATTCACTGATGCGACATGCTGATCTGATTGCAATGAGAAAGATAACCTTCCAGGAAAGGAATTTCAAAGAAGTAGTGGCTAATGGTTCAAAGGGCGGTTTCCTGAGCTGCCCAAGTACCAGATTCAAGTCCCATGCCACCGGTGGTGGCTTAATGGGAGGCTTCGTTAAAAGAAGGCCTCTCATAAATCTCGCTATGAGAGGATGAGAGGAAATAGGTTGTCCATTGAGAGGCTTGAAAGAAGCTGCAATAGCACTCAAATGGACTCTCACTGAATTGGTGTTAAGCCCTGCATTTGATAAATGAAGGAGGTACTCCAGTAATGATTCCAGAGGTATCGCAAGAGGGCTAAGACCCTTCTGCGAGCATCATATGGTAATCCTTTTCCACTTAAATGCATAAGAGCATCTCGTGGAAGGTTTCCTGGAAACATGAAGGATATCCTTTACCTGCTGGGAAAGGTTAAGACCATGAAGTTCTAGGCTTTCAGCAACCAGGTCCTGAGATGCAGAGACTGGGGATTGGGATGCCACAGCATCCCGTCCTCTTGAGAAAGAAGATCTGGAGCAGATCCTAACCCCAGAGGGGGAGCTTGAGAGAGATGTAGAAGCAGAGGGTACCACATTTGCCGTGGCCAATGTGGAGCTATGAGGATCATATGACCTGTCTCTCTGAAGCTTGAACAGGGTTTTGGGAATTAGGGGAATGGGTGGAAAGGCATACAAGAAGTCCTGACCCCAATGAAGGAGGAAAGCATCCCTGGCCTAACAACCTCGAGCCGGAGTTCTGGAACAGAACCGGGGACGTTTGGCATTCAGCAGACTTGCAAAGAGGTCTATGTCCGGGGTTCCCCAAATTTGAAATGTTTTGGCCGCCTGGTCTGCATGGAGAGACCATTTGTGTGGAAGCAGAACTCGACTGAGTCTGTCTGCCCAAGAGTTTTGAATGCCTGGAAGATGCACCGCAAGGAGATGAATCTAATGCTCTCTGGTGAGGGCCCATAGTCACAAAGCTTCGTTGCACAGCGACAGAGAGCCTGTTCCGCCCTGCTTGTTCAAATAGAACATGGCTACCTGATTGTCCGTTTGTCTTGTAGCTGAGCTGGGTGTGAAATACTCGAAGAGCAAGGAAGATTGCTCTGAGCTCCAGGAGGTTGATATGAAGATAGGCCTCCTGTGGAGTCCAGGTACCCTGGGTAGAGAGGCCTTGCAGGTGGGGTCCCAAACCCACCTGTGAAGCATCTGCTGTTAAAGTGGCTTGGGGTGGGGGTTGCTGAAAAGGAGACCCCACCAAAAGGTTTTTGGGTGACTGCCACCATTGGAGGGACAAAATAAGGTGATCTGAGTTTGCTATTTTGTCTGGCAGGCAACCTGGCGCCTGAGTCCACCGAGTGGATAAGGTCCATTGGGCTGCCCTCATATGGAGGCGAGCATAAGGAACCACATGCACGGTGGAAGCCATGTGGCCTAGCAACTGTAACATTCCCTGAGCAGTGATGTGAGGTTTTAGCACTGCTTGGGAAGCTAACTGTACAATGTGAAGGCAGCGGGGCTGTGGAAGGAAGGCCCTTGTCTGTCTGGTATCCAGAAGAGCTCCTATAAACTCTAGGGATTGAGTGGGAGCAAGGCTGGACTTTGGGAAATTTATGACAAGTCCCAAATACTGAAGGATGCGCATTGTGCGAGACAGAGCAACCCTGGCCTCTGGCTCTGAAGGGGCTTGAATGAGCCAGTCGTCTAACTAGGGCAGGGGTCTTCAACCTTTAATACATAAAGAGCCACTTGGACCCGTTTCCGAAGGGAAAAAAAAAATGGGAGCCGCAAAACCATTGCGACATTTAAAACAAATCTAACACTGCATATATTGTTTCTTACCTTAATGCTATATACGACCCCCTACTTTTCCTGTTAAAATATAGGTGTTTGGCCTATACTCGCCGTATAAGACTACCCCTCTTCCTTCGCACACCAAAAAAAATACGCCAGAAAATATCACAACAACAAGTAACAATATTTGATTTCAAAATGATGATGATTTTGTAGTCAAATCACTAATATGAAATAAAATTATTTTTTCTACCTTTGTTGTCTGACCAATTTATTCTTTGATCATGCTGGTCCCGATCTGAGGCTTCTGCTTTCCTGTCTTCTCTTAGCTCTCTTTCTGTGGTCTATGGTCCATCTGCCATTTCTTATCTCTTCTTTCGTTTTCTTCACTTCTTTCCATCAGCCTATTTCCAGTCCCAGTAACCCTCCCCAATATCAGCCCCTTTCCAGTCCTCACTCCCAGTACCTTCCAATGTCAACTTGCATTCCCATGATTGCCACTGGTGTCCATTTCCTTCCAGTCCCCCTCCTTCCCCACTGACCAGTCCCTTCTAGTACAAATACCATGGCAGCCCCTCTCAGATCCAGTTCCATTCTCCCATCCCCTCATATCAGCCCATTTGTAGCCTTAGCCCCCAGTTATCTTCCAGGGCCAGCAGCTCTATCCTCCCCTCCCCACAATCAGCCCATGCCCAGTCAAAGCCCCCCAATCAGCTTGCTTCCAGTGCTAATCCCCCTCAACCCCATTACCAGTGCTAGCCTCCCCTAATCAGCCCAATACCAGTCCTACCCCCCATCAGCTCATTACCAGTCCTAGCCTCCCCTAATCAGCTCATTTCCAGTGCTAGTCCCCTCAACCCCATTACCAGTGCTCCATCCCTCCATGTCAGCCCCCTCCCTCCCTCCATCCATATCAGCCCCCCTCCCTCCATCCATATCAGCTCCCTCCCTCCATGTCAGCCCCCTCCATCCCTCCATGTCAGCCCCCCTCCCTCCATCCATATCAGCTCCCTCCCTCCATGTCAGCCCCCCTCCCTCCATATCAGCTCCCTCCCTCCATGTCAGCCCCCTCCCTCCCTCCATTTCAGCCCCCCTCCCTCCATCCATATCAGCTCCCTCCCTCCATCCATATCAGCTCCCTCCCTCCATTCAGCCCCCTCCATTCCTCCATATCAGCTCCCTCCCTCCATGTCAGCCCCCTCCATCCCTCCATGTCAGCCCCCCTCCCTCCATCCATATCAGCTCCCTCCCACCATGTCAGCCCCCCGCCCTCCATAGCAGCACCCTCCCGCCATGTCAGCCCCCCCCCCCCTCCCTCCATGTCAGCCCCCCCCCCTCCCTCCATGTCAGCCCCCTCCCTCCCTCCATGTCAGCTCCCCTCCCTTCTTCTGCAGCCGCGGCTCCCTGCCTCTTAGGGAACCGCGGCTGTGCTTTTAAAATCATCTCGGAGCCCTTCCTGTCTTGGGCTCCGTGCAGCATTGTCCCGCCTCCAAAACTTCCTTTAGAGGCGGGACAATGCTGCACGGAGCCCGTCAAGACAGGAAGGGCTCCGAGATGATTTTAAAAGCACAGCCGCGGTTCCCTAAGAGGCAGGGAGCCGCGGCTGCAGAAGAAGGGAGGGAGCTGACATGGAGGGAGCCCATAACGCCACGTTTAAATACATCTTTACAACACTATTGCCTGTCACCGGGCGGGCAGTGTGCTCCGGAGCCGCGGCAAAGTGAGAAAGAGCCGCATGCGGCTCTGGAGCCGCAGGTTGCCGACCCCTGAACTAGGGGAAGACGAATATTCCCAAGGTGCAGAGAAATGCTGCTACCACAGTCATGCATTTTGTGAACACCCTTGGTGCAGAGGCCAGGCCAAAAGGAAAAACCCTGTATTGGTAGTGCTTTCCTTGAAACAGGATTCGAAGGAACTTTTGTTGAGTTGCATGGATGAGAACATGAGTGTACGCATCCTTGAGATCTAGAGAACAAAGCCAATCCTGACTCCCGAAGGTATGGCAGCAGAGTTCCTAGAGAAATCATTTTGAACTTCTCTTTGAACAGAAATGTGTTCAATTCTCTGATGTCTAGAATGGGTCTGTGTCCTCCTGTTTTCTTTGGAATAAGGAAATAGGGGGAGTAAAACCCTGTACCCCGCTGGGGAATGGGTACCTCTTCTATTGCTCCTTGAGCAAGGAGCATAGTGACCTCTTGACCTAACTGGTCGCTGAGAGAGGTCTGAGAATTGAACTGTCTTACCATGGTAGGAGGGGGCATGCTGAAGAAATGAAGTTTGTACCCCTCTCTTACAATAGAGGGAGTCCAATTTTCTGCTGTTATCTGACACCATCTGGGGGCAAAATGACATAACTTTCCTGGGATTGTGGAGGATTCTGGGCCGTTCAGGGCCAGGAAGGCAAAGTTCTCTAGACAGGAGTCAAAGCCCCTGTGGAGGCTGAGTCTGCTGAGCCGGTTGAGGCTTAGCTGCTTTTGGTTTCCTTTGTTGCCTAGGTTGTTTCTGCTGTCCCTTTTGGGCAGACTGACCTAAACGATGTCCCTGCTAGGTTTAGGAGAGAAATCTTTTTCTTCTTGCTGAAGAATGGTTTCTTAGAGGATCTTTTCCTCACAGGCTCAGCTGTAGATTTAGACAGACAGACAATCTATCCAAAGTGATATTGTCAGCATCTATCTCATTAGCTTTTTCCTGCCAATTTTTGCCAAAGAGATTCTCTCCTGTGCAAAGTATAGTCCCAAGTTTGTCCTGTACCCAGATTTCCAAGTCAGATGCCTGGAGCCAGGCAATTCTACATGCACCTATGGTAATAGCAGAGGTTCTGCTTATGCATTCAAAGCAGTTAGTCAAAGGCTGCACGATTCACAAACTTGGAAACATCCTGAGCATGTTTAACAAGAGCAAGATAAATCTTGCCTTTTATCATCAGGAAGGAGAGGGCTCATAAGCTCTAAGTCTCCTGTGACTTCCTTAAGGAACATTCCCATATACAAGATATAGGAACTGATCCTAGCAGAAAGCATCGAAGCCTGGAAGGACCGACATCCAAAGGCGTCAAGAGTCCTACACTCACATCCTGGAGGATTAGATGCATGCCTTTTTGCACTCTTTATCCATCTCATGGCTGATTCCACCACCATGGAATGGTATGGTAATTGAGTCTTCTGAAACCCAGGACAAGGAGGAACTCGAAACATGGTGTCATGTCTACAAGAATGAGGAGATATGGTCAGAGGCGTTTCCCACATCCTTAACATGAGATCATGCAAGATCTCATGAATAGGTAAGGTAACTGCCTCCTTAGGAGCTTTAGGGTATTGTAGGATTTCTAATTCCTTTGCCCTAGGCTCTTTTTCAGGAGCCACTCTGATGGAAAGACCTCGAGCCACATCTCGGATAAAATCCTGAAAGGACATATCCTCTGGTGGAGGCATCCTACGCTGAGGAGAAGAGGAATCCTTGGGAAGAAGTACTCTGGTATCGGCAGAGCTTTCAGACTCATCCGAGGATTCAAAGTATCCCCAATCCGGGTGATAGTGCAAGGCACGGTACCAATCAAAGTCAGCATCGGAGTGGTCCGGTACCAACTTATCGATGCCGGATAGAGACGCATGACTCAGTCCCGGTAGAATACCTGCCAATGTCGATGCAGTTGGTGCCGGTACCGGTTGAATTGTCTGAAGCGGTTTCAGGGGCATCAAGGCCGTGAGAAGAGCTGCCAGACTGTGTTTAATAGCCAAGAATCTCTTGTCTATCGACGCTGACGAAGCTTGGGTATTGGTGCCAGATTAAGCAGCCGGAACCCACGAGCATGGCACCAGTAGTTCTGCCGAGGTTGAAGCCTCGAGAACATCCTGGAGCCCCGTTAGTGCTTTGGAAGCCGAAGCCTCCCACCGGGGCAATTTTGCCAGTGAAAGTCCCTCAAGGGCAATGCCAGAGGCATCTCAATGTTTTGAAGGAGATCTACCCTTTGAGGACCGGCTAGATTTATGTTTAGTTACCTGAGATCCATGGGAGGAAGGTGAAGCCCTGGACGACGTTGATGCCATGGAGACTGCATCGGAGGGAAAAAGGGTGCTAAGCTTAGCAGCTCGGTTTTGCCAGCCCCTTTTTGACATCATCCCACAGGCAACACACTCTGAAATAGAGTGGCCAGGACCTAAACATTTGAGGCATCAACTCATGGGTGTCGGTGACGGAGATGGTACCACCACACTTAGAACACTTTTTTAAAACCCGAAGCCGGTCTTTCCATTTTGAGGGAAAAAAATTGGGCCTAGTGCCCAAAATGGCACGTGGCGCCCGAGAAGAAAATTACTGGTGAAAGACTCCAGAAACAAAGGGGGGGAGGTTTTAGAAAAAAAAGAAAAGAACCATCGTCGGTACCAGTATAGCGTCGAGGGAAGGCAGATGTGACCACAAAAAAAGAAGTATAAGGGAAATTTTCTGCGGTGACAGGATGTGCGACCTGTCAGCTCCGTGGAAAACGAAGAACTGGAGAGGGACAGTTGGGAAAGACAGGAAGGCAGCATGCAGGCACTGTGGGATGCTCCCAAATGCTTTCCTATTGGATGCTGGGGAGCATTCCCGTGCAGGCTCCGTCGGTACCGACGATACCCATATGTGAAGACTACATTCCTGCTTGTTCCTGGTGATACACGCATAGCCATCTCATGGATGGATGGCCTAATATTACATTTCTGTCACCTGAGTAATATGGCTTCTGAAAGAGAAAGTATGAGGATCAATACACTAAGCAATCAATTTTTAAAAGCACAAAGATGTTCAGCAGCACCATCCGCTGAGTATCTCCAGACTGCCTCGGTACTATACAGCTAGTGAAGGGGCAGTGCAAGGGCAGTGGGGCAAATGTCTGGATAACTGCAGTATTTAACTAGATAGTAGTTGAAATCGCCAACATCTGGATACGTTATGCACAATATGGATATTTAGCGGCAGGCAGCATCCGGAATACTGCCACTAAATATCCAGTCCTTTCATTATCAGCCCCTATATTTTTCACAAAAGGTGTTGGGGTGCAAGACATGAAAAACACTTTAAACATCCTGACATGTATAATGCAAAACTGAAGCATGTTTGTGTGTTTCATACATGCCCCCTTTGCAAAAATAATTAAAATATTTTCCTCTCTTAGGAGCAAACTTTCACCTTGTCATTTGGTACTTGCACAAGTATGTTTAAATTAATACATGTGGCTACAATGCAAAATCACGCAAAGCAGATTATGAATTTCTTTTTTAAACTGTTTCCCCATGTAAACACGCTGGGGTTTTTTGCAAAAAAGAAAACGCCAATGTACAGATTTTAATCACAACTGATACCTTTCCTTGAATCCTGCTAGACCAATCCAGACAAGCGAGTTATGTCCCCCTGCCAGCAGGTGGAGACAGACTTTAGCAACTTTTAGTGATGTCATCAGCTGGCATATGCTCTGGTATAGCACAGAGAGCAAGTATGACACGGCCCAAGCAATAAGCAAAACTGAAAACCTCTCTTTTTCTCAAAGGGCCCCCCCCCCCCCCCCGCCTGTGTCTGCCTTTACCCGGTTGCTCTCTCACCGATTACCCCCCCCCCCCCCCCAGGCTACACCTGGTATCTCTCACAAGCTCCCACCCTGGATGGAAGCTTTTGTGCTGACTCTCAGCCCCAAGGCATCAAAACAGAAGTCAAAACCACATGTACACACACATGCAAACACCTAGCTAGGCGCAGCATAAGTGGTGAACAAGCCAAGGCCGGGCCGAGACCACAACGTGTCCATACTTTTCCCACCCCCACATGCTCTTATCCTCTGTTCCGAAAGAGACTCCAAGAAGGTGCATCACATTTCCCCAGGTTCAACAGACAGAAAGGAATTACCTGAATCAAACCCCCTCAGCATGGAGAGGCCCAGTTCACATGCCTTCTTGTTCGCTCCCCATCTCACAAACGCATACACTGAGGAAGCGCAGATAAAACTCTAGGACCACTTATCTTCACCAGCGCTTTAGACTCCGTTTCGCCTTGATCTGACTGGTTTTCCCTATTGCTCTCAATTCCATGCACCCACCCCGGCCTTTAGACTCAGGAAACACCAGCACATCTGTTCCAGGTTTGATTTTTTAGTTCCATGGCAACCAGGCACCTGGTGTTTATGACGCCCTGTACTAGCCTTTGAAAAATATCACAGGTCAGAAGATCAGCCTCTAAATTAGAGTTTGACAAACTGAGAAAATGACTTATCCCGGTCACAAAGTCGGGTAGACAGAAGGGCTCTTAGCTGATCCCAACAATGCTTGATTACCCAACAGGCACACTAGGTACATGTCTAGAAGCAACCCCCACCCCCTCAGCTGGGCTGTCACAGGCAGCATTATTGAAAGAAAAAAAGTATATATTTAACATGGGCCCTCTGAGCCTCAGCACACTCACAGACTGCATGGGCTTATTTAGGAAATCCATACAAGAGGTAGGATCTCAGCAAGGTCTGTAGGTGCACGAGGGCTCAGAGACCCAGAACTGAATCTCTCTGTTGTGGTGCAGCAGGCACCCTGTTTGGTTTAGAGGTACCAGGGAATTCAATGATTCTCAACCCAAAACCCAGACATCATCCAGCCAGAATTTCTACACTGAATATGTACTATACTGTATAGTTACATGAACTGCCTCCATTGTAGGCAATTTCATGCACATTCCCTGAGGATATCCTGACATCCAGATTGGCTGTATGTGTCCAAGGATTGAGATGAGAATGGACTAGTCCATTCAGATCTTGATTACTCATATAGATAAGTATTATGCAATGCTCCTCCCAAGCACAAGTCTCTGGTGAGACCTTATTTGGAGTAGAATGTACAATTCTGGAGACCATACCTTCAGAAGAATATAAACAGTCAATCCAGAGGGTTGCTACTAAAATGGGTGTTCGTCAAAGCATATGAGGATAGACAAAGACCTCAATACGCTTTAGAGAAAAGGCGAGAGAAGGGGGATATGATTAGGATATTTAAATACCTCATGGTATACATACAAAGGAGGTAGGCCTCTTCAACTGAAAGGAAGCTCTGGAATAAGGGAGAGTCATAGGATTAAGGAGTAATCTAAGCAAGTACTGCTTTATGAAAGGGTGGTGAATGTGTGGAACAGCCTTCTAGCGGAGATGGTGGAGAACCGTATCAGAATTCAAAACAGCATGGACAAGTACTGTAGGGCTGGTACCCCTGCAATTCTGCGCCTGCAGATCTCCGGCCTGCTCAGCAGGTAAAGCCTGAACCAAAGCTGACCAAGTTGTTTTCCTGCTACAAAGGAATTTTGCTGTGTTTTCAGTCAGACTTGACCTTCAAGCAACTGCTTGCCAAGCGTTTCTATGTGTGCATACTGAAGCCCATTGTTCCTGGCCAATTCACTGCCCACATGCAAGAACATCTGCTTCTCCGGTTCTTATCTATAGATGGTTCTACTGGCCTTGGACACTTGTACCTATGTCCAGAAACTACATACCGTTTCCTCCGCATGACATCTTACTATGGATCCTTTGTCTGCAAGAAAGATGCCTGTAGACCACCTCCTGATTTGCTGAGAACACCTCGGACTGTCGTGTGTCAATCACCACACCTATGACGGAGACTCATCACAAAGAATAATAGTCTGCGCAGAACTTTCACACCTTTTGCTGTTTGTGCCCTACTTACCTGGTTTCTGCTACCTGATCTGTCTGCAAGACAGACACACTACGTGTGTGCAAGGCCGTTCTCCCAAGGACTGAGATGAGACTTTCACAGATAGCTTTGATTCTGTGTTCTCCCACAGCTTGCCTACGAAAGAGCTGTAGCCTGCGTTATCTAGCTTAGCTGCCTCCTTTGACCTGTGCTGCTCCAGAGTCTCATCGGACCTCAGCCCCCGAGTGCCAGCCAGAGCTAAGGTACCATCTTATCTCTTTTCCTTCGGGTGGGCAATGGTTAGCTAGAAACTTATTCCATAGCTTTTCAGTGCAGAGCGAATCAGCGACATCTGGTTACTAATTAGTGATTTATCATTTTGTCTAATTGTAATTCTGGTTCGCAACAAACTGCTACCTCATGTTACTAATTATATATCTTTAGCTATATGTTTGTATATTTTTCTATCTTGCTGTCCACAATAAATATAATATAATATATATCTACAGACCAGACTCCTTCCGTGGCTCATTACAAGCATAACTCATAGAACTTCGGGCTGGGTATGAGTAGTTAATTTCCCCTGGACTTAACTGAGAGCCTAACATATTTTTGTGCTACTAATAATCCCTACAGTACAGAAGATCTGTGAGGGTGAGGAAGGAATTACAGAGCTTAATAGTTCTTATGAATGGGCAGACTAGATAGGCCGTATGGTCTTTATCTGCTGTCATTTTCTATGAGCCAGAAACTTCGTAACATCCTGATCTTATTCTTTGGAACATGCTGATATTTGTGGTTTGGGAACACAGATGAAGTTAACCCAATTGTGGACCTTTTATTTTACTATTTTGTTATTTACCTTTTAGTTATTATTCCAACAGTAGATATAAAATTGTCACGCCAATAAAATAATCAGATTCTGACAAGTGCTGTCACTTATATTTCAGAAATGCATCACCCCATTTGCAAGATATTTCCACTTCTATTATGACCATTAACAAAAAATGTTAGTCTCATTCAATTCAAACTAAAATCCCACCTTTCTGAGGCTGCTTTGGGACCCTCACTTATTAGTCTCCTGTTTAATATCCTTTTGTTTCTCTATACTGAAATCGCCTACCTCTGGGGTCACCAACCTCCAGAGGGCCGCGGGCCGCACAGCCAACTACCGGGAGCCTCGCGGGCTGCACCCCCCTTCTCCCCGCCCCCGCGAAAAAAAACAACAAACACAAAATTATGAAAACAATGGCTGATCACCTTTATTGAATTTAATGAGATGGCTGATGATTCATGCTAGCAGACAAACGCTTAAAGTCCGGCTTCACAGATGACACTGACAGGAGAAGGGACGCTTGCAGGTGGTCGTCGGTGAGCTGCGAGCGCGTGGATACAATGGTGGGAATCCTTGGCGGGCTGCATGTAATGTTAACCGGGGTAGAGCCTCGCGGGCCGCACAAAGGGATCTCGTGGGCCGCATGCGGCCCGCGGGCCGCAGGTTGGTGACCCCTGGCCTACCTAGTCCCTTGTTTGTTGCGTTTGTAAACTCTGTGGAGCACAGACTGTCTCTTCTTGCATGTAAATGTATAGCGCTGCATGTGCCTAGGAGCGCTACAAAAATATGCAATAGCAGTAATAATAATAATTATTATAATTATTGTATTAAGCCATCAAAGCTTATTCTGAAGAATAGTTACTGCCAGATATTCGTCATACCTTTTTCATTATTTCTCATTCCTTCATTTTTTCCCCTCCACGTCTCCTTGTTCTCTCCCCTTCTTTATTAAACATCATCCAGATATTACACATTTGAGAGTCTCTAATATTATCAATGCCAGGGGTGGCTCTATGAGGCCGAGTGAGGCGGTAGCCTCATGCGGCAACTTTTTGGGGGTGGCAAAAATTGCCCCCAAAAAGACCGCCTCACTCGGCCTTCAAAATAAAAAAACCCTGGCTGCAAAAGCTGCTGACGTTGCAGCATGAAGTGCCCCCAACACAGCACCCCCCCCCCTCGCACCAGCTCAGCTTTGCAGAGCCACACAAAGGAAGAGCGTTTCCCTTTCCCGTGGCTCTGTTAAAGCCGAGCCTGCCGGCACTGATGGGAAACAGGAAATGCTGTGGTTATTTATGTTGTGCGTGTGTGACTGAGGTCAGGTGCTCTGTTAACATGGAGTTTGTACATAAAGATCTATACTGTACTGTAGTAATTTGACTTATTCAGCTTTTCAAATAGGTGTATGGATGTTCCAGGGCCCAATGTAGTATTTACAGTGATGCTTTTTTTAGATAGGCTCCTTATGTGAGTTTTGGAAGTTTGTGCTGATATGGTATGGTAGGTTTGCTCTTTGTCACAGGGTTTTGTATTAGTTCACAATATGCCTGGTACTGGAGAATAGTGGTTGTTGTTGTTTGTGAGATGATCAGAATCAGGTTTGTTTGTTTGTTTTGTTTTTTTAAATATTGAGTTCTGTGAGTGAATGTCCTGGTTCTGCTCTGCACCTACTGTGGATGCAAAATATATGTTGAAAAAGAAAAAAAAAAAACATAACAGTTCATAACAACAAAATAAAAATAAGTTATAATTTAGTTTTATAAACTGTACTGTTGGTTCTTGCTGTCTTTTAGTTCCTGGATGAGCAAATAGGACCGTACCTCGCCTTGTGCAAGCGGTGAAGCCGCACAGGGCGCAAAGGCTTGCTTGGGGGGCGCATTTCAGCTGTCTGCTGTTGCCCTGCCACTGCTGGCAAGACAATAGCAGGCAGCCGAAATGCACCTCCAAGCTTTTCGCAGCACTTTAAGCAGGTCTGTCCCTCCCTCCTCCTACACGATGTCAGAGCAGGGAGGGACAGATCTGAAAGGCGCTGGCACTTTAAGCAGATCAGGCGCATGCCCCCTCCCCCCACCACATACCTCCGTTCAGCGCTGCCTGGGAAAGAGCAGGCAGTGCTGGACGGAGGTATGGGGGGAATGCACCCAAGCTGCAAGTCGCACAGGGCGCGATTGCAACTCGTTATGGCCCTGTTTGCAGACATCTTGCATTTCCTACATATAATCTAATCGGTGGAGTGGAGTAGCCGCCTAGTGGTTAGAGCAACTGCCTAGTACCCAGAAGATAAAGGGTTTGATTCCCACTGGCACTCCTTGTGACTTTGGGCAAGTCACTTTACCCTCCATTGCCTCGGAAGAAAAGGCTGGCAATCTACTTCTGGTGATACATTGCCAAGAAAACCCAGAGGTAGCTGGGTCGCTATGAGTCAACACTGACTTCATGGCACTAAAAACAAATCTAATCGGCTTTTTGGTTTGGTTCAGTCTCCAATTGGATTTCTGAAAAAGCCCCTCCCCCCTCTAAAAGGAGGGGGGGAGATGTGGGGGCGCCATCTCATTCTTCGCCCCAGGCAGCAGATTGCCTTGAGCAGCCCCTGATTATTGTTAAAACCCTTCTCCATTTTATTTATTTTCACTTTCTTCTCCCTCGACACTCACTTAAAATGGAACAGAAAAGCACTCCAAAATCGGGTTGTTTTTTTTAGAATGGGCGTTTAGAAGAGATGTACCCAATTCAAATCCATATTTGCTAGGCGCATATGTCGGCGAGACTATAGCCCTGCTGTTCTGAGAAAGAAAAGGGGTAGTATACAGGGTGGGGGTTTAAACTGATGCTAGAGTAAAATACAGATAAAGGCGCAGAAGACTTTGAGAAGTTGCGGTCGTAAGCGTTGGGTCCGCTATAAAGCTGTCGCCCTGCTTCCAGCCTATCATGTACACAGCACCCAAAGCGCCGGCGCTTCAACAGGTCCCCCAAAGATCTGCTGTACAGCTGACGTCCGTCACCATCACCTCTCGGATCGTCGCCATTCTCCGCCCGTTATCCCGCGGGGGAGAAGTTTCGACGAGGTGCTGCTCGATAAAAAGAGTTAGGGGGATTCATTACGCAGGCGCTCCAGCGCTCACCTTCTCGCAGATAGCCTCCATGCGCCTGCGGAAGAGCAACTCGTTCTTGTCCAGATGCTGCAGGAACCCGTCGGTCCAGCCGCCCGCCGCCATGTCTCAAGCTCCCCAGACATGAAGATAAGCCGCCCCTACAGCAATTCAAACATAAGCATGCTGCCAAACGCCGGCTTCCGATTGGCCGCCTGACATATTGACGTCCCTGATGCGTGCGGGTGACGACTCGTTCGTCATTTGGCAGTGGCTGCGGCGCGAATTGTACTGTGAAGTTGCGGTTGGTAGCATAGGCGGCTCAGCTGTCTAGGAAATGCTTAGGCTTCAGCCTTAAAGGAGACTTTCGGGTACAATAAAACCCCAACTCCTTAAAGGCTAGAGTAAATTTATAGTCAATACGGATACACTGCGTCCACTTGATGCTTGCGCAGTTCATATCCATGTGTTTTGGTTTGGAGTTTTCCTAACGTGTATTCTGAAGTAAACGGATTTGACTTTTGTCTGATGTTGGTTTCTTTCTTTTTTTTTATGATAAAAAATAAGGTAATAGCTTTGTACTGGACTAAATACGTTTTTGGGCTAGCCTTTGAAGGTTAAAATTGTCTTCCACAGGTCAGGATATTATGAAGAAAAATATGTCCGTATGGTAATATACAAGTGAATCACAAAAGCCTTCCAGTGCTACTCTTAAGGGAAGGGGGGTTCAAATTGGAAGAGATGGATGAGTGTGACAAAGCTGTAAAAACCTTCCTCTTTCAACTCTTACCATAAGGTATTTAATGAAGTGATCTGGTCCTCAGAAATGCTCTTGGATAAGAGGTGATGACATCTTAGTCTGCTTTGTGCCCTGTGATCTGTATGCCTGTGTGAATTGATTCTTGTTTTTAACTTTTGTCCTGTTTTCCCAAAGTAGCATCCTCTCACATTTTCTGCAGTGAATAATATATATCACATTCCATATCATCCTGCTAGAACAGTCCAGACAACTGGTTTGTGCTCCCCTACCAGCAGATTGGTGAAGCCAAAGAACCAATGAAAAGCCCGGGTTTCAATGACATCACTCCCATACTTCTATTTGCCTCAGCCACCAGAGGTGTCTTAAGTATTTCTTTGTCTCCAGCAGATGGTAGATGGATTTTTCTCCACTCTAAAGAAAATCTGAATAATTGAGAGGAAAAGATAGATTTAAACATTCATGAATGACCATCTTAAGGGTGACATGGGAGGCTCTACTAGATTGTGGTTTTCTCCATAGGAGGAAGAAAATTGGTTCAGCTTCACACACTTATCATGATAAGAGCCTGTTGAACAGCCATAAAATTGGAAGGCTCTGCAAGAACTAGAAGAGTTCAGCAGCCTCACACAACCATGTCCTGATCGTCCCTCCAGTCTAGTCCCAGAATCTCTGGGGTTGTGATCCTCTTCCAGCAGCTTGGAGACTGAGAAACGTCACCTTTGTGATGTCACTGGTAAATAAAACCCGGATCCGCCTCCTCACACCAGTTATCTCAGTCTCCAAGCAGCTGGAGGTTGGTGAGCCCAGGAGTTCGGGGCTCACTGGAGAGACAATTAAGGAGATTGTAGTTTGAGAATAGTTAAAGGAGTTAGGTTATTTAAAAGAAATAAAGTAAATAGAGGTTTTAGTTGTGCAGGGGGTCTGGTGCTCAGGTGATCTTTCCCTCCTGTTAAGGGTCCTCAGTTCCTTTCTCTCCTTGTTCCCCCCTCCCCCTCCTCTATTCTTTAGGGTAGCCGGGTGATTCGGGGGGGGGGGGGGCTAAAAGGCATTGTTAGAGAGGACCGTGCCGATTTCCAATCCTGCTGAGAAGGGGAGACAAATCGGCAGCTGCCGGGCTCATCGCTTGCAGAAGATCTGCCTGCGCATGCGATTAGAGCCGGCGGCATGAGGAGCAGCACTGCAAACAGACCTACTCCGGCTTCCTTCCTTTCCAGCCGGTGACTGCGGCTCCCGGAACAAGGTTGTGCGCAGTAGAGGACTCTCCAGGCACTGATTGCAGGCAGGCAAGGTAGGACGGCAGCACAAGCAGGGAGAGCGCGGGTGCCGGCGCTGCAGGCCAGACCGCGTGTCTCGCGCGGGAATCGCGTTCTGCCGTTTCTGTTTTTTAAGGGCCTGTATTTCAACAGGGGAGCCTCGTTTTGCTGTAGTTTTTTCATAATTGAACTTTGGGCAGCGTTTCTGAAGAGAAGACACCAAAAAAAAAAAAAAAAAACGGCCCAGCAACAATCGGTCAAGGCTTTGTTGAGGGGCTCGGTTGTACATTGAGTGGTGCTCTGGGAGGACAGAATTGCGGAATCTCTCCGAACTCTTAATATGCCATCAGAAGGACCAACAGAAGATTCTACGCTGGAGGATCCACTGTTGCAGGCTGTTCGCAAGACTCAGAGGGCTTTCCCGGTTCATAGAGTGTTTAAAGAGATGATACAGGAAGAGTGGGACATACCTGAATCCGCTCTTAAAGGATCTCGGGTGATGACACATCTTTACCCGCTACTTGATCAGGATAAGGATTTGTTTAAGTATCCTAGGGTAGATGCGGCAGTGTCGGCGATTTATCAGAAAAACCACGATTCCGGTAGAAGGAAGCGCGGGGCTCAAAGATGCTCAGGACCGTAAGTTGGAGACCTTATTGAAGCAAGTATTTGAAGTCAATGTGCTCTCCTTACAGGCTTCTATTTGTGGAGCCTGGGTGGCACGGGCTTGCTTACGCTGGGCGCAGCAGGTTCAAGGGGACTCTTCTGAGGAGATGGCCAAAGAGGCGTCCAAGCTGGAATCTGGAGCGGCTTATCTGGCCGACATTCATTATGACCTTATCAGAGGGCTATCAAAGAGTATGGCTTCGGTGGTCGCGGGGCGCAGATGTCTTTGGCTGCGCAATTGGGCCACAGACGGGTCTTCCAAAGAGAGGTTGAGTAAACTTCCCTTCCGGGGGAAGCTGCTATTTGGTGAAGATTTAGATAAATTGATGAAGGAGTTAGGAGAGTCCAAGGGTGGAAGGTTGCCGGAGGACAAGCCGACACTACAACTTAGAGGGTATTCATTATCTGTTTGCGTGAGGACAAGCCGAAGCAAGGACGGTCTACTCCTATATCTCGCGGTCAGCAACGGGACTTTCGGCGTTTTCGTTCCCCAAGGTTTCGTCAAAGTCAGCGGGGGTGGTTTCCCGGTAGGAGCCAAGGGTTCTGTGGATTTCGCGGAGCAGGCAGGGGGTTTGGGGCCTCTTCCCCTTCCCCAAATTTCAAGAAATCATAATAAAATCAGGGGGGCCCGGATGGGGGTGGTTCCCGTAGGGGGTCGGCTACGGGAGTTTTACCCTGCCTGGGTCCGAGTCACCTCAGATCAGTGGGTGTTGGAGGTTATTCGAGAAGGTTATGCGTTGGAGTTTCAGCGGCCGATAGCCAATTCTTTTGTGCAGTCCCCGTGCAAGGCAAGCGAAAAGTGCAAGGCCGTGCGGGAGACAGTGCAGAGACTACTTGACCTCGAAGCCACTGCCTGTTTCCCCCGAACAGTGCGGTTGCGGTTGATACTCTATTTATTTCGTGGTTCAGAAAAAGGAAGAGACTTATCGTCCTATCTTGGATCTCAAAAGAGTGAATCGTTGTCTGCGGGTATCTCATTTTCGAATGGAGACTCTCAGGTCCGTTATAGTAGCAGTGAGACAGGGTGAATTTCTTACGTCTCTAGACCTCTCGGAGGCGTATCTTCACATTCCGATTCGGCAAGATCATCAGAAATTTCTCAGGTTTGCGGTGCCTATGGGGCATTTCCAGTTTCAGGTGCTTCCATTTGGCCTAGCTACGGCGCCACGTACCTTCACCAAGGTGATGGTGGTGGTGGCAGCGGCCTTGCGAAAGGAGGGAGTGTTGGTACACCCTTATCTGGACGACTGGTTGATCAGAGCGAAGTCCCTAGAAGAGAGTGTGGCAGCTACAACCAAGGTGGTGGCCTTTTTGCAGGGTCTCGGCTGGGTGGTCAACATGGCAAAGAGCAAGCTGGAGCCGTCACAAAGCCTGGAGTACTTAGGGGCGCGATTCGATACGAGAATGCGCCAAGTTTTCCTGCTGCAGCAGTGGGTGCTAGGGCTCAGGAGATTAGTCAGGCACTTTCTCAGCAAACAGCGTCCCACGGCCTGGGATTACCTACGGGTGCTAGGGACCATGGCGGCGACGCTCGAGTTGGTTCCGCGGGCGCGGGCCCACATGAGACTGTTGCAGAGAGCGCTGTTGAGGAGGTGGTCGCATCAGAGGGAACAGCTGTCTCAGAAGCTCCCGTGTCCACCGTTGATGCGCAAGGCACTTCAGTGGTGGCTGAGACCGGGGGTTCTGGAGAAAGGGATGCCCTTGGAGTCGCCTGCTTGGATGTCTCTGACGACAGATACCACTCACTTTCAGGGACAGTTTGTGCAGGGGCTGTGGTCCGAGGTAGAAAGGAGTTGGTCGATCAACAGACTCTAATTGAGAGCGATAGCGCTGGCCTTGCAAAGGTTTCAGCCGGCGCTCCGCAGAAAGGCCATTCGAGTGTTCTCAGACAATGCGACCGCGGTGGCTTACGTCAACCATCAAGGAGGCACCGGCAGCGTGGCACTGGAGGCAGAGGCCGAGAGTTTGTTAGCTTGGGCCGAGGACAATCTGGTGGCTTTGTCGGGGGCACATGTAGCCAGGGTAGACAATGTGGAGGCCGACTTCTTGAGTCGTGTAAGGGTAGACCCGGGGGAGTGGGTTCTACACCCAGACGTGTTTGCGATGTTGGTACGTCGCTGGGGGTCGCCGGTAATGGATCTCATGGCGACTTTCCAGTCGGCGAAGTTCAGCCGCTTCTTCAGCAGAAGGAGGGAGAGAATGGTGGAAGGCCTGGACGCGCTTATTCAAGATTGGCTGGAAGAGCAGCTCTTTTACGTGTTTCCACCTTGGGTGCTGATCAGTCGAGTGCTACAGCGCATAGAGCTACACAAAGGGCAGGTGATTCTGATAGCGCCGGATTGGCCAAGACGGCCGTGATATGCGGACTTGGTGCGGCTGTTGGTAGAGGAGCCCTGGAGACTTCCTCCTCGAAGGGATCTTCTGACACAGGGATCCCTGTGCATGCCTCACGTAGATCGATTCTCGCTTACGGCTTGGCTCTTGAGAGGGCTAGGATGAGAGCAAAGGGTTATTCAGCGGGGGTGATTTCCACCTTGCTGAGAGCTCGGCCGTCTACCTCGTTGGCTTATGTTAGAGTGTGGCGCATCTTTGAGGGATGGTGTGAGGACAAGGGCTTTGCGCCCTTAAAGTCGTCAGTACCGCAAGTGTTCTCATTCTTGCAGGACAGTTTTCAGAAAGGCTTGGCAACCGCTTCATTAAGGGTTCAGTTGGCGGCGCTGTCCTGTTATAGAGGTAAGGTGCAGGGCGAGACGCTTGGAGGACATGCGTATGTTAAACGTTTTTTAAGGGCAATAACCCTGTTGCAGCCACCGCGTAAACAAATAGTTCCGACGTGGGATCTCCCTTTAGTGTTGGGGGCGTTAGGGAGAGCGCCCTTTGAGCCGTTGGCAAAAGCTTCTTTGAAGGATCTCACGCTGAAGGTGGTGTTTTTGGTAGCGATCGCTTCGGCGCAGCGAATTTCAGAATTACAGGCGTTGTCCTGTAGAAAGCCCTTTCTGGCGTTTTTTTGAAACTAAAGTGGTTTTGAGGCCTGTTCCATCCTTTTTACCAAAGGTGGTTTCAGTTTTTCATATGAATTAGGTGGTGTCTTTACCGGTGTTCGTGGCGCAGGGAGAGGGCCAGGCTGCGGAGCAGTTGCATCGGTTGGATATTCGGCAAGCTTTGAAAGAATATATCCGCAGGACGGCCACTTTCCGTAAGTCGGATAGACTGTTCGTGTTGTTTGAGGGGGCCAGAAAGGGCGAGGCGGCCTCTAAAGCTTCTATTGCCCGGTGGTTGAAGGAAGCGATCGCGTCGGCCTATCTATTGAAGGGCCGGGTGGTCCCAGAGGGGCTTAGAGCTCATTCCACGAGGGCGCAGGCTACCTCTTGGGCAGAGTGCAGTCTGGTACCGGCGGTGGAAATTTGTAAGGCTGCGACTTGGTCTTCGTTGCACTCATTTGTGAAGCATTACCGTCTGGATATTCAGGCGGACAGGGATACCTGTTTTGGATCGGCGGTGCTTCAGGCTGGTCTAGCAGGGCCCTCCCGTTGATTCTATTCACTGCTCTGTTACATCCCCAGAGATTCCGGGACTAGACTGGAGGGACAATCAGGAAGATGAAATTAGACTTACCTGCTAATTGTAGTTCCTGGAGGAACTCCTGTCTAGTCCCGTATCCCACCCTGATGATGCTTGGACTATGGCCTGAAGCAGGACTAACATAACAGGTAAGGGTTTTCATGGTCTGTGCTGTAACGTAGGTCTATCTGGGTCAGGTTGTAGTTGGGGATGGGGGTGAGGTCACTTTCCGGCGCAGGAGGAAAAGATGGCCCTTAGTGCATAGGACACATTTAAGAACATATGTACATAGTTATACATAGGAGTCTTTAGGGTTCAGTTAGTGGTTTAGAGTTGGTTTATGGTACAGTTTGCTACTTAATGGTTGCTCCAGTGAACATCCCCGCAGGTCGCAAGGGCATGCCGGGCTATCCACGGGCCCAATTCTGTGCACCAACAGCTCCCCTCAAACCTTTGCCATGATGGAAGCACAGAAGAAATAAAAAAGAGACAATACAGCGTGTCTGTGCTGCCCATGGAGCTTTCAATCCCATAAGTTCTTGAAGTGTCTTCTGCTTCCTGCCTCCAAGGGAATGGGAAGTATGCCTCAGAAGGGGTGGGGTGGGCTGTGTTTATTTCTAATTTTGCTGCTTCCTAGAAACTACTGATACGCAAATATTAAATTATCTGCTCTTATATTCATCACTTGAAACTAAGAAAGAAGTTGTTTTGCCAAACCAAGCTGATAAAGTGTACACAGGTCTCAGTCAAAAACACACAGCTATTTGTAAAGGGTTTTTAATTATCACCCTTACAGCTCGCTGCTGTTCACATCAATGACCTTTTCTTCACGTACACTTTAGCTATTTTTGTGATTCTTTCATTAAAAAATAATTTATATATATTCTTCAAACTATTGGTACAGCTGACATTCCTCGATCAAAATTGACTTCTGTATTGTCAAATGTTAATGCCGCTAGTACTTAGCTTCTACTCTGAAAGCAGTGTCTTTCTTCATGCTGGCGATTTCGATTTAAATCCCAACGCTGTACTTCTAAGGCGCCCAAGCGTTTCACAATTCGTGTTTCATCAGGGGATTGCGATTAGACGTTTCAAACTGAGTAGATAAATACAACAAAAAACTGTTGTGTCCTCGATACTTTTTCTTCGTTTCATATAAACACTTTAATTATATCTAACAATCCATAGAAACTGCCTAATGATAGAACCACCCCTGGTACCCAACATAGCAAGAAAGCAGAGCAGCCAATGGGGCGTCCAGCAGGGCCAGCACTACCCAGTAAGCCGGGTAAGCACTGCAGGAGGGCGCCGGCAAAGGGGGGGGGGGATCGCTGTTGCCGGCTGCCCACCCACCACCTGCTGCTTCAAAAAAGAAAGCAGCCACGGGAACATTTCTCTGTTTCCGCGGCTCTGCTAACTTTTAAATTGCTGGGTTGTGGAATTTCTAAAGTCAAGAATAAGCATTTCCTGTTTCTTACAAGAAATGTTCCGGTGGCTGCTTTCTTTTTTTGAAGGACGAATCAGTGAGGGGGGAGGGAAAGGCACCAGAAGGGAGCAGACATGGGGAGGAGCTAGAAGTGAGCAGAGCAGACATGGGGGGAGAGCTGGAAGGGAGCAGTCATGGGGGGGAGCTGGAAGGGAGCAGACTTGGGGAGGGAGCTGAAAGGGAGCAGACTGGTTGAGAACAGTTTGGTTCTGAGACCTGATGTGTCTTCTGCAGGTGCCTCTTCGGTTGCCTCCATCTTGGGCCCTATTGTGACAGGGACCGATCATCCTGGAGTTCCCAGTTCCCTTCTCATTTATGGCCTGGCTCTTGAAAGGAGATTACTAGCATGTAAAGGTTACTCTGCAGCCGTGGTCTCCACTCTGCTCGGAGTCCGGAGGAGGTCTAACAAGCTGGCATATGTGCAGATCTGGTGCCTCTTTTGAGCGATGGTGTGACAATTGGCAGTTGGGTCCTGAGGTGGTCAAGCTGCCATCTCTGTTGACCATTTTACAGGATGGCCTGGAGAAGGGCCTTTCCCTTAGCTCCCTGAAAGTTGAAGTAGCAGCTTTGGCCTATTTCCGAGGTCCAGTGGCTGGTAAGTCTCTAGGCCTTGGATGTCTTGCACTTTTTCAGGGGTTTCGGCATCTGTGTCCTTCCCTCCGGTCTGTGATCCCTTCCTAGGGTCTGTGTCTGGTGCTCTGGCCCTGATGGCAACGCCCCTTGAGCCACTGAAGTGTGCTACTTCAAAGGATTTGATGCTCAAGACGGTTTTCTTGGTTGTGATTTGTTCCACAAGGCAGATTTCCGAGCTGCAGGCTATGTCTTGCTGAGTTTCTTATCTGTCCTTTTCAAGGAGGCTCTTTCCATTCAACCTGTGCCTTCCTTCTTGCCTAAGGTGCCTTCTCCCTTTCACGTGAACCAGGTGGTATGCCTGCCCTCCTTCTCTAAGGAGTGGTGTCAGGGGAAAGATAAGGATCTTTGACTGTGGTTGTCCAGATAGTGCTTTTCTGGTACTTGGAGGTTACAAATTCCTTTTGTAAGTTCAATCATCTTTTTGTGCTGTTTTCTGGCCCATGCAAGGGTGACACAGTGGCTAAGTCGAATTTGGGGCACTGGATTAAGGAGGCCAGTTACAGAACTGGAAGGTTTGCGCACCCATTCTACTCAAGCACAGGCATCCTTAAGGACGAAAACACCCGCCGCCGTCAATGTTCCCTCTAATTTTTTGTAGGCTGTGTGCGCATAAAATATCAGCTGTGCAGCTTTTGAAGGAAGGTTAAATTTTGGTGCGCCACAAAACGACACTCGGAGTTATATACTTTAAAATTTGACTACACGTCAGAATACAGTATGTACACCACATTGATTGCACTAGAAAATATTGTAGAACTTGTGAAAACCGTAAATACACAACTTTTCAATTTTAAGAATGTCTGTGTTGTTTTCTATCAGAATCAGAACCATAATTTTTGTGCGCTCTGTTGTAAAGTATGTGCGCTCACTCGGCGAGGTGTGTGCGCGCGCACAGCTTAGAGAGAACAGTGGCCGCCGTCATCAGCTCTCCCCAGTCGGGGGATCGAGCCTCAAGCGGCAGGAGGAGCACTGGAACATCTTCGCCCAATCGGGGCCTGCAGCAGGACTTTAAAAGTTCGCGCCATCAGGCGCGTGGTCCCCTTACACCCGCCGCTGTCATCAGCTCTCCCCAGTCGGGGGATCGAGCCTCAAGCGGCAGGAGGAGCACTGGAACATCTTCGCCCAATCGGGGCCTGCAGCAGGACTTTAAAAGTTCGCGCCATCAGGCGCGTGGTCCCCTTACACCCGCCACCGTCATCAGCTCTCCCCAGTCTGGGGATCGAGCCTCAAGCGGCAGGAGGAGCACCGGAACATCTTCGCCCAATTGGGGCCTGCAGCAGGACTTTAAAAGTTCGCGCCATCGAGCGCGCCCGCGCCTGAGGGCCTCACCAGAGGGCCCTTTGGCACGGCCCTTAGGCAAAGGCCCTCTCAAATGAACCCACGAAACATCCAAGAATCTACAGCTCCACTCCAATCTTACAACAGGACCACTCCTCATCCACCTGCAAGTCCACCGTCGAAACGCACAGCAAGTATACACTATCCATAGGACCAGACTAAGCTCTGCTCTATCTTCAATATAACCTCATATATTATTGATAGTATTCTCTCTGGCAGCCCAGTGCCTGTGGGGTAGCCACTAATAATAGTACTCCATTGCTACAGTTGCCTGTAATGTGCTATAACTCCATTGCTACAGTTGCCTGTATTGTGCTATAACTTCTATTAACCATACTATAATTCAGTATTACCTCTAACTGATATTATATACAACTAACAGCAGCGCACATCCTTTTAACCATTGTGACTCCTATACAGCCCGCACAAATTTTCACTACAACTTGTAATCAGACACATAAGCCTAGGAATACCCAATACTTCCTCAATAAGGATCCAAAATGTCTCTTCACCTCCTCACTCTTCTTAGTTTTTATCTTCTCACAGATTGGCTCGGTACCTCCTCTGCCTACTCTCCCTCCATCAATCACATCCCTATCCACAAAAACCACGGAAAAAAATGGTCAAGCAACTCTTACCATTATCCAGCTAAGGAAGTTCGCATACGGCACTCCCACTTGATTCACATTGCGATACAACAAACTAGTAACCCCAAGCAACAAGAATCCCCAACTTCCCAAAGCTTAAAATGTGCCCTCAAACGCTTGCTCTATTCGGAAAAAGTGGCCTGTAATCCAAGATTTAGTTACCCATTACAATCTTGACGCACTATTGATCACTGAAACTTGGCTATCAAAAGAAGATAATGTCCTCATTAACCAACTCATTCCACCAAACATCTCTATACATACAACCCACAGAGAAAACAAGAAGGGAGGAGGATCACTCATTCTCACCAAGTCTGAACTCCTTTTCAATACGACTAACTCCTACAGCTCAAACAATCTGGATATAATCACCATAGCGAACAAGCAATGCTCCATAAACCTGGTTTACAGAGCTCCCTCAAGCTCCCCGGATGACCTTCCCACCATTCTAGACTTAGCTGCCAATACCACTAATCTTAACACTCCTAATTGGATAATGGGAGATCTCAATCTCCCATCTCTGCAGCAATATCAGTCCTCTTCACTCCTCAATGCCATTGAAAGTCTTGGATATCAACAATTAATCATGGAACCCACACATATCAAAGGAAACATTCTTGACATGGTCTTCGCTCCACAATCTGCTTCTGCACAAAGCAGCAACATTCTAAAGTCTATCACTGATGTACCCTGGTCAGATCACAAACTCATAAACCTACAAATTCCCTTGGGTAACACTCATTCCCTAAACAACAAAAACCTTGACAACACACCAAGAGCCCCAACAAGAAGCTTTCGGCCCTTCAACAAGGATTTTATACTGACAAATACTCAACCACTCCTCAACAATACAACGCTGAACCTTGACGAATCAATTGAAGCCTGGAACAACAGCCTCAAGTCCATTTCTCATATACCACACAAGAAAAACATATCAAGGAAAAGAAACTCCGCCCCATGGTTCTCTCCTGAGCTGCGGTCTTCACTTATGCATTTAAGGAGATTCGAAAAACGCTGGCGACGATCACTGGCCAGTGATGACCACACAGCTTACAATCTCTATTTAGCAACTCACCGCAAAGCAATCACAAACAAGAAGAAGCAATATCACACAGATACGCTTAAAAGATCATTGAACAAACCTTGTGATCTTTTCAACCTGGTAAAATCACTATCAAAGGAACCATCTTCAGAACAAAAGGAGGATATCCACCCTCAAGAATTTGCTGATTACTTGCAATCTAAACTTATACAGACGGATGAGCTACTGAAAACAGATGTACAAGAAACAACCTGCCAAAACTCCTTGTCTACACTTAACACTCCATCAGCCAAACTCATTGAAGACACAATCACCTCACTCAATACCACCACCGCTCAAACCGATCCTTGCCCAGCCTTCTGGATAAAGGACCTGCGAAGCACATTTAGCCCGTTCATTGCAAGAATCATGAACCTTTCATTTACAACTGGCTCCTTCCCATCTGCTCTAAAGCTCACATCCATTAGACCACTGCTAAAAAACCCCAAACTAGACCCAAAAAGGGCTGACTCTTACAGACCTATTGCCAGCATTCCCCTCCTAGCAAAAATCTTTGAGAAAGAGGTGCAACGTCAAATTCAAGACCACATAGATTCCGCAGCCCCTCTGGACTATTTTCAACATGGCTTCAGAGAATATCATGGCGTTGAAACACTCATCACCACCCTCTTCAATAACATACTCACCAGTATAGACAACATCCGTCAAGGCGTTGTGCTAATCTTCTTAGATATAGCAGCAGCGTTTGATTCTGTAAATCATGAGATACTCATTGCACGACTGAAGGAAAAAGGCATCGGTAGTTCAGCACTTGAATGGTGTAAATCTTACCTGGACACCAGAATGCAATATGTAAAAACTGCAACAGGAGAATCAAATCTCTTCCATCAAAAACAAGGCGTCCCACAAGGTTCATCTCTTTCATCTCTCATGTTTAACATATACATGCAGCCTATCTGCAATATCATCAGATCATTCAATGTTAAATGTATGATATACGCAGATGATATCCTACTTTATTTACCTTTTTCCACAATACAAATGGATTTACTGCCCATAATAAATTGCTTTGATGCAGTCTCAGAGTGGCTTCTCTCACAGAACCTCCGCATCCAGCACAAGAAAACTGAGGTTCTCTTTGTTACAAGAGACCCCAACTTCATTCCACCATCACATATAAGCGCTAAGGGAGCTGATCTATCCACCAAAGAAACAATAAGATATCTCGGAGTCACGCTGGACCACCGTCTCGATATTAAATCACACGTAAACAATATTGTAAAAGCTGTATACTTCAAGATACGCACACTTAGGCATTTACGCTCCTTACTGGACCCAGAGGATTTCAGAACCATCTTCCAAGCACTCATCTTGCCGCATTTCGATTTCGCCAATTCAATTCTACAAGGTCTCCCACAATCCACCCTAAGTTCTCTACAACTTGCTATGAATTCTGCTGCAAGGGTTCTACAAGGAGCGTCCAGGAATGATCATGTGACACCAATCCTCAAGCAGCTTCACTGGCTCCCAATACAAGCCAGGCTCATATTCAAAACACTGATTCTCACGTACAAGGCCATCCATGGCTTATCAGCCAACTCACTAACTGATCTCATACAAACTGTACCACCAACAAGATCCAGAAGACAATTATTGCTAAACACTCTAATAATGCCAAAGGCCATAACAACTTGCAGCCGATCAACAGCGAATAGAGCCTTCATGTTTTGCGCCCCAAAACACTGGAACTCCCTACCACCTGACATACGTGCCTTAACCGACCTAGCCCAGTTCAGAAAGGCCCTCAAATTTAACCTATTTATCAAATATTACCCTACATAAAGTTCAATAGAATAGCCTTACCACAAACTTAACCACAATCTCCTCCTGACCCTTGCACTACTGCTATTTTATGTAAATAGTTCTTTCATGCTATCGAACTAATTGATTATTTATTCTATGTATATAGTTCTCCCATGTTATTCAAGTTTATACTCCTGTTATATGTAATACCGAACAGCCTGTTGTTCTGGTCTTTGTGTTCATCTGTAAACCGCGCTGATTATAAATAGTGCGGTATATAAAAAACTGAAATAAATAAATTAAATAAATAAACTTGGGAGCCCCTACAGACATTTGTCGGGCAGCATCATGGGCATTACTTTTGTCAAGCATTACCACTTGGATGTCCACATGAGGGTGGACATAGCCTTTGGCTCAAGGGTTTTGCGAGCTGCTGTGTCTGCTGTGGAGATGTAGCTTTGGTACATCACACTTGTCTAGCAGGACAATATGGAAGGTGACATTTTACTTACCAGTTAATGTCCTTTCTTTGAATCCTGCTACACCAGTCCAGGGCCCACCCCTGAAACTGTATTGCCTTGTTCTTCTTCTGCGGTACCCTTGGGTCTGCTCTGATTTTTATACTTGACTCTGCAGGTTTATTGTCTACTGACAGCCTTATGTTTATGCTTTCCTGTACATAGTTCTCTACTGTTGATCATTCATTGCTGCCCATGGTTGAGGTTTGTGAGGCTTGCCATCTTACTGAAAGGACATCTGGTGGCTAAAGAGAATAGAGGCATGGGAGTGATGCCATTAAAACCCGGGCTTTTCATTGGTTCTTTGTATCCACCAATATGATTGTATGGGGTCACAACCCACTTGTCTGGGCTGGTCTAGCAGGCCTCAAGGAAAGGACACTAACTGGTTAATAAAATGTCACCTTATTGGTTCCCCACATGTTTTTTCTCAGTCCAGAATGAAAATAGAGGTGTGAAATTGAAAGGGTAGTAACTTGGAACTTCAAAGGACAGGTGTGTAATTTTACAGTCATCTGACAAATAGCGAGGTGGTAGTGATCCTTCAAATGGCATCTGTGAGTGACACATGGTACAAACAACGAGCTGTAATTGAATTCTTGGTGGAGGAGAAAGAAAGTGAGAGAAACATTCACAAATGGTTGTGTGCTGTGTATGGAAGTTCTGCGGTAGATAGGAGCACTGTTGGACGATGGGTGAAGAGAGTAAAGGCTTCAGGAAGTGGTAAAACGGAACTGGAAGATCGGCCGTGGTCTGGGCGTCCTGCCTCAGCCACCAGTCCAGACAAGTTGCAGCGCGCTGATGACATTATTCGTGCGGATCGGCGCATCACGAGTTGGGAATTGTCCATACAGCTTTCTGTCAGTAGAGGTAGTGCAATGGCAATTATTGACTCTTTGGGATATTCAAAGGTGTGTGCAAGATAGGTTCCGCAAAGTCTCACAACCGAACACAAATGTCAAAGGAAAGACATCTGCTATGATTTGTTGGAGCATTTTGAAGCTGAGGGGGAGGCCTTTTTGTCCCGGATCATCACAGGTGACGAAACCTGGGCTCACCACTATGAACCAGAGACTAAAAGGCAATCCATTCCATACACAGTACACAACCGTTTGTGAATGTTTCTCACACTGTCTTTCTCCTCCACCAAGAATTCAATTACAGCTCATTGTTTGTACCATTTGTTACTCACAGACGCCATTTGAAGGATCACTATGGCCTCGCTATTTGTCGGATGACTGTAAAATTACACACATGTGTCCTTTGAAGTTCCAAGTTACTACGCACTACACCTCTATCTTCATTCTGGACTGAGAAAATACATGTGGGGCATTACTTTCTGAGCAACCCTCGTATTTAAGATTAATAAAATAAAATATGTTTTTACTCAACATGTAATCAAACTCTAGAATTTGTTACCGGAGGATGTAGTAGAGGCTGTTAGTGTAGCTGGGTTTAAAAAAGGTTTGGACAAGTTCCTGGAGGAAAAGTCCATAAACCATTATTAAGAAGGGACCCAGGATATCAATGCTTGACCCAATACAAGCATTGTGGAACCTGTGTCTTTTGGGGAAACTGCTAGGTACGTATGACCTAGATTGGCCACTGTTGGAAACAGGATACTGGGCTTGATGGACCTTGGTCTGACCCAGTATGGCATATCTTATGTTCTTAAGGTGGACGCCTTGGTCATGGTGGTAACCAAGAATACCACCATCCCTGTGGTAGGTGGAGCCCCTTGAAGGACATCCAAGATTGGAAGCAGGAAACCATATTGAAGCAGGCCTTTGAGGTCAATGCCTTATGATTTGGTACAGATGTCTATGAAGGATATGGTGGTGGTGGTGGTTCTGGCCCGCCAGCTGCTCTGGTTCCATTATTGGTCAGTGGCTGTGTCGTCTAAGGCATGTTTCAGCAAGCTGCCCTTTAAAGGTAAATTTCTCTTTTGGGAGGCACTTGAGAAGTTAGTGAAGGACTTGGGGGAATCCAAGTGAGTGAAGCTTCCGGAAGACAAGCCCAAGATGCTTAATCTGTCTGGCTCCGTAAAAGAAAACCAAGGAGAGCAGCAAATACCTGCACTCTGACACAGGAGACCAAACAAGCAGGTACAAAAAGGAGACTGGCGGTAAATCCAATTCAGGTAAAAACCCCTAATAAAAGGCTCCGTAAAAGGCCAGAACAGAGACTTCTGTAGGTTTCTGGCAGTCTGTTTTGCTTCTGGGGACTCAGGAGGATTTGGTGCCAGTGGGAGGCCAGCTACGAGGCTTTTACTCCTCTTGGACCTCTATTATGTATGACCAGTGGGTGCTCAAGGTCATCTGAGACAGGTACGCCCTGAAGTCTGCTCAGCTGCTGGAGGTCACCTTCGTCTGCTCTTCATGCAAAGCTCCAGTCAAAACGGCCGTGGTGGAGGACACACAGGGCAGGTTGCACTGCCTGTGGGCTGTGGTGGAAGGCTAGCAGAGCAACGCGGTCTCGGTTGATACTCCATCTATTTTGTGGTCTCCAAGAAGGAGGGCTTCTTTCAGCCAATCCTCTATCTCAAGCATGTGAAGAGGGCCTTGCGCATCCCACGTTTCCACTTGAAAACCCTGTGATCTATATTCATAACAGTGAGGAAGGGTGAGTTTTTGACAGCCTTGGCTCACAGAGACTTATCTGCATATCCCCATTAGTCAGGAGCACCTGTGGTTTCTCCATGCCAGCATGGCACTTCCAGTTTCAGGCTTTGCTCTATAGACTGGTGATGGTGCCTCATATCTTCACAAAGGTGATGGTGGTGGCGGTTTTACGAAGCAAAGGAGTGTTGGTTCACCCATACCTTGATAACTGGCTGATCAGGGCGAAGTCATAAGCAGAGTGTGTGATGGCCACATGGAAGGCGATCATCTTCTTGCAGGAACTCAGTTGGGTGGTCAATTTTTTCAAGAGCAAGCACATTCCCTCGCAGGTCTTGGTCTATCTAGGGGCCCACTTTGACACCCGGAGAGAGGTTATATCCTTCCTGAAGTACCAGGCCGACAAACTGCAGCAACAGATCAGGCGGTTCCTCCAGATGTCAGCCCCATCGGCATGGCCTTACCTGCAGCTCCTGGGCTCCATGGTGGCTATGCTGGATCTGGTGCCATGGGCCAGGATGCATATAAGGCCCTTGCAGAAGGCGCTGTTATCCAGATGATCCCCGCAGAGGCATGCTTTTTCCAGGAGGTTGCCCTGCTCAGCAGAGGCAAAGACGAGCCTTGGCTTGTGGCTGGATCCCTGCCAGTAGGCATGCTGTTGGAGCCACTCAATTGAGTGGTGATCATGACTGATGCCAGCTTGTCTGGTTGGAGAGCGCACTGTCAGGGCCAAGTGATGCAGGGCCATTGGTTGGAAGCAGAGAGTGTGTGGTTCATCAGTCGTTTGGAGATGAGGGCAGTGCTTCTGGCATAGCGGCACTTTGCCTCATTGTTGCATCGGCAAGTGGCTATAGTCTACTCGGACACTGCAACCACGGTGTCATACATCAACCAACAGGGTTGAATTGGCAATGCGAGCATGGCAGAGGAAGTTACTCTGCTGTTGAAGTGGGCCGAGAGCAACCTTCTGGTTCTCTTGGCAACACATATGGCCGGAAAGGAAAATCTCCAGGCCGACTTCCTAAGCGGACATCTCTGGTAGACTTGGTGTTCCAAGCCTTGGTCCAGAGATGGGGACAGCCAGTGATGGATCTCATGGCGTCGGCAGCCAGTGCAAAGGCGCCATGGTTTTTCAGCCGCAGGAGGGAAAGAATGTCTGAAGGACTGGATGTTCTGTCACAAGCATGGCTGACAGATGGGCTACTGTATGCCTTCCCTCCGAGGCCTCTGATAAGTCGGCTGTTGCAAAGGGTGATGGTGCATCTGGGCCTGGTGGTGCTGGTGGCTCTGGAATGACTGCGGAGGATGTGGTATGTCAACCTTGTCTGGGTTCAGGCAGACACTCCATGGTGGCTTCCGAAAAAGGAGAAGCTGCTGTCACAGGAGCCAATTGTCATGCCTCTGGTGGATTGCTTCTTGCTTATGACTTGGCTCTAGAAAGAAGTCGCATGAGGAAGAGAAGATATTTGGCCCAGGTTATAGCCACCTTGCTGCAGGCATGCAAGTGCTCCATTTCGGTATCATATGCTCGATTATCGCAGCTCTTCAAAGGTTAGTGTGCTCAGCAGAGCATATGGGCACAAGTTGCGGTGGTGCTCAAGGTTCTGGAATTACTCCAGGCAGGACTGGACAAAGATTCAGTGTGGAACTCGCTATGGGTACAGGTGGCGGCCATGTCCTGTTTTCAGGGACAGATTCAGGGGGTGCCGCTAGTGGCCCATCTTGATGTAGGGCATTACCTCAAAGTAGCCAAACAAGTATGTTCCCCCTTTCAGCATCCGGTGCCACTGCTGGACCTCCCTTTTGGTGTTGTTTTCCTTGATGGAGTCTCCCTATGAGTCACTGAGCCAGTGTACACTCAAGGATCTCATGCTGAAGGCCATCTTCCTCATGGCAATTTGCTCGGCCCATAGAGTTTCAGAGTTATAGGCTTTGTCCTGCAGGAAGCCATTCCTAGTGATGGCCAGGGAGAAGGTGGTCCTGCATCTGGTTCCATCCTTTTTGCCGAAGGTAATATCAGATTTCACTTTAATTAGGCGGTGATGCTGCCAGTGTTTTCAGGCGCGGATGAGGATTTGGCAAATCATCAGCTGCGTTTGTTGGATGTCCAGTGGACCTTGCAATGCTATCGCAAGGTTAACAGTGCCCTTTCATAAATCCAAACATTTGTTTGTTCTGTTTGGGGGGGCCGCGCAAGGGCAAGGGGGCTTCAAAGGCCTTTACTGCGTGCTGGTTGAAAGAGGCGATATTGTTAGCCCAGCTGCTGAAGCACAAACCCCTGCCAGTGGGGTTGTGTGAACATTTCACCAAGGCGCAGGCAGCATCTTGGGCCGAGTTCATTCTCATGCCACCAGTAGAGATCTGTAAGGTGATGACGTGGTTGTCACTGCATTCCTTCGTTTGCCACTATCAGCTGGATGTGTAGGTGAGGGATGATGTGTGCTTTGGTGCGCATGCTGCAGGCCAGGATCGCTAGTCCCTCCATACATTGAGTACTGCTCTGGTACATCCCATGTATCTGGATTGGTCATGAGGGATGATATGGAAGGTTCATTTAGGCCTTACCTGCTAATTGCCTTTCCTTGAGTCCGTCCAGTCTAGTCCAGGATCCTCCCTTGCTTTTTTTTGCGACTCCAGTTAAGAAGGATTGGTGTCCTGTGGGTATGGTTTTCTGCCTCATTGTTTGGAGATCTGCCTCTGGTGCTGCAGACTCGGTTCTCCATGGGCAGTGTCTGGTAATGCTCCACAGGCTACTAGTTAATTTCCTGTATTTAGTGGTAATGTTGTGTATCCTTGTGCGAGATCTGCTTTGCTAGGTCATTACTGGATTGGAGAAAGTGCACAGTTCCCTTATGGGGTGAAATCACTACAATCCTATTGTTCTCAGTCTCAATATACTGGTGAAGAGGCATAACCCATGCATCTGGACTGGACTGGAGGGATTCAAGGAAAGATAATTAGCAAGGTAAGGCCTAACTGAACCGTACTATGTTTCTATGTATACTTAATGGGATTTAATTTGCTATCTCCAGGTTTACAACTAATTGTGTATTATGCTGACATTTGGGTATTTTACGATTGTTATGCAGCTTCTACAACATAAGTTGTTTAAGAACATAAGATATGCCATATTGGCCCATCAAGCCCAGTATCCTGTTTCCAACAGTGGCTAATCCAAGTCACAAGTACTTGCCAGGCTCCCAAAAGGTATACAGATTCCATGCTGCTTGTCCAATGGATAAGTAGTGGATTTTTCCAGTCCTCTTTAATAGTAGTTTATGAACATTTTTTCCTCCAGGAACTTGTCCAAACCTCTTTTAAATCCAGCTACACTAACAGCTTTTACTACATTCCCTGGTAACAAATTCCAGAGTTTGATTATGTGTTGAGTGAAAAAATATCTTTTCCGATTACGTTGTAGTTTCATTGCATGTCCCTAGTCGTTTTACTTTTTGAAGCAGTTAGCAACTGATCTACATTTACCTGTTCTACTCCATTCATTATTTTATAGACCTCTGTCATATCTCCCCTCAGCCGTCTCTTTTCCAAACTTTTAAGCCTTTCTTCGTAGAGATACTCTTCCATCCCCTTTACCATTTTTGTCGCTCTTCTCTGTACCTTTTCTAATTCTGCTATATCCTTTTTAAGATATGGTGATCAGAATTGCACACAATACAGTATTCAAGGTGTGGTCGCACCATGGAGCGATACAAAACATTATAATATCCTTTGTTTTAATCTCCATTCCTTTCTTTATGATTCCCAGCATTCTATTTGCTTTCTTGGCTGCCACTGCACACTGGGCAGAAGGTTTCAACATATTATCCATGATGATGTCTAAATCCTTTTCCTGGGTGGTGGCTCCCAATGTGGAACCTTGCATCATGTAACTGGGGTTTAGATAATTCTTCTCTAAGTGCATAACTTTGTACTTGTTCACATTAAATGGCATCAGCCATTTTGATGCCCAGTCTCTCAATGTATCTAGGTCCTTTTGCAATTTTTTTACAATCCTCTTGTTTTTTTAATAACTGAATGATTTGGTATCATCTGCAAATTTGATCACCTCACTCATTATTCCCATTTCCAGATCATTTATAAATATGTTAAAAAGCAGCAGGCCCAGCACAGATCCCTGGGTACTCCACTGTTCACCTTTCTCTATTGAGAAAATAGGGTATTTATTTATTTAACAACTCTTTTATACCACCGTATCTACTAGCCATGACGGTTTACATAGAACTGATAGGAACATTACATAAAATAATTCTTAGCAAAGTAAACTGAGTCAGTTAAACTATGACATATTTAACAAGACAACAGAGTAAAAGTAGAACACAAACCTAGGAACCGTTTTGGTAATAAAGCTAATTGCCCTTCTCTCTGTTTTCTATCTTTCAACCAATTCCATAGCTTTCTAATTTCCCCAAAAGTCTCTCATAGAGAACTTAGTCAAAGGCTTTCTGAAAATCAAGATGCCCGATATCAACCGACTCACCTTTATCTACCTGTTTATTCACACTTTCAAAAAAATTTAAGAGATTGGTGACACAAGATTTTCCTTGGTTAAGTCCATGTTAGCTTTCTGCCATTAAACCATGACTATCTGCATGTTTTTTATATTGGTTTTTATCATTTTGCCTGGTACTAATGTCATACAAAAAAGAAAGAGAAACCAATTAATCTACACATTTTTGTTGGAACGCACGCCTTGAAGGAAGGAAAGAAACCTCCCCTTCTCGTAGCGTGTTGTTCCGTTTTTATCTTTTATTAAGATTTAGGGATTTACCCCTAATAAAGGATCGAGGGACCATAATCCTCAATACCAACCAATTAATGATTTTCAGAAGCAGTACTTAACTTGAGGTTGTCTATTTTCTGGCAAACTCCCAAAGGTATTCACCGCTGGTATATTCCGAAAGGTCTTCATCGCTGTGATTTATACCCTCAGCCACTGTGGGACCTAGGTGCTCCAGGCCCGGCTGTTAGACCATTCCGCTCCTCCAGTCTTTAATCACAAGTGAAGCGCTCAAACCGATATCCAGTCTAATCTGCTTCACACAGATTTAAGCAACCTTTAGTCGAAATAAGACCCAACGTTGTAGTGTTTCAAGCCTCCGTTATTCCCGGCTCTTCCTCAAACCCTGTTGCTCTTAGTTGTCTCCGGACATACAGATCCTTTTTTAAAAAACGGATGAGAATCACATGACCGGTTGGTAACCAATAGGCATAGAGTAAATTCAGACATTAACCGAAATGATTGTCCACCATTCCACATTAGAATTTAAGCCCTGAGGGCTGAAGGAGCTTAGTGAATAAATTCAAAACTGTTCTCGGAGGCTCAATCGAGATTGTCTATCACCCCCCCCCCTACTATGGGGCGGTATATAATCAATTACTCGCCATCTTAATTCCTGAAAACCATGATTGTGTTCTTGACAATGAGGTACTAATGGGGCTGTGCTAACCCCCCTATTTATACGAGAATGATGTTCTTGGAGTCTCTTCTTCATACTCCGAGATGTCTTTCCCACATAAATCAAAAAACATGGACAAATTATTATATATACTACAAAGGGCATCAAACATGTCGTGACAAATTTAGCGTTATATTTTCGATGAGACACAGGATGTACCCAAGACGACCCTTCAAGTGTGGTATCACAAAAATCACATTCCATACATTTAAAATGTCCAATAGAGGTGTTATCCTCCATTATTTGAGATCGTCTACCATGATGCACTATCCAGTCTGCAATGTTCCTACCCCTTTGGAGTCCAAACATCAAAGGCTTCTTAAATGTGGAATGGATTGATAACATAGGCCAATGGGATTTAATAATCCGCATAACATCAGACATACCAGGCATATATGGTAATACACCCACAAAAGGGTGTATTACCATAATGTCTGATGTTAAGTTTATATCATTGTGAAATCTAATCCAGCATATTTAGTTTTTTTTCATTCAATATTGGTGCTGCTTTTCTGAATAAGGCCTGGAGCCATGTCACCAATTGCAATCCAGAGAGTCCAGCAGAGAAAATTGGCCAGAGTCCAGATGGAACAGACCATCCCAAGAACTCAGAACTACCCACCGCTGAAATGTGTGAAGGAGTCCCTATCTGGATCAGTGTGTCACATTGAAAAAGGGCCAAGATATCTGCCTATGAGAATGAGAGGTTCAAATTTTGAGAGAAACAGAACTTAAACTTCAGAGAAAGGTGAAGCATACTGCGAGGTCCTGGAGAACTGCTGAGAGGCAGGACCACATTGTCTGAGAATGGGAGGGGGACTATTGGACTGACTGGGGGTTTTTGGGGGCTTTTGTGAATGATTGTATTGCTATCCTTTTAATATTGTTTTCTTAGAAAGTAACTGAAATCTACAAGCCATTTCGGCTTCAGCAAGTGCAATACCCATACCAGCTCAAGTTTTGCTGTACTATTCTCAGAGCTTTCTTTATCACATTATTAAGCACTACTGCTTTTGATACACTTTCATGTTATGTGTTTTCAATATTATTGAGTTGCTGCAAGAAAATGATGTTACAATGTATGTTGTCTAGGAAACAGTACCAGAAGCTGCTTTTCTGATGCCCCCTATCTGTCTCAAATGGTTGTTGTCCATTGCCCTTAGTGGGATTACCTTTGCCCCATTCACAAGAAAATAAAAATAAAAATTGGAGAATGAAGGGAAATTGGCTGATAGTTATGTCTAGTATGGCTGCATCCTTGCCTGAGGCTGTAATACATTATGATGGCACGGAAAAAAAACATGTGGGCTAAGAAAATGAGTACCCAGAGCCCAGCACAACAAGAGTAAAGCCAGGGGGAACCATACTCTGAACAGAAGTGCACAGAGAATGGACCCAGCTAAGAAACAGGTCAGGCCTGAAAGTGCACAGAAAATGGACCCAGCTAAGAAAAGACATGCCAGGCCTGAACAGATTGAACAGGCCTGAGCAAGCTGGGCAAGCCTGGACAAGTTAAACAGGCCAAACAAAGCTGGTGATACAAAGTGCTCATGAACCCTGAAGACTACAGTGTCAGTGATTAATGAAACAAAGGGGATGGCAGGGTATAGCCAGAATGACTCAACACTAGCAAGAATAAAAGCCATTAATATGTTAATAAGGGTGGATCCCAGGGAAAGAGGCCTCTGCAGACCCTACAATCTTTTACAGACAGTACAGCAACTTTTGCACATGGAACAAAACTTTTGTGCAGGAGTTGCTACAGAGGGTATAGGGTATGTGTTGTTTTAAACTCACTGACGCAAGTGTTTCCATTGAACACTCTATCCAAGACCTACATGAACTAGTTAATCATATTACTGACCCGTCCATGGGTGGTTTATGAAGTGGTTCAGTTGGCTGTTGTTGTTGTTAAGTGCCGTCAAGTCGGAGTCGACTCATGGCGACCCTCTGGATAGCTATCCTAAATTGTGTTCGGTCTTCAGTCAGGCGGCTCATTGTTGACAGACTGGTACCCGTAGCTGCTGTTATTCTATTGATCCATCTCATTGCTGGCCTTCCTCTTTTGCGTTGACCTTCTATCTTGCCAAGCATAATGTCTTTCTCTAATGATCTCTCTCTTCGCATGATGTGTCCAAAGTATGAAAGTCGAAGTCTTGTCATCTGAGCTTCTAAAGAAAGCTTAGGTTTGATCTCCTCTAGTACCGACTGGTTTTTTCTTCGGGCAGTCCATGGTATACACAGTATTCGCCGCCAGCACCATAATTCAAAGGCATCAATTTTCTTCCTGTCTATCTTTTTCACTGTCCAGCTTTCACATCCATATGATGTTATTGAAAATACCATGGCTTGAACAAGTCGAATCTTTGTATGGAGAGAGACATCTCTGCTCTTGAGAATCTTATCTAGGTCTTTCATAGCCATTCTGCCAAAAGCAATGCGTCGTCTGATTTCTTGACTGCTTGTTGCTTCTTTATTGATAGTTGATCCAAGTAGGATAAAGTTGTTCACAATTTCAATTTCTTCTCCTTCAACGATGAACCTGTTGATTATGCCAGTTGTCATGATCTTTGTCTTCTTTACATTAAGGTGCAGGCCCATTTTGAGACTATGTTCTTTGATTGTGAGAAGCAAATGTTTCAGATCATCTTCACTTTCAGCCAGTAATGTGGTATCATCAGCATAGCGAAGGTTGTTGATGAGTCTTCCACCAATCTTCACACCTCTGTTGTCTTCATACAATCCTGCTTCTCTGATGATTTGTTCTGCATATAAATTAAACAGGTAGGGGGAAAGTATGCAGCCTTGTCTTACACCTTTGCTTATTTTAAACCATTCTGTTTCTCCTTGTTCCGTTCGAACTGTTGCTTCTTGATCAATGTACAGATTGCGCAAGAGAACGATCAGGTGTTCTGGTATACCCATGCTTCTTAATGTGGCCCAGAGTTTCTCATGGTTTACACAGTCAAAAGCCTTGCTATAGTCGATAAAGCACAAATAGATATCCTTTTGGTATTCTTTAGTCTTTTCAAGGATCCATCTCACATCCGCAATGATGTCTCTCGTTCCTCGCCCTTTCCTGAACCCTGCTTGAACTTCAGGTAGTTCTTGTTCCAGGTATGGTTGTAGTCTCTTTTGAATAATCTTCAGTAGAATCTTGCTGGCATGTGGGATCAGAGCGATTGTGCGATAATTTCCACAGTCAGTTGGATCACCTTTCTTTAATATTGGTATAAACACAGATCTTTTCCAGTCAGTTGGCCATGATGTTGTCTTCCATATTTCTTGGCAGAGCCTTGTGAGTACGGTAACAGCTGCATCAGATTGCTGCAATACTTCTATGGGAATGCTATCAATGCCTGGTGCTTTGTTCTTTGATAAGGCTTTCAATGCTGCTTCAACTTCTTCTTTCATCACCAATGGTTCCCGATCATAAGGTACAGGTTGAAACGGCTGTTGGTCCACTTGATCTTTATCATATAAAAACTCTGTATATTCCTTCCACCTTTTCTTGATTTTCTCAGCATCATTCAACATAGAACCTTGAGCATCTTGTAACATTCCAATTCGAGGCTGGAACTTTTTCTTCAACTCTCGTAGCTTTAGGAAAGCCGATCTTGTTCTTCCTCTAATAGTTTCTGCTTCTATTTCCTTGCAAGTGTCATTGTAGTACTTTTCCTTGTCCTGTCTTGCTGCACATTGGAAATCTCTGTTGAGTTCTGCGATTGTCTTTCTTTCTCCTCTGGCTTTAGCTTCTCTGCGTTTCTGGGCAATTTTCAGAGTTTCTTCTGTCATCCATTTTGGCCGTTTTTGCTTTTTCACCTTTTGTAGAGACTTCTCGCTTTCTTCCAACACAACCTTCTTGATGTCATTCCATAACTCTTCCGGAGCTCTGCCATTTGTATCTAAAGCAGCAAATCGATTTTGCAGGCAGTCTTTAAATTCCAGTGGTATATTCTCAAGGTCATATTTTGCTGCATTCATGAGTGGTTTGCTCTTTTTCAACTTCAGCTTGAGTTTGCATACTAGTAGTTGATGATCTGTACCCACAGTCAGCTCCAGGTTTTGTCTTTGTTGATGTTACAGAGCTTTTCCATCGTTGACTTCCACATATGTAGTCAATTTGATTTTTATATAATCCATTCGGTGAAGTCCATGTGTACAGTCGCCGCTTGTGTTGCTGGAAAAAGGTGTTTGAGATGAATAGATCATTGGTCTTGCAGAATTCTATCAGTCTTTCTCCAGCTTCATTTCTGTTGCCAAGTCCATATTTTCCAACTACTTTGCCTTCTTCTTTGTTGCCAACTTTTGCGTTCCAGTCACCCATGACTATCAGGATATCCTGTTTGCATGTTCTGTCAATTTCAGCTTGTACTTGTTCATAGAACTCTTCAATTTCATTCTCTTCTGCAGCTGTTGTTGGGGCATATACTTGAATTATAGTTGTGTTGATAGGCAATCCTCGTAGACGAATAGAGATTAAGCGTTCGCTGACAGCATTGTATTTCATTACAGTTCTTGCAAGTTTCTTCTTTATTATAAATGCAACACCATTTCTTCTTTGTCTTTCATTTCCAGCATAGTAGACCATGTGATCATCTGATGCAAAGTGCCCCATGCCAGTCCATTTCAGTTCGCTGACACCCAACAGATCAAGTTGTACACGTTCCATTTCATTCTTGACCACCTCCAACTTCCCTTGGTTCATGCTTCGTACGTTCCATGTTCCAATGTGTAAGACCTCTTTACAGCTTCTGACTCTCATTTCATGCGCAGCTACATCAGCAGTCAGACTTCCCGAGGGCTTTGATCCAATCACATCATAAATGCTGGCTTTACTCTGAAAAGTCTTCAGCTCTTCCCCAGTAGCTAGTTGAGTGCCTTCTGACCTGGGGGTCTCATCTTCCAGCACCATAGCACAATTTGTTTTGTTGTAACTATCCATTGGGTTTTCATGGCAAGATACAGAAGTAGATTGCCGGGCCTTTCTTCCGCGCAGTTTAAGTTTGGTGTTGTTGCCGTTGTCACAAAAATGTGATCCTCCGCCGTCAACACTGTCCCATTCTGCTGCTGCCCAGATGGGTGGTTTGTCTTGGTCTGGCACCTCAGCTGAGACCTGTCCATCTTGGGAGACCCTGCCAGTAGTTAAACTACCGATAGTTTAGCTCTCAGCATCACTGATGCACGCAAGCCCTCACAGCACGACAAGCTGCAAACCAAGTGAGGGGGCTAGGGGGACTAAAAATCCTAGTGGTAGGGGTTCTTTTTATTTTACTGCTATGTGCCATTCTGCCATGTTGTATCCCCATTCTTTACCGCTTCATTACCACCACCCTTGATACCCTGGTAGAACGCAAGGCGGCTACCACTGTCATGGCCCTGACCCAATACACCCCTCTGCGGCTTGCCTCCAGTAATACTGCCCTCTACCGCCCCTAGCGGTTGAGGTCTCACTTAAAAAGGGGGAGTGAGGCAGCCATAAGGTTTAGCTGTGGGTAACCCTTCCCCCCAAGCCATGAGGATTTTACATAGTGATCAGCTTGCTAAGAAAAGACATAAAGGTTTCAGTAGGCACCCTTCCCCCCCCCCCTCCAGGCCTGAGCACAATACCCCCTTGCCCAGAAATCAGCAGACCAGAGCATACCGGTTTGGACAGGTCACCCAGGCACCTTCCCCAGGGGCTGCTGATTGGTGGACAGAAAATACCTGAGACGAATGAGATTGTAGAATGAGTTTAAAAATGTACTTTATATAAGACAATGTATGACGTCCTTCGGGGCTCAGATTTTTGTGGAGGGTACCGGCTCTCTGTCTGAACCTGTGTGCACATTAAAAGATCCTGTTTGCATTCCAGCCTGTCTGTGTGCTTCCTTCTGTGGGTGAGTGAGAGAATGAGAGCATTTTCAGCTGCTTGGCTGCAACAATCTCAAGACGAATTCATGGATTGCTCCATTTGTATTGCGGGCAGTTTTGAATCACTCCCTGAACTGTGAGTTATACAGATATTGCTTTGAGAATACTCATGTTTGTGCTGAATGAAAGAGGAATGTTCACTCCTGTGTTTTGCTCTAAAGTTTGAAAGAATCCTTGGTTAAATCCTACAAGCAACTGTGAAGTTTGTAACAGTTTACCTCTTTATTTATGTTGTGATGGAAGCCTGAAAAGAAGGAAATTCTTTATTTCTGTAACCCATTGAACCTTTTGCATTAAAAGGGAAATAAAAGCCTTATTTACCCTCTACTTGGCATACACAATTTATTCACATAAGGAGCAGGACTACAAAGACCAAGATACCCTTGGCCTTAAAAGAGCCCTCTACTCCCAGAAAATAATAATATGCTCAACCTACCCTTATAGCCACCGGCCACCAGGGGGGGTTGATGACAATGTCTTTACAAGAAGAGTTGCTGATCAGCTTTATAAGATAACGCCCATTGGGGCATAGAGGAGATAAGCAATAGCTTGTGGGTTTCGACTTACAGATTGGTATCCAACAGTATCCATACTTCTCATACCGGTCTCGGCTTTTATATCGCTGAGCAGAGTTGAATAGTAGAATCGGATGGAGCTATAGATTGGAGACTAGGTACTCACAGGATTTTAAGCTAAGTACTACCTACTTGATGCATTTGTATAAACTGAGTACAAGCTTTTAATGTTGTCTCGGTAAAAAAGAGAAAAAGTGAATGTAGTCGTTTACTTAAAGAGAAAAAGGAGGGTTTGCTTCGGGCCTGATCCGACAAAAAAAATCGATAGATTTTTCTTTCTATCTTTAGGGCATATAAAGTAGGATATTTATCTCTTTGATAGGCTAAGGACATACGCATTGGCATGTCCTGGCATGCACATCCAAATGGGCCCATCACAGGCCCCCATTTGTGGCCTTTGTGACACAGACAGTCCATGTTATGGTACCTAAGGTCACTACCAGGAAGGCAAGGTTCTCCGAGGGCGAGGTGACCCTCATGCTGGAGACCATCCTCCAGCAGCTGCCACAATTGGTGGGGGACACATTCACACGTGCAGGTGCCTATAAGAAGCAGCAGCTGTAGCTTGATGTGTGCCACCATATCAGTGCCACATATCACTGGAACTGGGCCATCAAGGATGTGAAGCGCAGGTGACATCAGGTGTGCCGCGACACTGCCCAGAAGGCACAGCAAGGGCCGCTGGTGTTCAGGGGGAGCAGCTAACTGACCTGGAACAGGGCATTCTTGCTACAATTGACCCTGCCACCTCAGGGGGGATATGCTCTCTTGATACATCTGAGGCATCCTAGGAGCAAGGTACATGTGTGTCTGCCCAATGGTGTGTCTGGTTAATAGCGATGTCCAGATAAGTGCTTTTTAAGGCAATGTGTTACTGCTATGTTTTTGAGAGTTTAATATTTGGTAATTGATTGTGAAGAAAGAAGAAGGATATCTTAAGGGATGGAAGGAATTTTTTAGAGCAAGTGATGTTCTGGGAGGTATGCTTTGTGTGTTTGAAGCTCAATTTACTTTACCTCATTGGATTCTGAAGCTCTTTTCTCTTTTCATGCACATAAGTTTTGTTAGTACCTGATGTGATTTTTGATACATTGATGGAGTGATTATAGACAATTTTTTTATTTTGTCATTTTATTATTCACTCTGTAATTAACCAGTTTTTGGTTGTGTCTGCAACTATAGCCCGCATTGACAGCATCACACTCTGATCATAATTGGCAGGTTTCACCCTTCATGGACAGGTAGGTGGGTATTGTGGTGCCCTATCCAGCATCCGGTCCCATACCTCGGGCCACTGGCATTTCTGTGGGCTTACTGTGTTGGGTCTAGTCAGCCATGTGCTGTGTCAGGCCAGCCCCCATGCTAGCTCTTTGTATCCACAGCTTTCCTACACCCTGACCATGCATGGGTTACACACAGAGAAGGCCATTGGTGTGTTCAGGACATAGATGATACATATCTTACACCTATAAATCTGTCAGTCCACCATGACACAATGTGGATGGTGCATGGGTGGGATTCCCTCCTACTAACCTCTACTGCATGTGTCCACATATGGCAGCCACATAGTGCCACTCTACATCTTGTTCACTGCAGTCACACCTCAGACATCTCTCTAGCTGTATCACATATCCATGTCTCAGTTCTGGTATGCATCATTCTCTCAGACCATGGCTGGGATTTTAGACACTGGACATCCGTCCACCGCTGGCAGTTGTCGTCTGTGTATTTCAGGCCTGCCCCCAGGGGATAACATACTTGGTAACATGATTATGATAGAACAATTCACAGTTGTGGGGCACAGCTCATCCTCTTTGTCCATTTATTTGTTACATATGTCATGTATACCTGGTAGCACATATCTTCTCAGACATGTTTGGGGGGTTGTTTTAGAGGTATGCCCACATCACAGCAGCAGCAGTGACATGTGTGGACTGTCATTCCCAGGGGTATAACCTCTTAGCTGTCACATTGCTGTCAGGCAGCGTACCATGTTAACATTCCCCAGAGGGGGGATGTGGGCAGTCTGTGGGGGATCTTGGTCAGGCCCAAGGTGTGGAAATGAGTTCCCCTGGTCATGGAGACATATTCTGCAGGGCTTGTGCAGGCACTCTTCAGCTGTCCCATTTGTCAGACATGGGGAATGGTTTGGAACATCCACATGCATACCGTATTCTAGCACATTAGATGTTTCCGATCCTACACGTCCTCACGCTATACCTGCTGATGCCACGCCCCTTGGGTAAAACATGCATCTCCTAGGCTGGCTGTCATAGCCAGCAGTGTGTTGATGCATGTTGGACATTACTAACACTGTGCTATTGCAGCTGCAGCAGCCTGCCCATGTCTCAGTGCCCCTCATGCCCTGTAGGGCACTGTCTAGGCCCAGCGCACATCTGTATGGGGTTCCAAATTGTAAATATCAACATGTATGTTGGGACATAATTACCATCACATGGTATTTTATATATTTATTTAGAAACTTTTATATACCGCCCCTTCCAGAGATCAGGGGCGTTTTACATTGAACAAAAGTAACAACAAGGAACCATACATTGAACGTTCTGAACATTATAACATTACAAAAAACAGTTGAACTAAGTTGAACATGGAGCTATTTACACAACTGTGGCTGAACATAGCAACTATTTACAGCTCGAGTCACCGCATCGGGGCTCCAGAAGGTACAGAGATATATACTACATATGTGTGAGGAGTGAGAAATCTATTGTCTTAGCTGAAGTAGAGTAAGGCTAAGGTTTTATAGGTAGGGTGTTAGGTTGGGTGGTCAGTCTGGGACTGCATGGTTTTTTCGACGGGATGGTCTAGGTTATAATAGTACTGTGCAAATAAGTATGTTTTCAGGTCCTTTCGAAAAGCTTGGAGGTCTTTAGTCTCCCTAAGCTGGACTGGAAGATTGTTCCATTGTATCGGTGCAACATAGGAGAAAGCACTTTTACTTGTTATCTGTTTTGATTTTCTGATTACATCGGGTACTAAGATGGTATTGAGGTTCATTCTTCTTCTTCTTCTTCTGTTTTCTGAGGGGCTTTGTATCAAGGTAGAAAGATGTGAGGGTACAATTTTGTTGATTAATTTGAAGGTAGTCACTATGGTTTTATATTGGATCCTGCTGGCAACCGGAAGCCAATGGAGGGTGTAGAGGATGGGAGAAATATGGTCAGATAGTCTGGCCTTGGCAATTATTCGGGCTGCAACATTCTGTGCCATTTGGAGTGTGTTAAAGTTTTGTTTGGTTATGCCTTGGAGAATTTCATTGCAGTAGTCCAGATGAGGCGTTATTAGAGCTTGGGCCATGGTCCTGAAGTTGTCCTTGTCTAAAAGTGGTCTTAAATGCTGTAAGGTCCTGAGTTTGAAGAAGATTGTTCTGGTAGTTTGTTTTATGTGCGAGGTTAGACTAAGCATCTTGTCAAGGGTGATGCCCAAGTATTTTATCTCCTGCTTCACTGGGAGGGTGAAGTTCTGAAACTTGATAACTGATGGGGGGGGGGGGGGAATTAGAGTTTCTTGAGGTGAATAGTACTTCTGTATTTTTGGGGTTGATGTACATATTCTTAGAGTGAAGCCATAGTTCTGCTTCAGAAAGGCATGCTGCTAGTTTGTCATAGTTGAGGTCTGATATGTTCAATGGGGTGAACAACATGGTGTCGCCCGCGTAGATGTGGTAGTTTATGTTGTGACTTTTGAATATGGAGCATATCAGTTGAAGGTACAGGTTAAAAAGGAGGGTGGACAGTGCTGAGCCCTGGGGGATTCCCTGTTCCTGTGGGAAGGGTGGTGATGCAACTTCGTTGATTTGTACAAATTGGGTGCGGTCAGAGATATGATTTAAACCGATCAAGAGCTACTTCCTTAATGCCTATTTGACTGAGTCTGGATATGAGTATGTCATGATTTACAAAGTCAAAAGTGGAGGATATGTCTAGGAACACTAAAATAAAGGCTTGCTTGATGTTGTCCATACCTCTGATGAGGGAGTCAAAAAGGGCAAGGAGGAGTGTTTCCACACCATGGAAAGGACGAAACCCGTACTGATGCTCATCAAGTGCTGCAGTTGTGTATATGAAGCCCTGTAGCTGGAGCTGGACAACTTTTTCAATGATTTTAGCCAGGAAGGGGATGCTAGCGATAGGTCGGTAGGAGGATGGCACATTGTTGTTTAGAGCTTTGTTTATATATCACATTGTTGTTTAGAGCTTTGTTTGTTGGTATATTGCATTCTGGGGCAGTCTCTGTGATTTCCACCATGGTCATCTGTACAGACCCACCATCATCAGTGGCTTCAGGTGGACACTCATCCTCACAACTATTTGTTCAACAGCACACTGTGCATTATGGGCATGCCTTAGTGATGTTTGCAATGTTGGGTGCCCCTATTATGGGGGATCCTTATCTTTGTCACCCTTATCTTTGGACATTTGGCTGTGGTGGGCCCTTTCCGACTTTGCCTGCCTCGTCACACTGCCACCTGGTAACACTGTGTTCATCCATATGGTCTAGGTACTGGCCAGGCTTTCATGTCCCACCTGCATTGCTGCTGCCCAAACCAGCTCCCCCCCACCCCATGCTCCCCTCAGACCACACACACACCCTCTCACTTTCTGTGACAGCAAAATGATTCCGTGGGGGGCTGCCCGGTACCTGTACATATCAGCTATGACATAACATATGCACATGGGGTACCAGGGCTACATATCTGCTCTCCCGTTCTTACCCCAAAAAGTATCCTTTCTCTGTTTGCATCCATACTCTCCCTGACTCTGCAGTCCCATCTATGTGCCTAGTTTTGTTGGTGTCCTGTGGATTGTCTCCTTTGGTACATACAGCACATAGGTGCATGGCATGATTGGACATTGGTAGTCTTTGTATTGCTGCATGTCTGTTTAGTTATGTTTCTTTGCCCTACAACGGACCCTCAGTTCTGCTCCCTGTACCTTCTGCATGCATCTTATATTTGTCCTGTCTGCAGTGGCACCACTTCAGACCTGACCTGACACATCCATTCACCTCTATGGAAGCACTGCAGGGCAGAGCCGAATTTTATCTAAGTCAGAGTTTTATACCTGGTTTCAGCAGGTCTAACGTAGACGTTTTCGGATTACACCCTCATACGTACACGGCCCCTTCGGGAATAAGCTTTCTATGTCTTGGCGGCTCACCATGCCACTGTTCAGCCCTCTCCTGCCCATGTTCTTAACTCTCCGTGCTAACGCCTAGAACAGCGATGGCGAACCTATGGCACGCGTGCCAGCTGTGGCACGCGAAGGCCTTGCAGCTGGCACGCGGGAAGGTCCGCCATCGAAAAAAAAACAACAACCCTGTCTGCTGCCGTTGTCGGGGCCGCCGCGGCAGAATCGAGCGTGCCGCGGGGCCCCCCTGTACCCACCGGCAGAGCCTGTCCTCCCCGTAGCAGCTCTCTCTTTGGAGCTGCAGTCAGACTCGCCGGCTTGCAGAGCGCGAAGGGAAGAGTTTCCCTTTCGCGACTCTGTTAAGCCCGCGGGGGCTGATGGGAACTTCCCATCAGCCCCCGCAGGCTTAACAGAGCAGCGAGGGAACTCTTCCCTCGCGCTCTGCAAGCCGGCGCGTCTGACTGCAGCTCCAAAGAGAGAGCTGCTACGGGGAGGACAGGCTCTGCCGGTGGGTACAGGGGGGCCCCGCGGCACGCTCGATTCTGCCGCGGCGGCCCCGACAGCGGCAGCAGACAGGTTTTCTTTTTTTTTTTAATTTTCCCTGGGCTGGGCTGGGCTGGGGGTGGGGGTTAGGAGTGGTGATGGGCTGGGCTGGGGGGCTTAGGAGTGGTGATGGGCTGGGCTGGGGGGGGTTAGGAGTGGTGATTGGCTGGGCTGGGCTGGGGGGGGGGTTAGGAGTAGTGATGGGCTGGGCTGGGCTGGGGGGTGTTAGGAGTAGTGATGGGCTGGGGTGGGGGGTTAGGAGTGGTGATGGGCACTGGGCTGGGGGGTTAGGAGTGGTGATGGACCCTGGGCTGGCTGGGGGGGGTTAGGAGTGGTGATGGGCACTGGGCTGGCTGGGGGGTTAGGAGTGGTGATGGGCGCTGGGCTGGGGGGGTAGGAGTGGTGATGGGCGCTGGGGGGGGTTAGGAGTGGTGATAGGTGCTGGGGGGGCTTAAACTAAAAATTGAGTGATGGGGGATTAGGACTGGGAGTGGGCTGATGGGGAGGTTAGGACTGGAAATGGGCTGGTGGGATTAGGACTGGGAGTGGGCTATGGGGGGCTAGGACTGGTAATGGGTTGGGGGGGTGGCTAGGCCTGGACCGGGGCTGCGTGGAAGGGGGCTTGAACTGCAAATAGCTGTTGGGGATGGGGCTTGGAATGGAAATGGGCTGAGGGGACGTGGGGGGCTTGAACTGCAAATAGCTGATGGGGACGGGGCTTGGAATGGAAATGGGCTGAGGGGAAGTGGGGGGCTTGAAGAAGGGAATGGATGCTGGGTGAGACTGGAACTAGAAGGGAGCTGATGTTGGGGGAGGATTAGAATGGGATGGGGCTGGGAGAGTAAAATGGAGAGGGGAAAAATATTTTGTGTAGGAGGGATGAAAAATCTACAATTGGCCAGGTATTGGGAGAGTAATTGGGGATTGAGGATGGAGGGGTAAAATTTGTGTGGATGAAATAGGAATGAGGAAAGAGCAAAAGGAGAAAGATTAGTATGTTAAAGCAGATGTAGAGAGAGAGAGAATGGAAAAAAAACTAGAAGAGAGAAGAAAGGACAAATGGACAGCAGACGATGGAGAGTTAGCAGAAAACATGAAGAAACCAGAAGAAAATGGCTGGACCAATTGCAACTGAAAAAAAATGCACAAAAGGTAGAACGATATCTCTTTATTTTGAATTTATTAACTGGAATATGTCAGCTCTGGGAAATGTGCATCATTAACATCTGCGCTTTGTTTGGTACAAGAGGAAATTCCTATTTGACGTTGCCACTTGTTCTCTTTCCCCAGTATTCACTGAAATGTATTGGTTTAATATTTGCAGTGTTGCCTTTTGATAGGTAGGGTATGGTGCTTTGTGAGTCCTGGTAATGCTGTCAGGATACGGCGGGTTTGCTATGGGTTCTAAATGGGCAGCGTTTGTAGTAGTTCCTAATGTGCCTGGCGGTTGGCACTGGATTATAGTAATGTAGAAATCTTTTAGTCTTTCTTTATCCATACACTCATTAAGAGACATGTTTACTAAAAGTTAGTGTATGGTAACATTATGCAAATATTTATGCAAATAAGACCACTTATGCAAATGACGTGCTGGCACTTTGAGGAAATTCTTTGGTTTTGTGCGGCAGTTTGGGCACTCGGGCTCAAAAAGGTTAGCCATCACTGGCCTAGAACGTGCATGTCAGCGGTTTTGCAGAATACGGCGGGGGATGTATTTGGCACTTACATGTCCCCACCGCACGTGGACAAGCCCTTGTGTTCTAGAACGAAGGCCTTTATGTACATTAGAATGTCATTAGAAAATAAATAACATTCAAGCCAAAGATCTGAATGATGTCACAGATCAGACTGGCATAAATACGAAAAAGTGTTGGTGAGAGCACTGAACGGGCATTCCACAAGTGAGTTTCGGGGGGGGGGGGGTTTGGGAACTGAGAGAGGCATTGACCAGTGCATGAGGCAAATTGAGATTTTCCAATCAAAAATGAATAAAACCACTTGAGAGCCACTCCTTCTAGATCTATTTCTTGTAAGCACTGTTCCAGAAAGAGTGTGCATCATCATGTTACTGTTCCCCTACACGACCTCAGAAGGAACGGAATCATTTTTACGAAAGAAAAGAAAATCTAAAACCTAAAAAAAGCTGTTTTCTCACAATGGGAGAGAGTAATATTTTAAAATGAGGTCTTTTTCTAATAGTTTCTCAAATGATTTAATTAAACTTACCTTCTCAAATGTGGATGCTAAGGTAATCCTCAAGTGGTTGGAGCAGTGGCCGAGAACAAGGCATGTCGGGGTTTAAATCCATTTTTTTCGTGACCTCCTTGTGATCTTGAGTAAGCTACTATGCTCTCCATTGCCCCAGATACTGACTTAAATTGCAGTAGGAAAATATTTATTTATTTTATTATATTTCTATATCACATATGCACAAATGCTCATAGCGGTGTACAAACAGCAGAAAATAATTAACATTCACTCTCCATCTTCACAATCCTCCCCATCCTCCCCCCCAAAATACGCCTGTATAAACAAATGAGCTTTCAACTCAGTTTAAAATGTTTTACAATCTGATTCTATGTATCTTCTCTAGATGGGAATTCCACAGCAAGTGCGCCTGCACCTGAAAGGCCTGGAGACGGGAACTAGACTTTCAAATACCCCACAACATTGAGACAAATAATAGCCCCCGATCCTCAGAGCGTAATACTCGAGCAGGAATATAATACTGTATTAGCTCTTGCAGATAAACATGCCCCATCCCATTCAAGGCCTTAAATACCAGTATCATAAGTTTATAAGAAATCTGAAATGGCAAAGTCTACCAGTGCAATTCTATCAATACAGGGGTGACATGATCCTATTTGCATAACCCTTTTACAATTTTAATCACCATATTCTGAATTTGTTGCAGTATAGTTTCTTCCTTAGAAGGAAGACCCAATAGCAACAAATTGCAATAATCTATTCAAGGTAAAACTAATACCTTTGTTACTGACACCAACCTCCCTTCTGACAGTATGAATCATTCTCAAAACCTAAACCACTGAAATATGGTCATGGAAAGTTGAAGAACTATCCAGCCAAACCCCTAATCTACGTCTTCTGCACCTGATAACCACAAAATCTGCATCTTCTGCACCTGAAGGAAGATGTCTAGTGCAGGGGTGAGCAACTATTTTGTGATGCAGTCACAGGTGTGTTGAATGAAAATTTAAAATTTGCTATTACATGGACTGTGGAGGTGAATACTGGCTGATAGCTTTACACCAGTGAGTCAATCAGAGGGTGGATAAATGAGCGTTCGCGTGATAATAATGGCGCTCTCTCATTGGTTGATTCTACATAGCAGAGCACCCTGTCAAGAAAAGGGTTTGTTACATTGTTAAAGCCAAAATTCACCACACTTTCATGGAAAATACACTAGCTGTGGCAATTGGTGACAGGATTGCTCACCCTCAGTCTAGTGGCATGCATCTTCTGAAAGTTTTGGAAGCTTTTTATTAGCTTTTGGTTGTATAATTAAACTTCCTTCTTTAGCTAGGGGGTCTCTATGTACAGCTTAGAAAAGATATGTTAGAGATTTATGAAATCATGAGTGGTATGGAATAATTTAACAGGGAATGGTTATTTACTCTTTGAAATACTACTAGAGATAAAGCATACTCCACAAAATTAACTGGCAATAGATTTAACACAAAAATTGAAGAGCAGGTTTTTTTTCACTCAATTAACCTTGACTGCATCCTCAGGCAACAAATTCTATAACTTAACAGCATAGCTGGCTTTAAAAAAGGGTTGGACACATTTCTGAAGGACAGTGCCATTAAGAATTACTAGCAGAGCTTTTGATTTTAGGTTTTAATCAATAAAACACCAATAAAATGCCCTGATTAAAAAACCACTTCACCTAGTAATTTCTCATTCCTCCCCTCCCACTCAGCCCCTCCTTGCCTGCCTTAGATCTTCCACTCTGGTTTTGTGCCTTTTCCATACTCGCAACTTCTCAGCTGCACAAATAAGTGTATTTGTAGCTGGAGGTACTCAGTGATTGTATCTTTCCATGTACAGTACACACTGATAAACACTGATCATTTTGTACTCCTAATTAGCTGTAAAATAACACCTAAATTAATAATTTATAAACATCTAAAAATAGAAGCCGTAATTATTAGCCAAGGAGATTTGGGAGATCATCTTTTACTTCTGGAAATAAGCATCAGAAAAGGGATCTTCCCATTAAGATCTGCCTAGCGCCTCCACGTGATCTGTATTGGCCACTATCAGAGACCATTAGTCTGACCCAGAGTGTATTATTTTATTCATTTATTTATACATTTCTTCTATACCGCCCCTTCCAGAGATCAAGGGCGATTTTACAGTTAACAACTGAACAACTTTTACATGGAACAGTGGTATCAACTATTTACAGGGAACTTATTGTACAAACAAACTGGTGTGTCAACTTTCTATTTCATATGTACAGGAGTTAGTCTATTCTTAGCTTTTTCTGGGATGGGTGGGGCCTGGCTCTGGGGTTGTTTAAGTAGGGGGCGAGGGAGGGGGGAGGTTAGTAGGTTGGTTTTGTATTTGTTGAGAGATTGTTTGTGGGAGATGGGGGGTTTCAGTTGGGTTTTCAAAGGGTTCAGTGAAAAGGAGTGTTTTGAGTCCTTTTGTCATGCGGAGTTAGTGGAAGTTCATTCCAGAGGGTGGGTGCAGCAAATGAAAAGGCTCTGGAGCTTGTGGTTTTCTTTGTCCTGTAGATAGTTTTGGGTATGACAAGTGAGTGACTTGAATTTGTCTGCATGATCTGGATTCTGGTGGGGAGTGTACGAAGGTGGTTAGATAGGAGGGGGAGATGTCATTGAGCAGTTTGAATGTTGTAAGGAGTATTTTATCCGGCTGTTTATTGGCAGCCAGTTTAGTTCATGTAGGATGGGGGTTATGTGATCAGCCAGGCGAGCATTTGCGACCACCCTGGCAATGATGTTCTGGGCTCTTTGTAGTATATTTGTGTTTTTAAGTGGTAGGCCATTCAGTAGACTATTACAATAGTCGAAGTGGGGGTAATTAATGAGTTAACTGCAGACCTGAAATCATGGGTATCGAGAAGGGGTCTTAGGTGCTGTACGGTTCTTACTTTAAAGAATGAAGTTTTTATTTATTTATTTTTTTTATAACTTTATTTGTAAACCACCAAACAACATGAACAACCATCATACAACAGGACCATCACACAACAAGACAGTCCTGATTCCAAGTGGGGTGTACTCTGATCCCCACTTGGAAGACAGCTTAAATACAGGTGGGTTGAAAAGTAGGCTCGTGTCACACACTTAAATTGTATCTCCCTCCAGCGCGCTCCGTGTGCAATTTCCACTATTCGCTTAAGGGCTTTACTAACTGTCCCCGGGGGCACCGCTCTGCCCAACTCTACTTCCCACGCCTCTTCTACTTTCCGATAATCAGGGCGAAAACAAAAGCAGTCCAATCGAAGTTTCAACTTCGAGATTGATAAGGGCTCTTCGTCTCCTAGATTAAAAAATTCCAAAATCTGCGCCAATCGCTCTATCATCAACGCCTCTCTGGGTTGGGAGGAGATGTAGTGGGAGACCTGCATGTAGGCAAAACAGTGTTTCGAAGGTAGACCATACTCTCTGCACAAAGACAAGAAGGATTTACACTTCCCAGAGGGATCTACCAAATGCCCCACAGTCGTTATACCTCTATTTCTCCAGTCACGGAATGTCGCCGACTCGGTACCCGGGGTAAAGGTAAGATTTCCTTGCAGGGGCAGCCAGCAAGAGGCCCTCCAGGGTGTCCCCCAGTATGTATTGAGTTGTTGCCATGTACGCTTGACCGAACTGATCAGCGCACTGTTTGCGACAGTGCTCGGTAAATCGCGATTCGCTCAGTGCAAGACCCCTAATAGCGTCAAGGGGGTCACAAGGCCCTCTTGCACAGCTCTAGGCGTATATGTGTCAGTTCCTCCCAGCCAATCATCCAGGTGTCTAGCCTGACAAGCCAGGGCATAGATCCCCAAGTCAGGTAGGCCCATCCCCCCTTCCCGCCACTTCCCCACCAACCGAGTCAGTGAGATACGCGCCCGGGCTCCCCTCCATAAAAAGGATCGAATCGCCGCTTCCAAGCGCCGTAGATCGCGCCGCAACAACCAGACCGGGAGCATCTGCATCCAATACAGAATTCTCGGTAGTATCACCATCTTGACCGCCGCTACCCTACCGGACAGAGAGAGCGGAAGAGACTGCCAAGCCCGCAGCTGCGTTTGTACTCGTTGCAGAATCCGCTCCAGGTTGCGCTTATATAGGTCCTGGGATGTCGAGGCAACACTATACCTAGATAGATAAAGTCATTTTCCGCCCATTTCAGGGGGAACGGACCCACCCATCCCCCTCGGCTCTGGCCCAGCACATCCAAGGCCTCAGATTTATCAGTGTTGATGCGTAACCCCGAAAAACGGCCAAAGTTCGTTATTTCCGCTAACAGTAACGGCAACGATCGAGTAGGGGAAGGTAGATGAACCAAAAGATCATCAGCAAAGGCTGACATCTTAAACACGCGCGAGCCTATCGAAACTCCTTGTATCTCTCGGGAAGACTCTATGGTCCTTATGAGGGGGTCCAAGGTTAGAACAAACAACAATGGAGAAAGAGGGCAACCCTGTCTGGTACCCCGTTGAAGAGGAAAAGCCTCCGAGAGAACCCCATTGCAGAGCACTCCGGCTGTGGGTGTGGCATACAAACTTTCCACCATCCTGCAAAAGGGGGTCCCTAATCCATATTGCGGTAGCACATAGCACAGGTACTGCCAGTTGACTCTATCAAACGCCTTTTCTGCGTCAAAGCTAATAAGTAGGGACTGCAAGCTCCGGTCGTGTACCCACTCCAAAGAAGCCAGTATCTTTCGCATGTTGCGGACCACACTCCGCCCCTTGACAAAGCCCACCTGTGATTCATGTATCAAAAAGTCTAGCAAACCCGCTAGACGCGTCGCCAGGATTTTTGCAAACAATTTTAAATCAAAGTTAAGGAGCGATATGGGCCGATATGAGGGCGCCTGTACTGGGTCTGTACCTGGTTTGTGGATCAGGACAATATGAGCATGATTGTCCCCCCACCGGAAAGCTCCCTGCTCCGTGCGCCGGCCGAAAACCCCTACCAAATTTGGGGTTATACATTCGCTAAGTAGTTTATAAAATTCGGCCCCAAAGCCGTCTGGGCCCGGTGATTTATAACACTTAGCTCTAGAAATTTCTGTTTGTATCTCTTGTGGGGTTATGGGTTGTCCCAGAAACGTCCGCTGTTCCTCATTGAGGCGAGGCAGATCCAACCTCCGCAGGTAATCCTGTATCGCCACAGGGTCGGTGGGCTCCGCAGAGTATAACGATTGAAAATAAGTACGAAATATTCGGGCAATTGCTGCGTTTTCCTTTTGGAGAGTACCCTTTTCATCCTGCAGTGCTGCCACCAAGGTCGAACCTCTATAGCCTTTCAAGCAGCGGGCTAGTAGTTTCCCCGGTTTGTCCCCGTGGCAAGATAGTTGATGCCGATAAAATAAAATAGATTTCTTAGCTTTCTGATGTATCAACTCATTCAAATCCACTTGGGTCTCCAAGAGTTGCTTCTTGTTAGCTATCGTCGGGTTTTGCGCTGTCTGGCGCTGCAATTTGGTGACCTATTTTTCAAGGCGGATAATGCGTTCTGCTAGGATGCGTCGCTTCCGGGCTGCGAACCCAATGATGTCCCCCCGCAGCACCACCTTAGCCGTCTCCCAAACTAATTCCGGATCATCACTATGACATTGGTGGTCTGCCTCAAATTCTCTCCAGCGCTGCCTTAGGAACTGGCGGAACTGCACATCGCGATAAAGCTCGAGGGGGAAGTGCCAAATAGGCGACCGAGCTGAATCCCTTCCCCATTGCAAATCAATCCATACCAGCACATGGTCAGAGATCTCCAATGGGCCGATTTGAACCTCCTCTGTTTGGGCAAACAAGCCACTTGAAAGCAGAAAGTAATCAAGACGAGCAAAGGTACCATGCGCTCGAGACTGATGGGTATAATCCCTCTCGGAGGGGTGTAGCAACCATCATGGATCGACCAAACCCAGCCGCCCCCTAAAGCTTTGTAGCGATCGAGCCGTCGGGCCCCGTTCCCGCGCTTCTCCTCCCCTGGAGGTGTCCAAATCTATATCCAAAACGCCATTGAAGTCCCCTCCCAGAAGTAAGGGGCATTCGGGAAGCTGCTCCACTTTGGATGCCAAATCGCCATAAAAGCGGGGGTCGAACATGTTGGGGCCATATAAGCTCCCAATGATCACTGGTCGCCCTTCTAGGGATCCTTGCAGCAAAACAAATCTCCCATTGGTATCTATTATAACATTATCCGCTGTAAAGCGCACTCGTTTATGGATCAGAATGACCACCCCCCCTTCTTGCCCATAGCAGGCGAGCCCCACATTTGCCCCACCCAGTCCCTTCGCAATTTATTATGCTCCTCTGCTGTCTGGTGGGTTTCCTGAAGGAGGGCAATGTCACATTTATGTCTTGCCAGGGCATGTAGGACTTTGTATCTCTTAATGGGACTGCCCAACCCACAGATGTTCCATGTGATTACCTTCAAAGGGGCAGGGAAGTGTCCAGGCGCATCCAAAGATTCATCTCCACTTTTGTGGAGGGGGCTCTCCCAGCCTTGAACCCCTCTCCATCATTAAAATACCGATCCTGATTCTGCCAACAAGTGTGATACGAAGTGTGATCTGAACCCTCCCCCCCATCCCTCCCTTTCCCCCCCCAAAATTCCCCCAGAAATCCCTTCTGCCTCCCCCCCTCTCCCATGTCGCTCGGTCCCCCTTGAAGGCGGGACGTGCTTCCTGTGGCAATAGAACCTACCCCTACCCTCGGTACTCCCTCTTTCAGCTACCTTACAAATTCTCATCTTAAACCCCCCTCCCCCAGCGCTCCCCAGCTGATAGGTTGTGACTGCGCCTACTTGTTCTCGGTAGTCTCCTGGAGATTGTCAACAAGACATTCAGTGTAATGGCATTATACCATAGTTAAATGCATGGGTTGGGCCCCCAAAGAATCCTTTATCCTTCATGGGAACCCAGAACTGCTCACTGAGACCTCTTTCCAACCAGCCCTGGGGTCCCGTGATCAGAATCAAGGCCCAGGTAGTGCACTCTCTCCTCAATCCAGCGCTATCAGCCAAACACCACACTAAGCCCTCCACCCCCCAGAGAGGCAGCGGTCATATGGGTTAAGGAGTGTGGGCTCTAGACCCCCCCAATCCCAACCTCGAGAGATGTATAGAAATATCAATGCTTCGCTGAATGTTAAACTGCACACCATGAACCAAAGTGGGAGGCACTGGCCCTGAGATTGTCCAATAGTTCTAGTTCTACCCTCCCCCCCCCCCCCCGCTCCCAGACTGAAGCCACGGGGACCTGCAAGGGGAGAACCTTCCACGGGCCTCCTCTCTGCGAGTACCCTAGAGGGGGGTCTAACATTCGAGGCATTGGGGCCCTAACCTAACGTGGGCTTCATTCCCTCTCCCCGCGGCCCCCACAACGGCCAAACCCCGGGCCCACGGGAAGGGAAGTAGGCCTCTCCCTACCTCTTTGCCTCCCCCCCCCCCCCTGCCACCCGGGCTGTAAAAATTCAAACATACTTGTAACTTTAAACTGAAACACTTTCCTCTCCTCGCTATTACATTACAGGTTCAAAAGCTGGAACAGACTAAAGACATAGTTGCAAATTTTAACACGTCTAGCAGAGCAACACTGTATCCCCCGAATCAAATGCATTACACACCCTATCACCCTATCCCTGTAAAAAATAGTTATCTCCAAGTTATAATGCCCTGTTCAATGTAATTTCAGTTTGTTCAATGTAAACCGCACTGATGCAGAATAGCGCGGTATATAAGAGAATGTAATAAATAAATAATAAATAAATAAATAAATCATGCCACCATGCTCTCATACAATTACCTCCCAGACACCAATCTCCCCAGGAGCTGAAAAAACAAATGGCATGTTTAGTTTTTACAGGCATAAATGGAACCCGGTCTGCATCAGCACGTCCCATTTTTAGTCAGTTGGTGAGCATTACCCGGGCTCTTCATTAGCTCTCTTCGGCTTCAGGCAAGTCCATCTACCCTCGTGGGGGAGAGTCCGGTTCACTAAGCAGTCCATCTAGGAAAGTCTGAGCCTCCGCCGGGGACTGTAGAAAGCGGGTCCGTCCCTGATGGTCCACGCGAAGTCGGGCGGGATACAACAGTGCAAATCGCACCCCTTTGTGCAATAGTTGCGTGCAGATGGTAGAGTAAGCTTTCCTTTGCTGGCTTACTAAGGCTGAGTAGTCCTGGAATACTAGGATCTGATCTGGATCCGTAGGTTGCCTCTTGCGATTTCGGGCCATCTTTAAAACCTCTTCTTTTTGGCGAAAATCCAAGAAGCGGGCGATCACAGCACGCGGTCTCCGTGCTTGCTCCCGCTTAGGGCCCAGTCTGTGCACCCGTTCCAGATGGATAGGGCCTTCCACTCTGCCATTTGAAAGTTTCTCTATCCAAGTGAGTAGGAACTTGGGGAGGGTGCCATCAGCTACAGACTCGGCGATCCCTATGAACCGGAGGTTTTTGCATCTTCCACGGTTCTCTAGATCCTCCAGCTTCTCGCCTTGTTGTTTTACAAGCAGCTCCAAGGCCTCCACCTTAGTCTGAAAGGTCTGCTGGGTGTCCTCAACATCGGAAATGCGGGACTCTATGTGCTCCATGCGCCCCGTGAATTCGGTGATGGTCTGGCTGACAGTTTGCAGTTGATTAGCCAACTCGCAAAAGCGGCTGTCTAATGCCTTCACCACTGCGGCACTAACGTCTGTCACCAGTCCCTGGTTGTCATCTGCTGGCGGGCTTTTTGGCACGCTCTTCACCATCTTTCCCTCGGGGGCTCGTGGCTTCTCTCTCCGAAGCTGTTTTGTGGCCATCAGACCGCCTCCGATATCGCCAATAGTTACTTGAACTCTCCAGCACTTCGTCTTTCACTGAAGCTGGGGTTTACGGGTAATCTGCTTAGGTGTGTAATGAAATGTTGCCGGTTTCTCGGGGTAGGTGTCCGGAGCCGATCGCCACGCGTCCGATCAGCTCATAGCCACACCGGAAGTCTTTTATTGTTTGTTTTATGTGGGGGAGCATACTGAGTGTGTGATCTAATATTATCCCTAGGTATTTTACCTCTTGTTTAACAGGGATGGCTGTGTTGTTGATTATGGTTTTTGGATGGATTGCATCGTGGTTTCTTGATACGAACATAGCTTCAGTTTTTTTTTTGAAGTTAATGCTGGGGTAGTTGGTCTCTAGCCAAGATTCTGCCTCTCTGATGCATTCCGATAGATTGTGGTATGAGGGGTTGCTAGTGTTTATGGGGATAGAGAGCATGATATCGTCAGCATAAATGTAATGGCTAATTTTTAATTTTCTAAATATGTTTGTGATGGGTTGTAGGTATAGGTTAAAGAGAAGGGCTGAGAGTGCTGAGCCTTGTGGAATTCCCTGTCCTTGGGGGAATGTTTCTGAGGTGTCTTGGCCTAATTGGACACGTAGCATCCGGTATGATATATATGACATAAACCATTTAAGGACAGTGCCTCCTATTCCCATATTTGCCAGTTTTTTGATTAATGTGTTATGGTTGATGTTATCGAATGCGGAGGCTATATCTATGAAAAGGAGGATGAATCCTTATTTATTGTCATCTGTACCTCTAATGAGGTTATCCATCAGTGTTATTAAGAAGGTTTCAAATCTGTGGAAGGGGCGGAACCCGAATTGGTGGGAGTCTAGAGGAGTGTGGAGGTCAATATAATCTTGCGATTGGAGTTGGATGATTTTTTTTCTACTAACTTAGCAATGAACAGTATACTGGCTATGGGCCTGTATGAGCTTGGGTCTTTTGGGTCCAGTGTATTATTTTTTAGGATGGGGCGGATGGAAGTGAGTTTGAGGGCATCTGGCATGATGCCTTGTGAGAGTGATTTATTAATTATGTGTAGGATGTTTGTGGCGAGTTCGGCTTTGGTGGACGTGATCCATACTGGGCATGGGTCAAGGCGGGAAGTTGTGGTGGTGATCATTGTTATGATCTTAAGGAGGTGCTTTTGATCGACTACGTGAAAGCTTTCCCATTTGTTGGGGGTTTTTGAGCCTACATGTATTGCAGTGATAGTGTTGGAGGACTTGGTTTTTTTTTAGTTTCTCTGCAAAATGCGTAGCTAAGGTTTGTACACATATTGTGGAGTATTCTAGTTCTGGTTTTTGTTAGTGATCTTACAATTGCAAATAATTCCCTGGCTCGGTTAATGGCCATGTTTATTATTTTTGTGTGATAGTCTCGTTTTGTGACACTTCTTAGTTTCTTTTGTGAGATTTAAAAATATACGTAGCACGGATGAAGTCAACCCTGCTGATTAGCATTGCATCCGTATGTCAGGAGATGCATGCAGCTGCTGCTTGAGGCAAATCTGCGAAGACAGAAGGCAGGAGTGTTAGAGGGCTCTCTAGTGGCATGGGCAAGGGGATAGTAGAACTTGAAGTGTTTGGCAGACAGCTGAGACCCCCTGTGGATGACTGGAGACTCCTGGCTTTACTTTTGACTGAGACACATTTCCTCAAAGGAGAGAGAGAGAGTTAAATAAAATATAACCAACACGGTATCTTGTACCTTGCTGGAATGTGCCTAGCTTTGTTGTTTTGGTTGCTACTTTATAACTGTCTTGCATGTCAGACTCATTAGATCCTGGGAGCCATAGAGAACTCTTGAACTAGAATTGCTGTGTGCAGTGTCCACCTCCTCACTGTCCAGTTAGCATCATTAGGGTAACTTCCATGCACATGTGCCACATGACACATTTCAGCAATTCAGTGGTGCTTGCTTTGAGGACAGAACTTAACTGGAAGCAAGAAAATGGTTCATAGTGTTGGGAGGAACAGGTGTATATTCTGTCAAAAAATGTGTAAATAATGCTCTTCAAATATGCAGTTTCCTGTGTGCCAGAAAATTCATTTTGAAAACTGAAGATGCCACCAGAGCACCTTCAGCAATGCATTATTCCTTTAAAAAACACATAACAGGGGAGCGCAAATGGGCAGGATGATCCAGGAGGGATCCGGCACCACTGCACAGAGAAGTACAGCAACCACAGTGAAAAACTTCCTAGTTCTTCAGTGCACTGACCAATGGCAATGTCAGTTGCATAAAGCGTAGTTACTCACCTGTAACAGGTGATCTCCGGGAACAGCAGGAATTTAGTCTTTACATATGGGTGACATCGATACTGACAGAGCCTGCGCAGGAACGCTCCTCAGTGTCCAATTGGAAAGTTTTTGGGAGCATTCCACTCTCCTGCGCGACTGCCTTCCCACCTTACTAACTCCCTCTCCTCAGTTGAGTTTGTAGCTGAGAAAAAGAGAGTAAATGAAATCCTATAACTCCTAGGGGAGGAGGGTGGGTTGTGAAGACTAAATTCCTGCTGTTTCCGGAGATCACCTGTTTCAGGTGAGTAACTACACTATCTCCAGGAACAAACAGGAATGTAGTCTTCACATATGGACTCCCTAGCTCCCAGATGCCAGATAAAGTGACCTCAGAACCGGTGGAGGTTCACCTTGGAGTAGGAATGATGATGTCATGGATCCCAAATGGACTTCTGGTATCTTCAAAGTCCGAGACGGAGGGTAGGAGTTGCATCTAAGTCTGAAAGAGGTGCTGTAATACAGCCTGACCAAACATGGCATCCTGACGGGAGTCCTTGTCCATAAAGGGCAATAATGGGCAGCAAAGGTATGAACAGAAAACCAAGTTGCTCCTTTGCAAATTTCATTGATAGCACAGATTTGCCATCGAGGTGGCCATGGCACGAACATTGTGAGCAGTGACATGCCCTTCTAGGGAGAGCCCTGCTTTGTCATAGGCAAATGAAATGCAGTCCGCTATCCACCTGGAAAGCATACGCTTAGAGACAGGTAATCCCAGGTGACTGGGATCAAATGAGATTTATTTTATTTATTTATTTAACAGTATTTCTAAACCGCCTTATCTTAATAATCAAGGTGGTATCACAGCAATCGGGTAAAGTGAGTGTGTTATACATGCAGTGAGGGTGAAATTGAGTGAGTGTTGTATTGTGTGCTAGATTGGTGTGAGCTATGTACAGAGTGGGCTATATACAGTGGTGCAAAAAACATATTCCATACATACATTGTTTAGGCGGTATCTGTGCTGTTATGCATTCTCTGAGGTTATGTAACGTGTCCATAGTGTTCTATGAACAGCATGGTTTTTAGCCGTTTTCTAAAGTCTTTGAGGTCTGTAGTAGCCCTCAAATCGTCCGGGAGTTTGTTCCATATTGTTGGAGTAGCCATGGAGAGTGCTCTGTCCGTTGTGTCCTTGCGTGTGTGTTTGTATTCACTGGGGGTGCTGACTCGGTTGTGTGTTTGTTTTCTTCTGGGACGTGTGCTGGTGTCTGGTTGTATGAGTGAGTGCAGGCTGTTGGCTGATGTGTGCTGTTTTATCTTAAATAGGTTTATGATAGTTTTGTATCTGATGCGAGCACCGATTGGAAGCCAGTGTAAGTCCTTTAAGGTAGGTGTGATGTGCTCCTGTCTTGTAGTTCCTGATATGATTCGTGCTGCAGTGTTTTGTGCCAGTTGGAGTGGTTTGAGGGCTTGTTTCGGTAGTCCAAGGTATATCGGATTGCAGAAGTCCAGCAGTGGGGTTATCAGTGCTTGACAGACGGTACGGAAGTGTTCCGGGGCGAGTAGCGGTTTCAGTCTCCTGATGATTCGCATCTTGTAGTAGGCTTTTTGGATTGTTTTGTCTATGTGTGGCTTGAGATTGAGTTTATTGTCCAGAGTAACTCCGAGGTATCTCACTTCTGATCTTATTGGTATAGTAGTGCTTTGTATCTTTATATTTGGTGGGTGTATGAAGTTTTGGTTCCGAGTGATGATTAAAGCTTCGGTCTTGTTGTTGTTTATTGCGAGGTTGTTGTTTTGACACCAACTTGCCATTTGGGTAAGGCAGTCTGTTATCTTAGAGAAGTCCGGGTTGTCGATTGATATCGGGGTGTATATCATGATGTCGTCTGCATATATTGTGTATTGAATGTTGTTCTCTTTCATGATGTTGCATATTGGTTGTATGTAGATGTTAAATAGGAGTGCTGAGAGTGCGGATCCTTGAGGCACTCCTTGTCGGATGTTTATGGGTCGGGAGGTGTTGTGTCCCAACTTGACCTGTAGCTGTCTTTCTGTTAGGTACGAGTGGAACCATTTCAATGTGATACCGTGTATACCAGTGTTCTTTAGTCTTTCCAGGAGCGTGTTGTGGTCCACTGTGTCGAAGGCTGAGGAGATGTCGATGAAGATCATTATGATTCCATTCCTGGTGTTGTCAATTATTCTTAGGATGCTGTCGAGATGAACAACTGCGAGGCTTTACGATGACCCTGAGTCTTTTGGACGTAAAAAGCCAATGCACGCTTGCAGTCAAAAGTGTGCAGAATTGCTTCTGCTCGAGATGCATGCAGTTTAGGAAAGAACACTGGAAGGTAAATTGACTGATTTAGATGGAAGGGAGATACCACCTTTGGTATAAAGTGTGGGTGAGTCTGAAGAGCTACTCTGTCGTGGTGGAAGTAGGGTGTAGGGTGGATCCGCCACCAAAGCCTGAAGCTCACTAATGCATCTAGCTGAAGTGAGGGCAAGTAGGAAAATCACTTTCCATGAAAGGAATTTAAGTGAGGTTGTGGCTAATGGTTCAAAGGACAGCTTGAGGAGCTGTGCTAGAACAATATTGAGATCCCAAGCTACTGGAAGTGGCTTAATGGGAGGTTTTGACAGCCGGAGACCTCTCATGAAATGCACTACTAGCGGTTGCGAGGAGATGGGCTGTCAATCAAGTAGATGATGAGAGACCACAATGGCACTAAGGTGGACTCTTACTGAGTTTGTCTTTAGCCCTGTCGAGGACAAGTGGATGAGATATTGGAGGAGTGACTCCACTGGAGCAGAAAAGGGATTCTGGGAACACCAGACATAAAATCTATGCCACTTGAAAGTGTATGAACGTCTGGTGGAGGGCTTTCTAGAAGCCAACAAGATCTCCTTAACCTCTTGGGTAAGGTCCAAGCCTTGTAAAACTATGCTCTTAGCAGCTAAGCTGTGAGATGGAGAGATTGTGGATTGGGATGGAGTAGTGAGCCGTTGTCTTGAGAGAGAGAGATCTGGCGCACATCCCAATCCAGAGTATGAGTCTGAGTCAGATGTAGTAGCAGCGGAAACCACAGTTGCTGTGGCCAGCGAGGGGCTATGAGAATCATGGAGCCCCTGTCAGACTGAGGACTGAAAATCATCTTGGGAATGAGCGGTATGGGAGGGAATGCATAAAGCAGACCCTGACCCCAATGCAAATGGAAGGCATCCACCTGTTGGTTGGTGGATGTTAGAGTTCTTGTGCAGAAGCAAGGAAGCTTGGCATTTTGCAGAGTTGTGAATAGATCTATGTCTGGAGTTCCCCAGGTCTGGAAGATGTAGGACACCGTGTCCAGATACAGAGACCATTCGTAGGGAAGAAGAATGTGATTCAGTCTGTCTGCCAAGACATTCGATTCCCCCGGGAGGTACACCACTTGGCAGTGTATCTGATGAGCAATGCAGGAGTCTTTTTCCTAGTAGGGTCAGCTGTTACTCTGGACAGTCTCTTTAGAGTAGTATTTTCTGACTAATTGAGAGGCCCTATCTTGCCAGTCTTTGCCAAAGAGGTTTTCCCCTGTGCAAAGTACCCACTGTTCAAGATCTAAGGCTTGAAGTCATGCAATGCAATGTGCACCAATGCAAATTGCTGAGGCCCTGCTCGTGCACTCAAAAGCATCGAAAGTAGCTCTATTGACAAACTTCAATACATTTTGGCTATGTTTAACTAGGGTGAGATAATCTGCCCATTTGTCATCTGGGAGGAGAGGGGCAAAGACCTTGAGATTCCTGGAGACCTCCTTCAGGAACATTCCCATATAGAGTATATAGGAGTTAATCCTAGCTGAAAGCATCGATGCTTGGAAACATCAACATCCAAAGGCATCAAGGGTTCTTGATTATCCAACTCAGAGGGTTAGAGGAGTGAGTCTTCGAGCTTTTGATTCGGTGCATAGCTGATTCTACCACCATGGAGTGGTGGGAAAACCATGGCTTTTGGAAGCCCAGACACTCCGGTACCCGATACATGGTATCAAGATGTCTACTTTGGGGTGAGACTGTGAGAGGAGTCTCCCACATATGGAGCATAAGGTCATGAAGGATGCGGTGCACCTGTAAGGTGGCTGCTTCCTTAAGTGCTGTTGGGTATTGGAGGATCTCTAATTCCTTCGCCCTTGGCTCCTTCTTTGATGACACTGTGATAGAGAGACCTTTGGCCAGATCTTGAATGAATTCCTGGAAGGACATATCCTGGCGGCAATATGCGCCACTGTTGAGGCAGGAAAGGGTCCAAAGGAAAGTTCCTGAAGCCCCCGTGAATTGAGTGACTCTACATCCGAATCAGGGGAATCTGAATTGGAGGACTTGAAGTATCAACAGGTACGGTGCACTCTGAAAGCTAGATGCCAGTACCAATGTATCGGCCTCGGTGAGCCGCTTGGGCCTAGCATCGGTATTGGTAAGAGTTTCCAGGAAGGGTATGGGTGGGAGCGATGTAGATGACATCTTCAGCAGCCCTGATGTCATACCGGGAACCGGTATCGACGGGTTGGTACCTGTAGCCAAGGGTTTTATGGGTACTGAGGCTGTAAGTAGGGCTGCAAGCTGCGCTCAATGGCCAGTATGCACTGGTCTATCGAGGTTGCTGATGTTTGGGTATCGGTGACGGGTACTTGCACTACCGTCCCAGAGCAAGGCACCAGTAGCTCTCCAGAGGTGGAGGCCTTGGGAGCATCCTGGAGCCTCTTGATGGCTTTGGAGGACAGGGCCTCCTGCCAGGGCTGCTTAGCAGGCCGATCTGCCTCCGAGGCAACCCCCATGGGATCTCGATGCTTTGAGCGAGATCTTTCCCTGGAGGTGCCTGCAGACTTTGATGCGACCTTGTGCTTAGACTTCGAGGATACCTGAGATCCATGAGTGGATGATGAGGTCCTCGATGAAATGGATGCCAGCAACACTGCATCCGCAAAGAGTTCTCCTAATTTAGGCCTCTCCGTGACATTTTCTGGCAAAAGGAACAGTCCTTTGGCTGGTGGTTTGGGCCGAGGCATTTTAGACACCAGTCATGTGTGTCTGTGGTCGAGATGATGCAGCCACACTTACTGCATTTTTTGAAACCACTAGTTGGTTTTTCCATACTCACAAGCATGAAGAGTATGTGAGGCTTAAGGTCTAAAGGGGCGTCGATGCCCAAGTAGTTTTTTTTTTTGGTAGAGAAAATAAAGAATGAACATTAAGAAAGGATAAGGGAACCAGCGATGTCCTAGATGATGCTGGTGTCGACAGGAAGGCAGAGGTGTTATCCACAAAAAGAGGTTTTTTTGTGGTGACAGGATTTGCTTCCTGCTGGCTCCAGGGAAAAGGAAGAACTGAGGAGAGGGAGTTGGGAAGGCAGGAAGGCAGTCACACAGGCAGAGTGGACTGTTCCCAAATGTTTTCCAATTGGACACTGGGGAGTGTTCCTGCACGGGTTCCGTCGGTACCAATGTCACCCATATGTGAAGACTACATTCCTGCTTGTTCCTGGAGATTACACAATAACATCACAAAGTAAGCGGCACTGAGAAAGGTGAACATAGCCGTACTGTTGATATGTACAGTTTCATCCCTCAATATTTTGCAAGTGCAATTAAAACCACTTTCATATACCTTATGAAGTACATAACTGTTTACACAGAGCTTAAAGCCTTTAGCTATGTGCCGCACAATCCATCTGAGTCTTTGCAAGATGAGCATCTGTTGGTTTGTTACTTTTGAGCCCTATGCACTGAATTGCTTTTTTTGCCCCGGCGTCTTAAAGATGCATTTGAAAGAGCTGAGACACCTGGTTGTAAGAAAATTATATTCTCACCCCTTTTTAAATCTAATAGTTTATTTCAAACACTAGATTTATCAAAAACATGTCATAGATGTATAGATATTGACAGAACCATACAATAAGACATGTGGAGGGTACTGGGCAATTTTTAGAAAGACAAGAAGACACCTGCTTGTCTTTATAAAACCTGCAATTGATTTTTATAAAATGTAATTCATTTTTTAACATGTATTTATTTTGAGGACCTTTTACTAAAGTGTGGTATAGTTTTGCATCTAACGCGCCTTTAGCATGCAAAACCAAGGCACGTCAAGTGTAAAGCCACTGCATTTGTCCTTGATAGGTAATGTGTGGCACCATTTTATAACATGGGTCATCAATACCGTGGACACAGTTAACTTCAACTATTGAAGTGGAGGTAATTGCACCCATGCTATCTGCAAGACATGCTGTTAGCACATGGTGTATACCTGTGCACTGACAGCATGGTGCTCACCATGACCACTCTCTATCCCTATCTGCACATTTCCCATTCTAACACATAGTGTCCCATTGGTGTGGGGATAGGCTGTGTGCTAACAGTGTGGACCATAGAGTGCAGTTAGCATGTGCAATAACCCATGCTAACTGCATAGTGCACTTTAGCAAAATGGCCTCTTTGTTTTCCTTTTTTCTTTATGTTTACAACTTTTTTGGAAACCATACTGATATTTCATGAAGCACAGTATATCAAAAGTTTAATAAACTAAACTACTACATGTGGCAGAGAATGCGCCTCGAATGTAGGAGTGATCACTTAAGCCTGCTTGTGAGCAGTTAATTTTTATCATTTATTAGAATTAAATCTTCCTACATGTCCCTGCATAGATTAAGGTATTTTATAATCTACACATGTATGTATGAACTGCACCCATACTCTGCCCCGACCGTGCCCCTCCCCATCTATGCCTATTGGTAAAGTACATGAATTTATACCAAAGCACATAGTTTTACACCATTCGGTATTTTATAAGAGCTCATTTGCACATGCATGTGGCCACATACACGTGGGAATGACTTTATAAAATTACCCTCATTGGAGGTAATTTCACAAGGGGGCACCTAGTTTAAGTGCACTTTCAGGCACATATATTAAGGCAATTTTACAAATATAAGTAGGCACCTATTTAATTTAATTTATTTTTAATTTAATATGTGATGTGTCAGTCTAATGAATATGTAAAGGGAAAAATTAGATGCTTGGATTGATCTGCAGCAGTAATAAGCACAGCTAGTACTTTTTTCTCTTGCTATCTATATGGGTTTGTACTGTAGTATGAAATGGATTTTCTGATTCAGTGGATTGGGAAGAGGGATGTACTGCTGTAATAACTTGATAGAAGTAGACAGTACAGATAACAGTTTGGCAGGACTGTGTATTTAGGGTGCCTCTGTTAGCGAGAGAGATAATTTCCATAGTTCTCAAGGGCATGAGAAATTCCATCTTGCCAGATAACAGCATGCTTTGTTACAGAAGTTATTTTTAAACGTTTTCAGGGAGAATATCAAAACGGAACACAGTTAAAATAAAACATGAATGTTGCTAATTCTTTTATATATAAAAAGAACAACTTCTGATTCCATTTGGTAGCAGTATCATTGAGAAATAAATCCACATGATCGTGAGATTATGTTTAAGATTATTTTACAGAGATCCTGGATTAGACAATTGTGATGGAGGAGGAAAAAAAACCCCTAAATGATTAACCATCCCTTTACTTGTGTTTGTAAATAAGTTTAATCCATGATGTGCAAGTTTTATTTTCGAGGTTTTGTGGATCCGAGCTTATCCCGGTTAAGAGAATTTGTCTTCTAATTTCATTCCATGTGTAAGAATGCAAATACTGAGAAGTTCATTGTAAATAGTACCTCCAGAGCTTCTTATAACTGCAGATAAGAACCTCTGGAGAATGGTTAAGCACATATTCTCCTGTTTTATCTATGATTAATTTGTAGTTGTGCATGAGTGAATGGGAAAAATCTTCCATGTATGGTAGCTTTTTGGGGTACTTAGATATCTTAAAAGTTGCATGAATTTGCATATGTCGTGTCGCTTGTCCTTAAGATTTGATGATTTGTTTTCATGTCATAATTTCTGGTTAGTAACACTGATATCCATTTTACTTTTCATTTCTTATTGTGCAAGAAGCATAGTGATACGTATAATAGAAAAGATGTTAGATTAGGGATTTAGCTTTACTAGTCACAAATAATGAATAATACAGCTTCATTCTAACAAGTAAATTAATAATTAAACCAAGGTGGTAAATGTGTGTTATAATGTGGGAATATGTAGACAGGATAGTTAAACAAATGGAAAATATGACAGAATAAAAGAAGATTAGAAAAAAATAAATAAATATTATAATAAAAATCAAAGGGGCATATTTACTATACCACACTAAGCAGTTAGCACAGGTTGGGGCAATCGCTCCTTATATGGCAGACTGACCCCTGTTAGTACTACCACAACATTATTACTAGGGATCATAGCTGTTATTTTGAACCCAGGCAGCTTTGGGGCAGGAGTGGAGGTGGACCACTTCTGCCCTGGTCTACTAGGCTACCAGGGATACAGTTGTGAATCACAAGGGGGGGGGGGGTTTCGGGGATTGGTGATGGGGAGGTTTCTGCTTGGGGAGGCTTCTGCTGAAGGGTCATAAGAACATGCTTTACTGGGTCAGACCAAGGTTCATCAAGCCCAGGTTCCACAATACTTGTCCAAGCAGTGGATTTCCAGGGTCCCCATTAATAATGGATTATTGACCTTTTCTCCAGGAACTAATTCAAACCTTTTTTAAACCCTGCTATACTAACAGCTTTTACTACATCCTCCAGTAACGAATTCCAGAGTTTGATTCCGTGTTGAGTAAAATAATATTTTCTCGTATTAGTCTTAAATTAATTATGTTGTACTTTCATTGCATGTCCTCTAGTCTCTACTTTTTGATGGTGTAAACAACTGATCTACCTTTACCCATTCCACTCCATTCATTAATTTATAGACCTCTATCATAACCCTCCTCTGCCGCCTCTTCTCCAAGATGAAGAGCCTCAAACTTTTAAGCCTCTCCTCATAGAGGTATCCTTCCATTCCCTTTACCATTTTTGTCACTCTTCTTTGTACCTTTTCTAATTCAGCTATATCCTTTTTAAGACATGGAGACCGGAATTGCACACAATATTCAAGGTGCGTTCACACCATGGAACGATATAGGGGCATTATAATATCCTTTGTTTTATCCTCCATTGCTTTCCTTATGATTCCTAGCATTCTATTTGCTTTCTTGACAGCCGCTGTACACTGGGTGGATGGTTTCAACATATTATCCACGATGATACCTAAATCTTTTCCTGGGTGGTGGTTTCTAAGGTGGTACCTTGCATCGTGTAACCATAGTTTGGGTTGCCTTTCCTAGATGCAGGGGCGGCCCAAGGGGGGTGCGGGGCCATGTGCGGAGACTCGGTGCGGGGCCTCATTTGCATAAGGGGCCTCATTTGCATAAATATTTGCATGTTACCATACACGAACTTTTAGTAAACATGCCTCTTAATGAGTGTATGAATAAAGAAAGACTAAAAGACTTCTACATTACTATAATCCAGTGCCAACCGCCAGACACATTAGGAACTACTACAAACACTGCCCATTTAGAACCCATAGCAAACCCACCGTATCCTAACAGCACTACCAGGACTCATAAAGCACCATACCCTAACTATCAAAAGGAAACGCTGCAAATATTAAACCAATACATTTCAGAGAACAACAATACATGACCTACTGGGGAAAGAGAACAAGTGGCAATGTCAAATAGGAATTACATAAACAGAATACCTCAGCTCAGTTACACATGCAGAACATAGACCATCACCAAACAAGGAATCACAATTTAGAAACAGGAAGACAATAATTAAACTGGGAATCCCAAAAGCCAAACTTGGAATGTACAACACTGTAGAAATAAAACTATACATTAATTTGCTCTTGTACTAAACAAAGCGCAGACGTTAATGATGCACATTTCCCAGAGCTGACATATTCCAATTAATAAATTCAAAATAAAGAGATATTTTTCTACCTTTTGTGCATTATTTTTCAGCTGCAATTGCTCCAGCCACTTTCTTCTGGTTTCTTCGTGTCTTCCGCTAACTCTTCATCATCTGCTGTCCATTTGTCTTTTCTTCTCTCTTCTAGTTTTTTTCCATTCTCTCTCTACATCCGCTTTAACATACTAATCTTTGTCCTTTTGCTCTTTCCTCATTCCTATTTCATCCACTCAAATTTTACCCCTCCATCCTCAATCCCCACTTACTCTCCCAATATCCGGACAATTGTAGATTTGTCTTCCCTCCCACACAAAATATTTTTTCCCTCTCCATTTCACTCTCTCAGCTCCATCCCATTCTAATCCTCCCCCAACATCAGCTCCATTCTAGTTCCAGTCCCACCCAGCATCCGCTCCCTTCTAGTCCCCGCATCAGCCCATTTCCAGTCCTAGCCCCCCATAAGCCCATTTCCAGTCCTAGCTCCCCCATCTATTTGCAGTCCCATCCGAGTCCCTCCATCAGCTCATTTCCAATCCCAGCCCCCCATGAGCCCATTTCTAGTCCTTTCCTAGCCCCACCATCAGCCCATGTCAAATCCTAGCTCCCCTCCACTCAGCCCATTTCAAATCCAAGCCCCCCATGAGCCTACTTCCAGTTCTAGCCCCTTCATGAGTCCATTTCAATCCAAACCCCCACCACAGCCCATTTCCAATCTTAGCACCCCCCAAACAGCCAATTTCCAGTCCTATTCTAGCCCCTCCATCAGCCCATTTCCTGTCCTAGCCCCCCCCCCACTCACCCATTTCCAGTCCTAGCTCCCTCCCCCTCACAACCCATTTCCATTCCAAGCCCCCGGCCCCCTCAGCGAGGTACAGTGCAAGCCCTCCGTCCACTCAGCCCATTTCCAGTCCTAGCCTCCTCATAGCCCATTACTAGTCCTAACCCCCCATCAGCCCATTACGTCCTAACCCCCATCACCCTATTTCCAGTCCTAGCCCTCCCATCAGCCTACTTCCAGTCTTAGCCCCCCCATAGCCAATTACCAGTCCTACCCCCCCCCCATCAGCCCATTTCCAGTCTTAGCCCCCCCATAGCCCATTACCAGTCCTACCCCCCCCATCACCCTATGTCCAGTCCTAGCCCCCATCAGCCTATTTCCAGTCTTAGCCCCCCCCATAGCCAATTACCAGTCCTACCCCCCATCAGCCCATTTCCAGTCTTAGCCCCCCATAGCCCATTACCAGTCCTAACCCCCATCACCCTATTTCCAGTCCTAGCCCATCAGCCTATTTCCAGTCTTAGCCCCCCCATAGCCAATTACCAGTCCTACCCCCCCATCAGCCCATTTCCAGTCTTAGCCCCCCCATAGCCCATTACCAGTCCTAACCCCCCCATCACCCTATTTCCAGTCCTAGCCCCCCATAGCCCATTACCACTCCTAACCCCCCCAGCCCATCACCAGTCCTACCCCATCAGCCCATTTCCAGTCCTAACCCCATCAGCCCATTTCCAGTCCTAACCCCACCACCACCACCAGCCCACTTCCAGCCTTAGCCCCCTCCCCATAGCCCATTACCAGTCCTAACCCCCCCATCGCCCATTACCAGTCCTAACCCCCCTATCAGCCCACTTCCAGTCTTAGCCTCCCCCCATGGCCCATTACCAGTCCTAACCCCCCCCCCCATGGCCCATTACCATTCCTAACCCCCCCCATGGCCCATTACCAGTCCTAACCACCCCCCCCATGGCCCATTACCAGTCCTAACCCCCCCCCATCAGCCCACTTCCAGTCTTAGCCTCCCCCCCCATGGCCCATTACCAGTCCTAACCCCCCCCCCCATGGCCCATTACCAGTCCTAACCACCCCCCCCCCTCAGCCCACTTCCAGTCTTAGCCTCCCCCCCAGGTCCCATTACCAGTCCTAACCCCCCTCCCCATGGCCCATTACCAGTCCTAACCCCCCCATGGCCCATTACCAGTCCTAACCACCCCCCCCATCAGCCCACTTCCAGTTTAGCCTCCCCCCTCCCATAGCCCATTACCAGTCCTAAACCCCCTTCCCCCTATCATCCCAAATTAAACAAAAAAAACCCCAACCGGCTGCTTCTGCCGCGGCAGCATCAAGAGCTCTGCCGCGGGCCCCCCCCCTGCCCGGCAGAGCCTCCCTGCATCATCAGCTTTCTTCATGTCCCAAAACGCGGGCTTCTTTCAGAGCCGCAAGAGTTTCCTTTCTCGCGGCTTCCCATCAGCCCCGGCGGGATTAACAGAGCCGCGAGAAAAGAAACTCTCGCGGCTCTGAAAGAAGCCTTTGTTTTGGGACTTGAAGAAAGCTGATGATGCAGGGAGGCTCTGCCGGGCAGGGGGGGGCCCCGCGGCAGAGCTCTTGATGCTGCCGCGGCAGAAGCAGCCGGTTTTTTTTTTTTTTTTAAACTTGGGATGCTGAAGAATGTTTTTTGCGCGGGGCCCCCTGAAACGCGGGGCCCTGTGCAAAAAACATTCTTGCTCAATGGACGGGCCGGCCCTGCCTAGATGCAGAACTTTGTACTTCTCCACATTAAATTTCATCTGCATTTACTACTACTACTGAGCATTTGTATAGCACTACAAGATGTATGCAGCGTTATACAGACACATGCAAGAGACAGTCCCTACTTATCAGAGCTTGCAATCTAGTCATTTAGACGTCTAGTCTTCCAATTTTTCAAGGTCCTCTTGCAGTTCTTCACAATCTTCTTGTGTTTTAACAACTTTGAATAATTTTGTGTCATCTGCAAATTTGATCAACTCACTCGTTATTTCTATTTCCAGGTCATTTATGAATATGTTAAAAAGCAGCAGGCCCAGCACAAATCCCTGGGTACTCCACTATTCACCTTTCTCCATTGAGAAAATTGGCCATTTAGCCCTACTCTCTGCTTTCTCTCTTTTAACCAGTTTCTGATCCACAATACAACACTGCCTCCAATCCCATGACATTTTAATTTGGCCAAGAGTCTCTCATGAGGGACTTTGTCAAAGGCATTCTGAAAATCCAGATACACTATATCAACCATCTCACCTTTGTTCACCTGTTTATTCACACCTTCAAAATAATATAATGGATTAGTAAGACAAGACTTTTCTTGGCTAAATCCAAGCTGGCTTTCTCCCATTAAAACATGGTTATCTACATATTAAGTAATTTTATTCTTTATAATGGTTTCTATTATTTTGCCCAGTACTGATGTCAAACCACAACCTTTGTCAGGAATACATGAATCAATCAATATATAAAAACCCAAACAAAAGTAAACAGGAAAACGTTTCTTTTTGTCGGAGCAGTCGTGTCAAAGGTAGATAGAAGGAACCATCTTCCCGCTGCAACTGCTCTTTTTTAATACTTTTTAGAGTGAACAAAACTTAACACTTAGCTTTTTTCAAACTGATGAAATGAAGTGAAAGGAAGTTGTGTAAAACAACATGTCACTTTTCGGGTCCTCGCCTTAATGACCCTGCTTCAGGTTAAAGAACTCCCATTGTCATCCATCTTCAATTAAACAGAGAGAAACCCTCCAACGTTGTTTAAAAAGATGGTGTCTGACATTATTGCTGACGACTGAGATTCCAGCTAACCTATCATACGTTAACAGTCACTCATCCACCAATCAGAGAGGGGGAAACCCTACAGAAAAGGGAACCCCCTGGCCTGACTGGAACTGATCGCAATCAGTCAAGTCCCAAATGAGAATAATAGGGTAAGCTTGATCATAAAATACTATGCCATTCCAGCATCATATTAAGAACCGATGGAGAGACTGTATCAAATTTATGTATCCAGCATTGTTCTAGCTTTTGCAACCAAAATGTCCGATTACCTCCCCTTGGATACAGTGGAACATGATCCAAAATGCGCCACCGAAGATGGTCAAAACAATGAGTGTGCTGAAGACAATGCTCCACCAGCGGAGCAGTAAGTATGTTCAAATTCAAACGGGAGCAATGTTTATCCAGACGTGTCTTTATGGCACGAGTTGTACGTCCCACATAATAAAGAAGGCAGGGGCAACTAATTATATAGACCACATGATCTGAATGACATGTGGTGTGCCATTTGGAATAATATATTCGAGAGGTCTTGTCATCCAGCCACGATGAACCAATAAGGAAGCTGTCACAAAACCCACAGGAGCCACAACAAAAATGGCCCAGGTCATTATGAAAAAGAGGTGGACGATCAATTGGTGAAGTAGATCGAACTATAAGATCCCTCAAATTGGCCCCTCTAGAGTAAGCCACTCAAATCTTTATCGCAAAAACACTTGTGAAGAGATAAAACAGGCTAAAACCGGTGAAGAATCTTAATCACTTTCACAACTCCCCGAACATATGGAAAAACACCAGTGATGTTTCTTTCTGGCTTTGCAGACAATTGGGATGCCTGATCTCTAGTAGTTGATGAAAATAACCATTCACGTTGTGTAAATCTGGCCCGTTTAAAGGCCAGATTAACAATCCTCCAAGGATATCCCCTGACAAGTAGACGATTCTTAAGATCAACAGCATGATGATAAAATTCAGTGAGGGTCGAGCAGTTTCTTCGCAACCGTAAAAATTGCCCATATGGTAAACCTCGTTTTAATGCAGGAGGATGATAACTAGAATACTTCAAAAGGGTGTTTCTCTGTACTGACTTCCGAAAAAGGGAAGTAATAAATCCCTCTGAAGTATATTGAACCATAATATCTAAAAACGGAATTTTTGTTCGTTCAATGTGCGCTGTAAATTGAATGTTTGATTTATGTGTATTCAAAGATGTCAAAAAACACATCCAATTGTGATGCAGTACCTAACCATAGAAAAAAGATGTTGTCTAAAAATCTGCACCAGGAGGGTATGCATTGGAATGAAGGGGTGGAATAGATGAACAACTCTTCAAACGATTCCATGTAAATCGTGGCTATCGATGGAGCCACCGTTGCTCCCATCGCCATTCCAAAAATTTGCCGAAAAAATTGTTGATACAAAAAATAATTATGATTTAGAACTAGATCCAAAAGCTCCAACAGAAAAGAACGTGGGATGCGAGATGGAAGATCCAATGAGTAAGTCAAGAAGCATCTTAATATCTCCTTCTGATCAATGTTGGTGTAAAGAGATTGGACATCAAGAGTGACCATGAACTTATAAGATGGAAAATCGGTACATGAAGACAATTTTGTAAGGAAATCACTGGTATCTTTAATAATACCTTTTGGAGGGAGGAGTGGTCTAGTGGTTAGGACAAGGTACTTCAGGCCGGAGGGCCGGGGGTTCAAGTCCCACCTGGGACAGCAATCTCAGGCCGGAGGGACTGGGATTTCTAGTCCTATAGGCACTCCTTGTGGTCTTGGGCAAGCCACTTAACCCTCCATTGCCCATGTTCCCTGTAAGTACTAGCATATGTGTCTCATATCCCCTCATGTTAAATGTATCCCCCAATTGACCGCTTTGACCCGGTGAAAAGCGGGATATAAATACAGCTAAATAAATAAATAAGACACAACCTTCATCGCCGCTGGCTATAAAAAGACATCACAGAATTTAGAGAGCGGTTCAAGCACAGAATCACGGCACGAGACTACAGGCCGTCCCGGCGGATTTGTTAAAGATTTATGCATTTTCGGTATTAGGTAGAAAACTGGAATCTTTGGATTTTTATTTAACAAATAAGTAAATTCACGTTTTGTGATCCTATTAAAAAATGCTGCAAACACCACAGTCAGAATACGCTCTAGGAGATCTGGTGTAGGATCTATATCCAAGGGTACATAATGTAGTTGATTGTTTAAGTGGGTCCAAATTTCCTGTTGGTACTGATCATTAGATTAAACCACAACTGCTCCCCCCTTATCTGCCCGACGTATAATAAGGTCAGATTGTGCCAGTTGTGACGGCTTCAAAATGATTGCGAGATAAATTAGAAAATAATCCTGAAGGGGTCCTCTCCATTTTGGTCACTTCCCTCAAAACAAGCTCCTGAAAAGTGAGTATAGACTAGTCTGTTGCACATGGGGTTGTCCAGTTGGAAGGACCACTGATTACTGATGTATCAGATTGGACTTCCATTTGTGCAAAATAATGTATTATCTTAAGTTTTCAAAAAAAAAACGGTGCAAAGCCAGACGAATCTCAAAACCATCATATCTAGGAACTGGCACAAACGAAAGGCCACGTTCCAAAATACCTGATATGTTAACGACTGTTGATTCTTTGTCCTGGACCTGGTGTCTGGACCCTCCCAAAAATCCTGTTGATAAGTCTGTCGAGACCTTCTGCCCCTCTGGGAACCATTTCGTCGATTAGTAGATGAATCGTGTTGCAAACGGCCATAGGTCGGTTGACCTACCGCTGTAGAATCTATATCAGTGGAATCATCTGAGCTGGCGGCAAAAGTCACCTGTTTAGAGGAAGGCTGTGCAGGTGTTGTCGTCCATTTATACACACAATCGTTGTCATAATCTGTTTTATCCCTTCTGAATTTCTTGATTTTCAAACCACTTATATGATCCTTAAATACAGCCAACTGTTTCTCTGCATCGGCCCATTGAACCTGGAAACTCTGAGTTTCCTGCACCTCAAGAATCTTATCCTTCAATTCAATTGTCTGAGTGGTCAATTTTGTCTGCTCCACAATTGATCGTTCAATCAAAAGAGCAATTAAATCAAAACTACATTTGTTAAGAATGGCATTCCATTTAGCCAAAAACTCTATGTCATCTGTAAATTGGCGTGGAGCCTTCAATATCCTAAGACCTCTAGGAATAATCATGGACTTTAAGTATTGAGTCATGGCTGAACCCTGCAATTGTGCCCGAATCAGCCGTTTATGTACCTCTTTCAATTCGAGAACCGTGGAGGGTAATGGATCGGAGACAGAAGAAGAATCTTCAAATAAAGAGGAACACTGCCTAAGTTGCTGCAATTGTTCTTCAGTGTAAGCAAAAACCTGAGGCCATTATTGTAAGGGTATCCAAATTATAAATATCAAACCACAACCCTTGTCAGGAATACATGAATCAATCCATATATAAAAACCCGAACAAAATTAAACAGGAAAAAGTTTTTTTCTCGGAGCAGTCGTGATAAAGGTAGATAGAAGGAACCATCTTCCCGCTGCAACCGCTCCTTTTTAATACTTTTTAGAGTGAACAAAACTTAACACTTAGCTTTTTTCAAACCGATGAAATGAAGTGAAAGGAAGTTGTGTAAAACAATGTGTCACATTCCAGGTCCTCGCCTTAATGACCCTGCTTCAGGTTAAAGAACTCCTGTTGTCATCCATCTTCAATTAAACAGAGAAAAACCCTCCAACGTTGTTTAAAAAGATGGCGTCTGACGTCATTGCTGACGACTGAGATTCCAGCTAACCTATCATATGTTAACAATCACTCATCCACCAATCAGAGAGGGGAAACCCTACAGAAAAGGGAACCCCCCTGGCCTGATTGGAACTGATCGCAATCAGTCAAGTCCCAAATGAGAATAATAGGGTAAGCTTGATCATAAAATACTATGCAATTCCAGCATCATATTAAGACCCGATGGAGAGACTGTATCCAATTTATGTATCCAGCGTTGTTCTAGCTTTTGCAACCGAAATGTCCGATTACCTCCTTTTGGATCCAGTGGAACATGATCCAAAATGCGCCACCGAAGATGGTCAAAACAATGAGTGTGCTGAAGAGTGTCTCAAGGACATTACCAATTGGCTCTCCGCACACAACCTATGTATCAATTTCAATAAAACAGAAATTCTGTACATAACCCGGGACCAGAGCTTTTCACCACTCACTAAAATTTACACAAATGAAGTTGCCATAGAAGTTAAACAGGAAGTCAAATATTTAGTTATCATTCTCGACCAGTCACTATCCATGTCCTCATATATAAAAGCTGTAACCAAGACGATTTATTTTAAACTAAAAACAATTCAACTGATGTAATGGGGGGCGGTATATCAAATGTAAGTAAACAATAAACAATAAACAAAGACACCTTCTGGATAATAGCGACTTCCGCTCAGGTCTACAAGCCCTCATTACGCCTCACCTCGATTATTATAACAGCATACTTCATGGCCTATCTAAAAAAACCACACACATCAACTTCAAATGACACAGAACCTTGCTGCTTGTATAATTCACAACACTCATCAATACGACCACATCATGCCACTACTCCAGACCCTCCACTGGCTACCCATAGAAGCACCTATCGAATACAAATATCTACTGATAACTTTCAAACTATACAATAACATCGCCCCTTCATGCTTTTCCTCTTTTATTACCCCTAGTGACCCCATTAGATTCAGAAGAAAGTGCACCCAGAATACTCTCAATTCCAGCCCATTTTTTTGTAACACACTCAAAACTACAAGTTCAAGAGTGTTCTTATTTGTAGCCCCTACTCTCTGGAATGTTCTCCCAGACAACCTAAGACTAATAAAAGATCCACAGACTTTTAGAAAGGAGCGTAAAAAGTTCCTCTTCATTCAACACTTTAACTTCAACACCTCTATTACTCCCCCTCGAACACCATGATCCCCCCCTACTTCTCTCCACTACTGGAGAAATACAAATACAATAAATACATACTCTCCTGAACCTCTCTCACTTGATATAGCTTAATTAGGTAATTATTCTTATCTCCCCCCTCTAAACCTTTCTCTTTATGAAACTCCATTTATTATATTTCTCCCTTATCCCGTTCCTTTCCCCACCCTACACTGTAAATAGCTCTGCCTTAGCATCCGCTATTCTGCTGTATATGTGAACAGCTGATTTGTAAATGGTACCTTGTAATTTATTTATTTAACACGTTTTGTATCCTGCCTTTTCCTTCAATCAAAGCGGTTAATACAGCACAGAGTTAAACAAAGATAAGGGAGACATACATTGCATTATCATCACATCATAGCAAAACACTAGGAGTACAAACAGGGAACACAGTACATAACTTACATTAACTAAAAAAGCATACCTGCTGAACAGAATGAGCATATGGAATAAACATATAGTAGCAGTTACTCGGTCCTGCGCGGTCCTATGCCTAAGGGCCACGCTAAAGGGCCCTCTTGTGAGGCCCTCAGGCGCGCCTCTGGTGCAGCGGTTTAATTGCCGTTCTGAGGCAGATGATTGGCAGTTCGTGGGGAAGTGAGGAGGAACGCCCGCTCAACTCCCTGAGTTTCTAACTGCTGCTGCCGCTCTCTGGAGAGCCTCCGGTGCGGCGGTTTAATTGCCATTCTGAGGCAGATGATTGGCAGTTCATGGGGAAGTGAGGAGGAGCTCCCACTCAACTCCCCGAGCTTCTAACTGCTCCTGCTGCTCTCCCCAATCTCTGTAATATAGTTTGATACGTTCTATGCTCTTTGTAAATGAGTTCTGTTCATTGTAAACAGCCCCTGATGATCGGAAGGGGCAGTATATAAAAGCATTTAAATAAATAAATAAATAAATCGCCTTTGGAACCCTTTTTAAAACTTGAAGTTACATTGGCCACTCTCCAGTCCTCAGGTACTACAGATGATTTTAATGATAGCTCACAGATTAATAATAGTAGGTCTGCAATCTCATATTTCAGTTCTTTCAACATCCTCGGATGTACACCATCCAGTCCAGGTGATCTGCAACTCTTCAGTTTATCAAACAGTTGTAATACATCCTCCCTTTTTATTGATATTTCTTTCAATTCTTCCGCTACATCACCTTTATATACCATTTCAGGCATGGGTAACTTCCCTACATCTTCTTCAGCAGAGACCGAAGCAAAGCATTTAGTCTCTCCTATAGGGTCTTGTCCTCCCTTATCCTTCTATAATCCAATTGTCCAACTGACTCTCTCACAGGTTTTTTGCTATGAATATACTTGAAAGTTTTTATTATACATTTTTGCTTCCATGGCAAGCTTCTTTTCAAATTCTTTCTTTGCCTGCCTTATCAATGCCTTGCATCTAACTTGCCAATGCTTTGTTAAAATGTACTATCTTGGAAGTCCAGGCCAGATGTATTCCACGTTTTAAGAAAAATGGAAGGCAGGCCAAAAAACTGCCAGCATGGTTTAAAGGTGAGACAAGAGAGGCTGTTATTGCCAAAAAAGCATCTTTCAGGAAATGGAAAAGGAGCCAAATGACGAACACCGGAAATAACATAAGCATTAGCAAGTTAGATGCTCTGTTTAAAGGTTCTTTTGCTAGGGGGAGGGGGAATTGTTCCATGGTTGGCTACTGCTAGGGGGGGGGGGGTGCTTATTCCAGGAAGGCTTCTGCTAGGGGTGGACTGCAGGACAGGGGAGGGCTGATCAGGAGGGGGCTGCCAGATGATGGGGAAGATCAACAGGGTTAGTTGCTGGAGGGGGGTCAGTTTGCACCACAACGAGACAAGAGGGCTGCAGGACAGGGGAGGGCTAATCAGGAGGCGGGCTGCCAGGCAGTGGGGCTGATCAGGAGGCTTAGTTGTTGGAGGGCGTCAGTTTGCACCACCATAAGACAAGCAGTATTTGGTTTTGGCATCAGGGACCCACGCTATATGCACAGAAGCACCTGAAATATCTGCTGAGGCTTGTAATGTGGGCCTTTGTGGTAAGTGTCATGCCCCACATTTACCACACAAGGCAATGCTTACCATGGCTCTGGCATTGACCATGCAAGCTTTGCACCTAACACGCAGTAAGTGCAACAAATTACTGCAATTTAGTAAACATGCCTCAAAATGTATTCCAACTGTACTAAAACTAACATCCCAATTTTATAAAAACAAAAAACTTTTAAAAGCAATTCCTTATGTGCATTTTTTAAAAATTGAGGATTATTCAATTAAAATATTTGTTAGGGAAGGACGACTTTCAAAAATGTGTTCAGGCAGTGATTTTGCCAAATGCTGAGTATCGCAACATTTAATATATAAGATTATCTGCTAGCCTTTTAAAATCCTGGCAGATGGCATTAGATTTTGCAGCACAGTTGATTACACTGGTCAACAAACTTTTACAAAAGTTATGTTACTGAAATAGTCATTTTACTGAAAGTCATTTCTTATCAATTTTTATATGCTGAACACGAATATGACAGTGAAATTGCAAAGTTGCTCTAGTTTTTTTGTAATCTACAAGAATTAATGTTTACATCACAAAATGCATGTCAATAGTAAATATAATAGGCCTTCTGTTAATACCTGTAAAAAAACAAGTCATAGACTACTTAGATTTTTTCACCTGTCTCTTGTACAGCTGTTCGGGAGCTTCTCTGGGGAGTGTCCAGCAGTAGTCAGCCAGCATTGTAGTGGACCATTTTCCCTGGTATCTTTGTTCCATCGTTGCCATATCCTGGTGAAAACGTTCGCCCTGTTCATCACTAACCATACCACAGTTGTCAGGAAAGAAACTGAGATGGGAATCAAGGAAATGGATCTTTAGAGACATATTGCAGCCAAGTTTCTGATACTGCATCAGCATGTCTTCTACTAGTTCCTTGTAGTTTTCTGCCCTAACATTCCCGAGAAAGTTTGCTGACACTAGGCGAAAAGCATTCCATGCTTGTTTCGCATCACCCTGCAGCAAGTTGTTGAACCGGTCATCTTTGAAGAGCTCGCGAATCTGAGGACCCACAAAAACTCCCTCTTTAATCTTTGCTTCACTGAGTCAAGGGAATTTTTCATGCAGGTATCGGAAAGCTGGTGAAGTGCGGTCCATGGCTTTCACAAAGTTTTTCATCAAACCTAGTTTGATGTGAAGGGGTGGTAGCAGGATTTTGTGAGCCTCAACCAGAGCTGGGTGCTGGATATTCTTCTCTCCAACTGTTACATTTTGTCTGTGATTCCATTCCTTCTGCAAGTAGTGCCAATCCCTTGCTCGGCTATCCCACTCACATAAGAAACACATGTATTTTATATATCCCTGCTGCAGTCCCATTAAAAGGGCAACTACCTTCAAGTCACCACAGAGGTGCCAGCTGTACTTGTTATAGTTAATGGAAGTCAGTAGATGCTTTAAGTTATCGTATGTCTCTTTCATGTGGACGGCATGCGCTACTGGAATATTTGTAATAGATGGGTTTCCATTGTTCAAAAGCTCAGCCTTCAGACTCAGTTTCGAAGAGTCTATAAATAGTCTCCAGTCTTGTGGGTCATGAGTGATTTTTAAGGCATTCATGAGGCTTTCAATATCAGAACAGAATACCAGATTACTTTCCTCTCCGACTGCGTATAGTACACTGCTGACGTCAGATGGCTTCAGCAGCCGTCTGGCAGTAGTATTGCATTGCATCAGAAAATGATGCAATCAACTCTGGATGGTGTGTGCATGCTGGTATTATGCAATGTGATGCAATATTACATCATTCAAGGCTTATTTGGGATGTCGTTGATGTCCTACTGGATAAATTTACACGGTGAAATGTCAAAAATGAACTACATGCAATATCTTCAAAACGAGAGCCAATAAATTTTTTTAAATGTTATATTCATGTTGAGCTCACCAAGATACTGCAGATTAGGGCCTTTTAAAGTCAGTAACGATTTCAATGTTAACCAGTGTTAGTGGGAGTTTAAAAATGTACCATACAACGCCTGTATTAAAGGAATTACTTTGGCTTTCAATTGATATCTAGAGTTGATTTAAATGTCTCTGTAAGATCTCTAAGTCGATACATGCAATAGTCAGGTCAGATTTGGATACTTTTTGGCAGAGACATATTCCCAGTCGTACACTACGCTCCAGTCTGTTTTTTTGGGCCTCTCTATGGGCATCAACATTCAAGGCCAGCCCAACCATTAGGCAAATTAGGTAGCTGGCTAGGGCAGCAGCTGATAGGGGGTGGCAAAGAGCAGGGCACTCAAAGATAGAGTAGTTATTCACTTGTAACAGGTGTTCTCCTGGGACAGCAGGAATCAGTCCTCACATATGGGTGACATTGGCATCGATAAAGCCCTCGCAGAAGCATCCCTCCAGCTTTCAAAGAAACCCTTTGGGAAATGCCACCACGCATGCGTGGTCCCCTTCCCACCCAAGGGTGCCATCTTGCACAGTTAGATGACAAAGCTAAAAGATGGAAAAAACAGAGGATGATAAAGAAGCAACTCCAAAGGGAGGAGAGAGGGTTGTGAGGACTGAATTCCTGCTGTCCCTGGAGAACACCTGTTACAGGTGAGTAAGTACGCTTTCTTCGAGAACAAGCAGGAAGTCAGTCCTCACATATGGGACTCCTCAGCTACAGGCTACCGAAAGCCCATTGCAAAAAATAGGACTCCCCTGAGGGGAGCCGCAAGCAGCAGTAATTTGGTTCGTGTCCACAGACCACAGTAGGACCCCTGCGTCCGATGAACCAGCACTCTGGTAGCCTGAACACAGAAGGGTCGGGGGGTAGGAGTTGCCTAGAACCCAAAAAGGTTATGGAGCACAGCCTGGCCGAAACTGTTTCCAGGCAGCAATGAGCTGCGAAGGTATGTACTGAAGACCAGGTGGCGGCCTGGCAGATGTCCACCATCGGGACAGAGTGCAAGTTTGCCTCCAAAGCCACCATGGCCCTGACATGATGCGCTGTGACGTGGCACTCCAGCAGGAGCCCCGCCTGCTCATAAGCGAGGGTGATACAGTCCACCACTCAGGTGGACAGCATACGCTTAGTCACCGCCTCCCCTATCCTACTGGGGTCGTTGGAGATAAACAGCTGAGAAGCCTTGCAGTGGCCCTGAGTGCATTGGATATAGGACAAGGCCCTCTTGCAGTCCAAGGTGTGAAGGTCCATCTCTGCCTGACTGGAGTGAGGTCTTGGAAAGAAGGTAGGGAGCACCACTTCCTGGTTAAGATGGAAGGGCGACACTACCTTTGGCAGGAATTTGGGGTGAGTGCGAAGAACCATTCTGTTCTTGTGGAAACTGGTATAAGGCACGCCCGCCACAAGGGCTTGGAGCTTGCTAACTCTGCGAGCGGAGGTGAGCGCGACCAGGAAAACCACCTTCCACGAGAGGTGGTGAAGGTGGCAGGTAGCCAGAGGCTCAAAGGGCGGGTGAGTGAACTGCCCCAACACCATGTTGAGGTCCCATTTGGTCGCCGGAGGGCGAACCGGGGGCTTTGATAAGAGATGGCCCCTAAGGAAACAGGTCAACAACGGTTGGACTAAGAGGGGCTTACCATCCACCGGATGGTGATGCGCCACCAAGGCACTAAGGTGCACCCGAACGGAGTTAGACGGGCCTGGACTGAGAAAGGTGGAAAAGGTATTGTAACACAAGAGGCACCAGGCAGAGGAAAGTATCAGCCCCCTGTAGGGCACACCAAACAGAGAACCTGCACCATTTGAGGGCATAAGCCTTCCTAGTGGAGACCTTGTGAGAGGCCAGCAGAATGTTCTCCACATCCACCAGGAGGTTGAGAGGGGCCAGAGTTACCCTCTCAGCAGCCATGCTGTCAGCGAGAGGGACCCGAGGTTGTGGTGCAGGAGAGAGCCCCCCTCCTGGGATAGAAGACCCGGGTCGGTTCTCAGGGGAATGGGGACCTCCACCGCCAGCTTCCAGGAGCAGCGGAAACCACAGCTGCCTGGACCACTGAGGAGCTATCAGGATGAGTGAGGCCTTGTCGCGGAGCGCCCTAAACAGGGTCTTGGTGACCAGCAGCGTCAAAGGGAAGGCATACATGAGGCCCTCCGACCATGAGACCAGGAACGCGTCCGCAGCCACCCTGGAGGGGTAGGCCTGTCGGGAGTAAAAGTGGGGCAACTGAAAGTTGTCTGGACTGGCGAACAGGTCCATCATGGGTTCCCCCTAGAGACAGAAAGCCGACTGGCTACCATGGGGTCCAGCTGCCACTCGTGCGGCTGGAGAACCCTGCTAAACCTGTCGGCCAGCAGGTTGCCTTGCCTGGCAGATACACTGCCCACAGGAGGATTTCCTGATGGATTGCGTACGAGCAGAGGACCAGTGCCTCCTGACAGAGGGTACGAGACCCTGTGGTCCCCTGTTTGTTCTCGTAGAACATCGCCACCTGGTTGTCCGTCTGGACCAGCACTGGCTGGTGACGTAGGTGGTGACAGAAGACTCTCAGGGCAAGGTGTATGGCCCGTAGCTCCAGGAGATTGATCTGCTGGGTGCTCTCATCTGGTGATCAGTTACTCTGAGTGCGGAGATCTCCGCAGTGGGCTCCCCAGCCGAGCAGGGAGGCATCCATGGTGAGGACCCTCGAGTGACTTGGGGCCTGAAAAGGCATGCCCGCTTCGAGATGCTGGGGTGACTGCCACTAGTCCAGGATGTCTGCCAACTGACGGGTCACCGATACTTGGTCCCGGAGACCGCCCGTGGTCTGAGACCACTGATCCTGGAGACACCACTGTGCCATCCTCATGTGGAGGCGAGCGTCCGGGTTGACGTGGACTGTGGAGGCCATGTGCCTGAGGAGGCACAGAAGAAGCCGGGCGGGCACCAGGGGACGGTGCTGTACATCCCGAGCAAGGGGCCAGAGCCGATCGGCTCGGTCCTTGGGCAGGAAAGCCTTCGACTGGAGGGTGTCAAGCTTTGCTCTGATGAACTCCAGGCACTGTGTGGGGAGGAGGAGAGACTTGGGGTAGTTTTATGACAAAGCCCAAGTGTTGCAGAACCTGGATGGTGCGAGCAGTGGCCTGCTGTACTCCAAGTCTGTGCCTCCCCTTATGAGCCAGTTGTCCAGGTAGGGAAAAATGAAGATCCCCTGGAGCTGAAGGAAGGTGGCCACGACTGCCAGACATTTTGTGAAGACCTGTGGGGCAGAGGCTAGACTGAAGGGGAGCACCCTGTATTGAAAGTGCCTGCCCCCTACTACGAACCGTAGGTACTGCCTGTGGTTGGGGTGGATGAGGATGTGAGTATAAGCATCCTTGAGGTCTAAGGAACATAGCCAGTATCCCTGCTGAAGGTATGGCAGCAATGTTCCAAGGGAGAGCATCTTGAATTTCTTCCTCACCAGGAATTTGTTGAGGTTGCACAGGTCGAGGATGGGCCTTAGGCCCCCTGTCCTCTTTGGGACGAGGAAGTATCTGGAGTAGAAACCCTTGCCCCTGAGGTGGTGGGGCACTGGTTCCACTGCCTTGTCTTCTAGAAGACCTGCCAACTCCTTCAAGAGAAGGTCCCGGTGTAGGGGATATCTCCTGGAAAATAAGAGGGGGTTGTCTGAGCCAGATGGAGGAGATAACCCTCCCTGACTACACTCAGTGCCCAGGAATCGGTGGTGATAGCCATCTATCTCTAAGCATAGAGGGTCAGGCATCCATCTGTGGGCTGCTGACCTCCTTGGGGTAGAGAGGCTATGCTCAAGGAGTCAAAAGCTCCCCCCTGGCTGGGCCAGGGCCAGGGCCAGGGCCAGGGCCGGTGCCTGAGGTTTTGGAGCTTTCTGCTTACGCGGGCCATGCCCATGTCCTTTGGATTGCTGACCCTGTTGGGGAGCCAGGGAGGCCTGATAGGGTGGGTAGTTTCGGTAAGCAGCTCCCTTCCTCGGGTAAAAGGGCTTTTTACCCGAGCCCTTCCGTCAGGGAGGGGCAGTAGTCTTCTTAGAGAGCCTAGTCCTCGTCATGAACTCGGTCTCCAGCTCAGCAGCCTTGTCGGTCATGGGTTTGCCAAAGAGGTTCTTCCCTTGGCATGGCACATCGACCCACTGCTCGAGATCGGACAACTGAAGCCAGGCACTCACGGACGGCCTTAGCCAGGCTCTTGAAACGCTGCAAGGGTTCCTCGGGGAGATCAGCCGAGAATCCGGAGAGTTCCTTTGCCAGGTCTCTCAGGTACATGCCCATGTACAGCTGGTAGGCCTGGATGCGGCAGAGGAGACTGAGCTCTGGTAGCACTTTCTGCTGAGGGCATACAGGGTGCAGGCCTCCCTGCTGGAGGGCACCGAGGAGTGCGTCTTCTGGTTTTTCAGCCGACGCATGGCTGACTCCACCACCATGGAATTATGTGGCAGTTGTGACTTCTGGAAGCTCGGGCTCCAGCAGACTCGATACATTGAGTCGAGCCGTCTGCTCACCACCGGCACCCAGGCCGGTGTCTCCCACATGCGGAGCATGAGCCGTTCCAGGATGGGAGGGCTGGGTACTGTTAGCGATTCCCGTGGAGGGGCCTCATACTGGAGGATCTCTAACTCATCCTCCCGAGGGTCCTCCTCCGTCTGGGTCATGAATGTGAGGGCCTTAGACATGTCCTTGACAAAGTACAAGAAACCCATGTCCTCCGGTGGGTACTGCTGCCGAGGCTCCGACACGGGGGAATCGGAAGAGATGTTGCAGTGGTGACAGGTATTGGGGGACTCCTCATCCTCTGTCTCCCACTCGGAGTAGTCCGTGGAGGACTCGCCCGAGGGCTGCTCCGCGGACCTCGAGGATGCTGATACTCCATAGCCGGCACCCGGTAGACTTGCTGGGGAAGACCGTGGTCCTGACAAGCGGGACTTGGAGCGTGACCTCGGCCGAGGATCGGCTCGGCCTCCGGGGACGTCTTGGAGGTTGACAGTTGGGGCATATGAACTGGTTGAACCGGACAACAGTGCCCGCTGCTGGTCCATGAAGGCAAACTGCGCTCCAGGCCTGCCACTCTGGACTCCAGCCCAGAAGGCTCTGCAGCCTTCAGTGTGGGCACTGAGGGACTCAGGCCCGATGCCAGCTCCCCTGAAGGGGAATTCTCGACAAGGATGGTGTCTGGGGTCCGAGGCCGGTCTGCAGCCAGATCATTCCGGGGGACCTTCGCAGGTCGCTTCTTCTCTGACGCCTCGGACTATGGGACTGGGGCTGGGGAGCTCCCGGCCTATCGGAACCATCCAAGGACACCGCCTTCAAGGGTTTCGTCTTCTGTCTGGGTTTCCTCGAGGGAGACACCCTTTCTGAGGACCCACGAAGGTGCTTGGGCTCGGAAAGCTCTGCCCGAGGTGTTGGAGCCTCAGACAAGGCCCTGGCTTTGGAAGGTAATGGGGACTCGGGGAAGAACTTGTCGTGCTGCTGCTGGCGGCTCTTGAGGGCCTTATTGGACATCCTCTTGCAGCGATCTCAGGCCGCCGTGTCATGGTCTGGCCCAAGGCAACGAAGACAGCAGTCGTGTCTGTCAGTCAAAGACATGATTTTAGAGCACTGATCACACTTCTTAAACCCAATGGTAGCCATGGGGGAAAAAAGCACTCCTGCGAGGTCAAAGACTCTCCGGGTTGCCAGTGGGAGAAAAAAGGCGCGAAGGCACCAGAAAAGAAAAAGGAACGAAAACTACAAAAATTTGAACCGAACCCGATGCCGAGGCCCTGAGATAGGTAGGCGGGAAGAGTACCGGTGCAATACCAGAGGCGAGTTGGAAACTCGAGGAACAAAATAATCAACTTTTTCCGGGGACAAGCCAGACGATGTTTGAAGGGCTCTGCGGAAAAAAGGAGACTGAGCAAGATGGCACCCTTGGGCGGGAAGGGGACCATGCATGCGTGGTGGCATCTCCCAAAGGCTTTCTTTGAAAGCTGGCGAGATGCTTCTGCGAGGGCTCCATCGGTGCCGACGTCACCCATATGTGAGGACTGACTTCCTGCTTGTTCCCGGAGAAAAACAATACCTTCTGACACCCAAGTGGGGCATAAGGCTTAAGGTTTGCCTATGGTGTCAAACTGTTTGCATCCTCTTCTTATATAAGTATGGCCTCCAGAATGAACACAGCACTCAAGGTGACCCATACAAGTGCAATATTTCTGCTTTTTCCTTCAATTTATACCTCTGCTTATGCAGCTTAGCATACTCCTAGCTTTCCTTGCTGCTTTATTAAACTGACTGGTCACTGTAAGGTTTTTCCTTGCCATTTTGCAATTTCAATGAAAGATATTCCATGTAGTAAGGGGTGTGGAGGAATAGCCTAACACCTAGGAGATTGGGGTTCAGTTCCAACTGGTACTCCTTGTGACCTTCGCCAAATCACTTTACCCTCCCTTGGCTCAGAAGAAAAGGCCTGGCAATTGTGGCGCCCACTACCCCAGGCGGACGCCTAGGGTAGGGACGTACCTCTATTTAGTCCAGAGCGGGGCTGCTGGGGTTTGTAGTTGTGGGTTTCAAAAGAAATTGAGGCCTAAGGGTTGTAAGGCAAACACAGGAATATTTATTTATTTTTGGTTTTCTACTCCTCCAAAGAGAGCCTTTACAAAGCTCAACGCATGGTAAATTAAACAAAATAGGATTCTTTCTCCCAACCATATTTTCCATAACTTCCAGGATTCAAAATAAGACTTTCATTGCTTCCTTCAGCATTAAACACACATAGAGGTTTCCGTTTTACAACTTTCAACATTCAGGATAAAGCTTTACTTGCTTCATTCAGCATGCAACATTTTAAAGGCAAACAGGATTCTTAAAACAATGTCCAGCCTGTTTCCTTTTGCTTTGCCAGAGAAATGAAATTCTTTGAGCTTTTCTCTTTCTACTGCTTAGACATTTATAAGGTCCTATGAGAGAGAGAACAATCCATCACAGAAGATTCTGAGTCATGATCAGAACCATAGCCTTCTGTCTGCATTTCTTCTGAAGCTGTGCTTTCAGTATCGTGGTCTAAACCACCCTGTATAAACTCAGGCTTTTCACTTTCCAGCAACTCTAATAATTTTCTCCAACAAGACTTTTCCTTATCTAGAGGGTTTTCAGCAGACACTGGCAACCTCTTCTTTCTTATTAAGTGGCTCAGTGCTTCTAGCTGACCTAATCTACTGTTAGTCACAGAGTTACTCACAGTCCTCTTTGTAGCAGGCAAGTTTCCAGCAAGTTCCTGGATTGCTGCTGAAGGGCCTGGCTCCTCGTCAGGGCTTCTCTCAGCTAGCAGTCTCCTATCTCCAGTGCCCAAAACAGCTCCTCTGCCACATTGGCTCCTTTCTGGATTATGCCTTTTTCCCCTGAGAGTTCCAATGCATTTCTCATTGTTCTCTGAGGCTGAGCTTTTCTTATGGCTCTGTCTCCCTGGTTCCTTCTCTCTGGAACCCTCCCTCGGGCTGCCTTTGGAAACTCTTTTTCCTTCTGCTGCTTTGAAGGTCTTCCTTCCTTCCAACTCCTTAGGACTCCTGCTGCGTTCTGCTTCCCTGGTAACTCCTCCCCTTTCTGTTTCTCTGGTGACTCTATTTGAATGTGCCTGAAGTGTAGCCTCGTGCTCCTCCCCCAACTGGCTCTCATTAGCTTTACAGCTTGCTTCAGAGCTAGGGCGTGGCTTGCAACTAAGAACTAGGTGAGTTTTTTTCTGCTTAGCTGCAGTTTGAGATCTACAAGCCTCCTGCCTGTTTCTCTCCCTACAGGTAAATGTGTGCCTTTCTCCTATTTCCATAGGCTCAGAAACGCTTTGGGCATCACACAATCTATTTCCAGTCATACCTTGCCAAGAAAACCTAGGGGCTGCTGGGTCACCAGGAGTCAGCATGGACTTGATGGCACTTAACATTAACAATGGTGCCAATAACAAACTAATTCTAGGGCCAGCCCTGGCTAGAGTAAGTATCCAGGTAACAGCTGCCATTATCTAGATATTTGCTTTTCAATATTATTTTATATATTTTTCTTCACTTCTTTTTTTTATTTATGCAATTTTGAAACTAAACACAAGAAAAAAGAACTTGCTACAGAAAAGAATATACATACAAAAGAAATAACAATGGCATGAAATACAAAAACGACAAATTATTCACTAGCCCACAAATAATGAGGGAAGGCCAAAACCAAAATTAAAGGAAATAAGACACACTAAGCATTATTCATTTAATCAGTCTAGCTGCTTCATTCCTTCATGACAATAGTCAAAAGAATACCGCTGATCCCCAACTGCAATCACCATCAAATTTTTGTCGGGTATAAACCGCAAGGCGAAGAGGAAACACCTCTACACCTCACGCAGTACATGCCCCTTTTTTTTATTTTATTTTCTATTAAACATTGTCCATGATTTCACTCAAAACTTCAAAACTTGAAACAAATCCACACTTATCTGCTCAGGCACTCATTCCTTCATGAAGCAGAACTCAGTGATTCTGAAGACTGGGGACCCAGCTACCACCATCTGAAAATGGAGGAGTTTTTTCAGCTGCACAAAATCTTGGCGAGCTGGTGGGGAACCAACCATTTCCAGCTGAAACCAGAGGAGCGCTCTCAGAAGTAGTAAAAAAATCTTAGAAGGCTAACAGAGACTGGGTTGCCACCAACAGAAATGGGAGGAGCTCTAGTGGGGATATAACCTCTAGAGTCACAAGAGCACTAACACTTGCAAGTCCAAATACATCCAACCACAGAATGCAAGATGAAAATGATGACAACTCACTAAGAAGTTCAATGTGGATGAGTTTATTGTGTCTGCTTCACCTTACATGACAATAGCCACACTGCAAGACTTCGGCCTGGTGGGAAAACAGTCGCTGGACCCGTGGCAAACTTATAAGAGCAGAGGCAGCGCAGGAAACACAATGAAGTAAGTTTTCCACGCCACCATCGCATAGAGGGGCCCGCACGGGGAGGGTGCTGCCGCACATTGGGGGCCCACACAGGAGGAGGCATGCCATCACGACAATGGGGGGGGGGGCCCTCATTGTAACTTACGCCACTGGTGTAAAATGCACCATCTTCTTTCCTCAAAAACACCTGCTACCCTTCAACTCATTCGCAGTCTTGCAATACACAAGACACTTCACAAATACAAGCAATCCACATGCAAATCACTGACCCAGACACCCCTCATCATCGATTTACTACCTGTTAGGGATGTGCTTTCATTTTGAAATGAAAGCGGCAATAGTGCACCCATTGCACAATAGGATGCACTATTAAAATAAAACAAAACAAAGACGAAAAAATGAATCCACAATGTAACAATTTTTTTTTGCCCTGCATATCCCTACTACCCATGCAATTCCACACTCACATATACATACCCCACCCACCCACCCACTCAGTGAAACACAACTATTTATCAAGCTTTTAGCATGCACTTTACAGATTTTTTAGTCATACCTACAATTTATTTAATTATCCTCTGTACTGTTTTCCCTCTGCTCCCTGTATTTGTCATTTCTTATGGATGTCCTTTAAGTGCCTGCTTTGTGCCACTATCAGAGACATGATGCTGGGCTGGATGGACTTTTGGTCTGATCACAAAGTGGTAGTTCTTCTGTAATGCTTTTTCGAGGTTAAATTTATTGCCCAATAATACCCCAGCAGTTAAGGGCTCAAATGGAGCATGAAATCCGAACAATGTTCACTGAGGTTCAAGCTGTTATTTAATTAACTGCATGCCTTGTCAAAGGATCTACATATCTTAACTCAAAAAAAACAGAGGCCCTGATTGCACCTGGTATATTAATAACTTTGACAGGCTAATTTTGTAATGATTTTATTTCAGATATAAGTCACAATATGCTGTTAGATCAGTTGATACTAAAAGGACCAAAAATATGTGTAAATTCCAGTAAGCCATCTAACCGATAAAGTCTGTGCATGTCATCTCAGCTAGCCAAAACTCACCTGAATGTCTAGCACAAACTGCCTACATGATTTGTATTTGAAGATCAGATATGCACATATATAGAGATGTCTCTAGTAGGTGTTGACTATGTTTTTGAAATTTCAAAGAGCAATCTTTGAAGGGATCTAGGTACCTAATCGGGAAGAGTTAGATGCCTAGATTCCTAGAAGATTGCCCCAAGCACCCTGGTAGTATTTCGCTGCTGTACAAGTAGGTGATCCTGGGAAGTGGATTTGCATTGGGGAAGAAAATGATACATCTAGAAATGAATTCTCAAGTCTGCGTATGCTGTTTCTGCCTCAGAATCCCAACAACACAAATAACAGGCTCAGAGTATGCGGCTAGTATCTCTTTTTCAGTTTCCTAAAGAGAAGTGGGTACAACAGTTCCTACGTGCAGTACTTTGCTGCTAAATGGCTTGTTGAAAACTGGCCCTCTCAATGCAGCTTCGTAGCTTTCTTCCTTGACCAAGTTAGCAACTCCCAACATCCATGGATGCTTGATTTTACTGCTAAAATTATGGGCATGGTGAAATGGTACAAACACTTGGAGTTGACCATGAATCCCCTTAGGCAGATTCCGCTATTCTACGCAAATAATCCCGTTTTTACCAGCATAGTTCCTTACTAGTTGTTTGAAAATGTCACCCCATAAATCCTAAATCATACACACCGTTTTTAATCAGATGCTTTTATATTGATGCTTTTTATAGCACTACTGATGCACAGAGCCTGTAAAATGATTTTAACTGTTCAAATATATGTTGCTGCCCTAAACGGCTTAGGGGCTGATGATATTCACCATGTTATTCAGCGGCACTGTCCATATAGTGCTGCTGAATATATCCATAGACTGCTCTGACACTATGTGCTTAGTGCAGAGGTGGCCCATAGGCGGGGCAAGGATGGTGCTGGCATTTACCAGATAAGTGCAACACTTCTTGGGCACCTATCCAGCTAACTTAAACACAAGAAAAAGTGTCCTAAGTTACAGTCCAGATAGGTTCTGACTGAAAATCTGCTCACCAGAGAGGTATTGGCACCTTTCCCATAGTGCTGCTTAGCCATGGCCTTTGATCAGCCATTTACAATTTAAGTGGGTACTGAGGTAAGGAAAATACGTAAAGTGACTTGCCCAAAGTCACAAAGTGTCAGCAGCTAGTGGGTATTGAATCTCGGCCTTCTTCTGATTCTTGGCTCATTGATCTAATCATGAGGCCAGTTCCTTGCCCTCTTTTTTTGAAGAAGTGTTTCTCAGTGTTGTGTATCTTACTCATGCCCATCTGTCCCTACTAGCAAAGTTTTCCCCAAAAAGAAATGTGGAGGCCTCAGAAAGTAAGACTTTCAGGGATACAGTCGCCTGCATTACAAAATCAACAGGGCAAAGAGCATCTCAAGGGAAGCAAACCCAGAAGCCAGACCCAGTCAGTGCTTATTCTCATATATAGTCTGTGGAGCTCAAAGTTAGGTTTAAGTAAAGGGAGGGATGAGACAAGTATAATATTGTATTCACAAGGCCAGAACTTTACTTTTTCATTTTCATCCACTAGATGGAAGTGCAGTTTTAGCATTGCAGAAGCCTTTTATTGCTAGTTTCATTCAAAACTGGAACCAGCCTGCAGCAATGGAATCATTAACTGAGATCCTGTTGCAAAGGGACAATTTATTCTGCTTCCGAAGCCTCTACTGTGACGGGTGTTAGATTTTCATGCACTAGTATCTCATGAATATTCATTGGGGCTATCCTGACAATCTGATTGTCTGGGGGTGTCCCAGGACAGGTTTGGGAGCCACTGGTCTAAGCCGGGAAGTTTGTTTACCTTTAACTATATTTTTTTTAGCTGTAAAATAATAAAGTTTATCAATCTCCCACCTTCACCACATTCATTCTCCCAAACTACCCATTTCCCAGATAAATCCCAAACAGCAGCAGGCAGTTCCTGCCTGTTCTTTACTCCACCAGATGGGGATTTTCTGTTTGTGCACCTTTCTGGTCTGCACATCTCATTTTCGCACACGATTTACTCTTCTCCTCCACAGTAGAAAGACTACTGCCAGGGGCCATAAACATCATTTTGAATGTAGGAACAGGATATGGCGGGAGCTACTGCAGATTCTTTCTGCTCCCTTCTAGACCACCATGGAAAGCCACCAGTTGGTGCCAGGGATGGGGTCAGGATTGGGGGAAGTCTTGATTTCCAGTGGGTGGGGAGTCTAAACTGCTAGGGTGGGTGTTTTGACTGTTTGGGAGGGGTTGAGGGGTCTTGACTTGGTTGGGGGACTTTAGGTAAGATAGTTTTCTGCTTTGGAGAGGGAGGGGGTTTGGGGGATTAGTTTATCTGCTTCCAGGAGAGGGGGAACAGTCAGCCTTTGCACCTACCTCTCAAGCTGATATTTGTGTGTGCCTCGGGACAGGTGTAAAAGCCAACAGTGAAAATATTTTACCAACACATGTATTTCACTTGTAAAATAGGGAATACACATCTACATTTTTGCCCACCCAAACTACATCCTATCTACACCCACTTGCAATCTCTGCGTGGTTTGGATGTCCACAGGTAAATCACAGATTTCTAAAAATCCTATATACAGTACAGGTAGCTAATCTACATGTATACCTGCAACCATTTACACATGAAGAAGCTTCTAAAATAGCCCTCTAAGTGTCCTTGAAGGAACCTATCAACCGGACTTGCAAGAAGTTGCCATGAGGTGGGGCTTCTGGTCAGAATGAATAAATGCAGAGGAAAAGGACATCAGACAAAAATGGGCAAACACATTATGGTTGTCAAGTATCTGTTCTGGGATAGTTACAACACTATTTTACTGCATTAAGCTGGGTTATAATGGCTGTATTTGTCTTTAAGAAAACTATGTTTAGTAAGTTAGGTGATACCACAAGGGACCCATGTGATCTTCAAAGCTCTGCTTCTGTGAATAGGCTTCACTGTCATTATTCCTGCCCCAAAACGACTGATTGTTACCACATTGGTGTCCTGTAAAGATTATAAAAGTGAAGCTATTTCACACTGCAAACTCACAGCATAGGCTCTCACATAAAGAGGTCACGCTGCTGTAGCCAATTTGTGCGAGAGGACAATTTGACTTTCAAATCATTAGTCAAACCAAGGCTTAATAAAGATTAAACCAAATCAAACTTTAATGCTGTAGCCGTGAACAGAAAAGCCAAGCTAATCTCCGCAGCTTAATGAGCTGAGAGAAACTAGGTGCATTACAAAACCGACCACATAACAGCTCTTGTGATAGAAGTAATGAATATGTACTCAGTGCAGAGGTCATATTCACCCCTAAAAGGGTTTCTCTACTGTGGATCCCTTTGCCTTTGAAAGAAAAGGCAGAAAGAAGACCAGGAAGCAAAGGAAAAAGTCTGCTAGACTTATTAACATATGCTAATGCTATTAATGCGTATTATTAGTAACTAGATTCCATTGTATAAAATGGGACCTATGGTAACTAACCTGTGTTAACAGTTTTAGCATGTTAGTAACTCTAGCGGAATGTTTTAAGTCTTGAGCCAGTGCCTAGTTTTCTTCTGGTAGTTTTCACGTCTGTGATTTCAGTGTATCTGTGAATTTTGCTGCACACCTTTTCGCTGACGATAAGGACCCAGTGAGAGAAGCTCTTCTGGGACTTATCGTCAGTTAGCGAAAAGGTGTGCAGCAAAATTCACAGATACACTGAAATCTGTCAGGAGCAGTAATATGAAATCTGCTGTGACCTCCTAGAGCTGGACTGGGACAATCATCTCATCTAATGTAGGCCGCCTGAGCTCAGGATAAACATCTGAATGTCCCTTTTGAAGGGCTTTTGATATGTGGATCCTGTTCAGAGATTTTTTTCTCATGTTAGGCCTCCAAGCTTGGGAATACAATGCTTCAGGGAATGGGGCTATTGTAATGATTTTCTTCACCTCAGAAAACTTATGAAATCCTGGCTTTTTAGAGATATCCATGAAGCTTTTTCTAGTCTGTTTGGATAATCTGTTAATTGAATCTGAACTTTTAATTTCTATGTTATAGCTATATTATATTATATCTATGTTATAGATATTGTTCAAGCAGTGGAGGCCTATTCTATTGTGGACGTCCCGGCTTCTGTGCATCCAGTTGGAATAGACCCCATGGTATTTTCAATAACATCATATAGATGCAAAAGTTAGACAGTGAAAAAGATAGACAGGAAGAAAATCGATGCCTTTGAATTATGATGCTGGTGACGAATACTGTGTATATCATGGACTGCCCGAAGAACCAACCAGTCAGTACTAGAGGAGATCAACCTAAGCTTTCCTTAGAAGCTCAGATGACAAGACTTCGACTTTCATACTTTGGACACATCATGCAAAGCGAGATATCGTTGGAGAAAGATATAATGCTTTTAAGGTAGAAGGTCAATGTAAAAGAGGAAGGCCGGCAATGAGATGGATTGATACAATAATAGCAGCTATGGGTGCCACTCTATCAGCAATGGACCGCCTGACTGAAGACCAAACACAGTTTTAATCAACTATCCATAGGGTTGCCATGAGTTGACACTGACTCAATGGCACTTAACAATAACATAGATATTAATAGTAGTGCAGAAGGCTAATTTTATCACCTGATTTTAGATCGCTTTATCAATTGTATTTTTGGATTCTGCATTTGCATATTGTTTGTTTGCTTTATTGTATATTGTTTTGTTCTTTTTACTTCTATGTATATTGTATGAGATGGAAAAATTAGGCTTTACCTGCTAATTTTCTTTCCTGGAGTCCCTTCAGACCAGTCCAGACACATGGGTTTATGTTCTCCGACCAACAGATGGAGACTGAGAATTACTGGTTTGATGTTAGTGTACATAGGACCCTGTGCAGTCTATAACCAGCCAGTACTTCAGCAAGATAACAGTAACCCCTTTGAAACAACAACAGGGCAAGGAACACTAACAGGACATTATGACTGCTATGAGAAGCCCACTGAAAAGCAACACTGATCAAATCAAAATTGAAGACTAGCTGAATCTACTCCTACTAATTCCAAGACACTGACAGAGATTGCCTAATGAACCATCTCACAGGACACCCAATCTCAGAAGGAGGGTTTTGGAATGGACTGATCTGAAGGGACTCAAGGAAAGAAAATGAGCAGTAAGATCTAATTTCTCCTTTCTCATTGTCCCTCCCCACCAGTCCGGATACGTGGGATGTACCAAAGCAGTCCTAAAATAGTGAGGTCCTCAACAAGCCAGATTTCACTATGCTTGCCCCAAAGATTTGAGTCTTTCTTCACTTGAACTTTCAGCCTGTAATGATGGACAGATGAATGCCACAATGACCAACTGGACATTGCATCAGTCTTTTGAGGAGAAACTAAGATAGATGTCATCCAGGAATAAGCCTACACCCTAGCTGAGCAACCTCAACTTTGCCAGCATTAAATGCCCATTAACAGTGCACAAAGTGTCCTGAATCCAGCAGCAATTGAAACCTGCAACACTGCCTCACCCTCCCTGCCCTCCTGGAACCAGGCAACTGTTCAGAGTTGCTCTACCTGCAGACTTCCTCAATGAAGATCTCAAGCCCCAGCTCACAGCCAGGTGATGGATACCCACTGAGGAATCTCTCTTGCCTGCTAACCAAAAGGCTGGGGAAGAGACTGAGTAGCACGAAGAACATTACAGCCTGAGATAAAAGGACGAAACCGGCCCATGCACAAGCCTATCATCAATATCATGAGAATTACTTCCGATAGGAAAAGCCCTGAAGCTGTGAACTCTTTTTGGCCAATCAGATAGCCACCAGAACACCTCCTCCAATGTTGCATCATACAAGGAGGCCTTATGAAAAAACTCAAGAGCCCCTTGACCAGGGCGACCAGCCCCAGGGAGGCACCAAAGGGAGCTTGGACCCCAAACAAAAATTAATTTTGTTTACTAATACTACTATTAAACATTTATAAAGCGCTTCAAGGCATATGCAGCGCTGTACAAACATAGATGTTTATTAAAAACTCACTGCCATTCCTTAGGAAAATTGGTAACCTATAGGGAAATCTTTTCAATGCAAAGTTTAGCTGCCCTGGAACAATAGAAATGCTCAGCTTACGGGCCTTTTAAAAAAACAAAAACTAAGACCACAGAGCTGATCCAATTGGTTGGCTCAGCCCCAGAGGTGATACAACCAAAATCTTCAAGCTTTCCTAGATGCCATCTTTATGGCAACTGGTACAATGTGTGGAGCACACTATAAAGGAGAAACATTTGGAGCAAGCTTAAAATGAACTCCTAGAACTGCCTACAATGGGTGGGGAAAGATGATGCTGTAGATCCCAAAATGATAATTACACTCACCTGGTAATTGTAGTTCCTTGAGTGACGACAGTTCAGTCCTCTACCTCAGGGTTGTCAACCTCCTCCTGCAGCTTGGAGACTGGTATGTCAGAGTCATGACATCACTGGATATAGCCTGCTGATCTCTCTCCTCCTTCCCAGTGTGAACTATTAACAAAGCAGACTCAAAGGAGCAACTAATAAGTAGCTAACATTAACTAACATAACTTAAACTGTGTTAGCCCCCAAAGGGCTACCTCCTATAAGTTTTGGCAAGGCATTCTTACCCCCGTCACCGCCATAACAAAAACGGAGTGAAATAGAAGGAATATGAACCAGAGTAACCTACCTGTAATATGAAGGAATATGAACCAGAGTAACCTACCTGTAACCTACCCGTCACTCGGTCATGAGCGGAACCCTTCCACCGAATATCTCTGGGCGGGATGGAGGACTGAACTGTCGTCACTCAAGGAACTACAACTACCAGGTAAGTGTAATTATCATTTCCTTATCGTTCCTCCAGTTCAGTCCTCTACCTCTGGGATGTACCAGAGCAGTAATCAATGGGAGGGACCCCGCCAACCGGCCCGCAACACCGCCGACCCGAAATGCGCATCGGCCCCTGCCGCGACATCCAACGGTAATGCTTACTAAACGTATGTAACGACGACCAAGTTGCCGCTCTACAAATGTCTCCTGGCGGAACCAGACTGCGTTCAACCCAGGAACACGCTTGCGCTCTAGTAGAATGCACTCGCAAGCTCACGGGCACGGCTCGACCATGAAGCATATAGGCCGAAGAGATTGTCTCCCAGATCCACCGGGCAATTGACGCCTTAGCCGCTGCCTCTCCTTTGCGCAAACCTCTGAACAGCACAAACAAGCGATCCGACTTGCGAAAACTCTCCGTCACACTTAAATACCGCCTTAAAGACCTTTTGACATCCAATCGACGCAAACTGCGATCCTGTTTGCAGCCCTCCAACGAACCCAGAACCGGCAAACAAACAACCTGATCCAAATGAAAGGGAGACACCACCTTAGGCAAAAAGGAAGGTACCGTTCGCAGCACTACCTTTTCCTTTGAAAAAGACAAGAATGGTTCTCTACAGGACAATGCTTGCAATTCCGAAATACGCCTAGCTGAACAGATGGCCACCAGAAAAAACGTTTTCAATGTCAAGTCCTTCACCGACGCCCGATGCAACGGCTCAAAGGGAGGCTTGGATAACGCCACCAACACCAGATTGAGATCCCAAGGCGGAACCAACATCCTTTGCGACGGCCTCATCCGCGAAACTGCCTTCAGAAAGCGAACCACATCCGGATGAGCCCCCAGAGGAGCCCCCTGCACCCTACCGCGGTAGCAGGAAAGGGTTGCTAATTGAACGCGCAAGAAACTAGCTGCGAGACCCTTCTCAAAACCGTCCTGCAGAAATGCTAAGATTGAAGGAATTGAAACCGTAGCCGCTCGAATCTGACACCTCGAACACCAATCTTCAAATATACGCCAGACACAAACATACGCCAAAGATGTGGACTGTTTCCGCGCCCTAAGGAGGGTAGCGATGACTGCCGCCGAATAGCCCTTTTTCCTCAACCGGGCCCTTTCAATGGCCAAACCGTAAGCGAGAATCGATCCACTTGGGGCATGAAGAGAGGCCCCTGAAGCAACAGATCCGCTCTTGTTGGTAACCGCCATGGCTGTGCGTCCAGAAGGCGCACGAGATCCGCATAACACGGCCGCCTCGGCCAGTCCGGCGCCACCAGGAGCACCCTTCCCGGATGAGTTCCGATCTTTTGAACTACCCGGCCTATCAATGCCCACGGAGGGAAAACGTATAGGATGCCCTCGAAAGGCCACGGGTGCAACAGAGTGTCGATGCCTTCTGACATTCTTTCTCGCCTCCTGCTGAAAAACCGGCTGACTTTCGCTGACTGGAAGGTCGCCATTAGATCCATTACGGGCATGCCCCAGCGACCCACTATCTGTGCAAAGATGTCGGGATGCAGCTCCCACTCCCCCGCATCTACCTGTACTCTGCTGAGAAAGTCCGCCGTGACATTGTCCTTGCCTGCAATGTGCGTCGCCGAAATCGCTGTCAACCGCCTCTCCACCCAAGCGAACAACTGATCCGCCTCCGCTTCCATGGCTGCACTTCCCATGCCGCATTGGCGGTTGATGTAGGCGACTGCCGCCGAGTTGTCGGAAAGAACCCGCACTGGACGACCCAACACCAACTCCTCGAGCGCCTGCAACGCTCGTGCAACTGCTCGAAGCCCCAACCGATTTATTGACCAGGCCGCCTCCAGAGGAGACCACACCCCCTGCGCGAACCTGCTCCCGCAGTGGGCCCCCCAACCCGCCAGGCTGGCGTCTGTTAACAACAGGAGCCACTCCGGGTGTTCCAGCGGCATTCCGGCTGATAGCGACGACCTGAGAAGCCACCACTGGAGGGAGACTGTCGAAACCTGAGCGGACACGGCAACCGCGTGCTCAAAGGATCTGTCTGATGCGACCAGCAGCGCAGAAGCGCCCTTTGCAAAGACCGCATATGATCTTTGGCCCACGGCACCGATTCCAAGGTTGCAGCCATCGTTCCTAATACTTGAAGATAGGCCCATGCCGATGGCGCTGGAACGGATCTGAAGCAGCGAACGAGGCGCCAAAGCGCCTGGGTCCTCTTGCACAGCAAGAACACCTGGCCGCTCTTCGTGTCGAACCGAACTCCTAAGTACTCGATGTTCTGTGAGGGCTGCAGGCGGCTCTTGGCCGGATTGATCACCCAGCCAAGATCCTGCAAGAACTCCACTACTCTGCTTGTCACCCGAATACTCTCCACCTCGGACTTGGCCCGAATCAACCAATCGTCGAGGTAAGGGTGTACCAGAATACCTTCTTTGTGCAACGCCGCCGCTACCACCACCATAATTTTGGTGAACGTTCGCGGCACCGTGGTCAAACCAAAGGGCAAGGCTTGAAACTGATAGTGGCCCCAAGGAACGGCAAACCTGAGAAACTTCTGATGCACCGCCCGGATAGGGATGTACAAATAAGCTTCGGAGAGATCCAGAGACGTCAAATACTCTCCTTGATGCACCGCCACGATGACAGAGCGCAAGGTTTCCATCCGGAAATGCGGGACCCGAAAGCAACGATTTACCGCTTTCAGATCTAAAATAGGCCTTAACGTTCCGCACTTCTTTGGCACCACGAAATAGATGGAGTATCGACCCAGGCCGTACTCCGCTTTCGGCACTTCTACAATCGCCTTCAATCGAAGCAGCCGATCCAGAGTCCCGCGAATCGCCAGCTCCTTTTTCTCGCCACTGCACGGTGACATGACAAAGGAATCCCGCACTGGTTGCGCGAACTCTAGTGCATAGCTGTGCCGAATTATCTCCAACACCCACTGGTCGGAGGTGATGTGGGTCCAAGCAGAAAGAAACTCCCGCAGCCTCCCTCCTATGGGAGCCCCTTCCGCCGGGACCCCCCTCATTTCATTGCAATTTACGAGCTGCGGGAGTGGAGCTGGAGGAGAAACCTCTATTGGCTCCTAGAAATCCGCGAAACCCCTGGGCTCGAAATGGGACATGTCCCCGCTGAAAACTACCAAAGCGCGCTGCATGAAACGGCCGGAAACTCTGAAACGGGCCCCGAAAGGTTTGACTGGATCTCCCCTGCTTCGGTATGTCCTCTGGGAGCCTACCCACTTTGGACTCCCCGAGATCCTTTACCAACTTATCCAGGTCCTCTCTAAAGAGCAATCCGCCCTTAAACGGTAGCTTACTGAGACGAGATTTGGAAGAATCGTCCGCCGCCCAATTCCGTAACCACACTGACCTGCGGGCAGCCACCACGGATGCTGTGCTATTGGCAAGTGCCCTGATCAAATCATAATGTACATCCGCCAGATAAGCCGTTCCGGACTCCAGCCGGACCAGCTCCTTGATCTCTTCCATACCTATGTGCGAAGACTGCTTCAGCCACTACACCCATCGCAAACATGCTCGAGCTACCCAAGCTCCACAGATGGAGACCTGTAACGACAGAGAGTCGGCCTCAAAGGTCTGTTTCAGCAAACTATCAACCTTGCGGTCCTGAATATCCTTCAACGCCGCACTGCCTTCCACCGGGATGGTAGTCTTTTTGGTGACCACCGACACCACCGCATCCACCCGCGGCACCTTGAACCATTCTTTATATTTATCTGCCAGAGGATAGATCCTATTCATAGTCCTTATGCCTCGAAGACCCGCCTCTGGCTGGTCCCATTCATCCTGGATCATCCTGTCGACCAATCTATGTACCGGGAACACCACCTGTGTCTGCCGAACTGTCTGAATCACCGGGTCCTCCAACTCCTCTTCCACGGAAGACGGCGAGGAAAGATTCAGCATCTGCATGGACTCCGTGATCAATGCTGAAAGCTCTTCCCTATGGAATACCCTAATAATCTTTGCCTGATCCTCGGGCTCCGGGATCTCCCCATCTTCGAGATCCTGCGGACTATCATTGATTTCCCAATCAATTTCCTCACCTTCAGGCCAACCTACTTCCGCAGATGCCGCAGCTCGGGTCTTTGCCCTCTTAGGAGCCGGCGGTTCCTTGGCTATCCCCTCAGTTGATTCCAGTATCTGGGATTGCCCGAAAAGCGACAAGGGGCCTGGCAACCTACCCTGCTGCCGCAAACAAAACGCCTGATGCATTAACAAAACGAAATCAGGACTAAAATCCCCGAGATCCGCTGACCGCGCCATTAGCTGAGCTCCAGAAGGCCCCGCCATGTCCTCTGACATGGCGCCTTGCGCAGGAACTTGAGGAAGTTCAGGCATTTCCCCCACTGAAGGCCCCTGCGCCTCTGCGGACTCCTTAATGTCCATTTGCTGTTCCACCACGGACGATAGGGAAGCACAGGCACGGCACACCCCCGAATCCGCCACTGTGCCCCTTCGAGCCCCACACACTATACACTGCGGTCTGGCCGCCATGGCAAAGCTGCGCTATAGAGATTATTTAATTATTTAATTATTTAGTTATGGTTCTGAAATTATACTGTTGTCTTCTTTTTTTTTTTTAAACTTGAAACATGAATCTATAATCAAGTCTTCCCTTAAAAACTGCTAAAATGAAAGCCTTATGCATTCTGTCCCGAGAGAAGGAAGAAGTCCCCTCCCTATCGGCAATCCCCGTTTCGCCGCAAAAAACAAAGAAATCAAAGAGAAGGAATTGCCGAATAACTAAGAGCAAGGAAGGCGCTAAATAAAGAAATCACCTTTGATCCTCCAGCTCCGGGTCTGCCAGGCGCCCGGCAGCCACAAGGTCTCCCTGCAGTGTGGAAAATGGCCGCCACAATCTCCTCCGAGGAAAAGGCGCCAAAATGAATAACGGCCCCACCGTGGACCTTGAGCAGACTCCCTGCCTCCTAACGCCGCCTGAAGCCGGTAAGAGCTGACCGACCAGGTCTGCGCCGAGGCCCGAGCACTTACCCCCACAGCTGCTCTGCGTCTGACCCAGCTGTCGGCAGGTTAGTCAGAACAACACTTCCTCTGAACCGCGGGAGCCCGCCAGCCCGGCTCGTTCAGGGAAACGATGTGATTAAAGGGCTCTCCCCTGTAAAGTCCGGGGGGAGAGAGCCTTTGGCCCCAATAATAATGACAAACGGCTGGAACTAATGAGCCTCCTAATCCTGCATATAAATAAAGAAAAGAAAAGAAAATAATTTCTTTTTAAAAGGCAGGGAGTAAGAATGCTAATAGATGGCCCTGAGAAAAACCTTTCAGCCCCTTATCCTTTTTTTTTTGTTGTTGTTTTTTAAAGGCACCAAGTACCTATTTCAATTAAATCTATTTTCTACCTCTATCTACAAGCTCCTTATTCGTTTCTCCAGGGAGCCTCTAACAAGGCTCACCACGTCCTCCTGCTGCATGGAGACTGGTCACACTGGGAAGGAGGAGAGAGATCAGCAGACTATATCCAGTGATGTCATGACTCTGACATACCAGTCTCCAAGCTGCAGAAGGAGGTTGACAACCTAGAGGTAGAGGACTGAACTGGAGGAACGATAAGGAATGGCTGTTATCTCAACCATCATCTGTAATCCAATGTGGTCCAGTTCTGCAAGAATAAGAACTTGATCCAGCCAAGATGCTTACATGTTGAGCAGGAAGGCAAAGGATTCTAATTTACTCTCACCATCTCAAATTCAAGCACATGTACGCTGCCATGTGAGGGAAAAGAATCTAAAGAATGGTTTGATCTCCCTTGAATGCAGGGCCGGCTCCTGAGTTGGTTGAAGGTGTTGGAGCCCTAAGCGAACCTTAAGCCTTATGCCCCTCTTGGATATCAAAATCTATTCTTTAGCTTTGAATGCCTTGCTTTTTGCCACTCCCCCCTGCCCTCAGAAACTGCCATCCTAGGCAACCACCTAGTTTGCCTAGTGGTTGGGGCAGCCCTGCTTGAATGTAGTTACAGTATGGCACCACTTGAGCACAGGGATACTTTTTGGTGCTAACCACAGCTGCAAAGGGAGGAGATACTCGCACAGAACGACTGACGGTCAAGGAAAAATAGAAAAAAAGATAACCATAACTTAGGTGATCCAAGAGATGGCTGGCTTCCTTCACAGGGAACAGAATCAGAATAGTGCTACAGCTTTGGAAAAACAGAATCCTTGCACTTCCTTGGCAATCCACACACAAATACCTAATACAAGGTTCCTGCCTACTCTCCAAGGTCAAAACTGTGCCCCCACTCAGCTTAATGACCTGCAAGCCCCTCAGTGCTTTGATACCACAATGGAACACCCTACAATGGGCCCTTTTCAAGACTGTGACTGGCGATGATGGCATTGTGAGCATAGATGAAACCAAGGCTGATGACATTTTGTGCAGTTTGAAGGTCGATTACAAAATTCCAAGTCTTCTAATAGAAAGAGTGCCTGTCTGACCATGCTCAGTTACTTAACGCTATAGTAGCTCTCAGTGGGTCGCCAGAAGGTGAAGCGCCTTATGTACTGGGCTGATCTGATTGGGAGAGATAATTGGCCTGCCTGTGTATGCGTCCAACTGAAAGGTAGTAAGATCAGGGACTTCCTTTAAGAGTCACAGACCCTGGCCCTCAAGGAGCACTAGATGGACACAATGCTCCGGATACTGCCAGAATGCAAAGATGTCTTAACACATCATGTACAGAGTTTGCAGCACTTAGGTGCACAGACTCCTGCTTCCTGAGCGTGATAAAGGAACCTTGCATCTTGAGTAGGTTCTACAAGATTCCATTCTTTGACAGGTTCTAAAAAGACACAAGCAAAGTTGGATGCTCGCTCAGTCCTATGGCAAACACTTATGGGCCCCCTCTGGCGAGATCACCTCTGCCTCCAAGGATCCCTAATGTCTGAGAGAGATGCAAGAAAACCACACCACCATTTTCCTTTGGCAGGCCAGCATGCTAGTGGCCTAAGAATACTCTCTAGGCTGCCATACAAAGGAATGGACCCTACCCAGGGCCTTGTCATCGTAGCCTTCTTAAGGGAGGAGGCCTGGCCCTTCAAAGGCATGAGCTTATGAACAAGAGTTTGAGGAGCCCTCTGCCCAGACTTCAACTGAGCATAATGAAGCCATGCCAAGAGACAGAGCCTGGGAAAATGGTGGCAGTTCCCAACAAATACTCTCCCTCACTCTCTCCTGGTGATTCTCTCCAGTCATGCCAGGCCCGCGCAGTGCACTTTCTTCCCAGTTCAAGAAAGTATGGGACAAACACAGAGGATCTATAAGACAAAAAAAAGGGACTGTAAAGCTTAGTAGTTGGAAAGGCAGACTGAATAGACCATACGGTCTTTATCTGCCATCATTTTTCTGTGTTGCTATGCTTTTGCTGCTGAGAACTCACCCAAGCCTAGGAGTCTTTTAGCACAGCTTTCGCCATGATGTGTGGCTCCAGCCACTCGCACCTGCCATACCTGGCCTGCACTATCCATGCACTCTGGCTACATGTGGCCGCCACTGTCAATGGCAGTTCCCCCCCAAGCTGGTGCTCCAGCAACCTCAGTCAAATCTAGCATGGTCCAGCTGCTCTTTTTTGATTCTTTTAATAGCTTTATTAGCATGGCTGAACTCTCCCAAATAATCCTTGGATCCCCTCCTTAAAAGATGGGGAAGAGGAGGAAGTGACGTCACCGGAGCCGATGGCGGCTTGAAAGAGCTGCTCCGGCACCGACCCAGCCATTAAATAAAAAAAGTAACCCCTCGGCGGCGGAAAGTGGTGGCTTCGGGCGCAGAAAGCGGGCAGGAGGTGCCGGAATCGCTGGAACGCCGGCGGCAATACAATTACACCGGCGGTGAGCCGCGTGAACGGGAGGACATCGCAGCAGCGTGGAGGGCCGAAAATGGCGCCCGGAGGCAGCGTGGAGGTGGCGTTTGCGGCAGGCAGACGATAAGGTCCTGTGCCTCTGACAGTGTTGAAGCTCCCCAGCGTGAGAGAATTGCGGTACACAGAGGGCTGGAGGTGAGCTGGATTGTGGTGAATAGCTGTGTGGTGTGGAGCAGGATCACTGTGCAAAGTGGTGCTGGAGGTGCGCAGGGGCTGAGGAGGGTAGCCCAGAAGATCTGAGAAGGCTGAGACAGCTGTGGGTCTGCAGTGTGGAAGCCAGAGAGAGTGCTGTGACTTGTGGAAGGGCACTGAGAGGATCTGGTGGCAGCCGAACATCAGCAGAAGGACAGCTCAGAGGAGGGTATAAGAGCTTTGTAAGTCAGCACATAGGGCTGGTGAGCCTATGTATTGGAAGACCTGTGCTGAACCTGAAAGAGGCATTTGGTGAAGAGATGACTACCAGAAGAAAAGTGGCAGATCTCAGAGAATATGTGTACTCCGGGTCGCACGGAGGGAAAGGCGATGTCGGGCATATGGAGAACAAAAAGCTCCCTGATGTGCAAGGAGAGCAGGGCGGAGAAGAGGAAATGGAGAATGTAAAAGCCTCTGGAATGGAATCTATGCAACCTATCACGAGAGCGGAGCTTAGAGACTGGTTTCTTGAAATTAAAAACGAGGTGCAGTCAGTGAAGAGTGAGTTGAATGACGTGTTGGGTCCCCTGAAGGAAGAAGTTGGAGAGTTGGTGTGTAGAATGGGAGATCACGAGAACAGGTTACAAGAGATTGAACAACACCAGGAAGAAGAGACACAAAGATCTGTGAAATTGGGCTCACAATACGAGACTTTGCTATATAAGTTGGAGGATCTGGAAAACCGCTCTCGACGTAATAATCTGAGACTCCGAGGAATACCAGAGGAGAAAGAATTTCAGGATAGTGAGAAGGTTGCATGATCAGTGTGCTTGGAGGCTCTACGGCAGGGCGGTGAGGAGGTGACCGCTACGGACATACAACTTGAAAGAGCTCATCGTGCACTGGGAAAGCCAGTGGGCAATAAACCACGAGACATCATCATCTGTCTAGCACGTTATAAAGTTAAGGAGAAAATTGTTAACAAAATAAGGAGAGAAGGAGCCCTCATGTGGCAGGGTTATCCGGTGCACATATACGAAGACCTCTCTGCAGGCACGTTGCAGAGGCGGAGGGCCATGCAGCCCGTTACACAACTACTGTGTAGAGAGGACATTAAATACCGGTGGCTCCATCCTTTTGGATTATCATTTACCTTTAAAGGGCGGACATGGCGGACACAGACACCAGAGGAGGCAATGAAAGCCCTCCGGGACGTGGGACTGAGCACCCAGGCGGTAGACCTGGGGACAGGTCCCTCAACCGGAGGGCGGCAGGGGCAGCGTGGTGGCAGCCCAGAGTGCAGGGAAAAAAACAGAGCGGCTAGACATGGGCAGGAGCTGCAAGAGGATCGGCTGACGGAAGACACCTGAAGAAACTTGCGGACTGACAAAATGCTGGTTTATGTGTTGAAGGGTGGCGGAGGAGTGTTGTCTTTAAGAATGATTGTATATGTATCATACAGGTATTCTGCAAAGTAATAGGGGGAGAGGAGGGTGGGGAGGAGGTGGAGAGGGGGAGGGTGCAGGTGGATAGGGGGGGGAAGGAGGATGGTGAGGTGGACGGGTAAAGGGAGGGAGATACAAGGTAGGGAGGGGGGGTGAGGGAAGTGAGGGAGTAGGGAGGGAATATGGAGAGGGCAGGGGGGATGAGGGTATGGGCAGGAGGAGGGGGAGGTGGGAGAGTGGGATGGTGGAGGGCGGGGGGCAGGGGTGAGTGATGGTGTAAGGCTGGGGAAGGTAGGGGGCGCACTACTCCTGAGGTATCCTCTGGAAGTGAAGGAGGATGAGGGCGGGATGGGGACGGAGGGGGGGGAGGGGTTATGATGGCTTGCGGACGTCGAAAGGGGTACGAGGTATGAGGGGGGGAGAAGGAGGGGGGAGAACAGGGGTAGGAAGGGAGGGAGGGAGGGGGGAACTTGGGAGGGGAGTGTGGGAAGCGAAGAAAGCTAACGATTATGACCTTGAATGTAAAAGGGCTGCGAACGAGACAGAAACGACAGTTGGTGGAGAGGGAGGGTAAAAGAATAGGGGCAAATATTATGTGTATACAAGAAACGCATTTGCGGGTGGGGCAGGAATATTTGTTGGAATCTAGGCAATACCCCAAGGTGGTTTTGGCGGGCCAGAGAATAAACTCTAGGAAAGGGGGGTGGGAATTCTGGTGGGGGGGGAGTATCATACTATGGTGAAGGAAGTTAGACGGGGGAAAGGAGGGAGATGGGTGGGGGTGCTATTGCAAATTGAAAGGGAGGAGGTATGGGTGATAAGTCTGTATGGTCCTAATGAGAAGCAGGGGGAAATGTACGAACAACTCTTGAAGGAGTTGGAGGGATTTGGGAATACCCCAATAATCATGGGGGGGGATTTTAATCTGACGTGTAACCCCAGAATTGACACAAGTGGGGGGCAGGGGGGAGGAGGGAGGGGGGATAGACGAAGCCTGCATACATTGCGAGAGCGCCTGGGTTTGGTAGATATTTGGAGAAGTTGACATCCGGGAGAACGGAAATATACTTTCTATTCCCCAGTGCATAGCTCCTATAGTAGGTTGGACATGCTCTGGGGGGGGGCGGAATCAGGTTGAAAAGAATACAGGAGGTGGAACATGGTCCGATCACCTGGTCAGATCACGCCCCAGTGAGTGTACGATTTGATATGGGACGGAAAGATGATAGTTTAAAATTCTGGAGACTCAATAATTCCTTGCTGGAGGAGGAGAAACATGTGGAGAAGATTAAGGTTCATATAAAGGATTACCTCCAGCTAAACGATACGGGGGAGGTGTCTATGGGGGTGCTTTGGGATGGCTTAAAGGCGGTGATTAGAGGACAGTTGGTCAGTTTGGGGGCGCGGGTAAAGCATGAAAAAGGGGCCATGAAGAGTGATTTTTTGCAACAGCTGCGGCGATTAGAGGGGGTACATCAGAGGGTGTCGGATCCAGGCACCCTTACGGAGATACATAGGGTAAGAGCGGAGTTGAGTAAATTGCGGGCCCAAGAGATAGCATTCCAACTGGCAGTCTTGAAGCAGGCCCATTTTGAAGGGGGTAATCGGGCAGGGAGGGTGCTGGCCAGTTGCTTGAAGGGGCGGAGGCAAGCAGTGCATGTTGCGGGCATTAGGAGTAATAAAGGTGAATGGATGCACAACTCCAAGGGAATTAGGGGGGTGTTTCGGGAGTACTATAGGACCCTGTATGAAAGTGAACTGGAGGTGGGAGAGAGGGATACTGCAGAATTTCTGGAGGAATGTGGTCTGTCACAGGTGACGGAGGAGGAAAGGGAGCATCTTGGGCGAGAAATTCAGGAGGAGGAGGTGAGGAGGGCTATAACCACGCTGAAATTGGGGAAGGCGCCAGGGTTAGATGGGTATACGGCAAAGTTTTATAAGATCATGTCGGAACAGATTACGCCCATATTTACCAAGGTAGTTAATAGGGTGCTTCAGGGGGAGGGCCTCCCGCGAACAATGGCGGAGGCCGGTATAACGGTCTTGCCGAAACCAGGCAAGGATAAGGGGGTCTGTGGATCGTATAGGCCCATCTCTTTAATAAATTTGGATGCAAAGATATTGGCAAAAATTTTAGCAAACAGGATCCAGGATGTAGTACCGCACCTGATCCACCCGGATCAGACGGGCTTTGTGAAGGGGCGTCAGGGTAGTGATAATGTGAGAAAGATTCTGAATGTTATGTGGCAACTTCAGCGTACTAAAGAAGAGGCAGTGTTAATCACCGTAGACGCGGAAAAGGCTTTCGACCGGGTGGAGTGGTCTTTTATGTTCCAAGTTTTGGAGAAAATGGGGTTTGGAGGGAAGTATATTAGTTGGCTCAGAGCTCTATATCAGGGACCGTGCGCTAGAGTTCGGGTAAACGGTGGGTATTCTGAGAGTTTTGAGCTCCACAGAGGTACCCGACAGGGGTGCCCGTTGTCGCCCTTGTTGTTTGCATTGGCTATTGAGCCGCTGGCGGCCTACATCAGGCGAACGGGGGACATTAAGGGAGTAAAGATACGTGGGAGGGAGGAAAAGATTGGACTCTTTGCGGATGATGTTATCTTTACCCTGACGCAACCGCTTACAACACTACCGGTGCTAATGACGGCTATACAAAGGTACAGCCGCTTAGCGGGATAAAAAATTAATCAAGGGAAAACGGAACTGCTGGGATTTAATTTGGTGCCCAGGGTGGAAGAGAGCTTGCGGCACCACTTTAAGTTTAGGTGGGTGGAGGGGAGTTTTAGGTATCTGGGGATCCAATTGGGGACCCCTCTATTTAAGATCAAGCAATGGAATTATCAGGGTCTGGTCGAGAATATTAGGCAGGATCTATCACGTTGGAGGGGGCTGTATCTGTCTTGGTTGGGGCGCATTGCAGTGGTAAAAATGAATGTTCTCCCACGGTTACTGTTTGTCTATATGTCCCTGCCCTATAGGTTGGTTAGAAAGGAAATAGCTAAGATGCAAAATCTGCTACTGCAGTTTATTTGGGACGGAAAGCGCCCAAAAGTTGCTCGGGCGACCATGTATAGGCTTAAAGTGGAGGGGGGGTTGGGGGTCCCATCGTTGCTCCGGTATTATGAAGCGGCGCGACTTTGGGCCTTATTTGCATGGAAGGAGGGGGTGGAGAGGCCTGGGTGGGTGGAGATGGAGGGGGAGGCGGGGACAGAGGTGGGTGCCTGGATTTGGGACCCTGGGGGGGGGAGGGAAGAGGCTGGGAGAAGAGAATCCCTATAGAGAACTTACAAGACAGGTTTGGGCGAAATGAAAGGGGTATCTGTTAGGGGGGAAGCAATACTCTCGCGAAACTCCAATTCAGATTGCAATGAGGGGTAGGATGGGGGAGGAGGCAGGGGTTTTTAGGAGGTGGGGGGGAGAAAGGGTTGCGGAAGTTGGGACAATTGGTGGGGGATGGGGGAGGATTAGGGGCTTTGAGGAGTTGCAACAGAAATATTGCTTGGGGCTGCAAGATAGATATGCTTATGTTAGTTTGTGGTATTGACTCCAGCGGCGGGAGGTGAAGCAAGACTGGATGGCGAAACCTGCGCCCTTTGAGGAGATGATGGGGAGTAAAGGGATGCCTAATAGGATTATATCGAAGTTATATAAAATTTTGGGGGAATCCAAGCAAAGGGACATACGGGGCCAGTTGCAGTGGGAGGAGGAACTGGGGGGGCAGTGGGGTGTTGAGAGGTGGGATAGAATTTATATTAGAACCCATAAATTAGCTCCGGGAACAGCAATGCTGGAAAACAGCTATAAGCTAAGGTTGAGAATGTATTGGACCCCGGTGTGGCTACACGCTTTATACCCCGCTAGTTCGGATCAATGCTGGAAGGGGTGTGGGGCTAGAGGAGACTTGTTGCATATGGTGTGGGGATGCCCGACAGTGCGGGACTATTGGAGAGGGGTGGAAAGGCTTATGGAAGACATCACAGGGGCGAAGGTATGTTTTACCCCTAGTATGGTGATATTGAATGAAGGAGTGATGGGAGAGGGTGGGAGAGAATGGGGGAGACTGCAGGGGTATTGTGTAATAGCAGGGCGGATGTGTCTTCTACGTTGGTGGAAGAAACAGGGTGTCCCCCCATTAGCGGAGGTGGTGGGGCGACTGGAGCAGCTTGGGGGGTACTGTGCAATAGAAGCCCATCAAAAACATACTGTTCCACGATACAATAAGGTGTGGGAAAGATATGAGCAATGGAGGGATGAGGGGGGGGGGGTCCAGGGGAATGACTGCGGGGAGTAGGAGAGATTAGTCCACTGATGGGGGCAGGGCTATAGGTTTAAATCCTTGCCCCATCATATCATATCATATTGTAGAGGTCTTGGGCGGGGCGATTATATCTTGCCTCTATGGTTCAAAAGTTTTGTACTGGTTACTCATGGCAAGCTTACCGTTGAGGGTTCTGCTGATAGGAGATCCCACCAACTTGAGGTTAGTGCAGAGTGCATGTATTGAAGCCTACTGTTAGAGGGTTGGGGGATTGGTAGTGGGGGGGGAGATGGTACGGGGTTGGGGGGGAGGGAGGGGGGGGGGAAAGTGTGATATCTGTGTTCATTATGCCTGTGTGGTTCTTATTGGAAGAATATCTGCCCAGTGGGTGGAAGTGAAGTTGGTAGAATATGGGATAGTTGTTGGTGGGAGTTGAGAATTTATGACCGGGCTAATGTTCAGTACTATAAGTGGGGTGGAAATGTATACTGTATAAAATGTGTAAAGGGCACAAAGTGTTTATGGGTTCAATGGAAAAATGGGGAGGCACTAGGAGCAGGGGCCTCTCCCAATTGTTGATGTTGTTGATGTAAAGAATGTGTGGGGGGGTTCACGGTTTATGTTGTGTATTGCATGTTTTGTTGGGTGCTAATAAAAACTTTAAATACAAAAAAAAAAAAAAAAAGATGGGGAAGAGGATAGAGGGTACTTCAGCCAAAGAACAAATTTTCATCAAGGCAGCTCTCCAGCCCCAGCACCTCAGGACCCCCTCCCAAAAGTAGGGGATAAGGACAGAGGGTACTCTAACCACAATATTCCCCAAGCTGAAGGGGAGTAGAGGGTAGGGACAGGGATCTGAGATCACTGTCTTTACACTCCTGGGCTATAAGAACCAGCCCAGCAAATTCTAGCCCCTTTGTTTTCCTCTGGAGGAAGGATGAACACTACCAGATCCAGACTGCACAGGTTATCTACTGGAGACTGAGAAGTGCTGGCTGGATGTGGACTGCACAGGACCCTATGTAAGGTGACATCAGTCTCCATCTGCTGTAGGACATCGTAAACCCCTCACATCTAGACTGATATGGAGAGGCAATGAAGTTTAATTTATTTTTCCAAACCACCTTAGAGCTTTTTAAGTCAGAGCAACACATAAATGGAAAGGCTGTACACTTGGGAAATGGAGTTATAATGACCCTGGAATGCTGCTGACCTAATCTTTATGGTTTGGCTGCTGGCCAAATACTTTCAGAAAGCAGTATTGGGAGAGGGCGACTGTGAAATGATGGAAGACATCTCAGATGAGTTGTGTATCTCCCTCCCTCCTCCCCTAACAATACACATTTGCATTTAAAGTAAGAGGTGGGCACTGTGGGCACCTGGCTCTATGCACTGAGGAGATATACCAAAATGAGATTATACCATAGGAGATATGAACCATTGCAGAGTGCCATAAAACCCCTTGCTGTGGGGTATTTAGTCATCCATAATCCCTTTGCTCCACTGTATACAGTAAAGAGATTTCTGATAGCTGATGCTGCTTTTCAGTGATGTAAAATAGGAAGGAGACAAAGGCAGGATAGGCAAGCATAGATCACATGGTATTACAAGCATCTCCCTATATATTGAAACCAGTCACAGATTGTACATAGCTCAGGCTTCAGATGCTATTTACCCTCTGCAGGAACTGTATGTACACAAAATGTGACTTTTATGCAGCAAACTGAGCAAATATGAACTCAACATAAAAGCAAGCACACAACATATCCAGAAGTGTTTTATTTATACACAAGAACTTCAATAAACAGAGGGGTGGGATGACCTGTACAGAGTGGTGGTTACAACCACTCTAGCCACCTTACTGGGCAGACAGACTAGATGGACCATACTGGCTTTTATCTTTCATCATATATTATTTTACTATGTGCATAGTCACAACACAACAAAACTTTTACTATGTAGGAGCACTTTAAGACTAAAAAATATATCTACATATATTGTATATCAAGGTATGAAAACACTCATCTAGACACCGACCTATACTACCAAAGCATATGCTATACAATAATAGACAATTCTGAGATAGGCCATTTTCGATTAATAGTAAAGATACTCAAAAGTAGTAACAAGAATGGCAAATGATCCAAAAAATAGAAAAGGTAACTATCAAAAGAGCAGATGGTTTCTGTTTCCAAAATGCCTTTCTGATATTTCTTACACATAGGACCATATTTACTATTGATTTTTCATACAGTGATCCAAAGAACTGTAAAAACACATCATAAAGTTAGCACCAATCAGGAAAATAAGTGCTACCTTTTTCAAAAAGCTCACCTGGTCCTGGGAAAATTGACTAGCCAATTTCAAAATAAGCAAAGCAAACAGGATCATAAAATCAAAAAGAACTAAAAATATTCATTTCACCTGAAAAAAAATCCTCTGAATTCACTAAGGGGCTTGTTTACAAAGCCGCGGTAGCGATTCGCGATCGTTATCGGAGCCGCGGCCCCATTGAAATCAATGGGGCCGCGGCTCCGATAATGATCGCGAACCGCTACTGCGGCTTTGTAAACAAGCCCCTAAGTCTAAAGTCCAGGATATATTTTGAGGTTTTGCTGCACAGAGTCACAGGATTTGTGCCTGTAAAACAAAAAGCTCTGAAATTCTTCCATGGTTCCCTATGGTGGCCTCATCTTTCTCTATGGAGCCAATTTTTAAGGTTCTTGTGAGGCTGTATAGCCAATGAGGTACCTCCTCCCCCGAAAATACTAAGAAGCAGACTGACACACAGTTTCTCGTTGTCTGTGTAGAAAGAGACAGTACCAGGCTATCCCCCAGCTTCTGATGGGGATGAAGGTTACTGCATTTCTTATATTTAAAAAAATATATTAAACACTTGTGAATGTAAAACTGGCAGGTAATTTATAAAAAGTGATGTCTCTTATACCAGTACAAAAGATATTATTTTACAAAGATCACAGTAGACAGAAATAGTGAGCTTCTCAATCCAACCTGTGTAAAACAACGCCTTATATCATGGACATCTCTTAAAATGTTCATACATGTTCATATTACTCAAAATAAAAAACACATTTGTTCACAACTATACATTAACCTATAAAACAGCAGTACAATGAATTACAAAAGCAAACCCTCGCCATTAAAGATGGTTTATTCTGTTATTCTGAATAATTAAACATCAAAAAATATTCTAAAACCGGTGTTGTCTAACTGAAAACAGAAATGAACATTTTTTTTGGATTTCCATATAAAAAATATGCCAATGATACCCCCACCACACAAAAGTCTGTTTTGAATAACCAAAATGTTTGTGAAAATATGTATAGGTGCACTGCAGTGGTTACCTCAAGTCTGATATCATTTTGTGGAGTCGAGTTGAATAAGCATGTCTTCAATGCATGAGTCAATTTTTTCCAGTTCATCTGGTACGGTCTGAAGATTAAGAACAGTTATTGCAATAAAATTAATACTCACCTGCACCGTAGAACAGCCAGGGCCAGATATATGAGTTTACCAGTTCTAAAGCTATTACACAGGTTTCCCAGGAGGACACGGTGTGTGGCGACAGGAGTCATGCCACTGAGCATACTTGTACCATGCAGTGAGACCCCACCACCCCCAACGGCAGGTTCTCAGATCTAGTTCTCCAGATCTATGTACATTACCTTGAGTCAGAACAACTCAGTATGCAATGAATTGATCTCTGCATTTGTCATGGTGATATTGAAAGCCCAGACCTGTCTTGGGATCTCAGCAACTGAATTTGAGGACCACTGATGTAGGCAGCAGAATGTGGTAGGCCACTGAGGTCTTGGCCTGAACAAAAATTTGCTCCATATAGCATTTGTAGATAGGGAGCTTGGAGAGACAAAGTAGAATTTTTTTTTTTTGCCCCCCTAACCATAAAGATGTTCACCTACTCTCATCATACAATCACTACAATATTAAGCATTCCCAGGTTAGAGTAAACTAAGCCTAATCTGAATTTAGCCTCATTAAGAGACACTAAGGGGGCTGTTTACTAAACAGCGGTAGCGGATTTCGTGCAATATCGGAGCCATGGCCCCATTGAAATCATTGATATTCAGCAGCTCTGATCTTTAAAGGGTTATGCACCGACGGGCGTATAGCCCTCCCTGCTGACCTCTAAACCGGATATTCAATGTTGTGGCGATGGCAATGAATATCCAGTGATTGCCGCCAAAACCAGAAGCTGCTAAAGATAACTGGGCAGCAGTGATATTGGATGCTGCCTGGTTAGCTCCTGTGCCTTAAAGATAGGCTAGGGTTTTCTCGTCTGTCTTTAAGGTGCTTTCAAAGAAAGCCTTTGGGACATGCTACCACGCATGTGTGGTCCCCTTCCCCCTCCCCCCCCCCCCAAGGGTGCCATCTTGCTCAGTCAGATGACTTAGCTAGGATGGCAGTAAAAACTAAAACAAGGTAGGGAGGCAACTCTCAGGAGAGGAGGAAGGGTTGTGAGGACTGATTCCTGCTATCCCTGGAGAGCACCTGTTACAGATGAGTAACTATGCTTTCTCCAGGAACAGTCCTCACATATGGGACTCCCTAGCTCCAGGCAGTCGAGGACCGAAACCCGATAGCACCAACGGTGACAAATCGGGTAGCCGTTAGTTGTAGAAGGTGAGTCTCCACTGAGAGACTCTGCAAGACCCTAGCATCCATTGACACTATCACTCCAGTAGCCTGAATACAGAAGGGTCGGAGGGCAGGAGTTGCCTACACCCCGAGAATATTACGGAGTACTGCCTGGCTAAAGGCACTGTCCCTGTGGGACTCGCTCTCCAGGCAGTAGTGAGCTGTGAATGTATGAAGTGAAGACCATGTGGCGGCCTTGCAGATTTCCATCGCTGGCACTGAGCAGAGGTTGGCCACCGACGCGGCCATCACGCTCACATGATGCACTGTGATCTGGTGCTCGAGGGAAAGGACAGCTCACTCATAGATGAGGGCAATACACCCAAGTAGACAGAATTCACTTAGTCATGGGGAGCCCCAGTCTGCTGGGGTTATAAGACACGAAAAGCTGAGGAGATTTTCGATGGGCTCGAGTACGCTGTAGGTAGAAGGAAAGGGCCCATTTGCAATCTAGTGTATGAATTACTACCGTATTCCCCGAAAATAAGACATATCCTGAAAATAAGACCTAGCACGTTTTTCTGTGATTACCCTAATATAAGCCCTACCCTGAAACTAAGGCCTAGTGCAGATCATGTCTGACAGATTCGGTACCGGGGGGGGGGGGGGGGGTTTCACCGGGGAGGAGCTTTCCTTCTGCTACACTCCCCAATGCCGATCGGGTGCCGGTGCTGTGCTGCGGGCCACTTCCTTCGCGCCAAGGGCGCTCTCTTTAAAGTACAGTTGGTGCTGTTGTGGCTTGATTGGCTTTGGCAGGTGGACTGTTGTATGTGAAAAAAAAAATAAGGCATCCACTGAAAATAAGCCCTAGTGCATCTTTTGGAGCAAAAATAAATATAAGACCTGGTCTTATTTTCGGGGAAACACAGTAGTTCCTTCCTGCCGGCGTGAGGCCACGCAAAGAAGGTGGGGAGGACCACTCTTGGTTGAGGTGGAAAGGAGATACCACCTTCGGGAGGAATTTGGGGTGTGTGCATAGTTACCCTGTATATAATTCCCTGTTTATTGTAAGTCCAGTGTAGGCCTGCCTGCCTGCACTGCACAAATCTGTTACCTGTAAACCGCATTGATTTTTAAAGAGCGCAGTATAGAAGAGACATTAAATAAATAAATAAATACCCTGTTCTTGTAAAACTGTGTATATGGTGGATCTGCCACCAGGGCCTGGTGTTTGCTCACTCTTTGAGCAGACATGAAGGCCACCAGATAGGCCACTTTCCAAGAGAGGTACTGCAGGTGGCAAGTAGCCAGAGGCTCGAACGGTGGTTTGGTGAGCTGTGAGAGCACCACATTGAGGTCCCACTTTGCCGCTGGAGGGCAGAGAGGGGGTTTGGATAACAGGAGGCCCCGTAGGAACCTGGAGACCAGGGGCTGGCTTGAGAGGTGTTTTCTCTCAATAGGGTGGTGGTGAGTGGCTATGGCGCTCAGATGTACCTCACCAAGTTAAAATTCAGCTCGGTGTGCGACAGGTGCAGTAGGTACTGAAGTACTAGTTGCACATGGCAGGAGAAGGGATTTTCCTATCTTTCTGCATGCCAAAGAGCCTTCTCCACTTAAAGGCATAAGCCCGTCTGGTGGAGGGTTTTCGGGAGGCCAGTAAATCTCCTTAACTTCTCCTGGAAGATTAAAAGGGGCCAACGCTACCCCTTCAGCAGCCACGCTGTTAACATTAGCGACCCCAAAATGGGGTACAGGAGGGAACCCACCTACTGGGACAGGAGATCCAGGGCTCAGTCCAGAGGGACTGGGAGTGCCACCAACAAGGAAAGCAGCAGAGGGAACCAAGGTTGCCTGGGCCACCTAGGAGTAATCAGTATAACTGATGCCCTTTCGCTCTAGACCTTGAAGAGGGTCCTAGTGACCATGGGAGGTCAATGGGAATGCATAGAGTAGGCTCTCAGACCACAAGATCAGGAAGACATCTGCCGCCACTCTCTCCGAGTGCGGCTGATGGGAGCAGAAGCAGGGTAGCTACGTTGTGTCCGGAGAGGTGAATAGGTTCATCAAAAAAACTGTTAAATAAATAAATCACCGGCCTGCCCCAGAGATAGAAGAGCCATTTTGCCACCCTGGGGTTCAAGCACCACTCGTGTGGGTGAAGGACTCTGGTCAGCCTGTTTGCTAGGCAGATGTCTGGGCCAGGAAGGTACACTGCCCACAGAAGCATGCTGTTGCCTGCTCCGAAGGAGAGGAGGGTTACTGCCTCCTGGTAGAGGGAGTACAAACCCGTGCCCCCCTGCTTGCTGATATAAAACATGGTGACCTGGTTGTCCATCTGGATCAGCACAGGTCGGTGTTGCAGGTGGTGGCAGAAAGCTCCTAGGGCCAGGAAGATTGCCCTGAGCTCCAGGAAATTGATCTGTAGGAATGATTCCTCCTGAGACCAGCTGCCCTGTGTGCGGTGGTCTCTGCAATGTGTCCCCCAACCCAGGAGGGTGTCATCTGAGGTCAGGGTCCTCTGCAACACGGATGCCTGAAAGGGCATTCCCGCCTGGAGGTGGTGCAAGTTTTGCCACCAGTTGAAGGATTCCACCAGTTGACAGGTAACCCTAACTGTCCCGTTGCCTGCCCGTGGCCTGAGTCCACTGTGAGCGTAGGCACCACTGGGCTGTCTGCATGTGTAAGTGGGCTGAGGGCTTAATGTGGACCATCGAGGCATATGGCCCAGTAGGAGGAGGAGACAAGCTGGCACAGACCAGCAGTGTTGTACCTATTCTGCCAGTTGCCTGAGGCATTCTGCCCTTTGTCTTGGGAGAACAGCCTTGACCTGTAATGTGTCCAACTTAACATTTATGAACTCCAGGCTTTGGGCTGTAGAGAGATGAGATTTTGGGTAGTGGATGACGAATCCCAGAAGCTCCAGAAGGAAGGCTGCATGGTCTGCGGCCTCACTAACCTCTGGGCCGTACCACTCCTGATGAGCCAGTCATCCAGGTAGGGAAAGACGAAAGTCCCTTGTAGGCGCAGGTAGGTGGCTATCACCACCAGGCATTTGGTAAAGACCTTAGGCGAGGGGGCCAGGCCGAAGGGTAGCATCCTGTACTTGTAGTACCCTCCTTCCATCAAGAACTGTAGGTACTGCCTGTGGAAGGGGTGGATCAGGTTGTTAGTATACCAATGTTTAGGTCCAAGAAGCACAGCCAATCTCCCTTGTGGGGGTAAGGCAGCATTGTTCCAAGGCAGAGCACCTTGAACTTCTCCCTCACTAGAAACTTGTTTTAAGTTTCTCAGGTCTAGTATAGGCTTGAGGCCTCCAGTTCTCTTTGGGACAAGGAAGTATCTGGAGTAGAAGCCTTTTCCCCATAGATGTTTGGATACAGGCTCCACTGCGTTGTTCCTGAGCTGATCTGCAAGCTCTGAGAGCAGGAGGGTCTGGTGAAGGAGAGGTCACACTGGTTTTCCTGGAAAGAACCTGGGTGGTACCTGCTGTAGGTGGAAGAGCTATCCCTCCCTTACCATCTGCAGTACTCACTGCTCTGTGGTGACACTGGCCCGCCTGTGGGCAAAGAGTGCCAGGCAGTCCCCTTTGGGCTCGTGAAGGTCTCCTGGGGGATGGGAGGCCCTGCCCCGAGAGTCAAAAGCTTCTCCCGGGCTGGGCAGGAGCTGGGGCCTGAGGCTTCTGTGCCTTTGGCTTCTGAGCTCCATGGTTTTGTCTTTTAGGGTGAGAACCCTGTTGCTGGCCCGAGAAGGGCTGGTTGTGGTGACTCTAATGAAAGGGCCACTTTTTCCTTGGGAACGGGGTCTTTTCAACGTTTCTTATGGGGAAAAGATGAGATCTTTTTGGAGGGCCTCTGTCGAGTCACCACATTGACCTTGATCTCTACTGCCTTGTCGGCCATACGCTTGCTGAACAGGTTCTCCCTGGTGCAGGGGACATCAAGCAGTTTGTCTTGGACCCATTGCTCGAGGTCCAAAGACTGCAGCCAGGCTTGATGTTGGGCACTGATGCCAGCCACTGCTACCTGAGCCTCTGACTCAAATACGTCATAGGCCGCCCGGGAAAGGAACTTAGAGCAGTCCTTGGTCCCGCAGGTCAGCGATTGGAACCGTTGGAGGCGTTCCCCTGTAAGCCCTGCTGAAAACCCGGACAACTCTTGGGTTAGGGCCTTTAGGTACATGCCTATGTACAGTTCATAGGCTTGAATCCAGCAACCCAGCATGGATCCTTGGTAATACTTGTGCCCAAGTGCATCGAGGGCTCTAACATCCCTTCAAGGAGGGACCAAAGAGTGGGTCTTCTGGCTCTTAAGTTTCTGCATGGTCGACTCGATGATCATGGAGTTATGTGGGAGTTGGCACTTGTGGAACCTGGGGCCCTTCTGAACATGGTACATGGCGTCAAGGCACTAGCTCACCACTGGCACCAAGGCCGGCGTCTCCCACATTCTAAGTAGCAGCCACTTGAGGATCGGCTGCATGGGCACTGTGAGAGTTTCCTTGGGTGGAGACTCATACTGGAAAATCTCCAGTTCCTTGGTGTGTGGATCTTCCTCCTACTCGGTTTGCACTGAGAGGGCTCTGGCCATATTCTTGACAAAGTTGTGGAAAGCCACATCTTCCAGAGGAGAATGGCCCCAGGGTGCCGCGGGCAACAGGACCAAGGGAATATCTTGGTGTTGTTTGGTTTCTGGGGATGCCTCCTCATCAGTCTCCCACTTGGAGTCCAGCAGTAACGACGAGTCTGAGGCCCTGCAAACTCATAACATCAAGGCTGGGGCTGAGTGGCCAGCAGCCTCCAGAGGACCTGGGGTCCGAGTCACGGAAACTGGTTGAGGAGGATCGGATGCCCAAGTAATGGAACGTCAACCTCAACTGGCACCGAGGATTTACCCAAGGCCGATAACACTCAGAGCTCAGTTCGATGACCGGGGATTCCCCTGCAGTCAGGGCCCAGTCATCAGGACAGATGATGCAGATGAACCAGCCATCGTTGCCTGCTGCAGGGCTAGGAAAGCAGTGATGCTCTGTTCCAAGGTCGCCATTCTGGTTTCCAAGCCAGAAGGCTCCGCAGCTTTCGGCATGGGCACTGAGGACTTCAGGCCCGGCACCAGCATTCTCACAAGTGTGGTGTGACAGGGTATAAATGCTACATTTAACAGATGCTCAATATATCCAGATACATTATTGTGGTATGTGTGCAACATGGTTATATTTACATTGAGGGAGAGGTCCTTGAGTTTTAATCAGAAAATTAAATCAAGATGGTCATGGGGTGGTACTGATAAGTTCAATAGTTTGATGTTTTGTTTTGGATCATTTCCTTATGGCTCTTGTTCTTCTAGGGTGGGACCATAGTTTTCCAGGAAGAGGTGAGTCTTTACGGCTTTCCTAAACTCCAATAGGTCTTTGATTGCACGTATTGATGCAGGTAGATCATTCCAGAGCTGGGGAGCTTACAGGGAGAAGGCTCTATTGCAAGTGAACTGTTTTGCTGTTCAGAAGCTTAACGGAGTTTTCCAGGACTGGACTGTAAACCATGTAAATGCCTTTCGAATATCAGGCCCAAGAGGGTAATTTTATAAAAGTCATTCCCACACGTATGTGGCCACATAGACATGTAAATGGCCTCTTAGAAAATACTGACCAGCATAAAAGTATGCACTTTACCATGAAGATGCGCAGTTTGCCAGTAGGCATAGCCAGGAGAGTGATCTGTAAGGAACAAGGGCAGAGTTTGCATGTACATACCGGTTATAAAATACCTTGCATATAGTACATGCAAACATTTACACTGCTTGTTAATAGGTATACTGGATTGCGCTGATGTTCACTGTGCATTTTCTGCCACATACACCGGTATTTTAAAAAGATGCATAGGTGTTTACTTGTCTTTATAAAAGAGTGTCTATGTTGGTACCTACCCGTGATGCCCTTTTATAAAATTATCCTCTATGAGGGTAATTTTATGAACCATGTTTTGCATGTCAGTGTTTTGCACATGTAAATGGGCTTTATAAAATAAATCACACCTAAAGTATGCATGGTGCATATTAGCACAATAAGTGTACGCAGGGACGGAGTTTGGGCAAAGCTGCGATTTGTATATTTTATAAAATATGTGTATATAGGCATAAAGTACACACCAATATTTACATATACCTCAAGAAGGTGTAATGTCCATGCCTTGAAGGTAGGCCCTATTGCTGCTCGATGTGTGCTAGTATTTACTGAAGTCACCCAAGCACCTATAGGTCTTTATAAAATAGTGCCAAAATGGGTGCCTCCCTGCTCACTTAACCTGGGGGCTTTGTTATAAACGTGCCCAATGCCTTGAGATTACTGCTGGGGGTCGGGATGTGGGTGCCCATAAGAGCTAGTGGGCCTTGCTCCTACCCCATTGTACACAAACTACCTTGGTAAGCCCAGGGTGGGAAATGGGAGGTGGGGGGTGCCATCCTTTTTTCAGTGGGTGCCTTCAGAGAAGGTGGGAGGGGGGCTTTTGACAGCATTAGGGGATGGGAATATGGGAAGAGGAGATCAGAGCCTTCACTTGGGCAGGAAGGTGGGAGGGAGGATCAAAGCCTTCAGTCGGGCGGGGGAGTAGGGCACCTGACAGGCATTTCTGGGGTCAGGATGCGGGTGGGGAGGAGTTCCCGGACCTGTGCTGCTGCACTGGTATGCTCTCTGTGCCGGTGCAGTGATTTTAGGAGACTGCTCCCATGTCTATGTGTGTGTGGGTTTTTCACGTCTTTTTCTCATGTGCAGCTTCCTAAAATCGCTGTTTCTGCCAGACATCCAAGGGCATAACCGTGTAGTCCTGCAGCTATTTTACAAGGGACTCTACGTTTAGCAGAACCTCTTGTAAAAAACTGTCCTAATTCTCCATGTCCCTAGATGGATGGGGAAAGTCCCCTCTCCACATCCTTTCTAAAATTCTACTTTATACATATAAGCATTCCCAAGGTGTAAATTTGTGTGAGAGTTTGTGTGTGCCACTGAGGATAGTTCTGGGAGCCTATTTTATAGAGGCATGGACGTGCTTATGCTGCCATTTCAAAATAGGCATAAAATAGATGCAACTTTGGACATTTTTATAGGTAACCTGTTATAAAATTACCCCCATGCTGTTTTCCTCCCCTTCCCTAAACATGGTCACAGGAAAGCATCTTTTTAGCACCGCTAAAAGCACGTATACAATGGAACCGGCACATGCTTTTAGCCATGTTTCAGGAGAGAAATATTTACTCAGGCCCTTTTACTCAAGTAAATCCCTTTGAAAGTTGCCCTCCCCATTATTTTGGGGATCTGGCTGGTGCATGTTACCCTTTGACGCATTTCCTTCAAATCAGGGTTTTATAAAGATGATATTCAGCCCGTGGTTGCTGCACAAAGACAACCACACAAGTCTGAACAGTTTAACTTGTCCAGGCATTCAACCGTGTTTGTCTGGGTAGAAATATGGCTGAATGTACAAATAAATCTGAGTGGATAAAACTTGTCCGCTCATATTTATCCCTCTGCAGACTGACTTTTGTCTACTCATTTTTAGCCAGTTAAATTTGTCAACCCCCACCTTCACTACACCGGAAAATGTCACCTACACAAAGGGAGAACATTTTTAAAGAAGAAGATTTTATTCAAGTAAAAGTCAGTTTTATCTGGAAAAAACTTTATATCTAGGGAAGAGGTTCTGGAGTGACAAGCAGACTACAGTATTGCACATTGATTCGCAGGTTTCTGCATTTGAGACCCATTTCGGATCTCTACCAAATTCATACGAAATGGCAAGGAAAATCAGGACTTCCAAATTCAAACTAGACTGAGAAGCTTGGGTTTTATTTCCCAGTTTTATCTCACTGGATTTCATAAATACATGTTAAAGTAAGTTACAGCTTCTTACTCAGAATCTTTCTAGTTGAGTGAAGGTGCTGAGTTTTTATCTTGAGACTCGCTGGTACATTTTTTAAACCCCACCATTAAATAGCTGTACATCTATTTCCTTGAATGATGATAAATTGAGGTTGACACATTGCCTCTTTGATATTGTACGTATATTTATCTCCCCCCCCCCCCCGAAGAATACATTAGCTCACCAAATGTAGTTGCTTTAGTAATTCCCCTGCTGTCTTCCGGAAGGTTTCCAGTTTCACTTCCACCACCCTGGTTTGTGCCTCACATTGGCTTTGCTTGAGATGATTTAATTCTGCAGCCTCAGAGGAACGTCTTCCTATAGTTCGAAACTTTTCCAGTAACATTTCTTCGTACTGACTGAAATAAGCTTTTAATGTCTAGAGACAAAGCAATGGGGGCTGTGTGAGGGAGGAGCAGTTTTATGTTTCTATATATTTATTACAGTCTTCCTATGATAGGGAGTGATGGGGTTAAGCTCTGTTCACAGGAAAAATAAGTCCAGCTTACCTGGCGGTTGCACAGAACTGTTATTCTGTTGTTTAACTCTTCTAGGTAATCTGACTGGTTTTAAAAAATAATACAAGGTTAGACTTTTATCACTGCAACGTTGCTACTGCCTCTATTCAGACCTGTGGTACTAGTTTGCTTAACTTAGGGAAGAAAAATTCTCAATGGCACAAACTTTTAAAATTCATTGGGGTAAATACTGCCAAAGGGTAACCTGCAAACACCCTGTAAGCGCATTCTTACACAAATTTTTATTTAGTTATCTAAAGGGGCAATGTTCCTTTACATTTATACCCTGAAATTTTTAAGTTACAGGAGATGACTAAAATAAAATTTTCATTTCCATTCACCAAGAATGACAGCCCTGTTCCTATATTCCTGGTGGGAAATGAAGTCATGGACCTTACTCCTTGCATTAACACAGTTCAAGTACATTTAAGACAATACAGTACACTGAAATCCTTTCTAGCCCATATCAATCTTTATGTGCTTCTCTTACACAAACAAGTTCGGTTTCACATGCTGGATTACACTGTTTCCTGAGAGAATGGAAAGAACAGTTTAATAAATGACAAATATTAGAATGAACAGATCTAACTTAAATTGCAACTTACTGGAGAAAGTGAAGTGAGCGCCTCCTCATCCATGTCCTGAAGTAGTTGCCTTGGCAGTTTGTAGTCTGGTAGGAAATGCAGCATAATTTCTCTACAAATGACACAGAAAATAGTGGAACTTTGCATCACTGATTACATTTGGCCGTGGCTTTTTTTGAGGGGTATACGGTGGTACCGAGTACCGTCACCTTTTACATTGCCTACTAAAATTGGCCCATGGTCTTCACGTATTAAAAGGTCTGCATATAAGTACTGGCAACTTTTTTTCCTAGGAAAAAATGCATTGCATTTGGCCTGTTCCCTCCACCTCATCTCAGAGGCTGACTTCGTCTATCGCCTGCCTACAGATAGGAACCATTGATGCAGACAAATTTGTGGCCAAGTTGCTCTTAAAAATCTCCACCAACGGCAATTTCCTCTGCCCCTTACTCCCCACATGCTTCCTGTTTTATTATTGGATTATGTTAGTTACTACCCTCATACAGGGCGCCTGCCGGGCAAAGGATTCCTTTTAGACTCTCCTTCCTTTTTAGTCTCATGTACTTTTTGACTCAGAGACTGACTCAAAAAGGCAGCATGGCACTGCTTGGTGCCTGCAGTGGTAGCCCTTCTAGCCCACCCGGTATGATGGACCTTACAGGTAATCATTTATTCCCCCATATGACAAAGGAGAAGAATGGTCCAGTGGTGCAAACCAGAGAAACAGGACTCAAATACTTGTGATCCTTGGCAAATTGCTTTATCTCCACTTGTCTCAGATACCCACTTAGATTGCTAGTACTTGGAGAAACAGACTTATCATACCTGAAAAAAAATGTTGTAACCCATCTTGAGCTAAGTTTGGAAAGGTGGCCTAGAAATACAAATGATTATTATAACCTCCAGAAGGCTAGAGGGAGAGAGAGAGAGAGAACTTGCTCAAGTTACCATCAGTGCCAACAAGTGTCTCCCTCTGGCCATCTGGCTCCAGGGGAGGTCAGCACACTACATAATGCACCACTATGAGCGCTAAACAGCCTATAAACTAGTATGTATTCTCCATTTACGAAGACCCGAAAGACTATCCAGTAACGCCACGTCACAGACTGTACCTTTTAAAGGTCTTATACACTTTTATTTCAAAAAATACAATTGAAAATGGTTTACTAATCTCTACAATATACTCTACACTTTTAATACAAAAAAATGATTATAAAAATATTAAAAAGCAGTAATAAAGAATAAAAAGCCAAAAAGTCTGATAGTAGTCTTTTTACATTATTTGTCATAGCAAACCTAGTTAGCCTCCTTTTCAAAGGCTGTCTTAAGGCCCATAATAAATTAAATAGAGCCCACCTGTGTTCAGTCACAGTAGGTGAGGTAATCTCTTGGTGGTGGTTCCTACTTTGTGGAATGCTCTGTTAGTGGCCCTTCGGATGGAGACGAATCTACTGTCATTTCGGAAGGCATTAAAAACCTTCCTTTTTCCTTAAGTTTCTGGAACAGGAATTTCTTGGTGGGTAGCAGGAAGATTGGGACTACAGGGAGCACAGTAAGTGGGGGGATTGGGGTTTGTGGGTCCTGCTGGATGGGGCTTGTGGGGTCTTATATTTTTATGAATTGTTATACACTGCCATGAATGCTTTGGCAAACAGTGGTATATAAATGTTTTAAAATAAAATAAATAATAAGAAGCAGAGATCTAACATGCCAAAACTGGAGCTGCCAAAAGGATTCTAGGATGAAGCTATTCAAAGGTACATTTCAATATGACTGAAATATCCCTACCAGGTTCATCACTGTAAAAGAGAAACAGTCTGGCACCACTAAGATACTGCCTCGATCAGGCCATCCTTCCCATGGGTTAAGGAAAACGGCTGAGCTTTAAAAAAAACCACAGGGGTCTCTGGCTGAGTCTATGAAAAATATTAACTGTTCAACAATATCAACATGACCTATATACAACGGTAGAGAGGACAGCTATTGCTGAAGGAAAGTCATATGATATGTTACATAGTGTTTGTAAAGAAACATTTACGGACACTGCTCACATTTGGGAGAAGGTTTTGTGGTCTGAGGCCAAAGTGTGCTTTACTGGGATCAGTACAGTGTGGGACCATGAACGAGTGGCTGAGCTCTAGATCCTCCTGGATGGTTGGAACAAACCAACTTGTAGCTGTGTGTAACAGAAATATCCTATATTTTCAGGTAATTATTCAAACACAATGGGTGCCTTCCTTGCAGGCTCTAGGTAACAGTTCAACAATGCCAGAAAGCCCTGCCACACAGGCTGTGGTAACTTCAGATATGCAAACGAAGTGCCTGCCATACATGTTGCAGGTGACAGTTCTAATGTCGCCTATGGAGAATGCATCTACAAAGACAGTATGGTAGCTTGGTTCTTCGCATATTCACTGTATGGGCAGATGCTGGAGAGCTGGTCAAGCTGCTCTTCCTTCTCCCAGGGTTGCTCTTTTAACTGGGTGTGAAGACACTTACAAGGCACTGTAGAACAGGATGTGCCAGTCCTGGATTTTTACATCATAGTAACGTGGAGGTCTATTCTATAGCAGACGTCTCGGCCTCTGTGCGTCCAGTCGGAACCGGACGCACAGAGATAAATGGGATTCTGATCCCACGGGGCACATCCAACCCCAGCAGGATCAGAATCCCATCTAGGCCTGTAAGTGCAGGTTTGGACCCGATTCCGGTCGGCCTGCACATACAGGCCACTGCCCGACTACCTCAGTCAAGGCTCCTGAATGGAGCCGTGGTGTCATGACGTCCAGTTGCCATGCCACTGTGGCTCCATTTAGGAGCCGCGATCTCCAGCCACCGCTGGCATTGTGCCTTCCCCGCATCCCGGCCCTCGATCTGGCCTCCCACAGCCAGGGTCGGGTTGCAGGGAATCCGCTGCACCCCTTCCTACTTTTGATGTGCTCTGAGCCTGCTGTCTCCCCCCGTCTAGGGCAGCGATGGCGAACCTATGGCACGCGTGCCAGCTGTGGCACGCGAAGGCCTTGCAGCTGGCACGCGGGAAGGTCCGCATTTAAAAGGTCCCAAATTTAAAAAAAAAAAAACCCAAACAAACCGGCTGCTTCTGCCGCGGCAGCCTCAAGAGCTCTGCCGCGGCAGCCTCAAGAGCTCTGCCGCGGGGCCCCCCCCTGCCCGGCAGAGCCTCCCTGCATCATCTACCTTCAAGTCGCAAAACGCGGTCTTCTTTCAGAGCCGCGAGAGTTTCCTTTCTCGCGAACAGAGCCGCGAGAAAGGAAACTCTCGCGGCTCTGAAAGAAGCCCGCGTTTTGCGACTTGAAGGTAGATGATGCAGGGAGGCTCTGCCGGGCAGGGGGGGGCCCCGCGGCAGAGCTCTTGAGGCTGCCGCGGCAGAGCTCTTGAGGCTGCCGCGGCAGAAGCAGCCGCTTTGTTTGGGTTTTTTTTTTTTAATTTGGGCTGATAGGGGGGAAGGGGGTTTAGGACTGGTAATGGGCTATGGTGGGGAGGCTAAGACTGGAAATGGGCTGATGGGGGGGGTTAGGACTGGTAATTGGCCAGGGGGGGGGGCTAAGACTGGAAAGGGGCTGATGGGGGGGGGGGTTAGGACTGGTAATTGGCCAGGGGGGGGGGGTTAGGACTGGTAATTGGCCAGGGGGGGGGGGGTTTGGAATGGTAATTGGACGGGGTTAGGACTGGTAATTGGCCATGGGGGGGGCTAAGACTGGAAATGGGCTGATGGGGGGGGGGGGTTAGGACTAGTAATGGGCCATGGGGGGTGCTAAGGCTGGAAGTGGGCTGGTGATGGTGATTTGGGGGGGGGGGAGGACTAGTAATGGGCAATGGGGGGGGGCTAAGACTGGAAATGGGCTGATGGGGGGGTTAGGACTGGTAATGGGCTGATGGAGGGGGTTAGGACTGGTAATGGGCTATGGGGGGGCTAAGACTGGAAATGGGCTGAGTGGAAGGAGGGCTTGAACTGCAAATAGCTGATGGGATTGGGGCTTGGAATGGAAATGGGTTGTGAGGGGGAGGGAGCTAGGACTGGAAATGGGTGAGGGGGGGCTAGGACAGGAAATGGGCTGAAGGAGGGGCTAGAATAGGACTGGAAATTGGCTGTTGGGGGGTGCTAAGATTGGAAATGGGCTGTGGTGGGGGTTTGGATTGAAATGGACTCATGAAGGGGCTAGAACTGGAAGTAGGCTCATGGGGGGCTTGGATTGGAAATGGGCTGAGTGGAGGGGAGCTAGGATTTGACATGGGCTGATGGTGGGGCTAGGAAAGGACTAGAAATGGGCTCATGGGGGGCTGGGTTTGGAAATGAGCTGATGGAGGGACTCGGATGGGACTGCAAATAGATGGGGGAGCTAGGACTGGAAATGGGCTTATGGGGGGTTAGGACTGGAAGTGGGTTGATGAGGGGGGGCTAGGACTGGTATTGGGTTGGGAGGTTGCTAGGACTGGAAATGGGTTGGGGGGCTGCTAGGACTGGAAATGGGCTGATGCAGGGACTAGAAGGGAATGGATGCTGGGTGAGGCTGGAACTAGAAGGGAGCTGGTGTTGGGGGAGGATTAGAATGGGATGGGGCTGGGAGAGTAAAATGGAGAGGGGAAAAATATTTTGTGTGGGAGGGATAAAAAATCTACAATTGGCCGGGTATTGGGAGAATAAGTGGGGATTGAGGATGGAGGGGTAAATTTTGAGTAGATGAAATAGGAATGAGGAAAGAGCAAAAGGAGAAAGATTAGTATGTTAAAGCAGATGTAGAGAGAGAATGGAAAAAAAAACCCCAAGAAGACAGAAGAAAGGACAAATGGACAGCAGATGGAGAGTTAGGAGAAGACACGAAGAAACCAGAAGAAAGTGGCTGGAGCAATTGCAACTGAAAAAAAATGCACAAAAGGTAGAAAAATATCTCTTTATTTTGAATTTATTAACTGGAATATGTCAGCTCTGGGAAATGTGCATCATTAATTTTTGCGCTTTGTTTAGTACAAGAGGAAATTAATTTATAGTTTTATTTCTACAGTGTTGTTGTATATTCCAAGTTTGGCTTTTGGGGTTCCCAGTTTAATTATTGTCTTCCTGTTTTTAAATTGTGATTCCTTGTTTGGTGATGGTCTGTTCTGCATGTGTAACTGAGCTGAGGTATTCTGTTTATATAATTCCTATTTGACATTGCCACTTGTTCTTTCCCCAGTAGGTCATGTATTGTTGTTCTCTGAAATGTATTGGTTTAATATTTGCAGTGTTGCCTTTTGATAGTTAGGGTATGGTGCTTTGTGAGTCCTGGTAGTACTGTTAGGATACGGCGGGTTTGCTATGGGTTCTAAATGGGCAGCGTTTGTAGTAGTTCCTAATGTGCCTGGCGGTTGGTACTGGATTATAGTAATGTAGAAACCTTTTAGTCTTTCTTTATCCATATACTCATTAAGAGGCATGTTTACTAAAAGTTAGTGTATGGTAACATTATGCAAATATTTATGCAAATGAGGCACCTTATGCAAATGAGGCTTTAATGGACGTGCTGGCACTTTGAGGAAATTCTTTGGTTTTGTGCGGCAGTTTGGGCACTCGGGCTCAAAAAGGTTAGCCATCACTGGTCTAGGGGAACCTATTCCACTCCAAAGGTGGAATAAGTTCCCTGTCCACTATGCCATCCCCAGATGTACAGGGCCAACATCAGAGTTGGCCCTGTATGTCCAGGGCCGCAGACCGCCCACTGCCTACCCTGTCTCCGCCTCCATGCTGCCCCTTTCCCACCCCATCTAACTTCCCCATACAAACTCCCTGTTCATACGGGGAAGCCTGGTGGGGACAGGAAAGGCAGATGAATAGTGGACATCCATCCCCGCTATTGGTGGCTCAGAATAGACCCCATAGAGATGTAGGTATGTCTTTCTTATGAAAATGGGAACATAATCCACCTGCATGCAGGAGAAGTCCTACCAGGACTAGCTCAGACTATTCTAAGTGGCCTGAAGTCATCCAGTCACATTATGTCACATGCAGCACTTTAAAATACTTCCACTATCAGAAAGTTTATACAAATCCTTAGTTAAGATGACAACAAGCAGTAAATATTGATCAGTACATGCCTCACCCAGGGTTTATATTGCCCACCGCCCTTCGTTCTGAAGATACCCCAGCAACAAACTAGATTCCTGTTGAAAGAAAAATTTACTTGATGCGTGCTATCACATTTTCTACAGTTTTCACATCAAGTTGAGGATCAGGTCTCCTCGACGCAGAAATCCTGGCTGTTTCTTCCTGTATGTCTTCAAACACTGTACGGCTGAGAGAAGGAAAAACACATATTCAGTCTCAAGATGTAGTTCTCTTAAATCCTAATGTAGAATGTAGTGCTTCTGAAAAGTGCTTTGTTGACAGCGTGGAAAAGTGAAGTTCTCCATACACTAAGACATCAACCACAGCAGGAGGCCCATTGTGTAGCTCCCTTGTAGTTTCTTAGCCTTTAGAGAGAACATGCAACATTCACCATAAGTCTTTATTACTGGCTACTGGGCAGTGCAGCAGCTTTAAAAATGATGGGAACCCGCCTGAGAAGTATCAAGCCCATGTATCTCAACCCTTAGAACCGAGAGTCACGCGTTCTCCACACCTCTCTCCTGTCTCTAGTAAGACTTCTGACTTGGGTGCCAAAAGTGGTGGCTTCTGCTCCTTGTACTGCCTGGTGCATAGATAGCTTTTCTGATTGTCTAACTCTCATGTCTAGTGGTCAGCCAGGGAAGGTCACTGTAATTAATTCTTACAGGAGCTGCACTCTGTTCTGCAATCACAAGAGGAAACTAAAGTCTTGGTTTGAGAAATCAGGTGCACTTCTGAAATATGTATTGGATGGGAAATGTTAGGGAGCCAATCCTTGTAGGAGAGGGTATACAGCAAAACAGTGTTATATTTAATATTTCATTAATTTATTTTATTCTGATTTACTCACCTGCAAGATTTCCTTTCTTACACTTCCTGCCAAGTTGTAAGACCCTTAATGCTCAGAGGATGATTTACAAAATGTTTGTCTAGATAACTCTGAAAGTCAGCTAGATAAGTTTTCATGGTTAAAACCCTACTCCCTTGATCCCCCTATTCCTTCACAAACTGGCTAGGTTTTGTGCAGACAATTTGTAATGCACATAAAATTTATCCAGACAAAAAGAGGTGGCACTGTTTTTTTTTCTGGGTTATGGTTTCACTTTGTCCACTCAGCACTGATATTTAGCCTTAGCCAAAGTTAGCTAGGTAATTCTGAGCAGATAAAACAATGGTCCTAAAGTTAACCAGTTAACTTTGTCTGGTTAACTTTAGGACCAGACAAAGTTATCTGTGTACATTCAGATTGTCAAATATTTGGAAAAAGTCAACTGGATAAGGCTGTCTTGTTAATATTAAATTTATTTAGTTTATTCTTTGTTTTGCTTATTCACTTTCCATGTTCAAATAAAATCACAAAGCGAAGAACAATAAAATAATATAAAACAATAATTTTACATATACCACACAATAGAATGACATAAACACCTACTGCACGCCTCAAATAGCCAAGTCTCTAATTTCTTCCTGAAGTCTAAATGTAATTCACTATGAAAAGTCACTGGTAGTGCATTGCACCATTTAAGACTCTGGTAAGCAGACACAGATCACCGGATACACTCATGACAAATAGCTGATGGGGAAGCACGTTCAAAGTCTAAAGGTCTTGAATGTAAACAAGTAACCAGGACCTATGCCATATAAAGATTTAAAAGTCAAATAAATTAATTTAAACTGGACTCTTTTTTCAATGGCTAACCCATGACATGCCAGCAATAATGGCGAAGCATGGTCCCTTCTACCTGCTTTCGTCAAAAATATTAGCAGTGGTATTCTGTACTAATTGTAATCCACCAAGCTGTGTTTTGTGAGACCACAATACATAGAATTATAATAATCTAATTTACATAAAATTAATGAACAAACTATTGAGCATAGATCTTGTAATGGCAGGTAAGAAAAAAAGTTGATGGAGGAGTCATAGTCTACAAAAAGTAGACTTAACAGCGGCTGAGACTTGGCCACTTTTGAGCTCCAAATCATTTCCAGGTTGCAAACATTTGTTTTCACTTTCACTATTTCAGCACTCAACAGCTTTTCGAATACTGCCTGATCAGGATGTAATTTTATAAAGTCACTTCCACATGTATGTGGCCATATATGTGTGTAAATGACCCACCCACATTGGCATGAAGGGACGGACTTTAGTGGTTGGTGTAACCTGGGGTGCAGTTTGGCTGCAGCATGGGAGGAGTTTGCATGCATGCATGTAGACTATAAAATACCTTAATCTACGCATGTACATGTGATCATTTACCCCTACTGGGAATGCATCTAAATTCAAGTCACATTCTCTGCCACATGCTCTAGTATTTTATAAAACAAGTAGGTGCCTACTTGTACCTATCTGGATACCTCGGTAAGCACTTACCTATGGTGCCTGTTATAACATTTCCCTCCATGGGAGGGGATAGTCAAAGTCATTTACGTGGTTTGCAGACCTACAAAACATCTAAATGGCGCTCAGCGTACTAACATGGTTTTGAGCCCTAAGCGCCCTGACGCTAGCCAGCTAGCATCGGAGTGTTCTGAGGACACAGCGGAGGCGGCAGCTGGGATAACTGATATTCAACCGCTAGCTGGTTATCCTAAAGCGGCTAAAGTCAGGCAGTTTAATGGCTGGCCTAACTTTGGCTGCTTTAGCTAACCAGCCAGTAGCTGAATATCGCTGCTAGCCAGTTAACTAACTCACTATGTAGCCATCCGAGATATTCAATTCTAGTGGGCGGATATGGCCCCGGCCCTGAATATCTAGGTTCAAGGTTCAGCGGTGAGAGCGGTGGAGGGGAGAGCTATCCCAAATCTAAGTAAAATGACACAGAAACACTAGTTCAGTTAATTGTTTCAGGATTGATTTGTCTTTCAGAAAGGCCCAGAACATTACCTCCACACAGATTTCAAAGTAATTTACTTTTATAGTTCATGCCATGGTAATGCTAAAAACACAGTCACTGAAGCGAATAAATGACTCCCTTGCTTTGACATGATATGCCATTTGTTTCTCATTGAGATGTTACCTTGTAAATACCTCTGCTTTAGAGACAAAATTGCATTTTAACAAATGGTAAACTTTTGTCTCTGAGCAAAGAAGGAATCATGCATGACTTACCTCTTAATTAAGGGGGTAATTTTACAGATATCTTGAGAATAAAGAACAGCATTTTGCACCAACAAGGTACTTAGAATATTTTTCGGGTGGCACAGTGGGCATGCAAAATGCTAAATAACATTGCACCTGTTTTTATGCGATATATACTTAAATATGTCTGAGTGGTCTAGAATATATGGCATATGCACAAAGTTACTCCTACCACAGAGCAAGTGTAACTTCGTGCGGGAGCTTTCGGGTAGGCTATTTTATAAAGCTCACGGGCACATATGTTGTCTTTCTAAAACAGATGCAATATACAAAAGAACATAAGATATGCCATATTGGGTCAGACCAAGGTCCATCAAGCCCAGTATCCTGTTTCCAACAGTGGCCAATCTAGGTCATATGTACCTAGCAGTTTCCCCAAATGACACAGGTTCCCCAATGCTTGTATTGGGTCAAGCATTAATATCCTGGGTCCCTTCTTAATAATGGTTTATGGACCTTTCCTCCGGGAACTTGTCCAAACCTTTTTTAAACCCAGCTACACTAACTGCCTTTACTACATCCCCCGGTAACAAATTCCAGAGTTTGATTACACGTTGAGTGAAAAAATATTTTCTTTTATTAGTCTTAAATAGTTTACCCTGTAGCTTCATTGCATGTCCCCTAGTCTTTCTATATTCTGATAACGTAAACAATCGATCTACGTTTACCCGTTCCACTCCGTTCACTAATTTATAGACTTCTATCATATCTCCCCTAGCCGTCTCTTTTCCAGGTTAAAGAGCTCTAACCATTTTAGCCTTTCTTCATAGGGGTATCCTTCCAGCCCCTTTACCATTTTGGTGGCTCTTCTCTGAACCTTTTCTAATAATGCTATATCCTTTTTAAGATACGGTGACCAGAAGTGCACACATTATTCAAGGTGCGGTCTCACCAAGAAACGATATAGAGGCATTATAATATCCTTTGTTTTATTTTCCATTCCTTTCATTATGATACCTAGCATTCTATTTGCTCTCTTGGCTGCCGCTGCACACTGGGCCGAGGGTTTTAACATGTTAACCACAATGACGCCTAAATCTTTTTCCTGGGTGGTGGTTCCTAAGGTGGAACCTTGCAGCGTGTAACCATAGTTTGGGTTGTTCTTTCCTAGGTGCATAACTTTGCACTTGTTCACATTAAATTTCATCTGCCATTTTGGTGCCCAGTCTTCCAATTTATCAAGATCCTCTTGCAATTTTCCACGCTCCTCTTGGGTTTTAACAACTTTAAATAGTTTTGTGTCATCTGCAAATTTGATAACCTCACTCATTATTCCCTTTTCCAGGTCATTTATGAATATGTCAGAAAGCAGCGGACCCAGCACAGATCCCTGGGGTACACCACTATTTACCTTTCTCCACTGGGAAAATTGGCCATTTAGCCCTACCCTCTACTTTCTATCTTTTAACCAGTTCCTGATCCACAATAGTACACTGCCTCCTATCCCATGACTCTTTAGTTTTGCCAAAAGTCTCTGATGAGGGACCTTGTCAAAGGCTTTCTGAAAGTCCAAATACACTATATCAACCGACTCACCTTTATTTACCTGTTTATTCACACCTTCAAAAAAACATAACAGATTAGTAAGACAGGATTTTGCTTGTCTAAAGCCATGTTGGCTGTCTCCCATTAAGCCATGACTATCTACATGTTTAGCAATTTTATTCTTTATGATGGTTTCTACCATTTTTCCCGGTACTGACGTCAGGCTCATCGGTCTGTAGTTTCCCAGATCACCCCCGGAACCCTTTTTAAAAATTGGTGTTATGTTCGCCATCCTCCAGTCTTCAGGTATTAGAGATGATTTTAATGATAGTTCACAGATTACTAACAGCAGGTCTGCAATCTCACATTTCAGTTCTTTCAACACCATTGGATGTATATCATCCGGCCCAAGTGATTTGCTACTCTTCAGTTTATCTAATAGTTGTAATACATCTTCCCGATGTATCGATATTTCCTTTAATTCTTCCGCACCTTTAAATACCACATCAGTCATGGGTAACATCCCTACATCTTCCTCAGTAAAGACCGAAGCAAAGAATTCATTCGGTCTGTCCGCTATCGCCTTGTCGCCTCTTAGTGCCCCTTTAACCCCTCTATCATCTAATGGACCAACTGACTCTCTCACAGGTTTTTTGCTACGAATGTACTTGAAAAGTCTTTATTATGCGTTTTTGCTTCCGCAGCAAGCTTCTTTTCAAATTCTCTCTTTGCCTGCCTTACCAATGCCTTGCATTTAACTTGCCAGTGCTTGTGCTGTTTCCAGGTTTCGTCGTTTGGCTCTTTTTTTCCATTTCCTGAAAGATGCTTTTTTGGCAACAACAGCCTCTCTGACCTCACCTCTAAACCATGCTGACAGTTTTTTGGACTTCCTTCCACTTTTCTTAAAGCGTGGAATACAGCTGGTCTGGGCTTCCAAGATAGTATTTTTCAACAACACCCAAGCTTGATGTAAGTCTTTAACCTTTGCAACTGCTCTTTTTAGTTTTTTTCTTAACCGTTTTCCTCATTTTATCATAGTCTCCCTTTCAAAAGTACTGTGGATTTCCTTACTATCCCTCCTCCACTAATTAAATCAAACGCGATCATGCTATGATCACTATTGCCAAGTGGCCCCAACACCCTTATCTCTTGCACCAGATCTGGTGTTCCACTAAGGACTAGGTCCAATATGGCTTCCCCTCTGGTCAGTTCATGAACCAGCTGCTCCAAGAAGCAGTCATTTATTTCATTTAGGAACTTTATCTCCCTAGCATGTCCTGCTGTGACACTGACCCAGTTGATACCGGGGTAATTGAAATCACCCATGCTGTAACTTTTGTTAGCTTCCTTGATTTCTTTGAGCATTTCATCATCCATTTGTTCATTCTGACCAGGCAGTCAATAGTACACCCCCACTGCCATCGCCTTCCCCTTTTTACATGGAATTTCAATCCATAGAGACTCTACAGCAAATTTTGTTTCCTGCAAAACTTTAATCCTTTCTGACTCAATGCTCTCTCTAACAGAGTGCAACTCCTCCACCAATTTGATCAGCTCTATCATTCCGATATAGTTTGTACCCAGGTATCACAGTGCCCCACTGGTTGTCCTCCTTCCACCATGTCTCTGAGATTCCAATCATATCTAACCTCTCATTTAGTGCTATATACGAGTTATTCTAACTCTCCCATCTTATTTTTTAGACTTCTAGCATTTGCATACAAGCATTTTAGAGACTGTATTTTATTCATATTAATTTGGCTAGTGGTAGACATGGGTAATTTGGGATCTTTAAGCTCTGTCTGCTCCATACTTGAGGCATTTGGGCTACTTTTTTGGAACCTCTCTGCTTTTGGTAGTATCCTTCAAGGATACATTCTTCCGAACCATGCGATCTTGTGCGACTGTCGGCTTTCCCCTATTATCTAATTTAAAAGTTGCTCTATCTCCTTTTTAAAGGTTAATGCCAGAAGCCTGGTTCCATCCCGGTTAAGGTGAAGCCCATCCCTTCGGAAGAGCCCCTCCTTTCCCCAGAATGTTCCCCAGTCCCTAACAAATCCAAAACCCTCATCCTTGCACCATTGCCTCATCCACACATTGAGACTCCGGAGCTCTGCCTGCCTTTTGGGTCCTGCGCGTGGAATGGGAAGTATTTCGGAGAACGCTACCCTGGAAGTTATGGATTTCAACTTCCTACCTAAAAGCCTAAATTTAGCCTCCAGAACCTCCCTACCACATTTTCCTATATCATTGGTACCGACATGTACCAAGACAGCAGACTCCTCCCCGGCACTATCTAAGACCTTATCTAGGTGGCGCGTGAGGTCCGCTACCTTCGCACCAGGCAGTTATGTTACCAGGCAATCCTCACGTCCACCAGCCACCCAGCTATCTACATGCCTAATGATCGAATCACCAACTATAATGGCTGTCCTAACCCTTCCCTCATGGGCACATGGCCCTGGAGAAACTTCCTCGGTGCAAGAGGGTTTTATGCACCTGTGCCTTCTCTGTCTAGGTGCCCTTGACTATTGTAACTCCTTTTACAATGGTCTTCCTGTAACAGCTATTAAATGACTTCAACTAGTCCAAAATACGGCAATTAAGCTCAATACACAAAGAAGTCTGACTTTGTCACTCTACTTTTGAAAGATAATCATTGGCTTCCTATATTTTACCACATCAAATTTCAAGTCTTACTTCTAGCCCATAAGTCTTTCTAGTCAGGGTTTCCAGTTTATTTATCAGATTTACTCGTTCCCTTTGTGCCATGCAGGTTTCTCTGTTCACAAGGACAAATTCTTCTGGTGATTCCTCCCAATAATTCAGCCATTCACAAATTAACTCATGAATCTGAATTTTCCTTTTTAGCTCCTACCCTTTGGAATTCCCTACCTATATATATAAGGACAGAATCCTCATTAAAAAAAAGTTAAAAAAAGCTTTAAAAGCCTATTTCTTGAATTTAGCTTTTGGAGACTAGACTGGACTCCGTTGTCACTTGCTTTTTACTCCCTTTGTTATTCCCTTCTATTACACTGACTTTGTGGGTCTTGTCTACCCCCTTCATTTAAGTTTTCTTTTTTTATTTTACATATTTCTGTTAATAGTATGTGTTTTATGTGTTTTTTAAATTATATTTTTGTAAACTGTTCCATTTTTGCTGTGAAGCTTGGTATATCAAATTTAAAAAAATATAAACCCTCTCAGTGATAAACTGTCTAGTCATTCCTGTTAGCCAACAAGTCTCTGATAAAAAGAGATGAACTCTTTTTTCATACAGAGGTTTCAGTGTAGTAAGCTGCACTATTCTTTAGTGCATTGGTTTTCTCCTGATTTTCCTGCACTTGTCTTACTGCCTCAGGAGTATCAATTTTTTGTGCAGGAAAATCAGTGGTAATACCACCATGCTAAAGGGTGGCACAGTGGGCATCAAAATGCTAAATAACAAATTGCTCCTGATGTAAAAACTGGGGGCAGGAATCCAAGGGGGTCAGGGGGGTCATCAATGCCCAGGAGAGTGGATCACCAGAGTCTGGGACCCACTGGACCACCAGGAAAATTTTGTGAGATTAGAGAGGGGGGTGGGAGTTGGTAGTCCAGCCTGTCTTTTAATGTCTCTCTCCCTATTAGTGCATGAGCCAGTTCCCTAAATGCAATGCAATGAACAGCTACGTAGTGCCATAGCAGTGTGCACTGCTTTTTCTGACAGCAATACTCTAATACCATGATAATTTACATTCCATTACATTACTGCATCAGGAATAAAAGGTTTTTTAGCATGTGCATTAAAAATGCACACCGTACCTGAATGTAATTCGCCTTGATCATCTCCTGGAAAGGCGTGAGCTAAATGCTACTACTAATATAAATAAATAAAATAAAAAGTCTGTATGCTGAAGCTTAGTGCAATGTTGTAATGCAATGCTTACCGCATCAAGGCTAGATTGTGTAAGCGAGAAAGAGAAATAGTATGTAGGCTAAGAAATGCAGCCTAGTTAGTCTGGAAAGAAAATAGGAATCTTTAAACCTAAAAATGTTGTGAGTAGCTGGTTCTGGAAAAGAGAGGAACCTTTAGTGACGGTAAACCGAATTCAGCATGTGGTTTAATCTTTTGTAGAAAGGACAAGTAAGCTAACCATTACATGACATCTAGCTTATTTTATCTTTTAGATAGGGAACGTTTACTAAGCGACATCAGCTTTTGCAGCTATTGCCGGGAGTTAGTTGCAAAAGCTTCACAATAGCTGCAAAAGCAGCGTGTTATCTGTTCGGGGCATGCAGAGCATTTCCCCAGCAGATACCGCAGTGAAAATGCAGGAATCACGTTTGGCAAGCACCACAGATGCAGATATTGCCACCCATTGAGGAGGCGCTAGGTACACCCGTGGCGTCTACATGCCCACTCTCCACCCTAAACTTGCCCACTTCCCACCCAGGCCTACAGACATCACAGAAAATAACTGTGATGTTATCACCACGGTAGCAGCTACTGTGCTTTAGTAAACGTACCCCTAAATGACTAGCTGCAGACATATCTTTATTTCAGGCAAGTTGCAGTTATAGGGACTACCTGGAAGAATTGCTATGGTTGTATACAGAACAGAGAGTTTCTTTTTGTGAGTAAGCTGTTTCTCCATCAATCCAATTAATTTCCTAGTTAGTGTTTAAAGCACAGCATCCAGCCACTAGTTCAGTGCGGTAAGGGGCAGTGGTCTCTGAAATGGTTGCAAAAATAGGCCAGGCTGGATGGTTGTGCCTATGGATGGGCTCCCTTGAGGTATAGTAGAGGGCCCTGGACTGAAATCATGGCAGGTTGGGAACTTAATCAAGTGCAATGTGTCAGTTTTTATCTGCTATTATATACTATGGGCCCGATATTTAAAGCATTTATATGGTTTACAGGCACTAACACAGTTTTTGCCACTGAATATCCAGGGGTTCTGCCGCTACACGCCCCGATGATAACCGTGTAGCATTGGAGCATTTCATGGGCGGAGCAGAAGCGGCACCTGTTGCTAACCTGGCAGCGGCGATATTCAACCGCTGCCCAGTTAGCAAACCGCAGGTAAAGAGAGGAGCAGAAAAAGCTGGCCTATCTTCACTTGTAGGAGCTAACCGGGCAGCGGCTCACTATCGCCACTGCCCGGTTAGCTTCTGCATGGACAGTCAATGCCAGTGGTCAGATATGACCCCAGCACTGAATATTCAGGGTTACAGTTCAGTAGCAATGGCTACATGCTTTAGAAGTGCTAGCCACATCCGATGAATCTCGGGCCCTATGTTACTAAGTTAACAGGAATGCATGGGATTCGTTGAAAGCATTCTGAGCCCGAACTGAGAAATCCCAAATTTAATTTCAGGCTAGAATGTAATTAGGGACTTAAGGGATACACTTTTAATTCAATGGATTGGATAACTGAAAGGGAGTCTGCAGTTTTCTTGTTATAGGACCCCCAGTGTAAATAAGATGTAGATATGTTATACAATGTACATAGTTCCCCCCAGTTACTTCCAAGTTGATCTCCTGTTTATTGTAAATACAACTCAGGGTCCCTGTGTTGTATGGTTGATGTTGAATGTAAACCGCTCTGATCTAAAATAGAGCGGTATAGAAGAACTGTTAAATAAATAAATAAATATAATATACAAAAAGCTAATTTTCTCATCTTCTTCTGTGACAATACAATCAGAAGGTATGTTTTTGCCTCCTATAAAGTATAAGATAAATTTTCAGTGGGATTCTGTGGATATAAAATGTCTCTAATCCTGCCCCACTTCCTAATGATTAACTTTTGACCCTACAGTGACCTATCCTGTCAAACGTTTTGTATTCTGTAGGCAGGAAAATACAACCAAAAGGATTTATATGGCCACTTCCAATAGCGTTAATCCTTTTGAATACTGACCCATTATTAAATGTATGACGTTTAAATGTTCTGTAAAAATAATCAGCTCAGTACTTAGTGATGCCAGCCATGGAATTTAAAAAAAGTACATTCAGAGCTGCTATCTGGATAGGCAGCAGCACTACATATGGGTATAAGGTTGTCACATGGAGACAGATTCTATAACATGCACATCTGGCCCGCGGACACGTCTAAATTGAAAACAAGCCCTGTTTGAACCTAATTCCGCATTCACAGGCTTAGACATGCACACGGGTCCAGAATCAGGGAGTGTCTGATAAAGCGCTATTCAGCTAAATATTATCGGACACGGGCAAACGTTTTGTACATCCATGCGCCCAACGTTTTCTGAAAAGTTGCATGTTTTGGATCCTGCCCTTCTCCACGATGCACCGCGGTCGCCACACCTCCTTGGTAAAACGTGCATCTCTTAAACTGCTCTTCACACTGACAGTAGTTTGCTGATACAAATTAAACATAAATACCAATGAGAAATGACTGTTGCTGCAACCTAGACCATATACTAGTCCTCCTCAGGTCCTGAAAAGTGCTAGGTAATCCCAGTGCACCCTAATAAAGTATAAAAGAATGTAGATATAAACATGTATATCAGGACATACCTTACATCAAACGATACTTGGCATTATAAAACAGCCCCAGTGATCCCTGTCTTGGTCATCTCTACAAACATGCTTTAAACTGCTAAGGATGGACCCTTACCAAGTGAACAAAACCCAAAACTAACATTGCAGTTAACCAAAGGATGGATAATAGTGCTGAGCAACAAATATATGCCCTTTTCATGACTATGGCCTATAAGCACACTCATTCTGCTGCTCCGCACTTCCTTTCCTCTCTTATCTCTTCCTACACTCCTCCTCGGGAACTCCACTCTTCTGGCAAATCGCTTCTATCTGTGCCCTTCTCTTCTACTGCAAACTCCAGACATCGCTCCTTTCACCCTGCTGCTCCTTATGCCTGGAACAAATTACCTGAGGCTCTACATTAGGCTTCTTCTCTGCCCTTCTCAAATCCAGGCGGAACACATCTCTTCATTGCCGCTTCTGGATCTGATCCACCTAATCTCCCTTGTGTTTCCTTCCAGTCCCCCTAAATGTATCCTGTCCACAGCTGCTGTGTTGTCTGTCTTGACTAGATTGTAAGCTCTGCTGAACAGGCACAGCGTAGTTACTCACCTGTAACAGGTGATCTCCGGGAACAGCAGGAATTTAGTCTTCACATATGGGTATCGTCGGTACCGACGGAGCCTGGGTGGGAATGCTCCCCAGCATCCAATAGGAACGCTTTTGGGAGCATCCCTCAGCACATGCGTGCTGCCTTCCGCCTTTCCAACTGTCCCTCTTCAGTTAAGTTTGTAGCTGAGGGAAAGGATAGAGGGAGAGAGGAAAGAGACAGAGAGACACAACTCCTAGGGGAGGTGGGTGGGTTGTGAAGACTAAATTCCTGCTGTTCCCGGAGATCACCTGTTACAGGTGAGTAACTACGCTATCTCCAGGAACAAGCAGGAATGTAGTCTTCACATATGGGGACTCCCTAGCTGAAGATACCAGGGAGATGACCCCAGGAAGCTGCCACCTATGGTGAGGTGGGCCATGCTTCCTCCCATGGATCTCTGGCATCCCACCAGGGTTGGTGGGTAGGAGTTGTATTAGGTTTGAAAGAGATTTTGAAGAACAGCCTGGCCAAAGAAGGCATCCTGACGGGAGGCTTTATCTAGGCAGTAGTGGGCTGTAAAGGTATGTACCGAAGCCCAGGTGGCTGCTCGACAAATGTCATCAATAGACACAGAGTGAAGGTTAGCCATAGAGGCTGACATAGCTCTCACATTATCAGCTGTGACATGGCCTTGAAGAGGAAGACTCTTACTCTCATAAGCAAAGGATATGCATTGTGCAATCCATTTGGATAGAGTTCTCTTGGAGACTGGAAGTCCCAAATGACTAGAATCAAAAGCAATAAAAAGTTGAGAAGACTTTCTATGTTGCTGTGTTCTTTGTAGGTAAAAAGCTAAGGCTCTTTTACAGTCCAAAGTGTGAAGGTTCTTTTCTACATTAGATAGAGGCATGAGGCCTCGGAAAGAATACAGGAAGATAAATCGCTTGATTTAAATGAAAAGGCGAGACCACCTTTGGCATAAAGTGTGGATGAGTTCTGAGGACAACCTTATCATGATGAAACCTAGTGTAAGGAGGATCAGCCACTAAGGCTTGCAATTCACTAATGCGACGTGCAGAGGTGATTGCAATTAGGAAGATGACCTTCCAGGACAAAAACTTTAGGGTAGTAGTGATTAAAGGTTCAAAAGGTTAGTGTTCAAAAGGTTAGTGTTGAAGGCTAAAGGTTCAAAAGGTTCATGAGCTGCCCAAGAACTAGATTTAAATGCCACGCCACCGGTGGTGGTTTGATGGGAGGTTTTGTTAAAAGAAGACCTCTCATAAATCTGGATATGAGAGGATGAGATGAAATTGGTTGTCCATTTAGAGGCTTATAGGAAGCTGTAATTGCACTAAGATGGACTCTTAATGAATTGGTCTTTAGACCAGAATTTGATAAATGAAGTAGATACTCTAGTATCAACTCCAAAGGTATCACCAGGGGATTTAACCCCTTCTGGGAACACCATATAGTGAAACGTTTCCACTTAAAGGCGTAAGATCGTCTTGTAGAAGGTTTTCTAGAAGCCTGAAGGAAAGGTTGAGATCCTGAAGATTTAAGCTTTCAACAACCAGGCCGTGGGATGCAGGGACTGGGGAATTGGGTGCCATAGAATTCCCGCTCTCCTGGGAAAGGAGATCTGGAGCACAGCCTAACTACAGAGGTGCAGCTTGAGAAGATATAGAAGCAGGGGATACCACGTTTGGCGTGGCCACCGTGGCGCTATGAGGATCATATGACCTCTGTTTCTCTGAAGCTTGAAAAGTGTTTTGGGGATGAGGGGAATGGGTGGGAAGGCATAGAGGAAGTCCTGACCGCAGTGAAGGAGGAAGGCATCCCTTGCCTGGCAACTGAGCCAGAATCTTGTAACAGAACTGGGGAAGTTTGGCATTCAGTGGACTTGCAAAGAGGTCTATGTCTGGAGTCCCCCAGATGTGAAATATCTTTGTCACCTGGTCTGGGTGGAGAGACCATTCATGAGGCAGCAATACTCGGCTGAGTTTATCTGCCCAAAGGTTTTGAATGCCTGGAAGACATACCACGAGAAGGTGGATTTGATGCTCTCTGGTGAGGGCCCAAAGTCGTAAAGCTTCATTGCATAATGACAGAGAGCCTGTTCCACCCTGCTTGTTCACATAGAACATGGCTACTTGATTGTCCGTTTGGACTAGGACTGTCTTCTAGCTGAGCTGGGCATGGAATACTCGAAGAGCCAAATAGATTGCTCTTAATTCCAGGAGGTTTATGTGAAGACAAGCCTCCTGTGGAGTCCAGGTGCCCTGGGTAGAGAGATGATGCAGGTCTGCTCCCAACCCACCTGTGATGCATCTGTTGTTAGGGTGGCATGGAATAGGAGTTGCTGGAAAGGAGACCCCACTGAAAGATTCTCCAATGATTGCCACCATTGAAGGGACAAGATCAGCCGATGAGAGTTTGCTATCTTGTCTGACAAATGTCCTGTGGCCTGTGTCCACTGTGTGGATAGGGTCCACTGGATTGCTCGCATGTGGAGGCGAGCATAGGGAACTACATGGACTGTGGATGCCATGTGTCCTGTAACTGTAGCAGTTCTCGAGCAGTTAGGGAGGATTTTCCCGCTGCTTGAGAAGCTAGTTGCACTATGCGAAGACCTTGACTGTCTGGTATCTAGACAGGCTCCTATGAACTCCAGAGACTGGGAAGGAACAAGTTGGGATTTTGGGAAGTTTATTACCAATCCCAAATATTGGAGGATTCGCATTGTGCGAGACAGTGCAGAGCTGGCCTCTAAAACCGTGGGGGCTCGAATGAGCCAGTCGTCCAAGTAAGGGAAGACGAAAATCCCTAGGGTTCGCAGGAATGCAGCTACTACTGCCATGCATTTCGTGAATACTCTTGGTGCGGAAACCAGACTAAAGGGAAGAACCCTGTATTGGAAGTGTTTTCCCTTGAAAAGGAATCATAAGAACTTCCTGTGATGTGGATGGATCAGAATGTGAGTATATGCATCCTTTAAGTCTAGAGAGCAAAGCCAATCCTGACTTTAAAGGTATGGCAGAAGAGTTCCTAGAGAAATCATTTTGAACTTCTCTCGGAACAGGTATTTGTTCAATTCTCTGAGGTCTAGAATGGGTCTGTGTCCTCCTGTTTTCTTTGGAATAAGAAAATAGGGGGAGTAGAACCCTGTACCCTGCTGGAGAATGGGTACCTCCTCTATTGCCCCTTGGGCAAGAAGTGTTGAGACCTCGTGATCCAACAGATTGTCTGCAGATGTCTGGGAATTGAACTGCCTTAAGATTGTAGGAGGGGGCATGCTGTGAAAATGAAGCCTGTACCCCTCTCCTACGATGGACAGAGTCCAATTTTCTGCTGTTATTTGGTGCCATCTGTTGGCAAAATGACACAGCCTGTCTGGAATATTTAGGGGTTCTGGACCCCTCAGAGGCAGGAAGGCCAAGCTCTCTAGGAAGGAGTCAAAGCCCTTGAGAGGGTTGAACCTGCGGAGTTGGTTGAGCTCTCGGGCCTTTTGGCTTCTTCTGCTGTTTGAATTGCTGTTGTTGTCCCTTCTGGGCAACCTGACTGTGAGCTTGGCTTAGCTGGGTATAGGAGGGATAAAACTTCCTCTTTTTGCTGAAAGAGGGTTTCTTATAGGGTTTCTTTCTGGCTGGAGTGGCTGTAGATTTTGACAATCTATCTAAGGTGATATTGTCAGCATCTATCTCATTAGCCTTTTCCTGCCAATTTTTGCCAAAGAAATTTTCTCCTGTGCAAGGGATGTTGCCTAATTTATCCTGTACCAAAATCTCCAAGTCTGATGCTTGAAGCCAGGGAATCCATCGTGCACCAATGGCAATAGCAGAGGTTCTGCTGATGCATTCAAAGCAGTCAAAGGCTGCACAATTGACAAACTTGGAGACATCCTGAGCATGCCTGACAAGCGTAAGGAAGTCTTGTCGTCTGTCATCTGGGAGAAGTGGGCTCATAAGCTCCAAATCTCCTGTGACCTCCTTGAGGAACATACCCATATATAAGATATATGAGCTGATCCTAGCTGAAAGCATGGAAGCTTGAAAGGTTTGATGCCCAAAAGCATCAAGAGTCCTGCATTTACCACCTAGAGGATTGGATGCATGTCTCTTTGCACTTTTCATCTTACGCATGGCTGACTCCACTACCATGGAATGGTGTGGCAGCTGAGTCTTTTGAAATCCAGAACATGGTGGAACTCGATACATGGTATCAAGCCTCCTACAATGAGGAGATGTGGTCAAAGGTGTCTCCCACATTCTGAGCATCAAATCATGAAGAATTTCATGAATGAGCAGAGTGGCTGCCTCCTTTGGAGCTTTAGGATATTGGAGAATTTCCAATTCCTTTGCTCTAGGATCCTTTTCAGGAGCTACTGTGATTGAAAGGCCTTTGGCAACATCACAAATAAAATCCCGAAAGGACATGTCCTCTGGAGGTGACATTCTGCGTTGGGGAGAAGAAGTCTTCCGGGAGAAAAACTCTGGTACCAGCAGAATTATCAGAGTAATCAGAATCGGAGGATTCGAAGTATCTCTGATCACGATGTTCATGTAAGGCACGGTCCCGATATCGATCAAAGTCGGTACTGAGTTGATCCGGTACCGATCTTTCGATGCCAGGCAAAGATGGCATGGGAAGAATTCCCACCGGGGCCGGTACCATTGGTGCTGGTACTGGTATCTGTGCCGGTACCAGCATCAGTACCGGTGCCCGTTGAATCATCGGTGTCAACGGTACCGCAGCTGTAAGGAGAGCTGCAATACTGCGCTCGATAGCGAGGAATCTCTGGTCTATCGACGCTGCCGATGCCTGGATGTCGGTACCAGTGAAGGCGGCTGGGACCCCTGAGCACAGCACCAGTAGTTCTGTCGAGGACGAGGCCTCGAGAACATCCTGGAACCCCGTTGATGCTTTGGAGGCCGAAACCTCCCGCCGGGGCTGTTTTGCCGGTGTGGTTCCCTCAAGGGCAATGTCAATGGCCTCTCGATGCTTTGCAGGAGAGCTACCCTTTGAGAACCGGCTTTTATGTTTAGTTACTTGAGATCCATGGGAGGAAGAAAAGACTCTTGAAGACGTCGATGCAATGGACCTAGCATCTGAAGAAAAGAGGGTACCGAGCTTTGCAGCCCGGTTCTGTCTTCCTCTTTTAGTCATTCCCATACAAGAGAGACACTCAGATGGAGAATGGTCAAGGCCTAAACATTTAAGACACCAGTCATGGGTGTCGGTGACGGAAATGGTACCGCCACACTTGGTGCATTTTTTAAAACCGCTAGCTGGTTTTTCCATCTTTAAGGAAAAAATGGGGCCTAGTTCCCAAAATGGCGCCTAGCACCGAAAAAAGAAAGTTTCTGAAGAGAAACAATTCAGAATTTTTTTTCTGCTTTTTTTTAAGAAGAAAAGGAAAGAAAAGAACCTGTGGTACCGGTAGGCGTCGTGCGGAGGCAAGCGCGACCACAAGAAAACAAGATTAAAGAAGACATTTTCTGCGGTGACAGGGTATGAGTCTTGTCGGCTCCAAGGAAAATGAAGAACTGAAGAGGGACAGTTGGAAAGGCAGGAAGGCAGCGCGCATGTGCTGAGGGATGCTCCCAAAAGAGTTCCTATTGGACGCTGGGGAGCGTTCCCGCGCAGGCTCCGTTGGTACCGACGATACCCATATGTGAAGACTACATTCCTACTTGTTCCTGGAGATTATCTTTTACGTGTGTCTGTGCAGAGTCTCTGTATGCCTTGTAGCGCTATACAAATGATCAGTAACAGTAGTAGTAGTAGTAGTATGGTCTTCTGGCTATGGCATCTGATTCCCACCTATCTGGGTACTGGCATGTCTCACAACAGCTACACCTGTTCCATTGTGGCATATGTCGGTCTGTATAAATCCGCTATCTGTGGGGCATCCCTATCTGCCTTCCTAGTCTGTTTTGTGGCACAGCTCCCCTAGTCAGGCCTGTGTGGGCATGGGAGGGGGGATCTCTGTGCCATCATACCCAGGTAACCACCCTCCAGATATATCACCACTCTCGCAGGTTGCATAGATCCTAGACTGGGGAAGGATGCAGGTCTCTTGGCACAATCTGGGGGATGTTGGCACAACAACAATCATGTCTCCCAGTGCCTGGCACAGCTGATGTATGGCTGCCCTATCACATTTTCACCTGGTGACACTGTGGCCATCCATATGGTCCAGGTACCAGCCAACCATTCATGGCCTCTCTGAATTACAGATCAGCACACCAGATCCTCCCATGCTACCCCCAAATCACACACTCTACTTGCAGTCACTAAAGACATCATTCTGCCAAACCAAACCTATGTCTAACAGCTGCTATACCATAATGGCATGACATCCCAGGACTACACATATGATCTCCCTTTCTCACTCCAACATGATTTGTTTCCAGACTCACTCACATACTATTCTTACATCAACAGTCCCAGTTTTCAGAACACAGGATTTGTTAGGGTCTCCTGGATTAGCTCTTTTAGCACAAACAGCACATTTCAGTATAGCCTGAATAAACACTATTGCTGTTCTTAATATTTCTGTAAGGGTGTTTATTAATGTCTCTTTCCCTTACAACATTCCTTCACCTCTGCTTTCTGTTCTTTATAAATGCATCTTGTGTTTTTCCAGACTGCAGTCACACCAGTTCAGCGCATAGTGGTCACAACCATTCTTCAATATGGGATGGATTGCAGAGCACAGCAGAACGTTTTCTAAGTCTTAGCCTTATTCCACGTTTCAGCAGGAATAACAGTGATGTCCGCGGGGATATCGCAGAACATATACAAGTCTCTCCACGGCTGACCATGCCCCTGTTCCATCCCTTCTGAGCATGTTCTGAGATCTCCATATTAGTGAGATAAACGTCTGTGGAGATGATGTCACTTCCTCTTAAATGGAGAATTTTTAGTGCCCCTATCCTGGCCCATAATCATACTGATAGCACCTTGACACTTACAGAGTCATTCTGAGGATGTCCATCCCCACTATTCGTGCCTCTTCCCGGTCCCGTTTACCTTCCCTGCGTCTTCTACAGGGAAGGTAGACAGGGGAGGGGAAAGGGGCGGATTAGGGGTGGCGTTAGGGCGGGCAGCGGGCGGTCGTCGGCCTCGGACGTACAGGGCCGATTATAATGTCAGCCCTGTACGTCCAGGGCTGGTGACGTGCAAGGGGAACTTATTCCACCTCCAAGGTGGAATAAGTTCCCCTATTCAGCGGGGGACAGCAGGCCCTGGGAACGGATGGGACGGGGGGGCCGAGAACATTCCTTGCAGCCTGACCCTGGCCTTAGGAGACTAGATCGGGGGTCAGGCTGCAGGGAATTCACTTCTGGAGCCGGCGGCTGGGGATCTGCCATGGCAACCGGACGCCATGGCACCGCGGCTCCATTGAAGAGCCCTGACTGAGTTAGCCGGGGAAGGCATGTACGTGCAGGCCAGATGGAATCGTGGTCCCGGCCTGCACCTACAGGCCTGTTCGCGATTCTGATCCCGTGGAACTAGACATGCCCCGTGGGATCAGAATCGCGACTCCTTCTGTGTGTCCGGTTCTGGTCCTGCATGTGGCCCTATAAACCATGTAACTGATGCTGAGAGGGATATTCAATGGCACTAACATCGTTAGTGCCACTGAATATTCATGATTATGTCCCTTACATGCCCCAATGCTAATCGTTTACCATTGGGGCATGTTAGGGGAGTTCCAGGGAGGAGCAGAGGTGGCAACAAGCGATAACCGGGCAGCAGGTATATTGCATACTGCCCAGTTAGCAACCTATGCTGAAAAGATAGTCAAGGAAAACTATTGTCTATCTCTAAGCACAGAAGCTAACTGGGCAGCATGCAATATCGCTGCTGCCCAGTTAGCTAATGATGCTTCCGACATGTGCGGCAAACTCCAGATCTTCAAAGCTGGGCCGCATATGACCCCGGGATTGAATATCCGGGGTTAGGAGTCGGTGGGCATGGTACCTAATTGAATATCGGGGTCTGTGTGTTCATCATCCACCAGCTAACACATAATTTGTTTTGAATATTGGCCTGAATACGCGTAATACTATTGTACAAACAAGTACTGACAGTTTGTTTTTCAGACAATTACAGGTCATATGCTCTTAGGATGATTTCCAAAACAACCTTTCCAATTTCATATGTTACATGATCTGTTGTATTTCTGATTTTATTCTTCTGTTGTTCGATGCTGCATTTCACGAGGGAAATATCTAATAGTCTGCATGGTTGCAAACCATCGAGGCATTCTTAATATGCAAACTTTTATGCACATTTTCAAAGAGAAGCTACTTGCACATAAAACCTGTCTGACAGTGTGCAGGTGGTGGAAAGGACCTAGAGAGTGCACATACATTTTGAAAATGGACATGCATGTGCTGTTTTCTTCCCCTGACATAAATGTCTCTTTTTCCCACAGCTGAAAGTACACACACCATGAAATTCATGCATAAATTCTTAGCAACATCTGAAAAACACAGTTTTCAGTCAGGCTATGTTACTTTTAAAAATTGCCCTCCATGTTACTCTAGTAAGGGGTCTACACTTGTAGCACTATACAAAAGATCAGTAGTGGTAGTAATTAGTACTGGTAAGCTGCAATAATTGTTTGGGGTTCAGTCACCAGAGTCAGCATTGCCTCAAGGCACATACTCTCTCTCTACCTTAACATGCTAATTCGCATGTTAGAAACCTAATGTAAAAAATGCCATTTTGGGATGCACAATGGGTGTGGAATGCACTTTACAATCAACATGGAGGCCGTTACTGATGTGACAGGTAATGCAGAACAGTTAACGCTACATAAAGAGCGTTGCTAGCTGCACTGTGCATTATCTGGCATGCAATTTAACACCCTGTGGAGACTTTTTCTCTGTGTTAACTGCATGGTAGCCTTCCCAAAACTGGTGTAAATACCCCAGCAGTTAACATAAAGGTTTTGCAGTTACCATAACTTGTAACTTCATTCTGGAAATTGCCTTACAGTAACTGCAAATAGGGGCCTTAATTGCATTTACTAAGATCCTTGTAACAGATCCAAACCTTGCTGTTTGTACTGTCAGTTCCCTCACCTTCCTATGGTATTGTGTAGGTTTATGTTTTTCTCTGTTTTAACTGCTTCTAGTCTTCCAGCAGAGATGTGCCTGTGTGCCTGCAGCTTCTGCGAATCTAAAGGCAAATGAAAGAAAATCTTTTACATCGATTATGAGAGAGAACACTATAATCATCTAGCCAGGAAAAAAGAGAGCCAATGTTTAAAAGAATTTCAGTGTAATGAAGAAAAGCGTCTGGCATTTTCATAAAAATAAAAATCGCATTTAAAATAGACTTTTCAACTAACCACTGATCTCTGAATATGTCAGCAGTGGCATCTAAATGAATGTGTTGGTAATAAGTTCTAGTTCTCTGTAATAAGGTCTAAGTTCATTGTATAAAGTTCACAGATGTTCCATGTAAGATGAATAGGTATCTATAACCGTTTCACCTGTTCATACCACTGTTCTTTGTAAACCACACCTGATCCATGGGAAGGTACGGTATATAAGCATTTGTTAAATAAATAAATGTGTTCAGTTTACATTGGTTTTACTTCATCTATCTGAGCTGAAAATCAAGTCATCAGTTTTCTTCATCCTCAGAAGGTAAAGCCTGGATATTAGACAATGTGTCCCTGGGTACCTACGATAATACCGTAACAAGGGGTGATAATACAGTAGCAGGGATGAAAATGAAAGGTAGCTGACGCAGCAACATCAGCCACTTGCCAGGACTGGCTAATCTCAAACCAGAGACCTAATCACCTGGGAGGCCGCTGCTTTTTCTATGAGCCACTGGAGGGCAGTCAGCAAAGAAAGCCAATATAAAGCCATAACTGGGCAGCAGGTATATTGCATACTGCCCGGTTAGCAACCTATGCCAAAAAGATAGGCAAGGAAAACTATCACCTATCTCTAAGGCACAGGAGCTAACCGGGCCTTGTATGGTCTGTGCTAGAAGAGCCATTGACCTCACTCCCACGGAGCTGCAGCAGTCCTCAGCAAAGATGTTATCAGAAACTTGAGGACTACTGAGTTCTGAAGCTGGACATAGCAAGTGAGCTCTGTGAAGATCCATGCGATGTGACATACTGGATGCCACTGGAACTGAATCCTCTTGTGAACACCTGGAAGTGGGCCTAGTTGTGAGGACCTGTTTGTTGATGTGAAATACCTAAGACTAGAACTGAAGACAGTTGGAACTGATGTTGTTATAAGCCTCAGTAAAACAGAGCCTGGATTTGAGCTGTTGAAGCCTCACGGTGAACCTGCATACTTGAGTTGTTATTCCCCCGTATAAATACAGTTAAGCTTAGCATGTGAAGGAGACTGAGGTTTCAATATACTGAGATTGAGCAAGCAATATCAGTGCTGATGTTGTAACCACATCTTGCTTTTCCCTCGTCCTTAGGTAACCCCTCTTCCACAAAAAAAGCAGTTAATGGAGTAAGCATCTGAGTTTTGCATTTGTTTAGGGCCAAATAGTGCCTCTGCGCACCCCCCATTGGAGCTGGTATTTATGATACTTCTGCTTTCTAGTTGAGTAGAATGATTCATTTGCAAAGCAGCAAACTAAACATCTTTATGCACATATGCTCATCTATCCCTGGTGTAGATAATTGTCATGAGATGAGACTTTCCTCACAGTGCCATGGAAGTGCCTCTTGAGATTTAGGTCTGATACCCAACCCCTGCCTCCACAGAAGAGTCCCCCCTCACAAACAGAAACCTACTGATTGCAGCCAACATGTATGGGAAAAAGGAGAGAACGTGAGCTTTGACTGGATGTATGAAGGTTGGGTGCTCTATAATGAAATCAGTGTGTGGAATGCTCTTTATCGTAACCCCACTAAGTCCCTTTTGCTTTTTTCTTACCTTCTAAATTCACTGCATATTTATTACTGTTTCTGTAGCACGCTGAATCTTCAGTGACATCACCATCATCCAGTATGACCTAAAGTTGGATTTAACAGTTTATTCAGTCTTATCTTCTAAAATCGTTGACATCCAGAATCCAGAACAGCTTCATCAAACTATGAGGACAACTTCTTGGTCCCATCGCACTTTTGCTGCCCTCTAGCCTCCAGATCTGGAGCTCTATCACCTGGAACTATTATGTCATGCATGCTGTCTTCCCCAAGTGTAAATGCTGAACTGCACCCAAGGCACTTTCCATAGAAACAGAGAAAACAATGGTAAATAAGAAACATAAAGCCACATTTTACAAATAATGTTCAAGTGCAATCTGGAATGTCCGAGCCAGGCATGATTTCTCAAACGTGGTTGTTCCTGACATGAATATCTGCAGGGTGTCTACATAAATATCCCCGGAATAGTATTCAAGCCTGGGATCATCTAAGAATAGCCTAATGGTTAGAGTAGTGGGCTACAACCAAGGAAGCCAGGCTTTGAATCCCACTGCTGCTAACATCGTGATTTTGGAGAGTACTGGGGATGGTGAAGTACCATCTTCTCTATACCTTCTGATGTTTTATGGCCAAAATGAGCACTTTACCAATGCCTATTTGTGCCTGGAGCAGGTCTAAACTTGGATGGGGTCACAGATGTCCCCACCATTTCTGAAATTGAGCAGGGACATTTAAGTCCATGGCATTGCCCCACATGCCTCCGCCACGCCCCCTGCCCACTTGGCATCTCTGAACTGGAGACATCTTTAAAAGCCATTTGTAAAATAGCTCTGAGGACATCCCCATGACTTGGGCATCCACATGCAACTTTTCAGACATCCAAATCACAATTAAGGCTTTTGAAATGACCCCCATGAGATCTAACAAGTCTCTGCTCAATTTCCTTCCTGTGCGATTCCACAATTAAAGTTAGGCTATTTCTTAGATTTGGATTCCATAGTACCAAAAAATGCAACTAGCCTTTGAAATATGAGCATGACAGTACATAACCAGCAGGCTTCCTGTGCCACGATCTTTAGAGCCTTCTTATGCTGAAGCTGATTCTGCTTACATTTCACTCTTATTTGGTGGAGAATTGTAGTTGCTGTATTAGTCCACTTGGATATGTGGAAATAAGGGAGATATCTTTTTACTGGACTAATTTAATGTATCTTTGACAAGCCTTGACAAGTTATCCTCTCTTCATCAGGTCAATGAAGAAGCAATGCAATTATACTGGGTTTAAATAGCACAGACTAGGTCTTGGGCTGTTTGCATATGTCATCACTGTTCAATGAAGGTAGACAGAGGTGATGATATAGTGATACTTTGCCGTAGAAAGGTTTTCCCAAAGAAAATACAATACAAGGAAAGGAAAACCATGAAATGGGTACCACTTGTAGTAACATAAATCCAGAACTATGAAGTCTAAAGAAAATTATCAAAGATCTTCAATCTCGATTTCTGGAGGATGAATTACTAAAAGAACATTTTCTTGCCCCCTAAATTCTAACCTTCCACCAATCACTCAATCCAAAACAAAAGCATGTAAAAAGTAAACTCAAACAGAATTTCAAATAGGAAAAAACTGGAGGACTTCCGGTGACATCACGGAGCTCGTTGGCAGCAGACTAGCCAAGCTCCGTCTGAATCCTGCGGTGATTATGCAATAAAAAGCAACCCCCTAACCGCCAAAGTGGATGGGGAACAACCCTCTGTTATCCCAATGTCGGTGAGAAAGAAGTTGGCAAGGTTTCAATCGACATATGCAAGGAGGAGCCAGCAGCAGCGGTGAGCCTGGCGAAGCAGATGGAGGCAGGGGAGCCTGAGAGCTTGGAGGAGGAAAGGTTGGAGAGTGAGGGAGAACAGGAGGAGTCGGATATTAAGACCTGGTTGCAAATGTTTAAAAGAGAGATCAAAGCTGACCTGAAAGCGCTGAGGCAGGACATTAAAGCAACCTTATTGAGTATTCAGCAGGAGCTGGGGGCCTTGGGACAGCGCATGGAGAAAATGGAGGAGGATGTGGAAAGCTATGCAGTGGGGCTGCAGGAAATGGAGGCGGAGCAGAACACGCTTGAGGCCTAGCATGAGGAGATGAAAGAGAAGCTAGAGGAGATTGAGGATCAAGTGCAGCATTGTAATTTGCGCATCAGGGGGATCCAGGAGACAGATAATTTTAAGGATTGTCATCAAGTGGCTCAGAGGTTGTTTCTCCATATCCTGCAGATGGAGAGCAGAGGAGGGGAAACAAGAGATCCGATGGGTGTAGAGAACCGCATCAAAGTCTGGGGCCACGGGACCTAATTGTGTGTCTGAGCTCCTTCCCCATTAAAGAAAAGATCCTCAATGTGGCAAGAAAGTATGGTCGCATTGCCTAGGAGAAATGTGAAGTGGACATTTTCAATGATCTATCCCGAGGCACCCTGGAGAGATTCAGGGGAATGAAAGAGGTGGCGACCTATTTAAGGCAGAAAGGACTGCGGTGTAAGTGGCTGTTCCCCTTTGGGCTTCTGATAACAGTAAATGGGGCGATCAGGAAAGTTAAAGTAGCAGAGGAAGCATGGGCAGCGCTGAAGGAAATGGGATGTGAGAATCTCCCAAAGTTGACAGAGAGGGAGCAGCCACAGAGGAGCAAAGACACAACAGCTAGAATGCAAAGTCTTACACAATGGCAGAGAGTGGCAGTGAAGCGGAAGAGACTAAAGAGACTTTCCCAAGAAAGAAAGAATGATCAAGCAAGCTTGGATCCCTGAGAACAATCACAGGGAAGTGGTGAGCTTTCTGGTGGTCAATAGGGCCAGGAATACTGGACTTATCGGGCATTCTCACTGTGGGGGATAGTGTGCGGGATGTAAATGAGGGATGGGGGAGGAATAATAATAATAATAATAATAAAATACTAATAATACATAGGCATTGAAGGGGATTTGCATCAAGAGGAGTGAGGGGGGACCAGATGAGAGGGAGAGGGGAGAGTGTGCAAGGGGGGGGAGAGGTGAATAAGGTGGGCAGGGAATGGATAAGCAGGAATAGAATTGGTGGTGATGAGAAGAGGGATAGGACATGACACACACGGAAGGATGGAAGGGGAGGGTAGGGGGTAAGGTTTAAGAAGGAGGGGTATTTGGTGGGGTGGGGGAAGTGGGGAATGGAGAAGGGATAGGAAGAGCAGGGGAGAAGGGATGGGTGGGGTATGAGGAAGACACAATATGATGGAGAAGGGGAGAGAGGAGAAGAACTAGGAGGATGATACGCATAGGATCACGGAATATAAAGGGGTTTAATTCACCTATAAAACACCGGCAGCTGTATCGTGATGCCAAGAGGAACTAAATGGGATGTAAATACTATTACAGGAAACTCATCTAAGGAAAAGGGATGTGGGGCTGATGAGGCATGGGAAATTCCCAGACCAATTCTTCTCAGGAAACAATGTGGGAGCCGAAGGGGTGGAGTAGCTATACTGGTGCGGGAAAGATATGGGATCCAAGTACAAGATAGTTTCTGCGATCATGAAGGTAGAGTGGTGGGCATTAAGGGAAAGATGAGGATTGAGAATGTTACTATTATGTCAGAATTTGAGTCGAACGGGAAACAAGGTCCCTTCTGGAGGAGGGTAACAACACTAATAGACGAATGGGCCCATGGGAAGTTCCTAGTAGGGGGGGGGGGGACATTAATGAACCCGAGGTACGATCGCCAACCCCGCAGCCTGGAAGGAAGAGGCCTAGGAGGAACTTAGCCCATCTTATGCACTATTACAACTTGGTAGATAACTGGAGAGAGCTTAATCCAGGGGAAGAGAATATACAGTTTTTTTGGCACTACATAATAGTTGGAGCAGAATTGATATGATTTAGTGTATAGGGAATAGATGTTGGATGTTAAGGAGGGGGGCATAGAACCCATAACATGGTCAGACCACGTGCCAGTGTGGGTGGAACTTCAGGGAAAATGCCAAGAAGGTATTAAATTTTGGATTCTAAACAAGAGTTTATTCAAATGGAAGGAGGTAATCAAAGATATAAGGGGGGTGGATAAGGTAATATCTTTACTTCAATGACAAAGGAGAGGTTTGGGATGTTATGCTCTGGGAGGAGCTTAAGGCAGTCATCAGAGGGAGGTTTATTATGTGGGCGGCAAAATTAAAAAAGGCTAGAATTCAAAGAGAGAAGGAACTGGCCAGAGCTATTAAAATAGCTGTCACAAATTACCAACATACGGGGGTGAAGCGGGACTGGGGGAAGGTTGGGTAGTTGTGGAGGGAATTACAAAGCTTGCAAACCAACAGGGTCACCTTTGCAATGCAGCAAGTAAAGCAAATTTACTATGTATTTGAAGATAAGCCAAGTAGGCTGCTGGCACGAAAGCTGAGGCAGAAGAAGTTTAGCTCTATGATATACCAAATCAAGGGATAGGATGGGATTATATATTGTGAAGAAAATAAAATTAGGGAGAATTTTGTTCAGTTTTACCAGGAGTTCTATAATCAGCAGGAAGGGATTAGGGGGGAACAAATTCAAAGGTATTTGGATGGGATGGAGCTGTCGGTTTTACCGGAGGAGGCACAAGCTAGTCTGGAGGAGGAAAGCACGGAAGAAGGCATAGGGAGGGCGCTGCGGGATGTTGCAGTGGGAAAGGTTCTGGGGTTGGATGGCTTACTAGGAAGTTTTTATAAAGTATACTTGGGTGAAATTGTGAACCTTCTGGGTTGCCTTTTCAATGGGATGCTGGAGGCAGAAGGGGAGCTGTCAAAGGAAATGCTTATGGCGGGGATTACGATTCTACCAAAGCCAGGGAGGGACCCCCTGCAGTGTATTTCGTACTGCCCTATTTCACTGCTAAATGTGGATGTCAACATTTTAGCGAAGATATTGGCCGAGTGGCTGGCTCTGTGGGTGGCAGGACTGATAAATAGGGATCAAACAGGGTTCATTCCAGGAAGGCAAGCAGCGCATAACATAAAGAGGGCGGTGGAAGTAGTGTGGGTGGTGCAGCAGGAACCAGGGGACCTCATGTTGACGTCAATCAACGACGAGAAGGCATTTGATTTATTTTATTTATTTATTTAAAGTCTCTTTTATACCGCGCTATTGACATCAGCGCGGTTTACAGTGAACATTAAACTACACATCTCAGCTTGCTTATTTGTGTTTACAATAAACAGGTATCATAACTTGGGTATACATTAAAACAATTTTTAACAGGGAAAAACATGATAAAAATATACAAACCACTTTATGTAGCTATATAAAGGGTTAAATGAACTGTACAAGCATCTCATAGTGGGGGAAGGTTAAATGTGTGATTGCGAGTATTCAGTCAAGAGTGTGAGATGCATGTGCTTGGGGATAGGGTAGGGTACATTGGGACTTTTTAATGGGTGTGTTGAGAAAGATGGGTTTTGGACTAAATTATGAGAAATGAGCATGTGGGCTATATGCAGGGCCTTGAACATGGATTAGAGTAAATGGGAGCTACTCAGAGGACTTTGAATTAGGACGTGGAACCTGGCAAGGGTGTCCGATGTCGCCTTTGCTGTTTGCACTAGTGGTGGAACCCCTAGCGCAGAAGATAAGGGATAATACTCAGATCCACGAGATGGAATGAGGAGGAGAAAGGCATAAAATATTCTTATTCACTAATGATATTTTATTGTATTTAGGAAGGCCGCAACAGATGCTCCCAGCAGTTATAGCAGAGATACATAAATATGGGGAGGTGTCAGGGTTTAAAATTAATATTGATAAAATGGAAGTGCTGTATATCACTGCATCATGGGAAGGAGAAGATCAACTAAGGAAGGACTACCCACTGCACTGGGTGACTAAATTGCTTGCATACCTGGCAATATAAATACCAGCGAAGTATGAAGAAGTGTATAAGGTTAATTATCCACGGCTTTTGGAAATAAGCAAGGAGCTGGATGGGTGGATAAATTAGAAACCTCTTGGCTAGGTAGAATAGTTGGGGTAAAAATTAATATTCTCCCCCGATTATTATATCTCTTTCAGGCCCTGCCAGTTGTGGTGCCAGATAGAGCCCTACGTATATTGCAGAGGAAGCTTCCAGTACATTTGGCAAAGGAAACCGCCGAGAACAACTAGAGAGGTAATGTACAATTCCAGGGAGGAAGGGGGGACTGGGGGTTCCCAACTGCAGGGATTACTATAGAGCAGCCCAAATACGGCACGTAATGGACTGGTGACCAAATAGGGGGTATAAGCCATATGTTGCTCTTGAACAAACTTATGTTAGGGGGGATAGACTGGAGGCTTGGTTATGGGCCCCAAGGAAAGATCAGAGAATAATGGGAACGGGAACACCTGCTATGAGGCAAATGATAGGGTTTTGGAATTGTGTGCGGGCTCAGGAGACTAAAGGGACGACAGGTAGTTTTTCTCTAATGATTCCTTGGAGAGGGCAGAGGGACTTCACTCCCAGATGGGAAACGAGGATCTTTAAAGGGTGGAGTAGAGGGTTAGAATGTTTCTATCACATAGCAGAAGAGGGGGAGATGCAGAAGTTTGAGGAAGTGAGGGTAGAATATGATCTGGAGGAGAAAGATACATATGCAAAAACCCAGGCCTGCCATTTTTTTCGGGGGGAAGAAAAGTACAGACAGAGATTTATTAGCAATGGAAATCATATGGTATGGGAAAAATCATCAAAAGGGTTAATCTCGGCATTGTATAAGGGGATAAGAGAATGGGGAAATAAACAGTTTAAATATATGGAAGAATGGGAGGCTGACTTAGTGGGGACAGTGTCAACTAAGGATTGGAAGCAGATATGGGATCAGGTTAAAAGGACCCCATGGTCCAGTAGTATTAGAGAAAATTGTTACAAAATCTTGCTTAGATGTTATACTCCAGAGAGATTGCATCGGATGTTCCCCTCGGTATCGCCGAGATGCTGGCGGGGGTGTGGGAAACTGGGCTCCTTCTGGCATATCTGGTGGGAATGTCCGAAGATACAAGAGCATTGAAGGTGATGCAGGTGAAATTGCGGGTGGTAGTGGAAATGAAACCGATCATTTACTTGTTATCATGGTCGAGGTAGGATAGTGATTGCCTGCTTAAGTGCTGCTAGATGTGAACTGGCAGCAGCGAGGAAGCAGGCAGAAGCCCCATCCATAGAGAAGTACGAGGGGAGACTTAGACATATTGTGCTCATAGAGAAACTAACAGTGGCCTGGAGGCAGAGTGGACTGCTTTGAAATAGATTGGGGGAATTTATGGCATGTCGTGGAGGGGGGAGGGGGAAGTTGAGGGAGAGAGGAGAGGAGGGAAGTGGGGTGAAGGGGGCAGTAAGAATGGGTGAGGGGTAGGGAAAGGGGAGGCATAAGATGGTTGGGATAAGTGGATGACACTACGGAGCATAGGGGGAGGGGGTCATATAGGAACACCATATAGATAGAAGGGGGGATTTCAAGTCAAATTCAACACTCAAGGGATAATTGGGTCTATAGATGAGGGATAAACAAGGACAGATCATAGAGGGAGTATCACACAGTTCAATCTTAGTAACAACACAAAAGACTGGCACTTAACTGCAGTTTAAATTGTTTATTAGTACTTCGCTTTGGAGAGGGTTTCTGATGCTGTCGCCTGGGGAAGACTGTAAATGCCGGGTCAGAATGAGGGGTTATGTAAAAATAAGGGTTGGCTAATTGGATTGGAGTGGAGGAGTAGCCTAGTGGTTAGAACACTGGCTTGATAACCAAGCAACCAGGGTTCAATTCCCACTAGCACTCCTTGTGGCCCTGGGCAAGTCACTTAGCCCTCCATTGCCTTGGAAGAAAGGCCTGGCAATCTACTTCCAGTGACACTGCCAAGAAAACTCAGGAGCTTCTGGGTCGCCAGGAGTCAGGACTGACTCGAAGGCACACATTGCATTTTGCAATTGGATTAGGTTAATTAATGGATAAAACTTGAATACTTCCGATATATGTAACTGGTGATGTTAAAGACATGTTAAAAAATATTAAATTTAAAAAAATAATAAAAAAATTGGAATAACCTTGCAAGAAGCCATGATGCAAGTTATGCCAGCACATATTGCAGGACCTTACAGCTACCCACATTGGAAAGACATTCAAAATAAAAGGGTCAAATTGATGCTTCTCTATAAATATATTTTATATAATCCAATGCAAAAAATGTGAAGAGGGGTGCTACACTGGAGAAACAAGCCAAACTTTGAGGACATGAATTGATCCTCATACCATAAACTATGACAGAAAAAACAGAACTCCTCCTCAGTGGGTAAACATTTCTCAAAGTAGGATCATTCCCTTAATGGCCTTACAGTAAAATACTGAAAGGAAACTTCAGGAATATACAAGAAAGGAAAACATCTGAAATGAGAATGATCAAACACTTTGAAACATAGAAACATAGAAATATGATGACAGAAAAAGACCACATGGCCTATCTAGTCTGTCCTTCCATATCAAAAGGACTCATTAAAGACACTGCTTTCCCACCCATTATCAGATATAGGACTTTTGAACTGAAAGGTTTCACTGTCTTATCATCTCTATTCCCCAAAAGACACAGGTTCCACAATGCTTGTATTGGGTCATGGACATCCTAGGTCCCCTTTAATAATGGTTTATGGACCTTTCCTCCAGGAATTTGTCCAAACCTTTTTTAAGCCCGGCTACACTATCAGCTTTTACTACATCCTCTGGTAACGAATTACAGAGTTTGATTGCACATTGAGTGAAAAAATATTTTCTCTTATTAGTCTTAAAGAGGTTACACTGAAGCTTCATTGCATGTCCCCTGGTCTTTCTATATTTTAATGGTGTAAACAATCTATCTACGTTAACCCGTTCCACTACATTCATTAATTTATAGACCTCTATCATATCTCCCCTCAGCCCTCTCTTTTCCAGGTTGAAGAGCCCTAACCCTTTTAGCCTCTCTTCATAGGGGTATCCTTCCATTCCCTTTACCATTTTGGTGGCTCTTCTCTGTACTAAAATGGTAAAAGGTCTATAAATTAATGAATAGAGTGGAATGGGTAAACGTAGATTGACTGTTTATGTCATCAAAATATTGAAAGACTAGGGGGCATGCAATGAAGAGAGAATAACTCTCAAAAGTTTGCCAAAGATACATTGTTAGTCCAATAAAAAGAAACCACCAAAAACTTGTTGACCCTTATTTACACTCTTATGCTGTCTAATTCTTGCCTTTGCATCTAAAATGTGAACAAACTGGGAGAAACATGTTCTTGTTATATGAGCTGTCTTCCCTGGGTCTCCCCCTTCACAGCAGCAACATCTCAAATATATTTCACCCCAAAGAATAATTCAAAAAGACCCTTACACAAATTATTTCCGGCTCATCATCATCATCAGTTTCATCCAGACATATAATCTCTGGTGGCTCTTCTGCATCTGCTTTTTTGCTTATTTTAGGAGGCAATCCCTACATCAATGAAAGATCGATTAGCATCAGTAAACTATGGGCATTACAGTTCTGCAACCAGTAGATTTCCATAACACCTTTCATTCAATGTACTTTACACATATAAAGCCGTATCTGGCATGAACAGCATGGCTTCCTGTTTTGGTGTCTGATGGTTTACCAACTGAAAGGAAGAAAGTAACCATTGTGCTATTACAGTATGGAGATTAAGAGGGTCTTTTACTAATGAGCGCTAAGGTGGTGTACCTAACGCACCAGTAGCACCAAAACCATGGCACATTAGGTGCAACACCTCAGCGTTAATTGTCGGGGCTGTAGAAACATTTCCCTGGCAATTAACGTGGAGCCCTGTCCCATAGCACGTGCTGTATTAGTGCGGATGCGCCTAATACCACCTACTGAGGTGGTGTTCGGTGAACCCACGCCAATGCATTAGCTCTCCTCTCCTACCCCCTTTCCTCTCCAAACCCATCCACTCGTGCCTCTAACACGGATTGCACCGTTATTGCGGGAATCATCCTGAGCTGTCATAGCCCTGCACTAGCTGGCAACGTGTGCCTCAGTGTTGTGCCAAAGCACGTGCTGCCAGCTAGCACCCATTAGTAGAAGACCACCTAAGAGGATAATTTTTATTAAATAGGGTGTCTAAGCTATCAAGGCACAAACACACATTTTGTGGCTGTTTTATAAAGATGTTGGAATGGGTTGCAGAGATGCTGGATGCCGAAGAGAAGAACTCTATGATTAAAATGGTTTACAACGTATTGAAATGATCGGCAAGGAATTTATAATGACACAATGAAGCATATTCCATTGTGGCCATCCAGGCCCCTGTGCGACTGATCGGAATCGGGACGCCCAGAGGAAGACCTGATTCTGATCCCGTGGTGGCTAGACGTGTCCATGGGATCAGAATTGAGTCTAGGGCCTGAACGTGAAGGCTGGACCCTGATTTCGATTGGCCTGCATGCACAGCAGATCCCCTGCTACCTCAGTCAGGCTCTTGAATGGAGCCGCAGTGCCATGGTGTCCCATCGCCATGGCACTGCGGCTCCATTCAGGAGCCACGAATGCCAACTGCTGCCAAATTACTTTGTTCCCTGCAGTCGGACCCTCGATCCAGCCTCCCATGGCCAGGGTCCCGCTGCGGGGAACTTCCTGTACACCCTACCTGTTTTACCGGGCCCGGCAGCAGGATCTCCCAACATCCAAGGGGACGTATTTCACCTCTGCAGTGGAATGTTTATGTTTATGTTTATTACATTTGATATACCGCTCAAGCCAAAGCATCAGAGATAAGTCCCCCATCTAAGTTCACAGCCATGGACGTACAGGGCCGACCTCAAAATCGGCCCTGTACATCCGAAGTCATAGACCGCCCATGTCCGCCCTAACTCCACCTCCAGAATGCCCCCTCCTACCCCCATCTAAGCCTCCCCATACAAACGTGTTGTTCAAATAAGGAGGCTTTTGTCGGGGCTGACAGGGGGTGAATTGCGGGGATGGAGGCAGCTGGGCAAAGTGGAGGAGATAACCTTTCCTAGCCACCTGCAGCACCCAGGCATCCATGGTGATGCTTGGCTACTGGTGCGCAAAGTGGACTAGCCGTCCTTCCGTCAACCTCGGGTCTTGTACCTCCTGGGGGAGGGAGGCTATGCCTAAGGAATCAAAGCTCCCCCCAGGCTGCAACTGGGACACTGTTTGAGGTTTGGGGGCCTTGCCCCTGGCCGTTGGCCTGCTGCCCCTGAGGGGGAGCGTGATAGGCCTGAAACTTGGGGAAGTTCTCGTAAGCCTTCTTGGTCTTCCGGTGGAAGGGCTTTTTCCCTGAAGTCTTCCTTCGGAAAGGTTCAGACACTTTCTTGGACAGCCTGGTTCTAGTCATGAATTCCTTCTCCAGCTTATCGGCCTTCTCTGTCATGGGCTTGCCAAAGAGATTTTCCCCCCAGAAAGGGACATCGGCTATCTTGTCCTGAACCCACTGCTCCAAGTCGGAAGACTGTAGCCAGGCAAGGCGGCGAGCACTAATACTCACCGCAGATACCCGAGCCACCGACTTAAAGCTGTTGAAGGCTGCCCGAGTTTGAAACTTTGAGCACTCCTTGACCGATGACACTATGGTCCTGAAGTGCTCAAGGGGTTCATCTGATAGATCAGCCAAGAACCCGGCAAGGTCCTTCACCAGGTCCCACATATCCATGTACAGCTGGTACATATCCATGTACAGCTGGTTTGCCTGGATCCGGGCTGTGAGCATGGGGCCCTGGAAACACTTCCCGCCAAAAGCATCCATGGTGCGTGCCTCCCTGCCGGGGGGGCACCGAAGAGTGCATCTTTTGGCTCGTAATGCGACATATAGCCGACTCCACCACCATGGAGTTATATGGCAGTTGTGTTTTCTGAAAGCCAAGGCTCCGGCCAACTCAATTCTGATCAGGGAAGAAGCTTTAGTAAGGTGCATGATGCAATGAGTTGACAATCTCTGGCTTAGATGTTGTCGTCTATCTTTTTTTTTTTTTTACTTTACTGTCTGCTTGCCCAGCTCCATAGGAACCAAAGCAGCAACAGCCCAGGCCTACCATTCCTCTCCCAGGAATCCTCCCCCCCCCACCCAGGAAGATCAGTTATGCAGCACATGGTTAACAGGAGACCCAAACACCTGAGCTCACTGCTCTTACCCCAGACCCCTCATAAGGAACCGGTCTGTAGAAGTCACAGCTCTGTGCCAGCAGTAAGACCCTTAGCCTCCACAGCAAAATGAGAACAATCCCCCAAAAAGGGTTTTCCTCACAAGCAGAGTATGGGAAACCAGGATCCCCCCATCAGGGACTGTTGCTTGAAAGCCCTGCAACCTCGACCCAGCCCAGTCAGGGAAGTAAAGCAGAAACTGTCTACCCTCCTGGTCTAGCTTCTCATTGGCTCCACCAGCACAGCCTAGCTCTGCACCATCTGCTGGCGACAGAGAAATACTGAATAGAAGGAACATGGGTGTCAGCTTTATAGGGGTGGAGAGTCTGCCTTTCAGTTTCTTTCTGTCTCCATGTGCTGGCAGGACAGGATAACCTACTGGCCTGGACTGATCTGGTACAGATGAGGAATGTGCCCTTATATTTTAGTTCTTATTTATGTGAATGCTGTTTTCAATTTTTTTGTATTATTTGATTGTTATGTATTTATGACTACCAGGATTAATTTTTGTACATCATCTGGTACTCTTTGGACAAGCAATTAATAAACTGAAGTAAAGAAATAAAATTCACGTATAAGGAAGTCAATGAAAAACATTTGTTGCTTGGACTACTCTCTGCATCTGCCCATTGAATGAATGGGCGGATGGACACAAATTCTCCCTGCAGATCCAAAAATACAATACGAGGGGGGGGGCTGATAAGACTCTGGCCTTGCAATGAAACAGAAAGCTATGGGCACACTTCAGGTCTGGTGATCCGAATGATCTCTCTGCAGTTTTGTTTATAAAACCAAACTGCAGAGAAACCATTCAGACCACGGGAACTGAAGCATGCCCGTAGCTTTCAAAGAGTACCAGATGATGTACCTGGTAGTCCTGGTGCCCGTGTTTCACTACAAGGCCAGAGACCTATTAGCCCCACTTCAAAGTATCACAATACAACAATGGACCGTTTATTCTACAGTAAATAAAAGTAATATAATAAAAAGGCAAAAATGTGATCACAGTCAAATAAAACCCAATATGGCAATGTTTCGTTGATACACCTGCATCAAGGGGGAAATTTAAGTAAAGCTTTAAACTATAAAGAGTAAAAAATATATATACATAAAGCTCACTGTTATTATGGGTTACTTCAATTATCATACATCAATTTGATAAATGAAGGATATACAAAAAGAATCACGCTCTCATTAAAGCCTGAAAAATAAAGCACAAAAATATAGAAATATTGTTGTATAATAGTGCCAGCAAAGAGATCAGAGAAATAACTAGATAAATATAAAAACATATCCAAGCAGGTATGTGAAGACGCTTGTTATGTGCACCCTAGCAACAGCGAATAGTGGGTCTGGACATCCGATCTGGACGTCAAGATCTGCTAAACGCCTGGCATGGTTCAAGGAAACAGAGCTCCCTACACGTAGAGCTGAGCTGTGCGGGGAGCTCTGTTTGTGGGCGAGAGGGGCGGAGCGTGAGTGGGCTGTGAGCGGCACCATGATCCTGGACGTACAGGGCCAATTCCGTTGTCAGCCCAATATGTCAGGGGTCGGCAATCTAGATGGGGGACTTAATCCACCTCGGAGGTGGAATAAGTCCCCATAGACGGCGGGACATGAATGCTCGGGGCTGGAAAGTGAGGTAAGGGTGCAGAGGGGGTACCCTGCAGCCTGACTCTGACCATGGCAGGCCCGATTGGGGGTGGGACAGTGGGAAAAGGACATTTGCGGGGTGTACCAGGGATCGCAGCTCCTGCATGGAGCCGCGATGGCATGGCAACAGGATGCCATGCCACCACAGCTCCATGCAGGAGCCAGGATTGGCTAGCCAGGGAGATACCGGACATTCAGCCGACCAGAATTGGGGCACGGCATGCACATCGGGCCGGTAGACCTGATTCTGATCCCGTAGGCACATCTAGCCCCCGCAGGATCCAAATCAGATGCATCAGAGCATATCCCGATTCTGACTAGCCGGACAGGCGTGGGACGCACCCAAAGGAATTGGTCTCCATGTGTGTAAAAGGAATATATGTAAAAAGATGCTACCATCAGATAAGTTGAGATCAAGCAGATTGTAAGAAGAGTAATGAAGAACATCACTAAAACGGGTATCACTGCTCGAAGAGTCAAACACTTTATATAAAGTAGAGCTTGATCAGAGATCATCTATGTTTGATAAAGCTGCCCTTTTAGGAACACAGAATATCAGAGAGCTGAAAAACAATTTAAATCAGCATCCAGCATCAGAATCACATCTGTATGCCAATTCCAGATAAAATACTTATTTTATAACTATTTTTGTTGTAATAAGAAACTGTGACTAAGGATAATAGTGTGAAAACACAAAACGCGGCAGTACTCAGCATAGCAACCCAGATAAGCATTACAGTCACATCTGATGGCATCTTTATGAAAAAATCTTTCCTGCCTTACTGAATGAAAGATCAATGATGCAAGCTAGTGGGCAATTTTTTCAAGCATGGATAATCTCTGACCGAGCTGTCCTTTAAGAACAGTGAATTTTTTTATCAGTAGCAGTGATATCTATATGCTTTTCTTGGTGGATTTGGGTGCACCTCCTGCTACACTTCTTATAAACTAGGAAAGCCTCACCGCTGGGACATAGGGTCAGCCGAATCTCACCTTATCTTATGGTAACAGCTTTTCACATAGTTTCCTTTCACATAGAGAAGGTACAATTTAACCACAGAGTGATTTTATTGATAGACCTAGGTTGTGGATCCCCCATATTTTGGGTACATAGTTAAAATTATATTTTTTTTCCAATGTGGGCTAGGAGTTTATTTCTGGAATTCCCCCCACTCTTCACTCAGATTATATGAGTTATGTAATAGTCCTCTAACGAGATGTACTTCTATTAAATTTGAATTATTTTTTTTCACGGAGGTTCCTTTTTTTGAGTTTTCAAATTTTATTGAAACATTTTAGATATTCTATCATAAACACAAAAACATGCAAATAACGGCAAGAAACAAAAGGGCTGCAAGCCCTTCACCTGGCTGGTCCTAACTCTTCAGCTGATCCCAGATATACTTAGAACGACTGGTTATTTCCAGTACAACAACTTTATATTTTCTATATACACATAACAAATTACACTACTGATTGCAGTCTATAAGGGTGGCGATCCTTCAGTTAGCAACGATAAATTTCATTGCTGCTGCCAGCATAAAATCTATGGGGGGAGGGGGATTTTCAAAGCCATATAGGTGGTTTGCAGACCTCTAAAACGCCTAAATGGTGCTATGTGGGATATTCAGTAGCGCTAATGCAGTTAGTGCTGCTACATATCCCTGGTCGCTGCCATAAGATGCCCCAATGCTAGCCGGCTAGCACTGGGACATTCTGGGGGCAGAACGGAGGGATAACTGGCTAATGGCAATATCCGGCACACCTGGCTCGTGTCCAGAGATGCCACTGTAGCGTCACCCAGGAAAGTGCGCCTTGTCCAGCAGTGGCACATACCCAGCGCTGCTTTGCGCCCCGGCCTGACTGATCCAGCCCTTAGAGCTAATCCTTATCCTGAAGTTATGGATCTGATTTGCTGACTTCCCTTTCCTACACTATTCTAAAATGCTAGAGGTTGTTCACCTTGGAGACCTGCTGTGGATATAGGAATGGCCTAGTGTGAGATTTAGACCCTCTCCCCCGGATTTTCAAGGACCAGCAAGAGCTCACTGGACACCATCAGAACCGCGATGCTTTCCAAGGCTTGAGCCCCTCTCTCAGGGCAAATCCCATCCAGGGTGCCCTGCCCTCCACAAAGAAAGAGAACACTCCCTGGGGCTTCTCCAGGATCAGTTGTGTTATCACACTGGATGCCTCTCGCCTGTACACACCACTCTCGGTTCAGGGATCTGAAAACGATTCCCTTTCATTGGCTGAGGGCAACGGAGGCCATCACCCGTCCCTTATAAACAGTGCTCACCTAGATTAAGACCAAGTGACACATGTTCAACTGCTGTTCACATGGACCCTCCTCCACTTTGGCCTTCAAAGTTCTCATTTGAATATTTGCTATTATCATGAAGCTCTGCACCTGCAGTGACTCTGCCTGAGCCCTTGCCCCAGGCTGCTGTATCCACCACAGTGGCCCTTCTATCCATTGCAGTTTAGCCCTTGGGGCTGCTGTGGCCGGCGACAGCTGGGTATAGGCCTGACGCTCTATTATTCCATTTAGGGGGATTCTGACTTAGAGGAATTTAATTATATGCCCACAAATGGTAGCTTCATCCCGCTGGCTCTTCCGTCAAGAACATACACCAAAGGTCTGGACCTGCAGCTCCTCATGTTCTAAGCAGGATTACTATTGCAACAGCACATCATTAGTAGTGTAAAACTAATCTGTCTCATGACAATCTAGACCCATCTTTTGTTCCCTATTAGTGGGTGAACAATCCAACACTTGGTGAACTCTGCTTCACAATGATAAGAAAAGCCAACATCAAAAGATCAAAAAATGATGTCGCTAGGAACGCTTTACCATCACAAGCCAGTTATCGCTGTGGTAACTTTTCTGACACCGCCTGCTTAAAACCCAAAAAGTCAGAAGAATCATGAGGCCCCACTTTCACGGTCTGTATTCATACTAAAAAACAAGATCAAGCAGGCTTTTGCCCTTCTGCTCCATGGGAGATTTCTGTCCTCCCTGAGCTCATCTTAGGACACTGGTGTGTTGTACTGCTAATAGCCTGACTTTTCAGGGTTTCTGTTTTCATATTTTTTCTGCATATTTCTGTTTCTAATTTATGAAGCTTTATTTAATATTAGATGAATGTCCATCCATGTTATGTGTGTGGCTGAAGTGAAGGATCCTGCAAATAAGTGGCGTCTGTTCAGAGATCTCTAATAGTCTTGCTTATTCCATTTTCCCAATAAGAGGCATGGTGGTCTAAGGACTGATGTAATATTTATAATGATGCCTTTCTACAGGCTTCGGGATCTATTCTGAAGCACAAATAGCGGGGGATGGATGTGCCATTGGGACGTCCATCCCCGCTATTCGTCCCCCTTTCCTGTTCCCGATGAAGCCTTCCCATACAATCAAGGAGTTTGTAGGGGGAGGCTAGACAGGGGTGGGAAGATGACAGTGCAGAAGAGGAGTTGGGGTGGGCAGTGGCGATTCTGATGTTGGCCCTGTACATCTGGGGCCGGCAGACTAGACAGGGAACTTATTCCACCTCTGAGGTGGAATAGGTTCCCCTAGATGTTGGGGGATGGGAGGCCCGGCCAGAGACAAACAGGGAGGGGGTGCAGGAGATTCCCCGCAGCCCGACCCTGACCATGGGAGGCCAGTTCGGGGGTCAGGCTGCAGAGAAAAGAAAAAGTTGGCGGCGGCAGGAGATCACAGCTCCTGAATGGAGCCACGGTGCCATGACAACCGGACGCCATAGTGCTGCGCCTCCATTCAGGAGCCTGAGTTAGCCATGCCGACCGGAATCAGGTCCCGGCCTGCATGTACAGGCTTAGACATGATTCTGATCCCATGGGGGCTAGATGTGCCCCACGGTATCAGAATCACGTCTACCTCTGTGCGTCCGGTTCTGACCGGATGCACAGAGGCCTGGGACGTACTTCTTGGAATACGCCTCCATATGACTAAATGGCTACAATGGGGGTGGGGCCCAGGGTGGTCATCCTGCCCCCTAAGGACAGCCATGTATGTGAGTACTGTGAGGATTTCTAGAAAAAAGGTGTGTGTGTGTGTGTTATCGTTCTGGTTAAAATATTATTTATTTATTTAGCAAAGTTTTAGTTACCGCCCCTTCCTGAGATCAGGGGCGGTTTACATAGAACATCATAACAAGTTTTACAATGAACAATGCAACTATATACATAAAACATTTCATAATTATATACAGATAACTTTGTACAATATAGTTGCTTAAGTTATTTACCCTAAAGGTACTCCATAATTCCATAATTTTAAGAGTCTGGGTTAACGGATGGTGTTATTTGCTCATTCTTTATGTTCCTTGTGAAATAGTGCGGTTGTTTGGGTCACCAAAATATTCAGTGAAAAGATATGTTTTTAAATCTTTTCAGAATTTCAGGAGGTCCTTCGTTGCTCCTGATGTAAGTGTACCACTGAAACATGGCCATTCTGGGAATTTTACTGAGGTCACATTTTGTTCTTTTATTATATTATTTTTTAAATTATTTTACTGCTATTTATAGAGAATATAGTGTTCATTACTGCCCTCTTTGCCATTGTGTTTGGTTGGTATTGTCATTGTTTGAGTTCCATTGGTTAGTACGGTACCTCTATATCTTTCTTTGTCTTCCTCCAGTTCATTTCAGCTATTTATTTTAATAAAACGTCATTAATGCCCTGTAAAGACTTCATATCCCACTGCACAGCCAGCACACATAAAGAACCTGCACAAGCACGCAGTAGCAGCCCATAGATATCTTTCCATATGTATCTGCTCTATGGTCTTCTTTTCTACATACTTAGTACAAAAGACATTTGATATCGGGCTATAACATAACCACCGTGTCACTGTGATCTCTGATCCATCTGAAGTTCAAATTCCCTTTTCACCAGATAAAAGCTGAGGATCAGGGCCGGTGCTACCATTAGGTGAGCTAGGCAGTCGCCTAGAGCGTCGTCCTCCAGGAGCACCCATTGCTGCTGCTGTTACCACTCTCGGGACCTGCAGCAGCAAGAATGGTTGCAAACAGCCCTGCAGTGCTTGCCAGGAGCATAATCATTCATTTCAAGAGCTGACTTGGCGAATACTGGACTTTGTCCCTGAACAGATTTGGGGAGGGAATCGACTACAGCATCTACAATATAAGGAGCAAGCTTGGATATATCATTTACATACAGTAACACCAGGAGGTTTAAATTTAACCCTTGATTGGTGGAGTTTGGTGAATTGAACTGATCTTTTGGATAGCCAATGGGAGCCCAGATTTATTACCACAGACACGGGGATGGTCTTTAAAAACAAGAGAACAGGAAGCAGGGGAGTGACGTAATTTGCACGAAGAAGGACCAGGAGAATCAAGGTCTGAAACACGACGTTTGTGTACAATAAGGATACATCTTGGAATGAATTTCTGCTTCAATTTGGATATATTTTGGAATGAATTTCTGCTTTAAGGCTTGACTACGTTGGATCATGAATAACTTGGCTACGCTGACATGTGAGGGTGTTGGAGAGTACGATTAAGCACAGGTGTGAAAGAGGAGACCTTACTAGGTAGCTGATCTGGTGGAAAGAACTCTCCGGTTTGGATGCCGTACATTTAACGGCTGTTTTGATGACCAGCTATTAAGGTCCTGTAAGAAGAATAGGAAAAAGAGGCTTCTTCAAGTTAAGTGGAGACCTTATTATACAGCTGATCTTGTGGAAAGAACTTTCAGGTTTGGACGCCGAACGTGTAACGGTTGTTTTGGTGATCAGCTATTGGGGTCTTGGAAAAAGAAGCTTCTTCAAGCTAAGTACTCTTCAAGTTGTCCTTCAATTCACTCAGGTATCTGAGGGTAATTTGATAATTATTCCTTGGGATGATGGTATGAGAGTTTGTATACCCTTTTTAATAGAATAAAAAGGAATATTTGTTATGGGAGAGGAAAAGTTTCCTTTCAAGACAAATAATCCAACAAACATTTTTTTTCTATTTCTGGGATATTTAGGATAGTGAGTTAGGGTTTATCTCTTTCAGTAATTTAGTTACACCTTAAAACTTCGGCACTGCAGGGCTGCTTGCTTCCACCCCCTCTGACACTCAATGCCAATTTCTACAAACAGGAAGTCAGCATCGAGCATCGGAGTGGGTGCCAAAGTTGTAAAGTAAGCACTACAGGGCTGTTTGTGGCTATTGCCGCTGCTGCAAGTCCTAGGAATGGTCAGCAGCAGCAGCAGCAGCAATGGGCGCCGAAGGGGGGTGGGGCACAAGGGACCCTTCCTCAGAGGCCGATACAAAGTGAAGAATGCCCTGACTTGGGTGCTGAAAACACTAGCCTGGCTGGATCGAAGGTTGTGGGGAAGCATGCAGGTAGCCTCGACTGATATAACCAGCGAGTCACAATAGAGTTACACATAATCTAGGCCCGAAAAATTTGCTTTGAGCTGTGACTTTGTGTGAGCCCTAGGCTCTGCTTTCATATGATGACTACTGGGTTGGTGAATTACTGGGCAGCACATAAAAAGCAATAGTCCTCATACCTGGAACACCCGACTGAGCTCTTGAACATCAGAGGAGGAAACTTGCAACTTTAGTTGTTTTCTGCGAGGAACCACCGCTGAAACCCTGTGTTCCAGTGGGACCCGCATTACAACATTTGGCTGGTTTCTGATGTTAGGAGATGCAGTTGGTGCAGCCAGTTCTCTTCTGAACACTCCTCTAAGATGCAGATTTCTCTGAAAAGGTTTACTCTGCAATTCAAAAGAGGATGCCTATTTTTTTCTAAGTCCATGCTCTTGTTTTGATGTCTTGGCTACCAACATGCTCAGGAAGCCCTTGACTTCAACAAGCACACAAGCAGAGAGGCAAACATGAAAAAATGGAAACTAGTATGAGTCGTCATATTTTGGCCCACCATCCCATCAAACAGATCCGTCCATCCTGCCCCCAAGTTCAAAAGTACATTCTAAAAGAGGAAGGAAATGAAACGCATATCAATTTATCAGTGTTTTTCAATGTGACTCTAATGAAAATGGCCTTGACTGAATTCTAAGGGCCCAATATTCCTCTGGGCAGGCTATGCGCTGTGTCAGTCCATAGCCCTGCCAGTCAACCCTTAAACCCTGATATTCAATGCCGAGGTCATACGTGGCCTCGGCATCGAATATCCAGGTATCGCCGCACAACCCGGAAGCTGCTGAAGCTAACCGGGCAGCAACGATATTGCATGTTGCCCAGTTAGTGCCTGCGCCATAAAGTGAGAGTTTCCCTCGTCTATCTTTTTGGCGCAGAGCACTAACCGGGCAGCATGCAATGTTGTTGTTGCCCGGTTATCTTATGCCCCCCACCTCTGCTCCACCCCTGACATGCCCTGATACTAGCCGGATAGCATCAAAGCACGTAGGGGACATAGACGGGGGATATTCAATGGCACTACCTCTATATGGGCCATTGAATATCCCCATCTAAGGCATTTACATGGTTTACTAGGCTGTAAACTGTGTAAATACCCTTTGAATATCGGGCCCTAAGTCCATTTACTGGCCTTCACGCCAGTTCGATCATGACCCGTCTATCCGGAGGAAAGCTACTGGATATGTGAATTAAATGACTGACTCGGCGCTTGCCGACTTAAGTGCCAAAAACAATCCCTGTTATTTCAAAATGACATGCTTCTTCATTCGTGCAAGGAGATCAACTGCCTCTAACTCCCTTGTATTACCTAAGGCAATCACGAAGTGCTCTCAAGCCACTAGATCCAGAGCCTTCTCTTACTTCGCACCATTATGTTGGAATGCCCTACCAACAGACATCAGAACCATCAGTGACCTTTCTCAGTTCAGGAAGGCACTGAAGCACCACCTGTTCTTGCTTCACTACAATGTTTCCGACACCGTCTCACACCAACCCACCTCTACATCCCAGGTCAACACGTTAAACCCATGCGCTCTATAGTCTTAACACGAAGAGCCGCAATCTCACCTGCTTCCGCTCTCATCAGGAATCATATAGCTGCACTTAGCGGCTTTGTATATAGTTGCCTTTTGTACATAGTTTATTATGTTCGTTGTTAAGAAACCTGTTTAATGTAAACCTGTTTAATGTATTGCCCTGTCTACATAGTTTATTATGTTCGCCGTTTAAGAAACCTGTTTAATGTAAACCTGTTTTAATGTATTGCCCTGTTCATTGTAAGCACTGATCAATGTTGTGAAGTGTAATTTCTGTTCACTGTAAACCGCGCTGATGTCGAATAGCGCGGTATAAAAGAAACTTTAAATAAATAAATTCCATTGCAATTTCAAAACTCTCCTACCTATCTCACATGTATTTCATTAGTAAGCTGCCTATCCATTCCTTTATAAAAGGCATATTGTCTGATTTCTAGAAAGGAATACAAACAGCTTTTAAGCACTTACCCTTGCATTCGGTGTGAGGATTTTGCCGCTCTCAGCTGGGCACTGGGTAATGGTGTGCGGCTGGACTATATGTGCTTTCTAGGAAATAAAGAGGGTTGCATCATTAGTAGGGATCCAGGCCTATTTCATATCCCGAGAAACTAACCTTCCGTTCCAATTTAGTCCACTGCTAGGGATGGCACATTTTATACAACAGTAACCCAATTCTGTTTAGGTTGTTTAGATCTGGAATGGGGCGTCCAAGCTGGGACATTCAAAATCGGTACGGTGTTTTACAAAAGGTTTGTTGAACGTGCGGCCTTATATAAACTCTATAAAAAAATCCAGGATCGAAGACTAGTGGAGATAACACCAACTAGCTCCAAGGCACTGACACGTATGATCTAGCGAACCACCATGCAGGACACTCATTCTCAGAGGTGAAAGGCTCTGGACTAGTCTGGAGAGATTCAAGGAAAGAAAATTAGCAACTAAGATCTAAAGAACAAAGAGGGGAGGGGAATTCAATGGCATAAATACGGTTAGTGCTACTGAATATCTACGGGTGCCACCACTATATGTCCTGAAGGTAATCAATTATCACTGGGATGTGCCAGGGTGGAGTGGAGGTGGCACCCATTGCTAAATGGGCAGCAGCGATATTGAGTCACTGCCCAGTTAGTGACACGCGGGCAAAGTAAGGTGCAGCAAATGCTGGCCTTACTTTACCTGCAGAATCTAACCACGTAGCGGCTCAATATCGCCACTGCCCGGTCAGCTTCCGAGTTCTGCAGCAAACCCAGATTTCAATGTTCATGGCCGGATACGGCCCCGGCATTGAACATCCGGCGTTAGACTTCAGTGATGATGGCTAGCTGCTTTACAAGCGCTGCCACTGCCGAATATCTCCCCCCAAATTACTGAACATATAGTTATGGTTTAATGGGACAAAGCTGAAATAGATTTAGCCAAGGGAAGGCTTGCCTCACCAGTCTGCTACATTTTTTGAAGGTTTAAATAAATAGGTAGATAAAGGTGAGCAGGTGGATACAATGTATTTGGATTTTCAGAAAGACTTCGACAGGGTTCCTTATGAGAGACTCTTAAGAAACTTAAAAGGTCATAGCATAGGAGGCAGTGTCCTTTTATGGATTGGGAAGTGATTAAAAGTCAGAAAACAAAGAGTAGGGCTAATGGTCAATTTTCTCAATGGAGAAAGCTAAATAGTGGACTATCTCAGGGATATGTGCTGGGCCCCACTACTTTTTAACATATTTATAAATGACCTAGAAATGGGAACAACGAGAGAGGTTTTTGAATTTGCAGATGACACAAAATTATTCAAAGTTGTTAAATCACAAAAGGATTGTGAAAAATTGGAAGAGGACCTTGAGAAATTGAGATATTGGGCATCCAAATGGCAAATGAAATTTAAGGTGGATAGGTGCAAAGTTATAAACGTAGGGAATCATTCTGTGCCACGAATAGCGGGGATGTTCGTCCTGCCTGGACATACATCCCTGCTATTTGTCCCCCTGCTATTGCTGGTGCAAAGGCTCCCCGTACAAACAGCACTGCTGTACAGGGAGCCTTAGATGGGGGTGCGAGGGGGCGGTCTGGAGGTAGAGCGAGGACAGGGCATTGGCAGGCCATGACCCTGGAGGTATAGGGCCAATTCTGAGGTCAGCCCTGTATGTCCAGGGTTGGCCAGGTAGACAGGGCACTTATTCCACCTCAGAGTGGAATAAGTCCCCTTGGATGCCTGGGGACCGCAGCGCCGGGCCAGAACAAACGGTGAGGGGATACCCTGCAGCTCAACCCTGGCCATGGGAGGCCAGATCGGGGGTCAGGCTGTGGGGAAAAAGCAATTTAGGTTGGTGGCCAGGGATCCCGGCTCCATAATGGAGCCACGGTGCCATGGCAACAAGACACCATCGCACTGCGGCTCCATTACGGAGCCTAGCTGAGTTAGCCGGAGATCTGCTGGGCATGCGGCCCATTAGAATCAGGGCCCAGACTGCACGTCCAGGCCGATAGACCGGATTCTGATCCCATGGGCACATTTAGCCCCCACAGGATCAGATTCTGAAGGGCCTCACAGGGGCTGGACGGCCAGAACAGAATAGACCTCTTAAGGAAGAACAACCCAAACTATAGTTACACAATGCAAGGTTCCATGTGAGGAATCACCACCCAGAAAAAGGATTTAGGCATCATCATAGATAATATTTATTTATTTATGAGATCTTATATGCCGCTTTCTCAGTAATCAAAGTGGTTTACATAGAACCAACTATTACATGTAACAATAAACAGAACTTGTGCAGGGAAGGGTAGATATACAAATAACCTTAATCACAGTTAACTATTTATAGGAACTCATGAACGTATTTATATGCATATTATATAGACAATGAGAAACTGGATATGGACATTAGAATTAGATATGTCATAGTCTAGTTAGTAGCAGGGTTACTATCCTAACTAGGTTTATCTAGGGCTAGTTAGGAGCTTAGTCACGTTACCAAATCCTCAAAGTAGTCTTTGAATAGGAATGTCTTTAGTAGCCTGTGGAATGTTTGTGGGTTTGCTGCATGGTGTGACCGCACCTTAACTATTGTGTGCAATTCTGGCTGCCATATCTTTAAAAGGATATAGCAGAAATAGAAAAGGTACAGAGAAGAGTGACCAAAATGATATCAAGATTGAAAGCTACCTCTATGAGGAAAAGTTAAAAGATTAGGGCTCTTCAGCATGGAAAAAGTAGGCTGAGGAGAGACATGATAGAGATCTATAAAATAATGAGTAGAGTGAAATGGGTAAACATAGATGGATTGTTTACTCCTTCAAAATATAGAAAGACTAGGGGGCACACAATGAAACTACATTGTAGTACTTTTAAGAATAATTGGAGAAAATATTTTTTCACTCAACGTGTAATCAAGCTCTTGAATTCATTACCAGAAGATGTAGTAAAAGCTGTTCATGTAGCTGGGTTTAAAAGGTGTTTGGACATGTTCCTGGAAGAAAAGTCCATAAACCATTCTTAACGAGGACCAGGGAAATCCACTGCTTACCCCTGGGATAAGCAGCATGGAATCCATCTACCTTTTGGGAACCTGACAGGTACTGGTGACATGGATTAGCCACTGCTGAAAACAGGATACTGGGCTTGATGGATCTTTGGTCTTATCCAGTGTGGCATATCTTAATCCTATCCGGATTTGCTCTCAGACCCTAAGACAGGATATGACCATGGAAGTGAACTCCTTTCCCATGAATTGTAGTTCCTTCATCCCGAGCCACCACTCCAACTGTCTGCAGTGATCCTCGTGGGTAAGAACTTAATGTCATGGGCATGTTCTGCCTCCCTAACAGAGCTGCCACCACCACCAATGAGAATGCTGTCTGCTATCCCTCAGTGTCACCAAGCCTGATCCAAAAGATCACAGTGTTTCCACTGATACGCCTCCAGTGGAACCGAGATTCCATAGATAGCCTGAGCCTTGATTTCTCGTTCCAAGGAGAATCTGGACCAGATTCAACTGTTCTCATTAACTTTACACTGCAGGAATGCCGCATGCATATTGACCAGGGCCAATCAGCAGGCTTTGGACAGTACGTAAAAGAAATCTTGGAGTGTTAGCCTGATACAGTGAAGTCACTGCTGCGCAGGTAGTAGAAGTTCTTGATCCGTACCCATTCACAACTTCTCAGGGTTTTTTTTTCCCATTCTGACCATCTTTCTGATATGAGTAGATGGATCAGACACAGGTGTGACATGGCCCTCCCTGTTTTCCTAGCTGGACTTTCTCCTCTGGCTTTATGGCCCCCTAGTGCACTTCATGAAGCACACGGAGAGCAAATGAACTTCTGCAGTGGACTCAAGAAACGTCTGGTGCAGTGAAGCCTATGTGCTTGGGAAACCCTATTAGCTCAAAACACTTCTATGCTGAGCCAGACTTCAATAGCTATATGATTTATAAAAAGATACCAAGAATGGCTTGAGCCCCCATTAATATAGTGTCAGCTTGTGACAATTGACTGCAGAGGTGCCCTCAGTGCCCACCTCTGCTGCCAAGGAAGGCAGCATTCACAGTGAAGGGGTTGTAGAATGGCTCAAGGCCAAACTAAAGGAGAGAAGCAATGACCAGAATCTAGCCCCTGTTAGGGAATAAGAGAATAAAGACAGGATAGAGTCACAGGTTTGGAAGGCCAATCCCAAGTAACTCCTCAGCCTTTTTCTATCCAAATCCCTGCCCACTTCCCATTGACAAAAAAGCATGCTACTTCTAAGTCACATGGCCTGCTAGATCATTAGTGCTAGGATGCAACATTGTGACATTCTGCAATGGGCATATGCAAGGCAGTGAGAGCTGCCTGGTGTAATGTGGTCACTGACAATTCACGGCAGAGGACCTTTAAGCAGCTTGAAGGGTAAACACCACCATTGCAAGCTGTCAACAGAATGAGCACTGTGCCAGCCATTGTCAGGCACATAAGATCATCCACAGCAGCACTCCTAACAGAATGCTGCCTGACCCACCCATCTGAACATTAGCTGAGAGAGAAGGAAAGAGATTAGGGCTTCCTTTAGAAGCCAGAGAGCACTACCCTCAAAAATGTATAGCCCACATCTCAAGCATAGTTTCCAAAGGAAAACCTTCACTTCCTCCAGATTTTGAAAACCCCTGAACAATTTACGATGTCCACTCAGCCCTACTAAAAAAAATTACAGGCTAAGGCAGCATCCTCCTTGGGGGTGGATCTCACCCTCCTCTAGGGGCATGCTGCGATTGATCTGCTTGGCCCCTCTGCAGTCACTGAGAGGCCTCTGAAACCCCATGAGAGATAAAGGACTGGCATAAGCCTGTCCCTTCTGCAGGACAACCTAGTCACCTAAGAAATCTCTCCATGGTGTGTGATGTAAGGAAGGCCCCTCTCTGCCATCATCCCCTTCTTAGTGGAGGAGCCTGGCACCTCAAAGGCACACATTCAAGAGCAAACTCTAGCCTAAACCCATGGGCCTGATCTTCACCAAGAGATTTAATGACCCCCTTTAGCCGTGTTTAATCTGGCAGCCTGTCCACTTGACCGTGTGGAGGCAGATATGCGCAAACTGGTAGCAGTTCCTGCCAAAACACTCTCTCATCTGCTCTGTATGAGTCTCCCACTGCTTCAGTTATGCTAGGTTCATTGCAGTGTGCACTTACCCCAGTACCACTGCTACCAAATAAAATCTTTCCCAGGCCCAGGAGCCTGCTGCTGAATTGATTTTCTGCACGCCATGGTAGCCCCAGCTGCTAGCTCTGAAGCCCCTACCGCAGCATACACCTGCCATGCAAAGCATGCTGCACCTGGCTTGCTCTCTACGTGCCAGAACCAGCACTGCAGCTCATCTCTGCAGCCTTGGCCGAAAGTAGCACAGCTCCAGTTGCCCAGCCATCCATGGCTTTCCTCTTTTCTTTTTTCTAAAAACTTTAGGTAGCCAGGTGGTAGTAACAATAATAATAATAATAATAAATAAAGGTTTGGGTTTTTTTTCATCGGGACTCCAGGGCCCATCTCAGAGCTGTGGCTAGCAGTCATGTGTTCTTTTTGCTGCAGGAGAATTCTCCTGCAGCTGATGAAAGTGCTTTGTTTAGAAAAAAAAGCGTGGGCTCAGGCTGTTTGCAGCTCCAGGAGCCAGCGGCACCTGCAGAAAAAAAAAAAAAAAACTAGTTTGGGCCATGTGCAGGCCTGCAGTGGGCTGCGATATTGTGGCGGTCTCTGTGGCTGGCCTGGAGTCGGAGAGGCTGGAAGAGTCTGGAGGGGGATCCTGCTGCCATCGAATGTCCCCGCAGTTTTCGTGGCAGTCCCCGATCACAGTAGGAGACAGCTTGCCAGCATGGGGAGTGAGCCGTGAAGGCTGCGGCTGCCCCGATGATAGGAGGTAAGCCTGGAGGCATGTTTGGGCCAGCGGGCTGCTGGGAGGAGGGCCTGGAAATGAGGCAGAGATGCCAGTAGTGGGCTGGATACCTTGGAAATTGGGTCTGGTAGGCCCCAATAATGGAAAGAGGCCGGGGCCTTGGAGTTGGGCCTTCTAGGGTCGGGATGACCCAAGAAGAGCCTGGGAATTAGGATTTTTGCTTATGAAGAAAAATTAAATGGATGTCCTGGGTGGTGTCTGATGAGCCAGAAGGCTCAAAAGTAAATGATTTGGGCCATGTGGGAGCCTGGAAAGGCTGCAGGCAGACAGCAGGTCTGCTCTAAAATTTAAATATTGAGATGGAGCTGGTGTCGTCAGGTGTCTGAGGACTTCTCATCCTCCCAGTCTGACTCAAAGTCAGTGGAAGAGTCCAAGGCTCATTGAGGTCCAAGCCCAGAGTCCCACGATCCTCGAAGGACCTGCAGTCAGAGCCATGTGCACTGGCCAGAGAGGACCTGTGCCCCAAGGAACGGGACCGGGCCTCGTCTGGTGCCGATGGCTCTCTCGAGGCAGGTGGCGCTCGAGGATTGGCTCGACGTCCAGAGAAGCCCTCGATGTCAAGGGTCCAGTCATCGGGGCAGATAAACCAAAGGAACCAGATATCAGCACCTGCTGCTGGGCCAGAAGGGCAGAGATAATGCGCTCCAGGGGCACCATCCTGGTCTCCATGCCAGCTGGCTCCACAGCCTTCAATGCAGGCATCAATGGTTTGGGCCTGGAGTTGGTTCCGTCGAGGGGGGAGTCCTTGACCAGGATGGTCTCGGGGATTCGAGGCCAGTCACCTGATGCTGATGACTCCTTCCAGGACAGCTTATGAGGCTGCTTCTGCTCTGACCCTTTACACTCACACCGGGGACTGCAGGGCCTGATGTGGGATTTTTCTACCTTTCCAGATTCATCCTCTTTCGGGGTTTTTGAGCTCTTCTTGCGTTCCACATCTAGGGACTTCCTATCGGACTCCAAGGCGACTCAAGCATCGATTACTGCCACTAAACAATCCTATTATTCGAACCTGATCTCCTCCTCCTCCAACTCCTCTAGGCGTCTCCATCAGGTTTTGCACTTCCTTTCCTCGCCTTCTACTTCCCTTGCATCATCGGTCCCCCCTGTTGAGGCCCCCAACCCAACTCATCTTGCCTCTTTCTTCATCAACAAGATTCAGTCTCTCCGCTCCTCCTTTTGCTATTGTCCTCCTCCTCTCTCCCCTCCTCTCCTTCCTCTACCTCCCCATTCATGCTCTCCCCCCCCCATCTCACACTTTCCCTCATACCTGGCAAACATTCCGACCTATTACATCCACCAAACTTACCAAGGCCATCACCACCTCCCACAAGACCACATGTCCACTTGATCCCCTTCCCTCCTCCTGGCTTCTTGACCCCTCACTCACACTCCTCCCCTACATCCTTCTCATGGTTAACTCTAGTCTCAACTCTGGATGTTTTCCCTCCGTTTGGAAGCATGCCCTTGTCCGTCCCCTCCTGAAACAGCCTGATCTTGATCCCGCTATTCCGGCAAACTGGCGCCCAGTGTCTAACCTCCCCTTCCTTTCAAAGGTTCTTGAGAAACTCGTCTTCACGCAACTTTCTGCTCACCTCGACTCTACCCTTTCACTTCACCCCCGTCAATCCGACTTTAGATCCTGTCACAGCACCGAAACCACCCTTCTGGCACTTCTCAGTGAGATCTATTAATCCCACGACTGTGGTGACCTTTCCATCGCTGTCTCTTTGGATCTCTCTTCCGCTTTTGATGTTATTGACCACCGCACGCTTCTTGCCCGGCTATCAGATCTTGGGATTCATGGCACCATTTTTCAGTGGTTCCGGTCCTTCCTGTCATCCCGCACCTTTACGGTTCAGTCAGGCGCCACTGTCTCTCCCTTCACTTCCTCTTCACTGTAGTGTTCCCCAGGGTTCCGTCCTTGCCCCTCTCCTCTTCAATGTGTTTCCCGCACAACTTGCCCTGCTCATCCAACAGGCTGGAATCTCCACCTATTACTATGCGGATGACATCTTACTCCTTTACCACAGTAGTCCCTTGGCCCCTGACCTCACTGTTCTTGATACCTGTCTTGCTCATATCACTAGCTGGTTTACCAGCAATTTCCTTCATGTGAACCCCTCCAAGTCCACCGCTATCTGGTTTTCCTTTGGTGCTCCCTCTCCCTTCCTATCTCTCACTCTGTCCACTTTTCCTATCCCTCTCATCTCCACTCTTCGCTACCTCGGTGTTACCCTGGATCCCTCACTTTCCTTCCACCACCCATATCTCTGCGCTCATCCGTAGCTCCTTCTTTCATCTTCATAAAATCAATGCCATTCAGTCATCTCTCCCTTCTTCCTCCCCCATCACTTTAGTTCTCTCCCTCGTAATCACCCCTTTAGACTATTGTAACTTAACCTTTGCAGGTCTCCCACAATATCAGTTACGATGCCTCCAGCTTGTCCAGAACACCATCCATCTCATCACCCCCTGCTCAGATTACCTAGACTCCCCCCCAGTCAGGGGTCCTTCCATACGATATGAGACCACACCCTCCACATAGATCATCCCCCCTCCTTCTCTCCCCCACCTCCTATTCATTGTGCAAGTTGTGTTTGGTGTCTTTTTCTGTCTCTTTCCTATTCTTTTTTCTCTCTTTTGCTCTTCATCCTCTCTTTCCTATAAGTTAATGGCGTTCCTTTCTCTCTTGTTCTCTTCTAGCAGTTTATGTTTTATTGTACACCGCCCTGACACTCAGGCATGGGCAGTATATCAAGCCTTGCAAATAAAGATAAAGATCGTATGACACCAAGGTACTGGAAGGGGTCCTGGAACGTGGTGTCACCAGGGCCTCTGGTGCAGAGTCGGACTTGTGAAAGAACTTTTCCTGCTGCAGCTGATGGCTCTTGAAAGCCTTGGCGGTCATGGCCTTGCAAAGTTCACAGCCCAAATCATCATAGTCTGGCCCGAGGCAACAGAGGTAGTAGTCAAGTGGGTCGGTGAGGGACATCATCTTACTGCACCGATCACATTTTTTGAAGCCTCTGGAAGCCATGGGGAAAAGGAGGGCCCTGCATCCCGGGCAAGGGTCTGAGGCCCGCAGCCAAAAAAAGGCACAAAGTACCAGTCGAGGGACACATTGAGAAAAACAAGCTCTTGGAGCGATGCTGAGGCGAGATGGCTAGGAAGTGGGAATGGAACCGGTATGCATACTGGGAAAAATAGACAAAAAGAAACTCTTTTTCCGGGGAACAGGTCAGACTGTCCCTTGGGCAGGAAGGGGACCATGCATGCGTGGTGCATCTCCCAAAAGCTTCTTTTTTTATTTTTTTATTTATTTTTTATTAATTTCCAAAACATTCAAGCAAAAACAAGAATGAAAGTAACAGGATGATACATATAATACTATAAACATCGCAAGGAAATATAAAATATAAAGTAACAGATAGAATAATGATCCATCCTAAATTTAGCCCACAATTTTTAGCAATCACAGGGGGGCTACAGGTAAAATAACTTATTTTATAAAGGAAAAAAATAACATTATAGCAAGGTGGAGACTTAAGCATCAGCCATGTTAGTTGTAGTGTGCATCACAATACCTTCCCTAGCTACAAGAAATTCCAGTAACTGACTAGGCTCAAAGAAAAGAAAAAAAACTTACCATCAAAGGTAATTATACATCAAGAGGGAAATCTTAACACAAAACTACCCTGAAGGAAATGACTCTGGGTCTAAGACCCAGAAATTCTTTTCTCCTTAACTGGGTGACACGAGCAAGATCAGGAAACATATATACTTCAGAACCTAAGAAAGTAGCATTGAAATTTCTAAAATATGCTCGAAGAATCAAAGATTTATCAGGCTCCAAAGCTAAAGTAACAAGCAGGGTAGTTCGACCGGTCACCACTTCTAATGAGTCCTCCAAGAACGCTGTAAGATTTCCGGCTCCCTGGAGCAGATTCTCCGAAGCGGGGCCCTGAGACACAGGGCCTACAGTTAGGTACTGTGCATGCACAATAGGAGGCAAATTTTCTCCAGGAAGTTTAAGCACTTCCTGGAAATATTTGCGAACCATCTCCAAAACAGACATAATAGGAGATTTCGGAAAATTTAACAATCTCAAATTATTTCTGCGCACATAGTTCTCCAAATATTCAGCTTTTTTAGATAGCAAGATTTTGTCCTTAACTTGAGCAGCGCAGAGTCCTAGAAGGTGTTCCAACTCCGTTTCCACACCGGTCAAACGCCGAGCCTGGTCCTCCTGCATTCTTTTCGCCTCAGCAATATCACTCCTCAACGAAAGAGAATCCACTTTCACAACTCCCACAACAGCCAGTAGCGAAGTGTTCATGGTAGCCACCGCATCCCACAGTGCTTCTAAATTTATAACTGTTGGTTTTATCAAGCCTCTCAGACCTGGGATTACATCAAACACCCCGGCCTCTGCTGCAGGTTCCCCAAGGAGGGGGCTGGATCTCCCTACCCCAATTCTTTCTACTGCGGTTTCCACCAGGGGTGAAGAAGCTGTTACAGTCCTGCCGGAGCCCTCTTCACCTCCTCTAACCGGTGAGCACATCGGCATACCGGTGGGAGGCACTCCAACATCTGGGACAGCACACCCAGGTCGAGGCGAGGGGGCACGCTGCTCTGGAGACAGCCATACCCTGGATGCACCCAGAGCCGACGGTTCAATCACCGAAGGCTCCGCTGAAGACACCGCTCCACCAGTTGCCACCAAAAATCCGCACGCCGCCAATGTCCTCTGTCCGGCAGTATTTAATGGAGCTGACCCTGAGGGAAGGAAGGCCTGTTTTCTCTTCCGACGCCCCATTCCAGAAGCAGCCGAAAGGACCTGACTAGAGCGGTGAGCGCGGAGCATCTCAACAGTAGCAACACCCTGCCGCCATCTTGCCCCCTCGGTTAGCAGCTCCTCCCAAAAGCTTTCTTTGAAAGCTGGGGAGATGCTTCCACGTGGGCTCCATCGGCGCTGACGTCACCCATATCTGAGGACTTACGTCCTGCTTATTCCCAGAGAAAAAGAAGTATATGAAAGATAGAGGTCAGGGACAGAGAGAGAGTTAGTTGAGGAAGAAGGAGTGAGACTGCGTGAGTGGAGTGTGGTGAATGATATAATGAAATGACAGGAGATAGAATGAGCGAAGAAAGTGTGTAGTAGTAGTAAGGTAAGAGTGTTCGGTGGTATTGTGAGTGCCAGAGAAAAAACGTTTTCCCTTATCTTGTCCCTGTGGAGGGTAATTCTAATTGGGGCACATCAGGGCCGTTTGGACAGGCTGAAAATTGGACGTCCCCAACTTGTATCCAATTCTGCAACAGCAGGAGCTAGATGTTCCCATGAGTGCAGAATCGGGCACTTAGATGGCCTGGACATGTCCTGATTCCATAGTGCGGATGTCCAACCTCCTGCCCGTCTGGCCAACCCTATGCTCCTGCTGGTGTGCCGCTGCCATGGTGTCCCATTACCTGGCACCAGGACACCCAACAGAAGTGCTAACAGCCCAACACCACTCACTGCCTCCTTTCCCCACTGCCCGACACTCGGCGGGGGCAGCCAGGCCCAGGATCGAGTGGCAGGGGCTTACCTTCACCTGCGCCGTGCCTTTTATGGGGCTGCCTGGCCTGATTGCTGCTGTCAGTGGGACTTATTTCACCTCCAACGTGGAATAAGTCCCACGTCCATCTTCCCGATGCCAGACGTACAGAACCCTGATCAGAATAGGCCCTGTACATCCAGGCTGTGCGGCCCGTCCTTGCTCTGCCTACTCTCCGCCTCTTGCCCTCCCCCTCCCGCCCTGTCCAATGCTCCCCATACAACGCCACTGTATGTGTGGGGAGCCTGGGGCTCAGAATACGGTGCAAGCAAATAGCAGGGGTTGTACGTCCAAACCGGACATATATCCCTGCTATTCGCTGTTCAGAATGACCCCCTTAGAGGGGAGGGAGAGAGATAGGAAAAATAATAGAGTTAAGGTGAGTTAGAACACAAAGAACAATTGCAGCTGATTCACTTCAATAAACACCGCCCATGTATCCCGAGTTCCTGTGTGTAGTCCTGCTGAAGCCATCATTTCCCAGTTCACAGAAGAAGTTTGACGACTGAGCCCCAATGTACTTACCTGGACTATGGAAGGATAAGTAACATACTTACCTGTACACGAAAAGTATTTGAGCTCAAATACATACGACAGCCAATACTAAAAATGGAGGAAAGTTGTTTTTGGGAATTCCAAGTTTAGTGAAAGTACTTAAAAGACTCAGGGTAATTTAAGTAAATACACATCTGAGTGCCATAACCTGATAATTAAAGTGACACGTTTAGAAAACCACTCAATTGGAATAAAGAAAAGTTTACTAACATTTTCAGTTACTACTTTCGAAGTGTGACAAATCTAATACTGTTCGGATACTTACCCGTAATTGTAAGTACCTTGCAAGAATACCTGAAGTGCATTGTAAAAAAAATTGTTGTTATAAGAAACCCTAAAAGGGTTTGAATAGTTACCTTTATATCTATCTCTATCTCTCTCTCTCTCTATATATATATATTTTGATACCCTAGCCTGGGCCCTAGGGCTTACAAGCATAGGGCCACCTTGTTATGTCCTTATATAAAGCTTTACTGTGTCTGTCTCCAGTAAGGAATTCTGGGACTTGTAGTTTGGCTTTCTTATCCAAGGACAAAAGTAGTGTGAAACCGTGGGTTAAGGCAACAAGAATATTTATTTTTGTGGGATTTCCATAAGCATTAAATTCAGAACGCAGGCATTAGGATACTTCTCCAAACATAAGAGGAAAACATGCACAACTGAAACTAAAGAAAGCTGAACAAAAGTCTTTCTAACACTGGCAGCTGTTCTCATCAAACAAGTTAAAATGCAGGTCGTAGTCTCTTGTGTTCATTCAACCAAAAGGTAAATTTCTTCTTCTAACAACTGCTGCTTTACTTTTCACAACTCTTGGTTAAACAACAAAACCTTCTTTACTTCATAAGAAACTCTTATCAGTTACAGAGTTATGCCAACATTGCTTCTCACCGCGTTTTGCTTTTCTTTCTGAGCCCTGTTTACCAGCGTCTAGTTTTCTTTCAAACAAAAAGAGCAATCCATTGGGGATTCCCCCAGGTTAGACTCTGGCTCAAAGGAATCGATCTGCATATCCTCTTGGGCAACAGAATGCTTATCCCTTTCTACGGTTTCAAAAACTTCTTCAGGCTTCCTGTTCTGTAAGAACTTCTGAAAGTCGCTCCATAGCTGTTCTTTCTGATAAGGATCAATTATATTGGGAGAGTGAGCTTTCTTCCCTGGGAACACTTGCCTTAACGTCTCTAGCGTTTTTGGTTCAGCTTCTCTGCTCTCAGGTGAGTTCTGGCTCTTTCCCCAGACAAGCGTATCCACCCACCTTCTAGCAGTTGAAGTCCTCGGCAGTAGCTCTTGAACACTAGGTACTGCAATCTGTTCCACCCCGTCTGTAAGCTTTCCAGCTAACCGTCTGCTAGCTTCAAGTTTAGGAGCATTTTTCAGACACAGACTGCTTCCTTTCTTACTGGCCTCATTCAGCAGCTGGAAGTCAGCCTTCCTATGCCTTTCTCTACTCCTTCCTTCCTGGAATCTCTCCTGGAATCCTTTCTCCTTGAATGCTTTCTCCTCTCCCCAGGATCTCTCTTTCTGGTCTGATTCATGTTTTAAAAACCGTTTCTTGCCTGCCACTCCCTTGCCTCTGCACAGGTTTTTACAATCACTGTCCAAGCCTGCCCCCACGTCAGAGCTTGGGTGTGGCCTAGCCTCAGCAGAGACAGGATTTTTTTTCATGCTTGCTTTGCAAACTCTGTGCAAAGCTGGTCTGTCACTCATTTTAAAGGTACAAACATTGTTTTCTTCTATTTCCATCTGCTTCTGGCAGCTCTCCTCGTCACACTATATCTATATCTATATTTAACTTGAAATAACACCTGGGCTAAATAAAATCATTTTTGCAACATTATATTGGTCCAAGGCCTGATTCCAAATTTAGTTTGCTAATTATTTTCCCTTTGTTGTTCTCCTACTAAGGGCAGTATCTGAGGGGAATGTAGTGTTCTTCTGCTGAGGTCTTTTCCTCGAAAGTAAGCTATCTACCATCATTATTGGCTTATCCCGTGGCAATTTTAAGGGTGAAATCCCAAAGCTTGCTTTCTGGGAAACAGTAACGTTTATTTAGAAGCTGTTTGCCACCAGCTCTCTCTCAGACTCCCTCCAAAGGCAGGAGAGAAGGATAGAAGTACCACTGAGTCACGTCTCCCCACACTTCCCCTTCTAAAAGTTGGGGGGCAGGACTGAAGGTATTGCTGCTGGAATATTTTCTACCGAGGCAGCTCACCTCTAAGTTCGCTTTGGTCTCCCTAGGGCCCCTCTCCAAGAAAGGGAAGAGGACGGAGGATTCTGCAGCCGGAATCTTTGCTAAAGGCAGCTACTGCATCCAAATAGCTCTCAAGCTATAATGACAGAGGATATGGGGGAAGAGGGGCACCCAGTATCACCAGGTGTACACCCCTGGACTCTATGAACTGGCCCCAGGCAATTTGAGCCCTCTTGTTTCCCTGTAAAGAGGTCTAACTCACTGTACCTGTGCATCTGGACTGGTTTGGAGGGAAAATGAATGGGAAAATAAAAGAGTATTGCAAAATATGGAGTACATGCATACTATCAAGGTCCATCCAAACCACATCCACAAGATAACGTCATGCTGTGGCATACATGTAGAAAGAGCAGCTTTTCCAAAATCACTACTCATATGTAACAATTTACTTATATACATCAGCTTTATGCATGCATATGCGGTGTCTGGCCTTTCTAAATTCACCTCCACTCCAGTCAATGAGACACGTCTGTCCTACCTTACACGTGGGTATCAACTTATTGAGAAAATGCCATTAATCCACCTCATTTCAGACTGCACAAATTTGGGGGGCTTCAAAGGGAAAACAAGCAACCATGACAGGCTTCAGCTGAAAATTATTTCCCAAGTGATGTCATCTGGCATGTGCTAGAGATGTCAAATTAGAAAGTGCCCCTTTAAATCAAAGACAAAGAACTTTTCTTTGAGGAGATGTGCTGAACAGCCTTTTGCTTGCATAAAAACATAGAATATAAAGACCGACACTAAGAACCTCTGCTAGCCTCAGATACTTGAAGGTGATTAACAAACAAAAACAAATTTCATCCTCTGATAAATTATCACTTCCTAGTTACAGGGAAGTCCTGTGGTTTGCTAATATATCACTAGCCACTAATTGTCAGTCTCTTCACCAGCTCATACTTTACCTCCTCACAAAGCCTGCTATCTACTCGGCTGCACACCAGATTACCTGCTGTTTAGTAGGAAAGCAGGGCTCAGATAAAATGGGCAGAAAAGTATCCTACAGATCGCAGTTTTCAGACTAAAGGAATTGGCAATGTCCATGGAGCCTCACAAGGGAAAGTGGCAACTCCTGCGGAGTGAGCCAGGCAAGATGGGAATGGGTGGACAGGGGATACAAAAAGAAAAAATCACATTGGAAAAAAAAAATCAGGAAAGCCGAAAGTGATCAAAAACATGAAAATATCTAGAGGTGGGGAAATTTATTTTATTTATTTGACAAGCTTATATACCGCTTTTCGAAAGATCAAGGCGGTTTACATTAAACATAACAGAACTTTCCAGAGAACAAGGTTAATATAACACAATGAACGTAATAAAACTGAACACATTTACATATAACATGTGAACAGTAAACAATATGTAGGGACTTAGGTGGGCTTGTAAGGGAAGGAAGAAGGAAGGGAAGTGTCCGCTATTATTTGTACCGAGTTTCAGTCTTGTTATTACTCTTCACTTTTTTGATGGCAAACGGTGAACACAAAAGCATGAAATAAAATGTCTAAATTAGCTGAAAAGCTCCAGCAAAAGAATTAAGAGCTGTGGTGGCTTGTTTTACTGCTTTGGAAGAGGTTCTTAATTCGAATACTGTAGGACACAGCTGATTACTTTTCCTTTTTGTCAGCTTCAGGGGATAGCTCACCTTTAGTTGTAAGGCCTCCAGTTTCTGTTGATGCTTCAGAATAGACGCTAGAAGGATTTTCTCTTTTTCATTTACTGACTTGGGTGCTCTGCTCAAAGTGCCCAGGGGAATGCTAGGTAGGTGCTGTGGTTTGTCGCAACTGCAGAATTAACCATAAAGCGTAGTTACTCACCTGTAACAGGTGTTCTCCAGGAACAGCAGGAATCAGTCCTCACATATGGGTGATGTCGGCGCCGATGGAGCCTGCGTGGAAGCACCTCCCCAGCTTTCAAAGAAAGCCTTTGGGAGATGCCATCACACCTGCGTGGTCCCCTTCTCGCCAAAGGGTGCCATCTTGCTCAGTCATATGACACAGCTAAGACAGCATAAAACAAATTGGTATAGTTAAGACAACTCTACAGGGAGGAGGGAGTGTTGTGAGGACTGATTCCTACTGTCCCTGGAAAACACCAGGTACAGGTGAGTAACTACGCTTTCTTCAGGAACAAGCAGGAAGTCAGTCCTCACATATGCACATATGGGCCTCCCTAGCTAAAGGCTACTGACAATCTGTAGAAAAGACATGTTCAAGCCGTGAGTAGCAGCCGGTGAGTCCGAAGGACAGACTCTGAAAGGACCCCAGTGTCCAGGGAGAACCATCACTCCAGCAGCCTGAACACAGAAGGGCTGGAGTTGCCTAAATCCCGAAAAGATTACAGAGTACGGCCTGGTCAAAGGCGCTGTCCCATCGGGACTCCCTTTTCAGGCAGTAGTGAGCTGCAAAGGTGTGGACTGAAGACCAGGTGGTGGCCCAGCAGATGTCTGTCATCGGGAAAGAGCACAAGTTTGGAACCGAGGTTGCCATAGACCTGACACTTTGAGCCGTGACTCAGCGCTCCAACAGGAGCTCAGCCCAGGGCCATACCTAGCCCTGTGCGAGCGGTGCGGCCGCACAGGCTTAAGGGGCGTATTTTGGCTGCCTGCTGTTGCCCTGCCGCTGCCACTTTTTCTTCTCTCAGTGGCCACAGGGCAACAGCAGACAGCCGAATTGCGCCACTTATTTTCACGGCACTTTAAGGTCTGGTCCCTCCCTCCTCTGACATGACGTAAGAGCAGGGAAGGACAAATCTGCTTAAAGTGCAGGTGACTAGCACATCGGGCGCGCACCCTCTCCTCCACCTCTGTCCATCCACTTTCTGTTCTTGCCCTGCTGCCAGCACCGCTGTGGAGAAAACAAAGTGTGGCAACAGCAAGGTAAGAACAGAAAGTGGCTGGATGGAGGTGCAGGGGGCGGGGGGAGGGGACTACATGCCTGATGTGCAAGTCCACAGGGCGCAATTCTGGCTCGGTATGGCCCTGGCTCAGCCTGTTCATAGGTGAGGGCAGTGCAATCCACAACCCAAGTGGACAGTGTCTTCTTGGGCACCGCCTCCCCCAGCTGGCTGGAGTCATAGGAGACGAAAGCTGGGAGGCTTTGCAGTGGCCCTGGGTATGCTTCGGGTAGAAGGACAGGGCCCTCTTACAGTCCAGAGTATGAAGTATAGCCTCTGTGTTGCTGGCGTGAGGCCGTGGGAAGAAGGTGGGGAGCACCACCTCCTGTGAGTTGAAGGAGACCACCTTTGGTAGAAATTTGGGGTGCGTGTGAAGCATAATCCTGTTCTTATAGAACCTCGTATATGGTGGCTCTGCCACCAGAGCCTGGAACTCACTGACCCTGAGAGCGGAGGTGAGGCCACTAGGAAGGCAACCTTCCAGGAGAGGTACTGCAGGTGTCAGGTGGCTAGGTGAGCTGCCTCAGCACTATGTTAAGGTCCCCTTCAACCAGGAGTGGGCAGATTGGGGGCTTGGAGAGCAGTAGGCCCCGCAGGAAGCAGGTGATGAGGGGCTGAGCCGAAACAGGCTTGCCCTCGATAGGGTGGTGGTATGCTGAAAGGGCACAAAGGTGCACCCTGACTGAGTTGCACTTGAGTCTGGTATGGGAGAGATGCAACAGCTATTGCAGGACTAGCTGCACCATGCAGAAGAAAGGGTCTGCCCGTTTCTCTGGACACCACACGGAGAACTATATGACATAGTGGTCTTGGGCAAGCCAC